>CM020025.1:77918323-78518323 GCA_009769605.1 Bucorvus abyssinicus
ATTTGGCTTAGCTTATTGAAATGGCAAAACATTCTGTGCTAGCTGCTGCCTGCTTTACTGCAGCGCAGTACATTTTCAGATGGTGCAGTTACGTAAGGGGTAATCCTTTCCATTTGTAAACGATATCCCCACCTCTGTACAATAAAAGTATATGCAGCAGTAAGCCACTTTGAAGGGAGCGGGCAGTTTTACACTGTCTAGCAATGCTGTATGTCCTATTTTTATGCTATGAATTTATCAGGGTATCACTCTACGTAAATTTAGATTCTTCATTCTCTCTGCCCATCAGAACACTTATCATGAAGTTACGTATCTTCCTTAAGAATATTTTTTTAATTAAAATATTATTTCTGACATAGACTATGATGTTAACTATACCCTCTGATAAGCCTAAAAAACACTATGCAAAATGAAAAAAGCCCCTTCACTATAGAAATATATCCATCATAACTAGCTTTGGAACATCAAATCAGAACTTTTCTTATTCTCCTCAATTGTTCTGCAAGCAATTTTCTCCCAATCCCACACTTCTCATGCATTCTTTTAACTCAAAAAAAGACACTGTCCAGGGATCTCTTCATCGTGGGCAAAATGTATATAGCACTATTTGGGAAAAGGTGTATAGCATTATCCTGTGGTTTTGGACTTGGTTTTTTCTTTTTTTCTATGAATGGGGAAACACAGCATTATTCTGATGATTTCCAGTTCTCCTCTGGATTTTACATTATTTATGTACTGTAAAACAGTGCATTTTAAAGAAAGCCTCACCCATGTACAGTCTCAGTATGAAAATTCTAAAGTCTAGTCAAAAGAATAATGGCAGAGTGGTTATATTTTTAAAAACCACTAGTTATTGGCAGGTCATTTAATTTACAACTTCTCCTATTGCTTTTGGAAAAGCTATAGACTTCAAACATATAAAAAAAATCACATCTTCTAGTTTTTATGTTCTTAGAATTATATTCAGCTAGGAATTTGCATCTATGCCAGAAATAAAACTCAAAAAAAAAAAAAATCATAATCTAAGCTTTCTCCTAATTTATTTTTAAATATAAACTAGTTCATTTCACAATTAAAATATGCTCTTTGTTATTCTTTTTACATTATAACACATTCCATAATTACCGTACTTTCCAGTGGATAATTGCATGAACAGAACTACAGCAGCGTGGAAGGTGATGTAGCAAAGGCTGTAACCCCACACAGCTCACAAGCAGCCCTGTCCTCCAGGCTGTCATGGGACAGGGAGGCATTCCACTGCTACACCCCCTTAACCACAGCAGGTCCCACAGCCCCAAGCACCATCCTCTACCTTCACGGAAATGAAGTTCGCTTTTTAATAGTCATTTTGTCATAAAATCCTATATAGAGGCAAGGTTTCATTAAACTACCTCCCAGCAAGTAGCGAGTAAGCCTTAAAACTATCTTGTGCCCATTGTTTTGTGAAAGGATAGCTAATGTGTATTTTGATGAAGCAGCTGTAGCTTCGCGGTTACAGGGGACAGTCAACTCAAAGGCATTATAGACAGTCACGTTTATCTGTGATCAAGTCAGACAACACGCACATGAAAATTCTAGTTAACTGAACCGAGCACGTGTCATCAGGAGATTGAGAAAACATCTGCAAAGCAGTTTGAGATTACTTTTGAGTCTCATTTAAGGTCATTACTTAGCACTGAAGTGAGAACATTTTAAAGTTGTACATATGTAACATATACATCATGACTATTATTGCAATGCATATGAACATAGGTTCACCATCATTCTACACCACGTAAGGGATCAAATATAAAGAAGTTCAGGAAGTTTTACAAAATCAGTAAGCTGCCATTACTTTACATTCATTTCTTCATTCCATACAGCTAAATAAAGAAAGACTGGTCAAACAGAGAGGGATAGAAACCACATACTGTCCACACTTAGGCTAGTTCAGCAACAGGGGATAACAACAGCTTGGGAGAGACCTCATTACTGAGCCCTACAGAACTGAATGAATATTTTTTCATTATTGAACATATTCTGTAAGAAGGAAAAACAGATCAAAACCAGCCATCAAAATGCAAACTAAAGTCCCATTACAAAAAAAAAAAAAAATAGAATGAATGAATTGAAAAGGAAATACTGCTATATTGTTGGCAGCTACCTGAGAGTTACGAGTGTGTTCATATTTATTAATTCAAAGGGCTGCCTGAAGAGGGAGAGATTAAGAAAAAAACAGTTAAATGTCATTGACAATTAATTCCCCTCCCTTTTTCCTCTCAACGCAACCTGGCCAAAGCTCAGAAAGAAAGTCCTACTGATCAACTTCTGACAACCTTAACTTATCTAAAACAGGTAACCAGGCCACCCAGAAGAGAAAAATGACTACTGGCTGACAACCTTGTCACTCCTCGATTTCCCTAGCAAAGGATGCCACACCATTTCATCACCTGGCTCGGCCAGCCTACACTCCTACGTGTACACCCTTCCACAAACAGCTCTTTCGCATCCTCTCACCACCACACAGCCCTCTTCTACCATCCTTTCTTCTTTCGCCTTGCCTACCCTTCCTCCCAACCATTTTATCCCCCTTCCCGTGGAGGGAGGACACCTCAGAGCGCACTCTACCCCTCCAACCACGAGGGCTGTGCCAGAGGCTGCTCGCTGCTCCCTGACCCCTGCCAACTGCCACCCACGCCGTCCCTCGACGGGCCTCCGCCGCAGCCCGGGCCGAGCAGCGGCGCTCCCTCCACCCCGCTCCCCCTCTCCGGGGAAGGGACACCTTCCTCCTACACCTCTGCATTTTTAGGAGCTTGGCTGGGGGGGGGGGGGGGGGGGCGTATTTTTTTCTTTGGGTCGGGGTTAGGAAAGGGTTCTCCGAGACCCTTCTAACCCTGTGCCCGCTAACAAGCCACCTCCACAGGCGGCTCCAGCAGGACGCGACGGACCCTCCACACCTCAGCCCAGCCGATCGGCCCCCCGCCGCCCTCCACCGGCACCAGGGCGGGTGGGCAGCTGCCCTAACCCCCTCTCCCTGCTCCAGCCTGCCTCCCTCCCCACCCTCCGCTGCGGGCAGGGAAGAGCCACTGCCCCCGACACCCCGGACCTTTAAGCCCAAGCACTCCCAGAGCCGCTCATGGTCCCCGTCTCCCCTCCAAAAAACGGAGTTTCCTCACGCTCATTACTAATTACTCGCACAGCCAGCCTCACCGTCCTCCTTCCCACACTTAGGAACGGCGAACGCGTTGCCGGAGCTCGCCACCGCACAGGCGGACGGACCGCCGTGTCCCGTCCCGCACCTCCCCAGCAGCGGCGGCGGGCGGGACGAGCGCGCTCACCTCCGCGGCGCCGCCGGGGGCAATCCTGACCCTGCCCGCGCCTCACTCACCTTTGGCTCGGCGTCAAGTCACGGCACCTGGCCGGGCGCGGCAGGGCGGACGCTTCTGCCCGGCAGCCCAGCCCCGGCGGCAGCGAGCAGCGCCGCCGTGCACCTGCTGCGGTCCGGCGGCGGCGCGAGTGCGGCCGTTGGGCTGGCGCGGCGGCGGCGGCGGCGGGAGGGCAACGGCCGGCGCGGCGGCGCAGGGTGGAGGGAGGCGGGGGGGGAGCGAGCGAGCTCGGGAAACCGAAATGAAGGCGGCGGGAGGTGAATGCGGCAGTTTCGCGTAATCCCCAGCGTCGCTGCAAGGAACTCCGCGTGCCGGCGGCGCAGCGTCGCGCTCGCGGAAGGCGCGTTCGCCGTGGGGAGCCGGGTTGCCCTCGCCCGCCACAGCCGCCTGTGGGGCGCGCGGAGCGGGGTGGGGCGGACGCGCGGCTCTAGCGTGGTTTTCGGTAACTAACTGAGGCGGTAGCGCATAAAGTCACACCACAGCAGATACTCCGGTGGGTTTTCCTTCCACTTAAAGGATAGTTTGGGGGTTTTCTTACTTTGCTGCACAGTGAAGAGACTACGAAAGGCCTGCTAATGAAGGTTTATTTGGTTTATGCAGCACCTGTATTCACAGACCAGTTTGCAAGACAGGGCCCTGGCGTTGGGCGACAGAAAACTTCAGCGCAGACCCCTGACAGCCTCCAGGTATTCACAGGATCTGGGTTTGTATGTGACTGAGCATCTCACCCCCACGACACAGCCGCTTTAGGATCAAGAATGGCAGCCCCAGAGGGACAAGCGCGGCCTGCGGCAGCAGAACGGAGGGGCCTGGGTCCGGGAGCCCTGGTCTAACTTGGAAAGACAGGATTGAAGAGAAGAAAAAACAGGGAAGTATTTGATATCTCAATTCTGCATGCATCATATTAAAGGAGTAATCAAACAACTTTATTCAAAGCTCCATAAAGATGTCAAGCGCTGGTATTTGCCTGTGCATTTTATTCACCTTTTGCATCCGGTCCCAAAGAGGTGGAGTGATTGTTCTTTCCTTCTCAGCCCATTGCATCTGTCAATAGAGTTTCCCACTAAACCTGCAAAAACCGAGGTCAGGGCCTTTGTACTTGGAATGAAACCCAAAGAGCAATTATTTTAAGTTTTTTTCAAAAAACCCCCACTTTTAGAATCTAAGGATAAAAGGAAAAAGACTTAAGACAGTAACAGATTTTTACAGGGATTTTTAATATATGCTGAACTTCTAAGAGAACTTATCAGAAACCAGTTAGTTAACATGAAGTGAAGAAAAAAAAATCGTAAAAAGAATGTGGATGTTATAGTTCATAAATTGGAGCGCAGCTGTAGCTTGCTGGTATGGCATCCTTAAAGTACCCTGCAGTCTTCCAAACTATGATGGTCTGGGTGAAATGTAGCTCTTACCTCCTCTAACCAAGCTTCAGTTTGGTTTCAATCAGATTATTTCCTATTTTATTTATTAAACAGACAAATTATGCAACTTCTCTCTCAATGTCTAATTTGGAGTGATCAAATGCTAGGAGTAAAACCTTTCAGTGTACAGGGAAAAGTTCATTTCCAGTTCAGAAGGCAAGATCGTTCAAGTGGATTTAGGTGTCTATACATGGAAAGAACTGTATAAATAAAGCTTTCACTTCTGACTGGGAAATACTGATACACTGAAATTTTTAAAGCCTAGGTATAATTGAAATCTTACAGACTTTATAAATAAGTTGGCAATGTTTGGTCTTAAAGATACTAGTATTTACTTTTTATTGATTAGATACTCGCATGTTATGTGTATAGAGAAAAGATAAGAATTAGTCACCACTTGTACATCAATCTGAAAACCCAAGACGCTCATTGTTATATTCTAGGACTTTCTTATCTTACCAAACTAGAGACTCAAAAGCATTAGAGATGGCAAATCAGTGTGTTTTCCACACTGCCCGTGTTTTAACCTAGGTACCAATATATGGTGCAGAAAGGCCTAATATTTTAAAAGTCATGTTCATCATGATTTGTAAAAGTGTCTTCATTCATTTATTCAAACTAAGTTTGTCTCCACTTTTTTTGCCTGCTGAAGGTAACATTTACATAAAGCTTCTGGAAGGCTTTTCATGATTGCAGAAATGTGACATTAATTGCTTGTTTGAAGAAATTAATATGGTAAACAACAAAATCCTGCTAACAGCATTCAAATAGCGAGGTACAATCTATTTTAGCAAGAATTGTGTAGAGCCTTTAATCTTGGTTTAGCTGAATCATTATTTATATTATACACAAAGTGTGTAGCTTAATATATTTCTATGAAATTCCAGCTATGAGCACACATACCAACCCCTACTTACTACTTTTTTTTTTTTTTGATACCTGTTCTATATGTTTAACCATGTATGGCAGCAAATAGAAAATTATATTGTTAAAATATCAGTTATATTTATCATTAGCTCACTACTGTCTTAATTTTCTTTAGGCCTGAACTTTTCTGTACATATATCCCATATAAAGGATTTCTTTTCGAGTTTGTGATTTTTTTTTTCAAATGTAAACATATGTTCAGCATAGCTTTTGCTGAATGATACACATTACTGGCTTGCATTTTTATCTCTCAAAGTTAGGTCTACCGTACATGATGTTTTTAATCTATAGTAAGGAAGAAAATGCCATCTCTAGTTAGGAGAGGATTTTTTGAATAAAGCATTACTTCATAACCAATGCTGGAGCGTTGAAGTTTCCACCAATAGCTTATATGATAGCTCAAGCGGATGTGAATTTTTGGTAGCAGGGATTCTCTTCAGTGTGAAGCTATTTTCATTTATGCAAGTCCTTAAGAGCTGAGCCATCCTTAGGCAGCTCAGAGATTAAGATGTAGAGCTCAATTCTGAATAGCTGTTAAGGCTGCCTTAAAGAGCCGTCCTGCCATTCTGTATCATCAACCCCTCCTCCCGTGCAGAAGTCAGAGCAAGCCCTGATGGAGTTATTGCCGCACAGGCACAGCAGGTTGTTCCCCCAAAAACAGCCTTTGGGAACTTCCACCCCATTTTTCTTCACTTGCTACAGGTCACTTCCAAATCAAACCTAGTCAGGGGACTCTGCACTGTATAGAAATGAAAGTATTGAATAGAGGGAAGTGCTGCTTTTAGCTAAGCGTGGAAATGACCATTTACCTGGTATATCTGGTTAAGCCACCATCTCAGGAAACAGAAGATAACAGCAGCATTTTCTAAAAGGTTATCTGAAAAAGTTCATGACACTGACAGCACCAAATCTTCATTCTGAAATCACACATAAAAAGGATCTTAAAACAGCATATTGTCCTTTCTCCTATTTTTAAATAAGGTTGCATACGTGGCAGATTAACTGGAAAAAAAAAAAAACAACAAAACACAAAGCCCAAAAGTTAAAAAGCTACTAGAATCTTGACTATGGTGCCTGTTAAACTGGCTGCCTTTAAGCAAAATCAGTATTGTTTCAGTTATTTCCCAAGGTTGGAAAACCAGATCATAACTATTGTACCAAGCTAGATAATCACAAGCTATTGGCACTGGCTTCATTGTACTTATGAAATGGGAGCCAGGAGCAAAATTTCTTTGGAGGATCAGCTGGAAATGATGAACATAGTGGAATTTTACAAGAAGAAACATAAGAATTGCACAGTGTCATGCCAAAAACCCCATTGCCATTCTTAAAGAAAACTTGCTATTGAAAAGCAATAATTTAGCCACGGACAATTACATAGGTGGATATAATAGGTTATCATCATTTTTCATTAATTCTTTTTCCTTCAAATTTTGGAAAAAAATTGCAAAACCCAACAACAGATCTCATGTTAAAATAGATAATGTCAATGAGATCTCACACCCTGCATCATGCAGGATTAACTTCTCATCACATATGTGTAGTTTTTGTTGATTAAAAGCCAATGTGTGAGAACAGACTTCAGCACCTCACATTGGAATTAGTAGCTGTCAACAAAAGAATAATGTATGGCAATTCTGGATTACATGCCACTCATTTTCACTTTTTTGACACCTGGCTACATAAGAGTCTCTGACTGTAGTGGAGCCGCTAAGTGCTCAACAGTTCAGGCCAACTTGCGAAGGGACTAATAATCAGGTTCAGACTGAATAGGAACTAGTTGAACTAGTGAATGTTAGAAATACAAACTAGAATGGTGTATATACTGAGGATTTAGAGACCTTACAAGTGCAACACAAAAGACCCAAACTGTTACTGGGGTAGGGGGTTGGGGGGGAGAGTGTCATAGAGCATACCTTTTTTTAGGAAAAAAAAAAAAAAAAAAGCCAAGAGAAAGCAGCTTTCACCTTTTAACCCAGTCCTGCAGAAAGCAGCGTATTTTATCATAGGTTCTTTTAAAATAAAACAGAAGCTCCTCTGCCCACCAACTAGACCTCCCCTTTGGTGCCTTAAACACCATGTTACGAGGTCTTTCTCAGTCCTGGTTTTATCATCTCTGGTCCAGGGAACCTCTAATTCCCTGTGTAACTGACAGTGTTTCCAAGGAGACTAAGCAAGCAAAACACTGCTAATTTCTGAAGCAGCAATCGCGGGGCAAGTTCTACATTGGTTTTGAACTTGACCTCATGTCACCCAACACTATGCAAAATGGCCCAGAAAACCCTTTTGGTTTCTGCCTCCCCCACCCCGCCCCGCCAACTTGCTGTCTGTTTCAGGAGGAGTAAGAGAATCTGCACCTACACATTTTTGGAAAGAATCAGTTCTTAATCCCCAAAGTGATAGAACAGAATGCAGTCTGTTTATACCATTTCCTAACTTCCATAAGAGTTTCTGCTTGTACGTGTACATGCGTATACTTTGCTACTCTCTTAGGGCCATCGGCAAGCTGAGCCAAGCAGGTGGATAGCATGGGGCTCCAGCAGGCTGTGGAGGTCCACCTGACTGCGCAGTTGGGGTCATAGGTCCAACCTGACTATCTAGACTTCTCCAGCACTGCTTTCATTCAACCTCAAAGGGTTACATCACTTTGAAACCTAACGCAAACAATGGCAAAATCTCCAAGTTCTTGGTAGATTTATGATAAATGCCATGCTCAGCCTTTTAAGTTCTTCTGAGTTGGCTCTGTAGATAAACCACACAGCAAAATACCCCGATAGAGGTCACAATCTATCAGAAACAAAATCAGAACTGAAAAACTTTTGTTCAAAAAACACCTACGATTTCAAACAAGTACACAGAAACATTAGAAAGAGGTTACCAAAACCTGAATTTTCACAATAAAATCAGAAACATCAGTGTTCTGTGGCTGCTACAGTCATTAACTGTTATGCATTTGGCATGATTCACAACAGTCAACACACTGCTAAACTGATTATTAACTGGATCCACTTCAATATACAGTGTGTCATGAGAGGGACAAGAATATTGCGACCCACAGGAAGGTCACGGTTTGGGAGTGCTAAGATTAGGAATATACCAAAAGCATCAGATTTTCTAAGTGCTGTGCTGTATTAGTAAAGATCAGCATGATTTTCGTCAGTGCTGACGTGGAATCAAAGGGAGCCAGCAGATTAAAACTGAGCATGACTATGACTAAAAATGTAGGCACAGATATTGCTGGTTTATTTTTAATGCAAGAGGATGGTAATATCGCAACCGCTGATTAATGATTGTTACAACATACGTGAATATTGAAATTTATGTGTTCGTTATCTTAAAGGTCCAATTTAGATACAATTTCAACTCTTCAGGCTGTCACGAGTAGAAAAATTATAAAATCCTTACTTAGGAAATGGAATGTAAAAAACTGCAACTAGATTAAAAAATGAAACACTGCTTAACTTCTCAGCAAATAGCATACAGTTATTAAAACAGCAGTCAATTTTTTCTTCTAGACCATGGCTTAAACTAATCATCATGGGAATTAGCTCAACCCAGAATAGAGCATTGTACCATCAGATGTAATACAGGAAAAGATTGTGTTGTTAGGCAGTATTTTTTTATTTGGTAAATAAAAAAATTTGGTACCGTGTTGTGGCAAGTACTGTACTTTCAGGTTTCTAATTAATCGGCTCCACAAACAGAAACAGCATAAATACAGGGCTAAGTATTAGATTATTTAGCATTCTTCCATTTTAACATGTCAGAGCAGTGCTACCAACACATATGTAAAAAGCTTTAAAAACAGGGTATTTTTAACCTGGCAGTATTAGTTTAATGGCTGAACAACAAGGGGCAGGGGGGGAAGGAAAGGACTGACCATACTGTAATTATATAGTATCAACCAACAATATCCACCAAATTGTAACGTGACTTGGCCTGCTGCACAGGAGTGAATCAGCTGGAAACATTTTCTAGGCACCTGTGGGACAGATCTGTAACAAGAGTGATGGAAACCACAAATTTAACAGGTTTTATTTAGTGCTATCATATTTCACTGCACTAGAAAGCATGAGTGCTTTAAAAAGATGACTTTACCAGGTAAGCACATTGTCAAAACTTGTTTCAATAATATATTTGTTTTTAATAACACACTAGTCTATAATAACCTGCAATAGTAACTCAAACTGACATTATCTATAAAGTGTAAGATCCAATATAATTCAATTAAATACTAATCTAACAATCTTTATGCAAATTACTTGACTCCATCTTGCACATTCCTTTATCTCAAGGGATCATTCTCAATTTCCTTTTCTGTAGCTTTTCTAGCGCTACACTGCATTTTGGTAATATCACCAGTGAAGCTGAAGACAATATTTCAACTATTAAGCCTACCAGAAAATTGCAGTTAGATTTATATCTGTTTTAGTCATACGACTTTGCTTTCCAATGATTTTTTCAAAGTACTTTTCCATAAAGACCAGAAAGTTCAGACAGGACACCAACATTGTTTTTGGTCTACTCTGACTTTCAAACTAGTTTTTGAGTATATTAATAGTCTTTGTACAAGCATGTTCATTAGAAAGAAGGCTGTTAACACATCCTAGGTTGCCAGACTCTTCCCATTTTAAGTCCCAGTTGCGTATAACTTTGCCAAACATTAAATGCTTGGGCTGAAATTTTCCATGCAATGTCTGTGCCTCAAGCTGAGATGTGTTGGAAAATTTCAGCTAAAAAAATACAACTGTTTCCAAGAATGAGAGTAGGGGAAAAACATTCTGTTTCACTTGGGGGGTGTGGGGGGGGGAGAAATCAGACATTTTCACTGCAAAGCTCACTTGCTCTCATGCACTGCCTGAAATTGGCAGGAAGGAATAATTTTGTTAGAACTTACACCTTTTTTTTTTTTCTTTTTTTTTTTTTTTCACTTTCCCCATGAAAATCAACTCAGCACAGGCTGCTTGTAAGTCTCTGAAAAACTGTGGCCTATGTGAATTTACTACAACATGGGATTGGAAAGAACTGCCTGATGGACTGAAATCAGTCCTATGCAATCATGACAAATGTGCAGTAGATGTCCAGGTCCAAGAGCTCCACAGACAATCTTGGCATGAGCTCCTGTGAGACCTTGGCCCGAAAACACTCAATTATAATGCTCTGTTACAACACGCTGAAAACATGAAGCGTGAGATTAAAGCTGCTATGTCTGTTTGTTACAGGAAGAAAGCAGTAGAAGCTGGAGAAAGAGGTGGGAAGGAATTGCTAATATAGTCATTGAATAAAATGTCAAGTTGACCTAAGGACCAGACTGCTGGGGAAACTGCAGGCTACGGGGGAGGGCAATGGTCCTTCGCAATTTGATGTGGGGGTGGAAGATTCCTTTTGACCACAAGTCTGGACTTCAGTTCCAAAAGCAACTGTCACTAGCAATTACATCCATGCTGATGAGATTTTCATTTCTGGTCTGGGCATTACCGGGGCATGTTTCTGAACAGAAAACATGGTATCTGTCTCTCCACTGCTTTTAGTGACCAGCTGCTGATGACACGAAGGAAGAAGCCTTTTAATTCAGAAATCAGAAGAACAAGACCTAGCCTTGCAACAGCAGCTGCCGTGCTAACAGGCAAAGGAAGTTAACTGGGAAGGGAATCCTGGACTGGACTGATATTGGTTAAGTCTGTAGGGGCAAGGGAAGACTGCAGTGCTCAACAACCCCCATATGGTGCACACATGGCATTTTCAACTTTGATATCGAAACGATTTCAAGAGGCAAGGCTGTCCTGCCACCAGCCTTTCAAATAGACAAGCCATCACTTTTCCACAACCACAAAATAGCAGTTTGCTAAGACCATTGACTTCTCTAGGATATTCAGCTTCATCAGTCATGACAAAAAAGATGGGCACGATCTCCAGAATCATGATAGGCATCGAAGTTCTTATATAAGGGTTGGTCATAAAGAATGAACAAAATTCCAGCTTATCTGAACTTGATTTTTGAATTGTATAACTTGCAATTGACTTCTATTTTGGTATTCTTAGCTGATTTTGCCCCCTTGTTCCACGGAGCCCTAGCACAGTCCTTATGGTTTTTAGTACCTTTTGTGGTTAACAACCTCTGGTTTCTTCACAGGGTCAATCACTCCAACTGTGTCCAGAGCATTACTCTGTTATTTTACAACGGCATCTGATGCAAATGCAAAGCCTTTGTTGTCAGAATGTCATAAATATCAAGCTGCCATCAGCCCAACAACAAATGAAGTAGTTGCAGATCTGGTGAAGACTGTGAGAAACAACTTTCAAGCATCAGTCATCACTCATTTCTGTACCAGCTCAGGTATTACAATAAATGCTGGGGTTCGAGAGGTTTGGGGTGAGTTTTTTTACGCAAGTTCATGAAAAATTTTTGCATATGGAAATTCTGGAATGATTGCTGGTCAAACTGAAAATTTATATAAACTCATTATGTTTTCTCCTCATACGAGTCTTACAGATATGCCACATGCATTTAAAGAGATACAATTATAGCATGAATCACATCAGCCGCATGTTTGTTTTCTCCATATTCAAAGCTTCACAGCACTGCTCGGAGTAACTGCCCGTCATGAACGCTTGTGGTGCAAGGACAAAATTCTCCTCTGATAGACTCACAGCTGTTTCTTTCTGCCACAAATAGATAAAAAATGAGCATCCTACTGAGCCATTAAAGACAGACAGCGTACCACATAATGATGCTTATTCACATTCAACTTTGGATAGCATTAAGACAGCTGGGATATTATCCCTGCATGCTTTAGCATCACCTACAAGTATTCAGAAATGTGTCTGGTATGTTGAGGTAACAAAATCGTGAATAGAGGGGGTGAGTTTGTAGGCCTTGAGTTCAGGGCAGAGCCATAGAGTTTACTTGCTGTGGAGAAGTGCTGTAAAAGTGATGGAAGTTAGAGGATAAAAAAACCTACATCTGCTTCTGCTGTAGAGGTCCTATATAGTGGAAATAAAATAATAATGATGACGATGATGATCTTTTCTGCAGCTAGAGACCTAATCATGTGGTGCTTCTTTTCTGACTGGAGATTCAAAAACACGATATGAGGAAATGCAGAGCTACCACAGCTGACGCTAAAATAATTGAGAATAGGCATAATAAAGTGCACTAATAAAGCTATGAACTCTTGAAGCTCAGGAACCTTGACTTCAGCGTCTAAAATTGTGAATGCTTTTAGCCTCCGATAATTCCTGATAGACAAGAAAGCTGTCTGGCAGACAAAGCAGTTTAAGAAGAACCACAGAAGGGTGACTGTTGTAGAGGAAGGATACTCTTTATTACCTATGACTGTCAGCCCATGTTGTTACGCAGTTACGTATGGGTATGGGTATTTGTATTTATATGAAACTTTGGGGCCACGTGCGTGAAAATGCAATACAAATTATCTTCTCAAAGTAATATCATATATCACAAAAAGGTCTGAAATAATAAATCAGAGAAAGAAGAAAAGCTATTTTACTACATCATCCACAAAACACTTCTTAGGAAATAGTATTTTGTCCTCCCTTCCCATAAAGGCTATCTTGCATAAAAATGAAAGAGTGGAGGCTTGTTATTTTGTCGCAACTGTAGTAGTGTTTACATATATTGAAGCATCTTTAAAAATCATCCCAATGTTACTTTGCATTATGGGATCCATTGATCTTTTCACGTGGAAGACCCAAAAGAACTGCCAGTGAATCGTACTGGTAACTGCATTTTGCTTTCATCCGTTGGGATTCGAATCAGGATTTTCTAATCCAACAAATACAATTCTCTGTCATGTCACTTTTGGTGCTTTAAGGAAAAGTCAAGTATCAGCTAGGTGCAGCAGGAGTCCTAACAATATTTTAAAGTGGTTTTCTTCCTTGCTCAACTAGCTCAAAATGCACAACCAAACATTTTTATGAGACATTAACCTGAGAAGAAAATGTTTAATGTTCATAAAAATGTAGTCTCTTCATGCATTCTCTAAGTTATAGATGGACACACTGGGATACCTGAATGGGCACCAATTCAATATTAAATTACACCACTGTTACCACAAAGCCATACCCCTATTAATGCATATAACTAACTTTCTCATCATTGATTTACATTATGCTACCATGTATCAATATGATGCTTATTTATTAAATTCTTAATGGGATTTACTTTAAGCATCAAGGGGTTTCATTTAGGATGAAAGGGCAAAAGACTTAATCTCAGATGTTGCCAGTCTGCCCTCCAAGTCCACTTTCTTTTGGATCCTATTTTCTCCATTCTTACCTGTACTGGACACCTAGAAACTCTAAGAGAGCTTCATTCACAAGAGGACAGTTGTAGGATGAGGACTTTCACCTGTTTTGTGAACCTGCTACCAGCTACAATCTGCATTGAAAGCAGAGAATATGTGAAGCGAAATCAAATCAGAGAACACTATAGGAATTTCAAATCTGGCTCTCCTAGCAGCAAGTAATGCCTTAATTTTATTCTTTACTTGTTTCTCTCTTAAGTACATGAAAGATCTACCCGCTTTAAGCATTGCATAGGCTTTGTTTTTGCATATGGACAATTGGAAATAAATTTCATTGTTACCTTAACAAAATGCCCTAAACTAGAAGAGGGAGGACTCAGTGCCATTAAGCATTGACACAGTCTGTCCTAACTTAGGTCTCGTTCATCCAAATCTTTATATTTATTTACCTGTGTAGAAGTTAGCATATGCTTAACCCTATAGGATTAATGTCTTTATAAACTAACTAATATTTTAGTAATTTAGGTACATGTATAAATGCAAGAAAAAAGAAAATAGTGGAATTCTAAGTTAAAATAAATGAGGAGCTTGATGTTCAGGAATTTCCCAAAAATTAAGTCATTCAACACAATGGTGATTTATCAGCACAGAAGAGTTGCTTCCTATGGGATACCCTGAACCACTTAATAAAGGTTTCCATTTCACAAAGAAAATGCTATATGCAGTCATCATGCCTGAGCTAACTTTGAGGCTAACATCACTTCTTTAATGTCTTGAGAAAGAGCTCCATATCTCAAATTCATGTTGCACAATTCTTTGCATTGATTTTACTTGTTTAGAAATTAAGAAGGAAATCTGGAACAACTACTGTGCATATAAGCTTTGTTAAATATTCAAGGAACCTTGGCATAGTTAAATCTCTTTACCGAGGGAAGAAATCTTAGCTATGTTAAGACAGTATAAACTCTTAAGTCTCCTAGACGTTTAGAGTAGCTCAGCCATGCTTGGACACTGTGAGAGCTTAAAAAAAATTTAATTGGTTAATAAGCCATAAATTCTTAACCAATCTTAAAAGAGTTAAGTGCTATAATCCCAAATGCTTGATTGTTTTATCCAGTCAAAACAATCAGTGAGGTCAAAACTGTAAGCCTCTGAAGTTCAGTATAGATTTCCTTTGTATCACCGGGCCAAAGGCTGCAACCTATGCTCAAGCAAATCTTCAGCCATCAGAGCTCAGCCTGCTCTGAATCTCTTTGCCATTTGCACTAATTTGAATTAAGAGTTCAGTGCTAACTACTAGTTACCTGAAATGTTACCAGAATCCTACCCCAAGATTTAAATAAGTTACCTGAAACGTTACCAGAATCTTGCCCCAAGATTTAAATAACGGTTACCTGAAACGTTACCAGAGTCCTGCCCCAAGCCTTCTGTGATTCTCACTAGATATATTTACTAAGGGTTGAGCAAAAAAAACCTGCAATCAAGCACTGAGCTGCCTGCCAGTCTCTTAGTTCCCAAGCTAGTGCCTAAGTAGTGATATGTCCTATGACCCAGGAAGTCTACCAGGAAGATTAAAAAGATGTGTTGGTTGTATGGTCAAAATCTACTTACAAATAAAACAAAAGAAATTATAGTACTTTCTAAGAAAAGTGCAACACACAGTAAGTGATTGCTTTAAAAATTACAGCTCCAGATATGTTAATAAGCTGCATATTGAAATGCTGAGATAAGGTTCCTATGCCTTATATAGTGGAGAGTTGTAACTGCCATGTAAACCATTAATTTATAATCAAACTATCTATGTCCGTCTCCATCCCACCCCCCAGTATGCTTTTGTTAAAATGTACTTAAAATTTTTTGGGTTTAGTCTAATTATTTTGTTTTTCTGATGGTAGTTGATACTAGTAAAAGTAATTTACTGACCCTTCCTGGTTAAATACCATCAGGCCAAAAACTCAGTTTAACACCATTTAACAGTGCAGTCACTAAAAACAGGAACCCCTGACTGTGCAGTCAGTAAGCCAAAGGGAATGTGAGTGCTACGGCAACGTTCCAGGAAAATTTATAGAATTAAATTAGCTAGATTAAAATATTATGTCACAGTGATATAGCTGAGAAAATACACATTTATTAGAGAACAGTGACTTCCTTGCAATTTAAATAATTATGTCAGGAGGGAGGAAGCTTTTAAAACCACCTAGTAAATTTGGGCACCCTGATCCTATACACTGTTGCTTTTAAGTCTCGCAGATAGGAAAAGATCTGCCCCCACATACATCAACATTTTGTTAGTGGCTATGCTACATTTATATGTTTTCTGACTTCTCGCCAAGAACTGGTTTATGACCAATAAGAGATCCTTATAAATTTTGGCCACTACTCTGGGGTTGGAATCCCAGCAGCTCCTTGATGGGGACGGGCTCTCTATAGCTACATTTGTGAGCTATAATAACCTCTCAGAAGAACTATGGCTATTATTGCCAGTGAAAGAGAAAACTGCACATTCACAGCTTTGAAATTAGTCAGAGGGTATTACTGAAGAGCAGCTACACTTAATGAACCACTAAACCAGGCTTGAGGGGGCTTTTTTTGTCCATTTTTGTTTGCTATGGAATCACCTTCAGCAGCAGCAGCTTATAGCTAGATGCGGTAAAAAACAGGTTGAGATGATGGGTGTGACACGATGCAGGGAAACAAACAGACGATGGGTGAAAAAACAGGAGGTATCACACAGTTTCTGTGGTCCTGAGAGATGGTGTGGTGGACAATTTTAAGGCCTTACAAGAAAGAAGAAACCTTGTAACATTAGCCCTGTTTAAGGCAACTCTCAGCTAGCGAGGAACACAACGAGAAAACAAAAGTGTCTGGATAAAGGAATCTGGTTCTGGAGCCACATCGAAGGCTCACAATGAGGGAGGAAGAAAAGGCAAAGATTTAACATCCTGCTTGAGACGTTACTCTAGTACACGTGTTTGAGACTTCCTGAAGTGGCTCCACATGGCCTCAGTTTTCTGAAAAGTTAGAAATCATAATTAAAAATATACGTTGTTTGAAGAAATTACATTCCTGTCTTCTATCACATAAGTTTAAGGGGTGGGACAAACATGCCACTTCCATACCTAGGACCTAATCTGCCTATCTTCTTCCTGCATCAGTCAGTTTTACTAGAACAAACTATAATTACACCCTTCATTTAATGTTTGCTGTTGCCTGAGTGTAACTGAGCTTAACAGTGCCATTGCCATATGCCTAACAAATCCCTACTGCTCGAACAAGACCAGTCCCAGGCCTACGGGAGGCAAGAGAAGAATCATTAATACTCTTCATTGTACTTATAATTCATAACTAGAATATTACTTCTTTTCATCTAGTAACTTATAATTCCTAAAAGCTATTGAAATCTAAGTTATAAAATACCTAGATATTACAAGTTTCCTGGATTTCCCTAGATATTTAAAAATTGCAAAACAAATGCTATGGCAAACAGAATGAATACATTTGACAAAATATTATTTACATAAAGGCTAATTCTCTCTAAAGAACTTGCAAAGGTGCTTATTTTATCTATTTGCAGATGCTTTTGAAGGACCATTTATGCTTTTTACATATGAGAATAGACTAGCTTTTCCATCCTTTATTACTGCTATAATCAGATTATTTCCTAAACCGAAGTTATTGAAGTTATATGTATTACATATGTATGTAAATGTCACATACATGTACACACAGAGACATACATCTATATATATTTCAAGAATCTCTTGGCTGGTGTGAGGAAAAAGATGGAGAATTGAGTGGCAAAATGATTGTCTGTAGTGAGAAATTATCTGAGCCATCAGCTACTCAACCAACCGTCCTAGCAAACCCAGGAACCTTTCTGCTTAGCCTTATTCTAGCCTCTTTGGTTTGAACGTGGCTCAGATAGATTCCTTTTAGCTAATTCTTTCTAGCCAATTTTGCCAATGTTATGGTTTAGCTGCATACTTTCTTATCCAAGGCTGGATAAATCCAGACCACGCAGGAATTCTTTTTTTACTGGGCTGGTTTTGGTTTTGTTTGGGTTTGGTTTTGGTTTTTTGTTGTTGTTGTTGGTTGGTTTTGGTTTTTTGTGTGTGTGCTCCTCATGGCATCAATTTTAAGTCACACTTCTGATTTCCTTTCTTTCTATATGCTTGTTGTCACTACAGACCCTCGGGCTATCAGTCTTTTGGACAGTTTGCATTTGTAGCTATTATGGTCTTTGTCTTATGGCTTTGGGAAAGATACTGGAGATGAACAGATTCTTGTAGTCTGGAATCTTTTCCTTTCCTACCACCTTACTGTACCAAAGGAATGGTATCTCCCAGACACACCACATACTGTACTTGCGTACCAAACACTAACGTGTTTGGATATTTGTAGTTAATAAAAAAGGTTGTGGCCTGATATTTACTCAGGCAGTTTCGATGCCAGATTAGTTGTTTCACGGTAAGAGCTACTCAATAGGTGCCAAGGTTGAAAACCGTTGGAGTCTGTGAATGCTATTTTGTTAAAATAAACTGGTATCTCTCTGCATTTAACAATTTCCAATTAAGCATCAGAGAGCGGCTGTTGCTAGAAACCCACTAGCATTTGTTTTCTGTTTGCACTCAGTAGGTCTCATTTAGGTCATTATTGTTGCCTGTGTTCAGTAACAAGAGACAAATAAAGAGCTTCCTTCTTTTCAAAAAGGTCACTGGTTGTGTTTCTACTTCTGATACAGAAAAGTGTACTGTGAATTCTTAATCTGTTTCATTATTTGGACAGCTTTCATACCTCCCGACAGCTATATATAAAATAAAGGGGGGGTGTGGGTGTGTGTTTCAGGGTATAGTGACTTTTCCCAGCTATTGCTAGTTATCCGATGCCACAAGGAAAATAAGTAATGAATAGTCTAGAGATCTAATGAATTTGAATGCACACTTACATTCTAATGAAGTCCATAGGTCTTAGGCGCACAGCTGAGTACTTAGTTGTAAAAGCAAATTCACAATAAAAAAAAGAAAAGAACGCAAGCTTAAATATATTCACAGTACACGTTTTCAGACTTAATCTCTGAAAACATATATATTTTTCCAGGGATATTTTCTTTACTTAATAGTTGTATTTAATTCTGAACTTATCTGTTTGTGACATACTGGAGAACCACTGACACTTTTTCTAACCCCGATCTGCATACGTGCAGCAAGGGAGTACCTGTTGACAGACAAACATATATAATGATGTTCGCAATACTTTTCTAGCAGCAGGCTTGTTTTATAGCTTCTGTAGCATCACAGCAATGCTAGCCTACTCTCTTTTCTTCTAGCAGACTTATGTTAAAGAAACAAACTTTCATGTGTGCTGTTTGCACAAGCAAAAGGGAAATGGAGCTAATTCTAAAGTCTTGTGCTGGTGTTAAAATAAATGAGCTGTATTGCCTCTATTCCATCAATGCTACAGCAAATAAATCGTAGCAGTACAGACACAGCTGTGTCCATTGGGATGCGCCCCCCTTTGACTTCTGTCACCAGCCAGCCAAGGGACCTGCCTTTAGGTGGTCAAGATGCAGGCAAATATGGTTGAAAAGACCTGGAAAGGAAATACCTTTCTTTATAAGCAGTGCTGCCTGGACTCTAACCCACCTCTGCCTCAACCTGTTGTTGGTCTGCCCCACCTTGCCTTTCTTCTGTGACTTGCAGCTAAGGGGCAAGGGAGAGCACTGCCCTGTATGACCTTCAGCTGGTTTGCTCCTGCACCAGGTAATCAGGTCTGTAACTATATCAGAAACACTTCAGGCTATGGATAACGTGGCCCTTGTCCCTTCTCAGCAATGCCTTCCATGTCCATCAGTGCTTCTACATGCCTGTCTGGGTTCCACTTGCCCTCCTTAGAAGGCAAGTGGCCTGAAGCTGCTAGCACGTGTCTGGTTATGCTCTTTGGGCAGATAGCCCTCAGTCTTGGTAGAGGCTGACCTAGAAGGACCAAACAGAGGTGACCTTCTTTGGTGAGGATTTACATTTCTGTGACCCAACAGTGATGCAGCGTAGGCTCTCCTGCAGCACCCGGAAGGCAAACATTGTGGCCATGGACTGAAGTGTTCATGTTGCTGAAGGAGGAAGAGAAGGGTAGGATCTCAGAAATATCCTATAAACCAAAGTGCCCATTAAGAATCTGCGTTAATTAAAGACCAGCTATGCTGTAAATCCCTGATAGGTCTTTTGTACATTATTCATTCTGCTCCAGAAGTGCTGTGAGTAGTACAACCAACCAGTTAATTCATATAATGGTGCTTATACAATCCTCTTTGCAAATACAACCAGGCAGAGATATCATTCCTGGAGCTAGAGCATTTCAGGAATGATGTCAGACAGTTCTATTTATACGTTACCCAGCAAAACTATTTTCTCAAAGCACAGCGACAAGCAGTGGGACACATCAGCACAAACAAGCCTGTGAGATGAACGGATATGCCCATTAGGTTTCCCCAGCCCCCAAACTGATGAAACAGGTTTAGAATGCCTTGGTGAAGTTGCCTCTTTAACTTGTTTTTCAATATGAATAACATTTGGAAACTATTACACAACCGATGATCCAGATGATGATGGAACAGAGTGGCTAATCTTAGTTCCCTGAATAAGAGTCATTTATTTAATACCAGTATTGAAGGAGATGGGAAAACTGTGTCTGGGAAGGAATAAATTGCACAGAGGACTTCAGGAGTATCACGTCACACTATTTTAACCTAAAGAAGAATTTTATATCAGGAAAATCCAAAACCCAACAATAGAACCCTAATAGCATCTCTGCTTAGCTAAACATTTTCACTTCTAGAAGTTCAGGATCATTCAACTCACTTTACATAGATGTACATCAGTATTGCCCTACTTTTTTCTTCATCAGTATCCTATATGAATAGGGAGCTGGAGACAAATGAAGTGTCACCTCCAGTCAGGGCTGCAATAAACTAGAAAAACCCTTTTTTATAAGTGAGGTTGGCATGAATGTGGCGAGTTGTCAGACCTTTATAGTCTTTTCAACTGCACTGGAGGTGTGGAAAACAATCCGTTTAAGACAATATCCCAAACAAAGACTTTGTGGTGACGTGGGGGTTAATTACAAACAACAGAGGTTCATTATACATTCCAGAATGTTGTCCTCTCACACAAAAGGCGCTCTCAGTTGTTAAATGTCTAGCCTAGACTATCAGAAATTGCATTACACTTGCTGCTCCTCCCCTTATTCCCGGACTTTCTTTCCCTGGCCTTTTTTTTCCCCCCTTCCTCTCGTCTCTATTGAAAGATAGTAATTAAACACTAAAGCCTCTCAGTTTCTGCAGCACTGCAGGGGAACTCCTCCCTGTAATAAGCTCCAATTACTGGCTGTGACTGCAGCTGATGAAGGATTATCCTCTCACTCAGCTACGGCAAGCTCTAGAGCATAATCTTCAATTAGTTCAATTCATGTAGCACACTGGCAGGCAGGCCACTACGTTTCCCACGACTAACACAAACAGCCTTTCTTTGACACCCCCCAACTCTGCACAGATGGTCCCAGGACTGTCTGTTGCAAAGTTCAGTGCATCTGGCCCCTAAACCCACCTAATGCAGGCAGCAAAACAAAGCCTGGGACTCAAGTGCTCTACAGTACCTATTTGTTTCAGTAACAGCAGGCTTTTTTTTTTTTTTTTAATAAAAGATAGAGAAATTATCCAAGGAGTCAGAAAACAGGTGGATAAACAAAAAACAACCAACAAATCTTCTGGACCAACACTACAAATCACTTCTAGTCATTTTTAGCTACGTTTAAATTTTTAAAAATCCAATCTTGTAAAAATTATTTGGCAGCAACAGGCAAAAAACTAAGGCAGGCAAAATTAAAACTACAAGCGTTTTTTTTTAATTTTTATTTTTAGCTCTTTGTGCTTGGGTATTGCAGATATCCTCAAGAAAGTGTTGATTTCCCCCCCCACCCCAGAATGTCTATTGAGTACTTGGAACAAAGGCTGTTGTGAACCCAGATTTACTCTGGGCTCTGACTTCTTGCTACTGCATCTGATATTTTGTATGGTCTGTGTATCAACTTACTTTAATTACTGACTCTAAAACCAAAAAGTGTTACTTATTTAAAGAAAATATTTAAAAGCAGTTGTTGGTCTGCCTTTGTGTTTTTGATACTGGAAGATTTTAGTAAACAACTTTTTTTAATGACAACTAAAGATAATAATTCAATAAACTAAAATAGATTACTTCCACTGCCATCATCAGCTTGTACGCTGAATAATTCCGTTACCACTGCCTTCACTTCAGAGAAGCTGCCAGGACCGTAAGGAAGACTACCTAAAGACACACTGCTCACACCACCTGCCTTTATGGCGTAGTATTTACATCTGTCAGATGCAATTTCCACTGCGGCTGCCTAAAGAGAAAGGGATTTTTTCCAAAATGAGGGGTTGTCTTCACCTGTAAAGAGGTTGTGTAACCTTGCAGGGTGGATTACAGCAGATTGTGAAAAAAAATACCGCAATGGTAACTGCATTGGTATTGCTTTCCCATATAGACTGGATTCAGAGCCTATAGGTCCATTTCCAAGCCTATAGGTCAAAGAAGTTTTGCAGTATAAAGACAGTCTTTCAAAAAATCCACCTACCGTAGCAACCAACATCAAGTGTGCATCTTAAAATAACTCCTTATCTCAGAGCCTCTATTTCCAGGTCCGAAGGGGCAGCATCTTACTCCATACCTCATCCCACTGAGCGGAGGAGCGGGATGTCCTTGTGTAGGCACCCTGGTCAACACCTCCAAGTGCCACAGACCACAGCAGGACGCGGTGTAAACTGACTGCATCTGCGGACCCGAGCTGCAGTACACTTAGAGTAGAGCTGACCTTATGGACACTTGACTTTTTTTTTTTAACCAGAGCACAGTAACTTCTTTTCCAAAGTGACAGATTTTATGCTTTCATGTACTTAAGGTATATGGGCTCTTAGGCATCCTCAGACCTGGAAAAGCACTTGTATGTCTGAAAGCATATCTGGGGTTTTTTTCCAACTACATTAATTGGGATTTACTAGAAGATTGTTTTAATTCATAAAGCTTGCATCAGTCACATCCTTATACAATATGATCCCAAGGAAGATACTAATAGATATACTTCAATCCTAAAAAAATCCCAAAGCAGACAGACAAAAACCCCAATTTGTTCTAGCTGGGCTGTTTATTTCAGACAGTGTGGCAAGAAAGCCAAAAGTACAGGTCCCAGTTTGTGAAATGCCAAATACTTTACGCAACTGTCAAGTAAACGCTCTCTAGCTGTTCTTTGCTCTTACACTGCTCCAACTCTTCCAATTATACAGTGCTGTAGGTGTTTTCATAGAGAAGAAAAAAAAAAGTCAGCCATTGCCCTAAGGAACTTTTCGTTTATAATGGTGTTTTTTGGGATAGAAGTTGTATTTGCAGTAATTCAGACTTCAGACGATTACCCCAGGTTAGTACTGTGTAAACACATGGACAATTTCTAGACAGCAGCAGAATGCTAACAAAAAGGATCTGAAAGAGAATACCCTTCCTATTTCCTATAGACCCAGGGGTTGAAGGAATCCAGGCTGTACATTTCTAATGTTTGGGGCAGGGAGGTGAGGGAGGGAATCAAGGCAACCTGCCATTACGAAAACAAGCACTTGTAAAAGGAAAGTATCCCATAAAGTTAACTTTCCTTTCTGCTGGGAACTCACAGGAATAAAAAAACCACAGCGAACAGTGAACTACCCTTGCTCAACGCATGGACAGTTTTCAAGTGTGAGATCTTAGATGCGTGCTTATATCCCATGCCTGCTGTTGAAATGGGCACTTCGTTTTAGTAAATCAGACGACTGTCTTCAATGCTGCCATAAACTCCCAACTGTAAGACTTGCTCATATTAAATATGTGTCACGTTTAAAACTGTATTTGGCCCCATTTTGAAAGCATGGACATTTTCTTCATTTTCTAACTCAATTTAGTGACAGTGAACTGAGCCTAAGATCACACCAAGCCTACAAACTTAGTATCTAACTAGCGGACTTCCTGCACTGACTACATGAGCAGTTCAGGTTTAAAGGTAAAATTGCGTGATGATCTAGGAGAATAGCACTTTGCATCTGAGCTTTCCCGGCTTTGGTTGTCCTGGTTTTGCCTTCTCCTTCCATAATCTCTCTCATATTGAACAACTTATTTGGCTTACTACCGAGCCGAGTAACATACAACACAAAATGGACTCGTGCTCTCCTTCATCCACTGGACATTCTAGCCGCAGAGAACCACACGGAGACAACTACAAATAAGAGAAGTTTCTCTAAAAAATTCTGTGACCTCTGACCTTTGAGGGAGTAAAAAACAAACTAAAGAAAATTAGCGGAAAGAGTCAAGTGAGCACTTAATCATTGATCCTTGTCAGCTATAGCCAGGGGCAGGCAGCACATCATGACCACCATGCGATGGAAATATTGCTTCTACTGCCTAATGAAAGGGATCAACGGGTATTATACCTCCCTTCTCCCCTCAGCTGGGAAGAAAAAGGAAATAAGGAAGGTGGAAATTATCAGGCCCACAAGGATTTAAAAAGCTGTAAAACAATGATCAGATAAACAGACTCTACAAAAACACTGAGAAATATATTATAGAACATCTCAATTTGGAAGCGACCCATAAGGATCATCAAGTCCAACATCCTGAGAATGTAACCTCAGGCCTGAAGAGAAGTTTTCAGAATTGGCTACGTGGTATTTGTAAAAGACAGAAATCAGAGTACATTCATACGAAAAAAGCGTTTCACCGGTACTTGCTGGGGACTCTTTTAACGGACAATTTTCCTTAGTTAGCTAAAATATAAGAAAGCACTACAAGAAATTTTCATATTGCTGTAAGTAAGGTATTGCATCTTGGATTAATTTTACTAGGTGATCTACCTTCTACCTTGGAAGCCTCCTATTAACTAGTTATTCTTGAATGACACTGTAATCTCGTTTAAGTTTCTAGTTTATGCTCTAGACCCTATCAAGTGCCATTTTCAACTTGCAGTAAGATAACTGAATCAACCCATAGATCTTTTTTATATATATACATATTTGTATATATTTACATGTGTGTGTGTATGTATACACACACACACACACACACACACACCCCTATATCTGCAACCATGCTAAGATTGAGCTCTCTCGATAGTCTATGGCTACTCCATGGGCACTAATACACACGGCATTGGTGACAAACAGGAGGAACTGGAAGTTCGTGTGCCATCGCAGGGCTCCAGTCTCATTGGGATCACAGAGATCTGGTGGGGTTACTCAATCGAGCCGAGGCCATGGCTGGATACAGACTGTTTTGGCAGGACAGGCTGGGAAGATGAGGGGAGGGCGTTGCTCAGTACGTGAGAAAGCAGCAAGGATGCCCGGCGCTCTGCCTGGGAGAGACCGTGAGCCAGCTGAAAGCTTAAGGATCACAATTAGAGGGCAGACGAATACAGATGTGGTGGAGGGTGTTCGCTATGGTCTGTCTGGTCAAGAAGAGGCCATTTTCAGCCTGGAAGAAGGAGCCTCACATTCACGTGCACTGGTCCTTATAAGGGGCTTGAGCCTCCCCAGTGTCTGCTGAAAGGCAACGCAGCGGGACACCAGCAATCCAGGAGGTTTCTGGAGTGCCGACAGAGTGCTCTGCTGGACCTGATCCTTACAAACAAGGAAGATGAGGTCGGGAAAGAGAAAGTTGAGGGCTGCGAACAGTGAAGTGTTTGTTTAAAGTACAAAGCGGCAAAGAACAGCAAGTTTCAGGGATCTGATCACCTGCTTAAAGTTAGGTGCGTGCTTAAAAGCTTTCCTGGATCAGGGCCATTATTGGTCCTTAACATATACACTGGGAAAAAACCCACGCCAAATAGGTTATAATGCATCGAAAGAGCAACTTGTCTCTGAACACTACACACGCATTACTGTGCTCCGACTTGATGAAGCATGCATAATTATAGTGTTTGCTTTAAACAATGTGCTCTGCTTCATGTAAACACTGTAAACAGGAGACAAGCTGAACAAAGAATTATGTCATACCTTTTAATTGAGAGCAGGAGGATTGAAGTTTAAAAATCTCTTTGGATAACACCAATCGTGCCCCTTTCGAACCTGCTGCGTCGTTAAAGGATAGCTTTCTGTCGAGGCCCCTAGGAAACATAAATAAAGCATGACGTGTTATTACTGAAAATATTTGTAAGACATTAACAAAGTTTGCAACCAGCATTAACTGCACAATAACAGGGACTTTATTCATCAGGATGCGCATGTAATTTATTCCACGTAAAAATTGTTATCACAAATATCAAACATGCTCTGGATAACAAACGGCAGGGCAGTAATAAAACAAAAAGAGCTTTGTTTCAGGACACAAAAGCAGGTTGACCCTTTTGATTTATTTGTTTTTCTGAAGGGAAGAAATGCTCATTTAGCAGATTAGAAATGAAATAGGGAAGTTGAATGACAAAAATCTTGATGAAGATGGTGCTTGTTAGAACCGTACGGAAAGATAACAAGTGATTATTACAGAAAATGTGAACAGTCCAATAAAACGCAAGTATGATCAAAGCTGTGAAAAAAGCAATTAAGCTGTTTTGACATTTGACTGATGTGTTGAATATGTGTGTGGATTTGAGGCATTTAAACTATGTTCATGAACAATTCTGTTTAGGAAGCACCTAGTAACGTAATTTTCTTTCATCTTGCCATATAAAGCAAACCAGAAAATACTTCAAGAATTAGTGTCACTGGATTAATCAGATTTATTTTGTAACACTTTCTTAGAATACATGCATTTTATATTCCTATGGGAACGACACCTTTAAGTTACTGTATAGTTTCAAGATATGTTGTAACACAGGATGGAAAAGCAGCTCCAGAACTTAGAGTTTCCTCTTGGAGAAAGTGCTTTATGTAAATAACTGAGCTATTCAATATACAAGCACACCAAGATAACTGGGAGCTTTCTTCTTTCCAGGCTACAGGGAAAGCATGTTACAAGTTTGTTTAGTACCTAAATCCAAGACAGGAATTGGATCTAGAAAGCGTTTTAAAGTCCAATATAAGTTGAGAGAATAGTTCAGTTCAGGTAAGCATCAGATGCAATTGTATTAGACGTTGGTTTGAGGTGTGATGTTAAGAAGAACTGTAAGGTGGTAAGGTTGTGATGAAGAACAGCTGTAAGGTTGTTCTTGTTTCCATATTTTTGATTCAAGATGCTAACTGCTGACATCAAAGGGACCTTTTGTATCAATTTCAATGAAATCAGGGGGTTTGCCTATCATCTCAAATGCTTAAGTCTTTTTTTAGAAAAAGTTACTATATGAGGTGTTTGACAGGAAATAGCAAATAAGAGCAAGACATGACTTTTTCAGTGTTTCTTTGTAGTGTGTAAATGTAGAGCAGGGCTTCAGCTGTAGGCATTTCCAGGGAGACTTTGGACAAAACATGCTCTTCTCTAACCTTGCAAAGGCAGCTCTACTCAGCTGAGACCCATTACACTGAACACAGAACAGAAATGCCCCTGTCACCCTCACCAACAAGCAAGTAGAGGTTGTATTAAAGAGGTAAGACTCCTAAATACACCACCCTGGACAACTAGCGCTTTGAAAATGACAAAATTTCCCCCAAAAAACCCCACCAAACCACCAGCCAATAAAATCCAGTATCCCCTATTCTTGTTTGCTTGTTGTTTCTGAAGGAGTGAAAAAGTAATGAAAAAGGTGTTTCCTTTCTGCAGAGCAAATGGGAAAAGGCGAGGAGAAGGCTGGTATCTTGCCTTTTCATCTATGGAAGTGCTGACCGCCTTCTGCTCTCACCGCTGCTTTCCACTTAGAAGGGGTGGAAAAAGGCAAAGCGAGGTAAGTATCTCTTGGCTTGGTTTGTCCCCATGCCATGCCAAAAAGGGACTGTGAAATGGAAGCGAGTAACCTTGTTTTAAGACACTTCGGTTTTGACTGAGGGCTTAAGGACAATGAAGTACGAAGCGGTGAGATTAACATGTTTAGTGCATCCAGGTTGAACTCATGCTCACAAATCTAAATCAAAAGCTTCATGATGCCAGGTAGGACTACTTCAGCTGAAATTTCAGATCTTAAGAGTGGTAACTAGAACACACTAAAGAACAAATAAGTGAGAAAAATAGCGGGGAAAAGCTAGCCACAAGGAACCACTGATGCAAAAGAATTTCTATTCCATGCAGCCTCCTACAGACACCTAAAATACCCCATCATAAGCCTTGAAAATGAAGGAGTTGTAGACACAAGCGTAGACTTGACAGTTTGGAAGGAAACTGCTGAATTAGCGTTAGAGAAAGCTGTCGGGCTCTCCCAGCTCCTAGGAACAGAGAACACTACGGGGCCCCTTCTGTCATTTATGGCACATACAGCTTGGCTTTGGGTGTCACTCCCAGTTTGTGCAGAAATGAGCAAATCTCACACTATTTCTTACCAAGGCAGGAAGGAAGCTGCCTCCCAGAGGGTTTTTTTTTTTTTTCCTAATGAACTAATTGCAGTCATTCTTGCTTTGTAAAGCTTGTATTCTCCCACCCTGTGCAAAACATGCTACACTTAACTCGGTGTGCAACTGAGAGCACTGCTAAGAGAGGCTTTACAAGACCTCTAAGGTGATCGTATCTGTGATATTCACCCCTTCACACAGCTGGCCACCACTGTTTGGGTGAATATAAACTCTCTTACACCCTTGCAGGGTAGAGCTGGGTATGGCCATGTTTGCTGTCCCCCTCCCTGGCTCATCTAGATAGGCAGCTGCCCAGTTTACTTCTCTCTCGTGCTGTCCTCTCCATCACTCATCCCTTGACTGGTCCCTTGCACGTTTTCCTCTCTCTTCAGTTTTATACTTCACATTTTGCTTCTGTGCCTTATCATGTTCTTCAGCCCGCTTCTTCCTCTTCACAAGCTCCAGCATGGACATGCGTATACATCCTTCCGCTCCAGCACTATTTCCAAATTTCTTACAACATCCTGGCTAACTTCTCAAAACACTAGTTCTACTCACTACTCCTGCCCGTATCCTAATAACTCCATGTCCACACCACCCTGCCCACCCCCTCTGTCATGAGTAGAATGCTACCTCATTTCTCAACAGCAGTTCACCTGCATCCTTTTAGAAACAACACAGACTTGCCAATCCTAGATATTAAGCAATCCCCATAGTAGCTTGAGTCACAGAGATTTTCCAGAAAATAAACAAAAAGCAACTGTAGAATAATTCTTTTTCTGTTGAGGGTTGTTTTAGGAGTTTGGGGGTTTTTTTGAGCCTTTGTTTTGGATTTTTCAAACTTTCTCCAAAACACGTAAGTATTGGAATACTTCTGCTTTTTAATTAAAAAGGTAATTTATTTTTTTCAGAGAGCGTTGTTATTGGCATTGCCGATACTAATATGAAGAATAACAAAAACGTTGAAACCCCCTAACTTTTCAGGAATAGAAACTGCCTTTTTGTTCTGTTGGGATAGCACCCAAGTCCTGCCAACAGTGTTAGTTCAAATATTAACAACCACAACACTGTCACTTGGCTTTGATTTCTTGCAGCATGCTTTAAATCGTGGTAAAATTGTGTCTTGACATTTAGAGGAACAATCCTGTGGCTATGACTTCGGCTATTTTCCTGACAGAGTAGTGAACGCTTTGGATTATGCTACTTGAAAAGACCAAAAGCAACAAATTGATCTCAAAGACTAATTAGTGTCAAGAACTAGAGAGAATATCTTTGGTGGTGATGCACAGAATCTTTGGTCATCTTTATTGCTACACTACTAAAATAATTATTCTGGCAAAAATCATATGCAACCAAAAATTATCTTACTGTGATATAGACTAATAATTCCTCCAAAGTGTATTTACACTGCTTCCACATCTATTGCAAAGCAAATATAAGACCTTAAGCTAAAATGTTTGAAACACAAGCTAGTAAGAATTTAGCTGTGCCGCTATACATTGATTTCTTTATAAGTTTTTTATTTCAGTCAATTTGATTCTTTTGAAACTTGTAGCAGTCACATTGGAAGATATAACAAGGATCAAATCTATTATGTTTCACTGCCAAATACTGGCAACATGCTGAGAAAAACATAATTACATTTACCATGTGATAATCCCTTTAGATGCTGTATCTATGGCAATACCCTTTTTAATAAAGTCATGGCAAGGGAAGAAATCTATTATACGAATGCGAAGCTTACAGAAAAATGATGAAATGCACTGCCTCAGCTGTCACCCTCATGTCCTTATTATGCAGCTTTTGAAGGAAAAAATCACACCTAGGGCTGAAGGGATTGCTGCGTGGGTGTCAGCCATGGGTCAATGCTAACCTAGGTCCTGGTTCAGCTCTCTTTAAAGTCAACAGTAAAACTTCCCTGCATGTCATTAAGAGCAGATCCAGAGCTCTTAAGTTCACAGCAAACAGAAATGAAAGAGAGGTTAAATAACACTGCTTGCTACTCGTGTAGCAACGGGCTTGAAAGAAGTGAGAAGGGGCAATGTTAGAAGTGAACCGGCCGAGTTTCAGACAGGACGAGATCTGTAAAAAGTCTCACTGAAGCAATGGCATGGATCTTCCATTGCCAGAAGCAAGCACAGACAGAAACATGGAGCTGAACATAAGCAGAAATACATATTATCATTATTACAGAATTAGGTTATATGAAGAATTAGGTCATCCCAGCCCTTTTTGCAGCAGATAAAAAACAGGAGGAAAACACCAGTACTGCAGGTATTTCACCAGTACTCAGTTATTGCAGCATGAGAATAACAAAGGTATTTGCCAAGAAATCACTGAAACTTCAGAGCTGGCTTTGGTAAATCATGCAAGTGTGATAGAAAGATTACTGCAGAAAGATTAAATATAACGTCAATGACAGTTTCACACATAGCTGCATGCTTGGGAGGGAAGAAATCAAAGTATGCTGAGCTGTGTTTGGTGGCATCAGAGGAAGGGTGTGAAATACAGACTGCTATAGGGACAAGTATTTTGGATTCAAACTGGGTGCTCTTAAGCTAGAAACCAGGACAACAGAGTCATCTGGTTAACTGACCACAACTTCACTATGAGCTGCTGATATGATGCAGCTATGGAAAGATATATTGGGATTCATTAATGTTTCCCTGAAAAAAATTATGAAATTTATTATAAAACCACTCATGAGACTTAATGCAGAATATCTCTGCTGTTCTGGTCATATGAAGATAGAGAAACATGTTAGCAGAAGAGTAGAAAGTAGACTGGAGAACAGCTTGACTTGCTTGGCCGAGGATTAAATAAGACTCAGTGGGGAGTCTACAAGACTAGAATTGCTCAGAATCAATAACAGGGACGGAGAAGGATCATTTCAATGAAAAACAATGTCAGACCAATACAAAGTGATGTGAAATAGGAATGAAACTGGGCTCAAAATTAGAAAAAGAGAGACAGATCCTGGATCAACCAGCTTCTTGAGGCACGAAGAGCAAAGTATCTCTCTAATTTCAAGGTGACAAGGCGGGCTTACAGGCTGGCCTTAGGCTTGGGGATCTTTGCTAGTCACGTGATCCTAAAAGGGGTAAATTTAGAGAGATGAGAGATAACAAGTAAGAAAAAAATAAATAAAAAATTGCATGGAAAAGAGAATTTTAAGGAAGATGTATGATGGAGCTGAGACAATATAATACACTTGCCCTTGGCTTCGGCATCCCTTAATTTTAAACTCCCTAACCATAAAACTCTGAAGTTTGTTATAAACTTAACTGTATGCCCAAATTTGTATAGTTTTGATGAAAGACAGCAATAATCTAGCTAAAAGAATATGAAAAGCACATGTGCGATGGTTTATCTTACGGACTGAACATACAAGGTAAATTCAGACAGCAAAACACATTTTTACCGGAGTTTAATGATGTTATTTTGGAGTAAGGCTGAAATTCTTTGTAGTTCTAGTTTCTTAATACTGCCCAGCTGGAATTTCCATTTCAAGTTATAATACAAAGCTTTACGGTGGTATTTTAACTGTCCATTTTAGATGGTTTTCACACAGAGAAGTTTACTTGAGTACCAGATATACTGTAAACATACTGAACATCTGGTAATTAAGTACAGTGCACAGTAATCTCCATAAAGCCTGTATCTGTGGTGAAATCTTTTTAATAAATAGTTGATAATGGAATGAAGCTATTAAAAGAATTTCAGCACACGTGGTGAAGTACAGCAATTATTAATTCCGTAGCACGAATAAAAGCTTTTAACTGTCCATTTTACCAAGAATCTTTAAGATGGAACTGTTCTGAAATGAGTGTCAGCATAGACATATCTCACTTGCAATAGAAAAAAAATAGACTCCATAATGCTACTAGATCATTTTCATAACTATTCAACTAGCCAGTGAACTCTTGCACAGTTCTCAAACTGTTCATAGCCCACTCCATGACAGCACAACCTTAAAGGCCTTCTCTAACCTGAGCAGGACACCGTTCCCTTCACAAAATGGGAATGGAGGGTCACTTCTGTTTCTTGTAAGAAATACTTTACCATTAAGTAGTTCACATGCATCGTTTAGGGGACCCATTTTCACCAGCAGCAGCTTTCTTCTCTGAGCGGAGTGGGAACACGTCTAAACAAATGTGAGCATCTACGTCTTCCTGCGTAAGATTTCTTCAGAGGACACGGTGCGGTGGCAGTGTACAGCTGTGCATTCAGTTATTCTATTGACAAACTGGGAGATCCCAATCTTTAAGCTCAATTCACTGACCCTTCACAGTATCCCAAACAAGTCGTTATGCCACCAGCCCTTAAGTTGCGTGCCACCTACTTTATTTCAAGAAACGCCCATCAGAATAAACAGTTAACAGAAGCTTTTTGTGCATCCCCTTCTACCAATGTCTGCTTAAAAACTAATAATAATCCTGAGGTGGGTTGTGGTTTTTTTTTTTAATAGAGACTTTCTTTCCCCTTGCATTTATCAGTGATTGTTATTCTCCAGTCAAGTAATCCAAGGCTGAGTTTATCATCCACCTTGAGCTATGAGGTTCGAAAGGTTGCATGCCTTCAAGTTCATAGGGGCAGCCTGTTTATACTACTGGATATTTTCAACCTCAGCTTTTCCAATGACTCTGTAAGGCCTTTTGTACTTTTTCCAGGAGTGCTGGCACATTGTTTACATCACTGGTACGACTCATTAGCTTATTCTGTATTTTAGCCAGTTAAGTTCCTCTACCTTACACTCTTCTGTATTTCTTTTTTTTTTTTTTCCTAATAAATCAATGTCAAGACTGCTTATGAAACTGGTTGGCAGGTATCGAGCAAAACGCGAGTTCATGCTAACATCACATGTCAGTGCCATATACCCCAAGGCATTTGCATCCACTGTCACAGAACTGCTTCTGTAGCACATCACCTCCCTGCATGCATCCTGCTCTCAGCTGCAAATAGTTCCACTGCCATTTTGTTTCACAGAGCTCTGGACAGGAGGATGAGTGCAGCCAGTGACAGCAATATTCTGCTATTGGCATTTATCAAGAGATGACCTCAGATACGCGTGAGATCAAACAGAAGGCTCTCTCATCATCAATTTCTACTGTCCAGCTCTCTACATACTCCATCTCGGCAATGTGTCCATAACGTGGTGTCCCATTGTTATCCATACTTTATATTTGCTCCTTCTATTAAGCCTTTAAGTATCCTTAATACCTTCATGGGTGTATCTTTATGGGTCTATGCCTGCCAGATGTTCTCTGCAGTCTCAGCTAAAGCAAGACCTTTTGACTCGCACGATTGCTCAGGCAAGGAGCTTCCTCTTGCTTCAGGAATAAGACTTGCCTGGCTCCTGGGACAGACAGGTCCTCCTCAGCATCAACATCTTCCTCAGAGATAAGGAATGTCTCTTCCTTAGCACTTCAGGAGCTATTATCCTCCAACACCATATTGTTCAAGTCCTGGAACTGACACCAGACTGTGGTTCCTGGTGGTGGTGGCAGGGTAACGAGCAAAGACTGGCCACACAGCTCCTGCTCCTCTTGCCCACCTCTTCTCTGCCTCACAAGTAGTTTGTAGAGGGGCTGTGACAATGCCCTGCAGAAGGCATGGCTGCCTGTGGTTTCTCTCAACCCTGCACTTACCAACACAGCAAAGGAGGTAGGAAGAGGGCGCTTGCTACAGCCGCGAGCAGTGCGTGGAAATTTGTCCTTCTAAGCAAGTGTCATTTCAGCTGCAGAGCAGGGCAGGGACATTTAGACACCTGCAGGAGTTCAGCAACATCATTCCTTAGGTTAACAGCTAGAACTATCTTACCCACTATGTACGTATATGTTCCCGTGTTCAAAAAAAATTAGTACAGCACTGATTCGGAGGAGCCTTAGAGCTCTTTTCAGCTGCAGAACAATCGAGCAGCCGGAGTCTGTATTTTCAATGCTGACACATCACAGAAAAAGGCTAGAACATAGGCCAAGGTTTTTATAGCAAAACATCAAAATCAAAGCGTAGATGTATTTTTCAAATATACCAAATAATGACAACTTCTGATAAATTCAGCAGGTATTCACCAAATCTCATGTAAAACATGGAACCCCAAATTTACATATCTACATTCAAAAAGCATTGGTCTTCATTATCCTTGAACCTCCTCCCCCCCCTCCAAAAGAAAACGTCTTTTTCATGTGGCAATCCATCCAGCTGGACAAAGAACAAGTTGCCATGAACCTGGAGTTGTTGGACAAGCAATTTATACAGGGGAGAAAGATAGAGTTACTTCATGAGGACTTCAAACTTCATGTTGATGTGGCTGCTGTTGTTACGGAGCCAACATATGGCTCTCCAGTCAGTTCAGTAGGTCCTTGCCTATGCTTGAGCACGTGTGTCTAGCAAACCATCCTGGAAGCTCATAGAAGGCGGAGCAGGTGTTAAGCACTTAAAATGATCAAGAATTTTAGTAGCTGCACGAGAATAGTGTAACATAAAGAGGTATTTCACCAATGGCTCCAGAGCTGTAATGGACTTTCTGGCAGAAAAGAAGTCAGAGAGGTTCTGTTCAGAGTTGTTTTTACTACTTGGCATGCTGCTTTAACTTTCAGTGGCTTTTCTCCAGCAAAAAGCAAAAAAAAAAAAGAGGATAAAGCTTGAAAGAAAAGAAAAACTAAATGAATTCATTAGAATATAAACATATTCAGGGAATAAGCCCCAAATATTAAGAATTGTTGGTGCTACCTTCTATCTTTGATTTTTAAAGCTCAGTCATTACTCTAAAGACATGTACTTTTTTTTGTTTGTTTTATTTTAGAATATTCTGATGAGGAAGAGTTGTCATAAAAAAAAAATAAATCTGTACACTCTGGCATTGTAAGGACTCAGATTCAGAAGGTTTCTTACCAGAAAAATGGACACTAATTTTGTGAAAACTTTGGGGGGAAAAAAATTCTAGCATCTCTGTAGTCACTGACACCAAATGAAGTTTCAAGTGCCACTTAAAAAAAAAGAGAAAAATTAAAACAAAGCAGGTTTTGGAATATTGCAAGAATTACTGAGTATATCTGAAAAATGCATGGTTCCAAGGCCTTGAAAATTTGTCCATAAAAAAGCCTTCCGGTTCCCTTGAGGGCTGCTATGTGTTCTGCACATGCCGTACTGCAAACCTAGTAGGTGGCACGGAAGAATTTTTTTTTTTTAATCTTTTTTTCTCTATAAAAGACTTTCCAGTGCCAGGGTGATTAAGATCTGTCACTTTCAGCAAATTACGCTTCTACTGTCATATTGGAGAGGGAAGGAGCAGGGCAGGGGAGGTTTGGCTTCATTTTGCTGCTTCGGTCTTTGGTCCACAGTTTACGTAGTTGATATGGCAATGCAATATATTTACGTTTGGAATTATGGGAAAAGACTTATACAATGGCACAAGATGAATTTTGATTGTAAACTTATTAGTTAATACTTTATTGATTGCAAACCTACCTCCTGAAAACGAGCAAGGGAAAAATACAAGACAATAAGCCTTACATAAGAATATTACCATAGCTTTTGGGCAAATGTTGCCAAGTGAATTATTAACTGATTAGTCAGTGAGGATCTTCACTAGCAAAGCTCAAAAGATCCTATGGGGGGGAAAAAAAAAAAAAAGTCAAAATCCCCTGTGAAGCTACCCGCTTTGAAGAGGAAAGGTGGCTTTCCACTTCTGCTCTTGCCAGCAGAAAAGATGGATTATATGGATTTTCGCACACTCTGGGTGATACTTCGATATCTGTTCCTGTTCCAGTGTAAACTCAGTTGTGAACCACCAAGACTCAAGTATGGTAGAACTTGTGAAACCTTCCTGGAACACAAGAAAACAGCTCAAGAATCAGGTACAAAGATACAATTTTAGCTTTCTATACAAGGAATTTGTGCTGGAATGTGAACACTGGTGACCAGGACATGCCTGGTAAATGAGAATCCACAGGAATTTTCCAGGTGGTAACTACGCAATCAAGGCATGGTCCATCTATCTACCCACAGCCCTTAAACCAGGATCTGACAGTAAAACAGTTTGGCTTTGGGGCTCCTTCTGTCAGATAAAAAAATGCCGCAGCCTACATGACATAATGCATTTGTCTGCTATGTGTGCTTCGTTCCAATTTGCTCCCAAAATGTTGACATACCAACTCCGCATTAGCTGCCGGATCAGTTACCTGGTACCAATCCTCTAATTTGTACCCCACATGACACTGGGTCAAGTACCTTCTGTCCTCCTGCAGCTAGCACTAACCTGGCTCAAAAGCAAGAGGCAGCGTAACCGCCACGTTCTGCTCCCTGCCTAATTTGATATAAATGTGGTAAGGTGACAATGTTATACGTGACTCAGATTTGCTTTGCGCTGTGGCTCGCTGTGAGGCAAAGCTGATGAAACCGGAGTGAACAGAGATCCAAGACCTAAGAGACCATTACAATCAGACCACCCGTGAAGTACCCAACTGTTCGTGCCCTGAGCTCAAAACCTTTCAGCTGCACTGGAGTACATCGGCAAGCCTCTATTCTGTGATCCTTCGCAGTTCGATGCTGTGCTCCCAAATAACAGGTAACAAAGACTGGCCTTAGCTTTCCTTCCCAGTCACAGCCAGTCTGTCACCTGACATGCCCAGTTCAGCAGGTTTAGCATACTTAAGGTACGGAGGTAGAATGTCTTAAGAAAGTAGTTCTCTTTGATCCAAACTAATTAAGTGTGTCCATGACTGAGCAGTTTAGATAGGTTGGTCATCTAATACTGCTTAAACATCAAATCCTGTGGATTTACACTAATGCTAAACCAGTCTCACTGCAGGGGCTGCCCACAGCAACTGAAGAGATGAGCCTCCCCAGCATTATTCCTTTACTTCAAAGGTAGCATCCTACAGTACCGCGTTCCAGCTGAGGTACCATTCCTGAGGTGACAAAAAAGTCTGCACAGTGAACTACTAGTCTGTATCTGAAAAAAGGCCCGTTATTTACAATATTCTTTTGCCATGGCACTTCCATTCTGGAAGGCGTTTTGAAGACAATTTCTTGCATGATTACTCATTAAAGCTTGTTGGGGAACGGAGATTGGTCTCAATCTATGCTACCAGGTCTGTATTACATTGCATTGGCCTCTCAACTGCTGAAAGAATTTAATTTCTCCGAGTGCAGTCAATAAACAAAATCCACCACCTGGGTATTAAAATATATTTTTAAAGGACCTGAAGTAGTAGCCGCCTTCCCACAGCAACCACATCTCTCTTTGCATGTCAGAGATTGCAGGCTGAAAGAGCTCTAACCACAGAGTACTTCAGCAGTTGCTATGTGTGCAACCACATTGCAGGAGGCTTTTCAGGGCAAATACATTCTGCCCTAATAAGGTACTTTGTACCTTCTTTACAAAGACAGCTGTCTTACATTATACTTAAGTATGTCACTTTTCACATGTTGAATTAAAGCCCTCACAAAGCTCCAGGATGTACGTGGATACAGAATTGTCAATAGCTACCTACCAGCAGTGAACTAAGGAGAATGAGAGAAAAAAAAAAAAAGACACTAAGCGTGTAGCCCTAAAGGAAAGGCTACATCAAAGAACCTTCAAAAAGAGGGGAGGCATGGGGTTTATGATGTAAGAAAATCAGTGATGCTATCTGAATCAAAAGATGTTTTCTGAAGAGATTAAGACAGTGAGCCAGGTTTTCATTTACTGTTAACCAGTGTTGTCTGGATGACTTCTAATCACCTTTTCAACCAAGTCAGGCTCTAACCTGGGAGTGATTTTTCTTTTTAGAAATGGCAAATGCTTATTCTTTGCTGATTTTCTGTGATCCAGAAGAGTCTATATGGAGAGGAAATGCACAGGTAAGCCCACATTCTTATCTAAATGACACGCTACAGTGAGGGGGAAAAAGTTTTATCTAGAAATATTTAAACACTACAATAAAGATGCAGGGGAGAGATAGACTATATGCACTCAGAAATTCGACCCCAATAGAATGGGTTTTCCTCAGTTTAAACTGAAATGCTGCCTTCTCACATAAAGATGTACTGTTACACATTTTTTTTTTTCTACTGCAATTTAGCCATGCCTCTGCATAGGAATATCTAGGTTTGGGCTATGGGATTTGAACTAAACAAGGCACGTGTCTCAAAGTACTGTAAGTACAATTATCTTGCCTTTACCCCCTTCTTTTCCTGAGGGGCTTTGGTGTTTATATTGAAATACAACAGTAACAATATCCTAAATCCTGAACTAGGAGCCTGTTCTGCAATGTCCTGTCCAAAAAAAAAAAAAAAAAGAACAAAACCCCCTGTCTTTAAATTTTTTTTTTTTTTTAAGTATGCAATAAATTCAATCCATGGCAAATTGAAGGCATGGAGGTCAAACATGTAGAAGCTGGGGATCCATCAGGAAGAGGTATCTAAGGTTACTGCATGAGGCAAGTGGGAAAGAGTCCACCCCCGCCTGTATGGTACAAGAGACCTTCATAAGATGACAAGTTGTGTAATCTTACATCCCACAGGAAGGAGCTAAAGAGGTTGTAACGCAGCAATAGGATATTCCCCTCCTTTGTCAGGGGGGCAAAGTGCACATATGACATTGTTTACTTGGTCCGGCAAGTGAGGTCTCAAACATACAAATGTGCCTCAAAACCTTCTTTGTTTAATGCAAATTTAAAAAGTAGTTGCCTTCGGCAAGTTTGGCAACTCAACTCATAGAAAAACCGCAACAACAGAGCTGTATGCTATAGGTCTATTCTAATTATTAAAAAAAGTATTACGAATGTCTTCCATAGGCCAGAACAACAACCTCTTGTCAGTCAATGACGTTGTTATCAAATTGACAGGGAGTTAAGGAAACCGGCTACATTGCACCGCTACCAGATTCCAAGTTGGTTAACTTTCCATGGGTCACATTGAACAAGCTGAGAGGATGAAAGTCTGAAAGAACAATCCTTCCACTTCTGGGAACAATGCAAAGCATATAAAAAAAGAAATAAATGTTGTTTGTTCTCCTTCTAAATACACTAGCTTGCTTTCAAAATGAACATTTCACCAAAAAATACATACAAGTGGCATCACTTCATGTCTTAAATATAGTCACATCGTTTAAGTGAAGTCTTCAGGGTTTTTGACCACATACTTCTTGCTCTTTCTTGCATCTTACAATGCAAAACATCTGAAACACTAAAAGAAATCTTTCTACGCTGGCTTTTTAGTGGTCTGTGTATGTCGAGCCCAATACTCCTCCCACCTCACAGCGCAATAGTAACTTAAGTCCTCAAATAAGGATTCCATCTTGGATACTAGCATGATACCACTAACTGAAACGCTTCAGTAGCTGGGTATTTACAGTCCACTTTTTTTTTTTTTTTTTAAGTATTAAACACATATTTCTGCCACCTCAGCCCCAAATCAAGACACACAAGTTTGGTAGTATACAGTAGGCAGCCTAAGTATATTTAAAAAAAAAAAAACCCCACAACTAGAACATACTCAACTCACTGTTTTGAGTGCCATTTGCGCTCAGAATAGCTATCACATTGACAAAGCCAACGAGAGTGCTGGAATAAAGCAGCTACTCCAGCACCTCCCTGCATCTCAGAGTCTGTATTTTCACATAACTGTAGCCAACTAATTGTTACACGATATTGAAGAAAACACCTACTGATTCAGGGTCTCAGTTGCTCTAAATAGAAGCATATATGAGAGAAGAGATACTCCCCTCACCTCCCCTTTACTCCAAGCCCAAGGTTACACCTCTCAGGAGTTCCTCTCAAAAATAACGAGGTCCTCTAAAGAAATTCAGCACCAAAGAAAAGTTGAACTCTCAGTAAACGAAGCTCAGTTATGGAAGCAAGTGTACTCTTTTGACTATTATTGTCAAGTATCTCCAACCATTCCGTTCTAATGACACCTACCCAGTTTTCCTGGTCCTTTCTAGAGGTGGTGCAAGGTGTATTTCTGTGACAGAACAAGGGGGTAATGTGGACTGAGGAAAGTGCCATGAGAGCAGAGCCCCTGTCCCAAATCCAAACAACAATGTTGCCCCTTCTCCTCCTTAATTTGAAGACAAGCCACAGTCTCCTCCTCATTAACGCCTAACATAGCAGACCGTCCATCAACAACCCTACCTGTTGTGCTCTGCACAAAGCGACCCAAGCTAACTTGGTCACGATCATTCGCAGTACACTGGCCTCACCTAAGCTCTAATGAAAGCTTATCCACATTATTACTGCTTCTGCATTGTGGCCACCCACTTAAAGAGTCCATCGAAAGGAACAGGTTAAAAAAAGTTGTGTAATCACCACAATGAAGAACAGCAAAATACACTTGCTAATTTTTCTCTTCATCAGTAGCAACAAAGAATAAGCACCTGTTCTCCTTGTGATAAACTTCTGATTTATATCACCAAACTAACATTTCACAACTGATTTTATCTTGCTCATCTGTCACCAAATTGATGAGCCTAGTGAAACTTCATTTCTCACTGTCTTTGCAACATGCCTGTAAGGTGCAGAAATACCTGACTGCATTAACTCAATAGGCTGACCACAACAACTGGCCATTGCTAAGCATTAATTACAATTTGCTTGCAATATCCCTGGCCCACAACATTCTGGAACTTGCCACTTGCACTCCCTTTATGTCAAAAGCTTCAGGGAATTTCAATAATAGTTGACTCTTTTCCTTTAAATTAGGTGGGTTTTGTTACTCTTCATGTCTGGTGTCATAATTCCATTCTAGTGTCATTATTTCACCTACGAAACGGCCTCTTCTTCATCACATCCTCTTGTACCTCCTGAGCTCCTGCTCTTCAGACCACTGAACACGTGCAGTACCACCACATCAGAGACAACCTACAAGAACATCTTCCAAAATATGTATCTCTGATCCTTCCTGCAGCTCAGCTATCAAGGCAGGGACAGCCCTGATGGGACAATTAAACACTGGGCACTTCTGACAAGACACTCATTCAGCCCTTTCCCCAAGCTTAAGTCTACACCTCTATTTAAGTGATGTCTGGTGATTCTTTTTCTGTCCATAGAGATCAAGCGAGCCATTGCTGATGGCTCTTTCACCTGAACTGCAACTAAGAAATAAGTTGAAGATTATTAAACCCAGTCATAGTCACCTTTTCTTCAAGCGTCTGTGACAGCAAGGCACAGGACTGATGGATTTGCAGCTCCAGCTTCCCAGTTTGGCCAGGGAAAGGCAAAAGAGCTCCTCTCACCCACCCGCCTCTTTACTTGGCTAGAGCTAACAGTCTGCATATTCCTTACGAGCTTTAGCCTACTGTACGATCGCATATATTGCACATGAACTGTTCAGCGCATTGATAGCGCTGTTACACCCAATTAATATCTTGTGCTGCACTCCTTGCTTGCAGGATCTTTGTCTCCTGGGTGGTCTTTCTGCTAATAATTCAAAGTGACTTTTGACAAGGCTGCATTTAAGTAGGACACACAGCTAAGCAATACGAGATGACAGGCAGTGCATTGTTGGGTGATTACCATATGCCTCAGGTGGCAGCAAGAGGCTAAAGTGCAAGTGACTTCAACCATCCAGCGAGTATGGTAATCCCCCTGCCAAGCACAGTTTGGAACTGCATCCTGATAGGGACATCAGGGAAATAAATCAGCCGTCTGCATTTAATGGGCGTTATGGGAACAAATACTGTTGTTACAAAGTGCATTCAGAGACAAGCCATAAATCAGAGAAGATGCTGAATTATGCCCCTTTTTTTGTTGTGCCTTTCCACGAACTGTGATGGCCTATTGACAGAATTAACAAGAAACACTCTTGTCCCTTCCCCCAAAACACAGAACACCTCCAAACCAGTGCCTGCTCTCCTTGTGAAAACCTAGGTGTTAATCCAGCCCCAGCAGGACTCCCAGGGGGACAAGCCAACAGCTGAGGGTGACCCCCGTGCAGGCAACGTGATGCTCTCAGCCCTCAGGGTGGGAGCAGGGCTGGGACAGCGGCAGTGCCCAGGTCCACCAATGGTTCCAGAACATGGGAGATGATGAGCTAGCCTGGGCTCCATCCAGAGAGCACAATCGGGAAGAGCATGAAACAAGCCTAGAAACAGGGCTACCTATAACAAATTTTCCAGCCGGAAAAAGAGGACCAGAGACAGGACTGGATGCAAAGCTACCTGCAACACGGCTTTAGGGTCCATCCAGGAAGACCAGTCAGGAAATCAGGGCAGCAGGAAGCAGAGCAGAATAGAAAAACACCTACAAAGTAGCTCAGACGAGGACTAAAGCCCCCAGGCTGATCTTAAATGGGGCTCCTGGAGCGGTAGGTGGAGTTTGCCCAGGTGGAGGCTCCAGCTGTAGCTGTTCAGGGCAGTCAAAGCCTATTAGTGCCCTTAGGGTCCAGCCAGAGCCATGGCAGGGGGAAGCAATACCCTCCTTGCAGACCTCAGGGTTGTTCGCTCATTCGGTGTCCAAGCCCTCTGCTTGGCCCAGCTGAAAATAACTGTTGGTAACAGCCATACAAGGACTTCTGAATGGCTTAGCTGAAGTAACTCGCGCAGTTAGTTTTGCTTCAAAAGAGAGATGAGCAATGGGTGCAGGAGAGCAGCATGGCAGGCAGCCTCCCCCGCATCCGCAGACAGCCATCTCTCTCCTGTAAGCTTCATAAAACGCACCAAGGTTTAGTTCTGAGGGTTGTGAATGAGTAATTAGAAAATGTCTGGCAGGTGCTGTAAATGCTGAGGAAGCTACTCAAGTTTTTAAATAACGGTAAAAATAGTATATACTTTGAGGGGTTATTATTAAACGAGTTGATGCGTCCATTTCTGGATGTAGGAGACTGTGTAGTCTACATCACCTACGGGAGTATCCTCGTTACCTGAGGAGGGTTAGGAGATCCCCCTACAAGGCACTGTGTTGCCATGGTATAGGGCGCTATAGGACAACCCACTGTGCACCACCACAGTCCCTGAAAAGATTCCCGTGCTGCACAGAGTTTTGAAAACGGCTGCAACCATTTCCTTACTGTGAATGAATTTAGAACTTTAATCCTTTCTCCTTCTGATCTGTACTGAGATTCCTCCCATTTAGTTCCAACCAGTCGCGCTAGGCTCGGTGTCCTGTCTCTGTAAAGGCTGGCTCAAAGCTGGCGTGCCTTATTGTCTGCTGCACGCACAGTTCCAGGAACGGAGCACTCAAAAGCCCGATTCATACGCACTCATCTTAAACACAGCCAGGTCCCCCGCCCTTCAGCCCCGAGAGGAAATAGAGCACTTGGCATCATCCAGACTGCTTAGCCAAGCAAACGAGCTTGTTGTGAACAGCTGACAGACGCTGCTGGAAGCTAAATTAATTACCCCCTAGGAAGGCTGTCCTAACGAAGAGACGGTGTTAACGTTGTTTCAAGTGTGGCCTAGGTGACCCCCTTATTGCAGAATACCTGTATCCTGGGAAGAACGTCCAGCTAGTCTCCGCGTAGGCACCCTGCCATTGGAACAGCTGGATGTGAGTGCGGGCAGCCAGGAGTCCTCCACGTACGTGTATTCAGCGTAGACACTTGGAGCCACATTCATAACGGGAATTGCCCAAATGTCCCTTCACCTCCAATTCCTAAACCGAGCTTTGTGTGTGAGTGTGTGTTTAAGGAACGTACGTCAATGAAATCAGACCAACAGAGAGGGACTAGGTTGATTGTACGTATAAAACCTGACCTCTCTGTCTCTCTCACACCTACGCACGCACCCACCTTTAGCAATGAGAATTAGTGGGGAAAAAACCAATCTCGAGGAGGTAGGACCGTGTTATTTTCAATTGCTGATCTTGGCTGTGTTCGCAATGGTGCGGGTGCAGGGCGACGCCTGTGCTATGCAGTGTTTAGGAAGGAGGGAAGAATTTGCCCTTCCTATATAATCCAGGAAAACACAAGCTCAGGGGAAGGCAAAGGCTGCTCTTGATGTCCTGAGCCCTCAAATGGTACCGTGTTAACCTCTGAAAAGCATTTTTATCTTCAGAAAGGAATGGCTTCACGCACTGCTGTGAGACAAAAAGCGCTTCCTGTTCAAGGGAATCGCTGAAGTCCTGTAGGACTTTCCCGTGTAGTCCTGCCAATTGTCTTTGCTGGATTTCAAATCGTTCAAGTCACATTTGAGTTCTTCTCCTGAAAGGGACGTTAAAGAAATGGCTTTGATGCCACAGATGGGCGTCCAGGGAAGCATGGGGAAAGCAGTAAGGCCTGTTAGCAGATAGGGCTGGGTGAGGATATGTTGCTTTTCTCCAGTACGAGACTTCTTGGTGAGATCACGTAGCTGCTGGACCTCCATGAAGCACAAAGCCGTTCTTCCGGTACGCTCCTGCAAAGATGTGCCTAGAGCTTCTTCCTCTCCAGCATTCAGGACCATGTGCAGACCTGGATCTACGCTTCGGCTAAACAAACACATACAGAAAACGAGCTTCCACCTGCATTGGGCCCCGTGGAATCTTCCAGAAAACCCCACCAGAGTTTTGTGTTTCTAACAAAACCAAAAGACTTTTTAAATCCAGCTTTGAGCTTCGTTGCAGATATTTCTCCCAGCCCTTTGTAGCAGGAATAATTACTGTCCTTATTTGTCAGGTAGATTATACAAATCCCCTAGTAAGTAAATCGTAGGATTAAGAGGAAGGTTAACGTGCTAAATTAGACGGACACATTTATTTACTTCCTCCAAGAAGGAAAGACTGAAGGATCGTGACCCATCGTGTGTATTCACTCAACATCAAACCCTGCCTCAGCTTCAGTGATTATCTCTGCAAGTGCCAAGTCCCAGCCCAGCAGATACCAGTCCAATACTTCATACACCCAAGTTCCACTGTCTCAAATATTTTATCTGTTCAGCTCCCCATTTTTCAGGTGGTAACGTGTTGTACCTTTGAAACCAGGGTTTCAAAGGGCTCACAGTGACTTGCACCTGCGTTCACCCCACAGAAAGTGTTACTTGGCCTCATTTTACAAGTATTCACTCTCATACAGAGATGAATGCCAATTTTTTCTTTCACTTGTCTGGATGAAGTGGACAATTCGTGCAGGATTCACACGGCTTCTCTGGGAGTCCTGAGAGTGATTTTTCCTATTGTAAAAGCCACAATCCAAGCTATGACAATATCTCAGACTGCACTTGCTTCAGAGCAAAGAGGCCATCTGGGTTTCCTGCTCCTTTCAGATACTGACCCTGGTATTGCCGTCACGTTGCCTGGGGTTTGATGGGGCAGGTGAGGACAGTAATGTAAAGATGGCTGGGTATCTTACCTTCTGTCAGCTCTATAACATCAGTGCCTGTATGCCGGGCTGCTTTGCTTTTCAGGCAAGTATTATTTTTGTCTGTTTTCCCATACTTCATTCTCTATCAGTAACCAAATTGCATCCAACAGCACCGCCTGAGCCCATGTATCATCACGAGTAGCACATACTGCCCAGACTTGCCCAAGCAGATAATTTTCTGCAAAATGTCAGGGATTTTATGGCACTACTGATGTTGAGACTCTTTGCAGCGTGCTGCTCGTGCATCCCTGCTCCACCTAACTAGCCAGTGGAAGGAGGAGAGAGAAACAGCTACCAAATGGAAATGCAACTTTCCTACAATCACAAACAAGGGATGTGGCAGAAGCAGCACTCTGATCTCCAGAAAACTAACCTCCAGTACCTAAACTCCTAGTCTTAGAGTTGCAGGGTCCTCAAGATTGGGATGCGATAAGGCACTGAAGTAGGCAACACCATCTGACACGGACATGTCTTTCCTCACCCCAGCACTAGTGCCGTGCCTTCTCCACTCTCGTAACCCTCCCAGGGTAGCTTGGAAAAGTCATCTAGGTGCAAATGCCACCTAGGTTTGCATAGCAGGTTGGGAGCAGGGTTGGGATTCAGACCCAATGACGTGACCGTCTGTTCTACCCCCTTCAAATGTAAGTTTCGTCCCCATATGCTGGCCCCAACAGGCTTCTATATTTACCTACTCTTATTTTAGGAGGCCTGCAGGAGAAACGTATATATTACAGATGTGGTGCTCCTTGTTTTAGCTAAGGTTTCCAATGGGGATAGTTGTTTTAGGACGGAATCCCAGCCGACAGTCAATTGCTGTTCGCCTGCCAAAGGGGACTGCAAGTATTGCCAAAGCTTTGCTTGACTTAGATTGAACAGTTCACAGCCTCTGAGGAAGGGGAGGAAAATTCCATCGTGAAATAGCTGATTTAAAGTGTTGTATCCCACAGCGACAGTAAAGAAAGTTTGCTAATACTAATGCAGCTTTCAGAAAGAGACTTTAAGTTCAACTTGCAAAATGTGTTTCTGCCTGGGAGAGAGCCCAAATTAAACCCCTCTATCAGTTCAAAACTTCAGTGAGTTTTGGACAGAAAACCGATTCTGGTTCCGCAGCTGACACCAGTTTTGCAAAACGTGACTGGTTACAGAGAGGAGGAGGGAGAAAATTTAGTGACATCTCCTCCTCCTCTTCTCTACATAACTACGAGCGCGCAGGCCTGTTCCTCAGCTGTTGGTGGGATTCTGCTTCTGTCAGAACGGATATCCAAGAGGAAGATCGGAAGTGACCCTGCAAAATGTAGAACTTTATTCGGAAATTTACATGTAAGCACAACTGGCATTGTATAATACGTTGATGATTAGCATACGTACAAAACTCCTCTCCACTGACAGGCAACTTTTTGCAGATAATCCTATGTCTAAAGATGTGCCAAAAAAAGCAAAATCAAAGAACCAGAATGATGGTATCTCTCAAAGAACCTGATAATTTTCAAGGTCCAGTATAAACTTCTTTGCACCAAAGAATGCTAAAAAAGGGAAATAATTCTATCCAGAGATTTTGATCCTACAGAATGATCTTAGTTTGCAGGGGTTAAATAGTCACAGCATTTCAATGTGTTTACATCCGATAACTCCCGGTAGAGATAAGCGTTTTCAGTGCCTGAAATGTACGTTAACACTGGACATATTAAACATACTAGAAGTGATTTATCAGAAAGAACATTAAGGACTATTATTAGCCCCAGCTGCAAATATCCATCACAAAGGAATAGCTGTAACTGAGTTAATTGCCTTCAAAACGGTAGGCTTTATTTAAAACCCTTTTCAGCGGACACCTTTCCACTGATTTCAGCAGTCTTTGGGTCAAGCCTTCTTTTATTAGAAATACGTTTAATAGCGAGAGGAAGGACTGAAAATCCAGACACCAACTTTCCTTTGCCTTCTCATGACAGTCAAGGTTACTGGGAGTAATCAGCGATTGAGATGTGGAACATCTTAACCAGCGTAAACCGGACATCAGCTGCAGGAAAACGTCTTTGGTAAAAGATCAAACTAAATGGGTCAGAACTTCAAATGGAGAACAGAGGGTTATTCCATTCTTATTAAAACCAGCTGAAAAATTTCTACGTACTTTACTAGCTCTGGTACTAGCTGTTCCCGCTCCGTTAAAAGCGATGGAAATTTTGCTACTGACTTCTGTTAGGGGAGAACTAAAGCTGTTTGACTTGGTTTAATTATGCAGATAGGCATTTCAAAAGGAAACAAGGATCAAATCGCTCTATGACTTACATCTGGTTTTGAAAGGGCAACACTATGTGAAGTGAAGAAGGATTATGAGTCTTTCAGGGGTTTTGATCTAGAAATCCCAAGTGCATGCCTAATTTAGCACTCTAACTTTCCTGTGATTAAACTAGATTGATATCAATTAAGATAAAGCCGTTTTTTTCCCAGCAATAAGCTAGCAGATACAAGAAATATGTCTAACGGCAACAATGTGGAGGAGCCACAAAAGATACATCAAATATTGACGCTTTGTTTTTTTTCCACTAGCAAGACGTGGCCATCAGCTATCACACTAGTCAGCTCACCTCTCTATTGCATCCTTCCATAGGATGACTTAAGTAGATTTAAATTTCCCAGTACCCCTGAAAAGCAGGAAAATCAAATGTGAGATAAGGCCCAAGTGGCCCGTCAGTTTATACGTGAACACTTGGCCACACCAGAAACAGAGAATCACGGTAGCAAGAGCCATCAGCAACCTGTCACAGATGAGTGTTGTAGGAGAGGGGATCTGTGATGCAAGGCTGCAGAATTTATCCCCCTCAGCCCCGCCACCTCCAGGGATCTGGCTCAGACCAGAGTCCTCCAGGAAACTGGGGGGGCACGAGCTAGGGAAAGGAGGCAAGTCTGTCCGTATTGAATGGGAGAATCCAATGGTTTGTGAGATGGATGATGTTTTCACTTTAGGCTCATTTTTCAAATTCGGCTGTTGGTGGTTGAAACTTGTTACCAGGGTTTATCTTTTACATTTAAGCCACTTCTTAATAACCACGTGGGCACTCCAGAGGATCGCTGCTGCCCTTCATCTGTACTACAGTCTCAAAATGGGAATAGTGGCAAATATCTTCAGGAGATACCAGCCTGATTGGGACATCCTAATTACGCTGAATGGGCCAGAAGCTCCCACTCAGTTCAAAAGTAATGCTTCGTGCCAGGTAAGGGGAATAATTTGGCCCTTGCCGTTCTTGATAAACAGGCTAAGCAACTCATAGTGTCAGTCTCTCATTCATAACTAGCACAGATGGTTTATATGTAAAGAAGGAGGAAAATATTGCCTTCCATTGCCTGCAAGTAACACAAATGGACACATCTAATGGGTAGCATGGCTCTAATAGTGCTCTGCTGTGCTCCCTAGGTCTGATGTAAGCACTTCCATATTTTACGACAGTTTTGGGCTGACCATTCATGTTCCTGTCAAATGGCAGATTACATTAGATCAGTAATCTCCTGTAATACGGTATAAAACACCACCACTGAATGAATACCATATAGAAATATTTTCAGTTGTTCTTTTTCCCCAGAAACACCACCTGGCTTTCAGCCTTCTAAAAAAAATAACCTGTGTTGAGACATTGTACGGTGGAAAAGAGAGTAAGAAGAACAATTATGCAAAAAGGTTAAGAAACCTTAATGACTTGCGAAAACATATGATTAGGCATTTGCAGCCCACCCAGGGATTTTTGCATGCTGAATTACCACGCTACTCTAAGTATGTATTTTCATTGCTGGGTGAAGTGCGTCTGTGAAGCCAAACTGCTGAAAGAGCAGCTGCAGTAGTGTTACCACGATGATACGCAAGCCACAAGTCCTGTTGCTGAAATAGGTTATTCATAAACTGCTTCTATGACATCCTGTCCGTGAAGTTAGCTGGGCTTTGGGGGGGGGGGGGGGGTGGCGGAAAAAAGAACATCTGATGTTCTGGTTTACCGTCTGAGCATTAACTCACTGACATTAAACTGAGAGATTTACCTCAGTGGTGCTGTCATGATCCAAGCATGCAATCACCTTTCGGGGGGGGAGCCCCAGTGAATCACAGGGGATCTGACCCTGTTTCACAGCATAATTCAGGCTGGAAGGGACGTCAGCGCAACCTCCTGCTTAATGCAGGTACAGCAACGCAGTCAGACCAGGTTGCTCAGGGCTTCACTCAGCTGAGTCTCAAAAGCCTCCAAGCACGGAGGCTGCACAGCCTCTCTGTCCAAACTCTTCCATTGCTTGACTTGCCTCTTGGTGCAAAAGTGGGCGTTTCATATGCAGCACGAACATCTCTTGTTTCAACGTACGTGCCCGGTGTCTCATCCTCCTGCCACGCACCACTGTGAACAGCCTGGCTCCATCTTCTTTGTGGGCAGTGGAAGGCCCTCGGATCTCCCTGAAGCCGTCTCTTCTCCAGGCTGAACAAGTCCAGTTCCCTCAGTCTCTCCTCACTGGACAAGTGCTCTAGCCCGAGGCCGTTCTGGTGGCCCTCCACTGACCTCGCTTCCTTTTACTGACGCCTTTCTTGTATGGGGGTGGGTAGTTACATAAAACAGTACTACAAGTGCAGTCCTACAAATGCTGGCTGAAGGAAGATGGGAACTTCCCCCAGCCTGCTGACTCTGGTCCACGTTAATACAACCAAGGGTGTTGCTAGCCATCATCACTGCCCGGGCACGGGGCTGGCTCACACTCAGCTTGCTGTCCGCCGTACACCTCTCCCTGCAGAGCTGCTCCCCAGCCTGTACCACTTCAGGGGGATTCTTCCCTCCCAAACACAGGACATTGCGTTTATTCCTGTAGAATTCTATAGGGGTTCTGTTGGCCCGTTCCTCCAGCCTGCCCAGGTCCCTCTGAATGACAGCCCTGCCCTGAGGTGTATCAGTTGCTCCTTCCAATTTGGTGTCATCTGCAAGCTTCATAACCATGAATGGGTCATTGCTGAGCAACTTTTGTCCCAGGAGAGACCCCTGCGGTGCTCCCCTTGTCACCGACCTCCTGCTAGAATATGTCTCATTCATCACAACTTGCTGAGCCTGACCATCCAAACACTTTCTTATGCATCTATTTGTCTATCCATGCAGACCGTAAAGTCCTAACACGGGTATGACAGCGTCGTGGAGGACAATATTGAAGGGCCTTGCTAAAGTGCTCTCCTCATCTCCGCAAATCCACTGATTTTATCTTGGGAGTCAAGATCGGTCAGGTGTGATTTCCCGGTTTGGAAACGTCTCTTCTCTGCTGTTTTCAGAAGAAGAAAGGCAATTCAGCAAGCTTGCTGTCAAGAACTTCATACCTTCGCCCAAAGCCATACTTTCACCGTCACAGAATTTAAACTATGCAATGATTCATAAATAAAACACACGTCAGAGTTCTAGAGAGGGCCACCAGCACTGAAGCAATGACTAACGCCTGTAAGTGAGACCATGGCCTCAACATGCTTAAGAACCAAGGAACCACAGAAATTGGTAGCTACAAACAGATTAATAGATTCAGTGTCTGAGCTGTTAGTGTACCCTGGGACAGGGCTGACTGCACCATTAACACTTCCACTGGCACTGCTTCACCTGGGCCAACTAAAACTCGTCCAAATAATTCCTTGTCACAATTTGACAGCAGGGACTGCTCCCAGTAGGCAATTTGCATGCAAATACCCTGCTTTTGGGACCAGGAGTTTACTACAGTAACTGTGGGCTGTTCAAGCCAGCTGGCCCCTAAGCGCGGGATGCTCCCAGAGAACATTTAATCAACTGTTCCATACTGTGCCACTGCACGGTCTTTTTCCCCAATTTAACTGGTTCACATGTGATTCTGTCCTGATCAATGTGTGCCCCTTTAACCTGTGAATATTTAAAAACTAAGAATCATAATTGCATAATATGTAACTTGCATAATATGTAAATAATAAGAATCATTGCATAACATGGAACTTTTTTTTTTTTGGAAGGCTCATGCTAATGCAACCAAACCACTTCTCCCGTGAGCATTTATGAAGGTGAAAGCTACTCCGCAGAAGTAAGCTTGTACAGCAGCTGGTGCGATACTGTGTTGTCACAAGCATGAATTCCTCCCTCATGTATGAACGTGACATTCCCACAGTGCTAGAAAGTGTGAAATAGTATGGCGAGAATCCTGACCGCTAGCAGAGAGAAAAGTGATGTTCTCCAGTCAGATCAGGGTGATTTTGCGGAGGCACATGAGACGCCCAGTTCCCATTAAGGATCAATGACAATTAGTCATCCATCCCCACACAGTGCCCTGCAACCTCTGGAGAGGGGGATTCTGTGTCCCTGCTGAGATAAAACTCCCAAGTGGAAGTGTCTAACACAGGGCTTAGCAGGCTGCCCACCTCTAGGCACATTCGTGTTTACCTGTTCACTGGGTCCTGCAGCTGATGGGGACACAGCCATACACTGGCATCCCAAGTCTCTTCAGCAGATGAGTGCTCCACCCCAGGGGGTAGAAAAGCAGGTAATAGCTTGGGGCTGAAACCCGCCATTAGGAATAATTGAAGCACAATATCCAAGCTGGTGGAAGCCTCAATGAGATCAGGGCTTTTGTATTGCGTTCGTCTTGTTCGTAGCTAAACAGTTCCCCAGATGTGCTAAACCATGAACACGCAAGAGGAAAGATTTTGTCAGCAAACTTCATGTAAGTGTAGCACGAATATGAAAACATCAGCAATGGGATATGGCTTAAATTAAAACGTGGTCAGTTTTCTGTGGACAAAACAGCTGGTTTGCTGTAATACGAGACTTTTGTATTAAATGAGTAGCGTTTAATTACACCAGTGAAATCTTTTCTGTGCCAAGACACGAGGAAGAGGAGAGAATTAGTAGCCTTCAGTCATAACTTGGTGCGCCACCAGGAGCGGTGCAGTGAAATCATGGGGCACAGAGATCCTCATGGCACCCTTGCCCAGGAGAGGATCATCACGGGCAGCAGCAGAACCAGCTGTGCCCACAGAGACACCGCATCCTGCAGCAATGAGCCAGTACATCGTGCTTGGGTTTCTTCTCACTCTTCACTTTTTCTGGTGGCTGACACTGCCAAAGCGATCAGGATCACAATAAAAGGACGTCGCGGCACTTCACTCCCGTGTAGATATGCCGTAGGCCTACAAATGGAACTGGGCTGTTTTCAGACAAACACAGCTCTCCTGAGTACATAACACGTGCTTCTGTCAGCATTGAAGAACTCCTCAAAGTCTGTCTGCCCGTCTCATCAGTTTACAATGATGACCCACTGATTATGTTAATGAACCATGAGAGGGCTCCATCAGTCCATGAGCGACTAGGAAACAGCAACGGACCACAAAGACATTTTCCATCCGGTTTTGGTTTGCAACAGATCAGTCAGGTTTGCATTATGGTGCCTGCTTCCACGACAGAAAGCTCAGACTGGGAAGTGTCTGTCTTCCAGGTTTTTAATGCGTCTCCTTGTGATGCCAGATGTGCCAGGACAGCAGTTTTTCCAACATTCGTGATGGACAAAATCACATGTGTTGAGGGAAGACTGAGACTTCTCTTGAGTTTAGCCTTGTCAGAAAAGCTTTTGAGGTTGGGCAAGATCCTGGTTTTATACTAAGGTAAATGATTTTGTACACAGAGAGCAGTGGTTGCATCTATTCTCGGGAAACTAAGCACTCTCCGGAGTCTGTGGCTCCCAGGTTGCAGCTCTCCTTCAGAGGGAGATTGCAGGATGAAGCACAAAGAGAAAGCTGATCAACTGGATACAGAACAAAAAAGAGTCTCTCTGTGCATTGGCGGTAGTGCAGCTTTCTGTCCAGTAATGAAAAAGCCCAGGAGGTGAGCAGGATGCTGAACACCTTATCAATGTGGCCAAAACGAAGCTTCAACTCAGTTATCTGTAGATATTCTTACACCCGTAATATAACAGCTATCTGAAAACAGAATATCCAGCCAAACGTACCCAAGGAAGATGACACCTCCCCTGAATTTTATTTGTATTTATGTCTGCTGTACATATTTGTTCTGGAGTTCCAATAGATTCAGGCTTCTGGCTTCTCAAAGCACACTGACTTGACTTTGCATTGGCATAGCACAGGCAAAAAACAAAAAAACCCAAAAAAACCCAAAAAAAATCAGCATTGAAAAGAGCATCTAATCCCATTCCTTCAGTTTTGGCATTACACCATTTAAAATAACCTCTGTGAGTTTTTAGCTTTGTATATATGAATATACATTCACTTATTTTCAAATGCATACAGAAAAATAGGAGGCAGACGTGTCTTTGTCCTTCTATCAGCTACAAAGGGAGTTCAGATGGTGAGATAATCTGTCAACATCTATCCCGTAAATGTTTAAATATGGACAGATGAGAGTGTCATTGATTACCTGGTTCCTTTATTCTGTAGACTGGAGACTTGATGAACAGCGGCTTACCAGAAGAAGCGTGAACGCAGGCAGCAGGCTGTCAGTTGCATCCAGTCACCAGAATGCTGGAAAACCGCCTTTGTGCCCAGTCAGCAAGCAGCAGGGGAGTTCCAGTTGGTTTTGTTGGATGCAGAATCCTTCCCTTTCTATCCTGAAGTGCTGTATTGCGCTGTCATCCTTGTATAGGCTGCGCAAATTCGTTGTGTGCTTGGAGTTTTCTGGATTTTTAAAACTTGTGTAAATGGCAGTTAATTTAAAAAAAGAGCACAAAAAAAGAGCGTGTTCTAAAGCTCATGGAAGTCAGTGTGAGGATGTCAGTGACTTCAGAGGGCTCTGCATCAAGCCCTATGCCTTTAATTCTGTTTGAAGTGAGAACATAAATCTGAAATGTTTTACAAAAAAAAAATATAACTTCCTATGCCAAAGTAACAAAACTTCTAACATGTGCCTGCCCAGGAAGTTCAGCTCTTTGTGGGACCAAATTAACAACTTCTATCCCTGAGTGTGATAAAACTGAACAGAAACTCCTTGTGGAACCTTTTCCAACTCTTTATTAAAAGCATACAGAGCTGATTCAGTAGTATTCTGCTCAAATCACTGTTTCTCCAGACTGTTTCGTTGTGCCAATGCATTTTCCAGGACGGGCCTTTTCCTTTGTCTTTTCTTGTGGTGTCATCTTATGGAGGTCTGCTTCCTGCACGCGACATCACTATGCAGCTGCCCTCAGGAACATTGGATCTTGCAAACTCCGTGTTGAACTCCGTTGGTAAATGACACCAGCCTTCCTGGAGTTTAGATGATTTGGAGACATTGAGTGCACTGTGCTGGACAATCCTATGGAGCAAAATCAAGCTAGATGCCAGGTTCCTATCATGCTCATATAAAGTCGGTATTCGCTGGCTTCAGGTGATTTATCGGCAGTAGGACTACATACGAATTGACATCATGTGGTGACATCATCCACATATAAAGCTACAGACCAAGATGTGCAAATAAAAGCATTCGGACTGTGTCTATGAAGGCAACAACTGAAAGCGTCTTGCTCATTCTCTGTTTGCCCTGAGAACAAAGAAATCTGAAATTTCACCTGTAGAGCCATTTTTAAGCACAGAACCCCTAACTATAAAACAACCCAGTTTTCCTTTTATAAAAATACACTTTCACATATCCTCCCCCTTCCCGAACTCCATCTACGTAGTAGCTTTTAACACATCAGAAAATAATTTTTAAATGCTGATTTAAAAAAGTGGTTTCAACTAATACGGGTATTCTGGCCACCACAGAAAGAGCGATTTTTCTGTTTGTACTCCCCCCGCGTTCCACCCTCCACTCCCCAAACTTGCAGTGAGATCGCTGTCCGTTTAAATGTGCTGTAGCCTGTAAAGCACAGACACGGAACAAGCAAAGGCGAAGAAAAAAGGTCGCAAGAAACTGAAGAGAGGGAGATCATAAAATCATCGGCTCTGCAGCTTAAAGATGCAGCCGCAGGTTTTGCTGTAGCAACCCAAAGTTCCAGGGAGACTTTGAGTACCTGAAGGTTTGTGTGAACTGCTTGTGATCACTAGTAATTTTTGTGTTCCTGAAAAGAATAGAGCGCCGAAGCTCTGCATTGCCACGCAGCTGATGTTGATGAAGAAGGTATCATGATTTGGTATAAATATGCTAAATAATTATTTATTACAGTGTTACATTTATTAAAATATATTTATATGGTAATTATTATTACAGTATTTCAGTATTTCCAGTCCTAATTGCTTACCAGGCTTTTCTAGAAGAAAAAATTATATTAGTAACATTGAGATCATTTTAAAAAAAGAAGAGAGTTTTGTGATCTTTGCTGGGTTTTTTTTTTTTTTTCCAGACGTTAAGATTCTTTATACCCAACTTTCTTCTATAATTAGGAATGGTTCAGTGATGAAAGCTGCAATTCTGCTTTAAGAACAAGGTTTCTTTCACAGGAGATGCAGAAAACCATTAAGTCTAAGACAATCAGGACCAACAACACTGAGTATTTTTGGTTGCTTTTTTCAATCGTTCACTGCATGGTTTTCAATTTTTATTGTGTTTTATTTAAGCCAACCTTGACGTCTAACCTCTAAAAAGTTGCCCAAATGCATGTCATTGTTTCTACCTTTCTATATTCTTAACCAGAACACTGATCTTGATCTTGTCGGGCTTTGCCACGTAGGGGGAAGTGCCTCTGACTACCGGTCCCTCCAGTCCAGAAGACTGTTTGCGCTAGGTGACTTCTAAACACGGGGGGCAGCTGCCTTGTAGAGAGTTATGTGGGAACTGCGTAATTACATACAAGTACCGTGAGGGCAAGGCGGCACACAAGTCTGCTTCCCTGCAGTCTTAGTTTTGTCAAAAGTCAACCAAGGGAACAATTCCAAATTGCCATCTATCTTTGTCAATGCCTCTGCGTCAGAGGTAGGTGAAGTACTGCCTGCTGGGGAGAATATACAGCCAAAGGTTTAATCCTATTAATACTACTAATAATGATAAATCATTTACGCTACTGTAATGCAAACTGAGAGAGGCTAAAACCAGAGCAGCACGTGGCAATCGCACTGCTTGCAGTTTGGCTTGTTCACGCAGTCATGAGGGCTAAAAAACAGAGGAAGAGACTGAGCTATCCCATGTCAATGGACCGCTCCAGCCACTAAATCTGGTGCAGAGCATCTTCGTCTACTGCTCCTTTCAGCTGTTAACACATTCCCAGCAGGGTGCGATAGGTGAGATAATTTTACCTGCTTAGAATAAACAATCTTTTGGTGTGCATGAGGTTACACTTGCATTGATAGAAGCTTGCAATAAATCTTGGGTAACGAACTAAATGATAACTGCTATGTATAAAGGATTTTTAAAAATAAAATCCACATTTAGAAAAGTAAGTGTTATACTAGGTGCTTAAAGTTAAGCATCCTTTAAGAAGGAAATAATCATGGCTTCAGTTTTCCTGCCCATAAAATGGGGGTAATGTTACATAGCCATTTTCTAAATTACTACAGGATGTTTAGATGGGAGCCTCTACATTAGGGCACGATACTGCTATTTTCAATCTCTTTCCACACAATACTAAGCGCAATGCTTCCAAAAACATGCCCTGTCCACATTGCCGCGTAGTCAAGTCTAATTTTAAAAAAATAAAATAAAAGAGACTGAGTGATCAAGCACACATTACAGCTGTGCCACTGGGTCAGTAAGTGAGAAGTTAAAATAAGAAGTTCATTCAATAAAATATTGATTCTGGAAACAGATTACAGGAAATCATACTGTACCACTAACTTAATTTATGAGTATTTATATTGCAGGAATTATACCAATATATCAAACACGATGCCTTCAACCTTAGTTCAAAAGAGAATTTTATCTCTCAGCTTTAACAACAGGGCTGAAAATAATTCAGATTATATGGGCAGCATTTTAGCAGCCCATTTTCGTCTTCTTTAAAAGCAACACTCTAATGCATGATGGTTAAGGATCAAGTTGGGATTATGTGGAGAATGTTAAACATACACCAAATAATACATCTGTTTTGAATAAAATATGTCGCATAGAGTTCCAGTTCATTTTCTTCAACTCTTTGCTCTACGTGTTGTAGCTGCTAAGTGAAACCATGCATCAGATAAATACATCACTTCAGCAACAGATTGCTAATCAACTGTCTGACATGTTATGAAATATGTGGGTTAAAAATACTCGGGGGCAAAGTCTTGTCTAGTTTGAAAGAAAACTCTTTCACGTTCTCTCGTGGTTCGTTCTTGCGCCTCTGAGCTGCTAGGAGTGCTACCATTGTCTCTAGGCTGGTGCTGGATCATTTCCTCCACGGTGGGAAAGCAGCAGAACTTACACCATGTTCTCTGCCTATTTAAAGCTGGTCTGACTGCAGTCACATTATTGACCTGTCAGTCTCTGGCCAGCAAACAGGTTGCTCCCAACAAGAGAGCCACTAATATACTCTGTTTGATCGCTGTATTGAATATCGTTTTGAAGCAACCAATTTTTCAGAAAATTCATTTAGAAATTCTGATAATTGGATCTTTTATTTCTTTTTTTTCCAAATCTTCAATTGGAATAGGAAACTGAAAACCTCCCATAGCATACAGTTTGTCAAAATCACTCTGTTGGATTCTCTAATGATTTAATTTCGATAATGTCTAAACAGTAGACTGTAACATTTTGATGTTAAATATCTACATTATCAAATCTGTACCATAACAATATCAATAACTAGCATGACTAGTTCCTAATATTCAAACAAAAATACTTTTAATACTTTCATTGAAACAACCATTTCGCGCTTTTCCTGGTCCTTGCAGGGAGGCAACCAAAGAAGCCCCCCACAGCATCAGAGGGCTGCTCACCGTGGGAGACCACGTCCTCCTCCGCTCCCCTTCCTGTCGGGTGACCTTTGTTTCCAGACCTGCTACCCACCTCCCCGGGCACATCCACGAGGAGGTGCAGACCTTCACCTCGGGGGCAAATGTGAAAACTACAGATCACAGCCCAATGCACGCTTCTCTTGCAAGAAGAGAGCCCCCCCTCTATAACATCTGAGCAGGATCCCAACAGGACCCTGGCCAAGACTCTCCTGAGGATAGGCCAAAGGCTGCAGCTGCCCCAGCAGTGCAGATTGCTGGGAGAGCTCTCCCACTGCTTTCACTCCCCTCAGTAAGTCTCTAGCAGTGATGGAGCGGCGGGGCGATGGGACTGTGTTTCCTGTGACTGAGTGGATCTGGTGCTGCTCCCCCAGCACACTGCATGAGCAGAAACCGCACCTCATGCAACTTACTCTAGAAGGTGAGGGACACTTGCAATCCCACCATCTTTCGTCCTGCGTGACTCCCGTGCAAGAGTAATGCAGAACAGGACCTGAAGAGCTCCCCTACATCGTGAGCCTCCCTGGCCACTTCCCACCCAGCGCTACTGCAAGCCCCTGTGATGCCTGGACAGCGTGCCTCCACACTGTGCCCCCCAAACAGCTGAACAAGCTTGTATTCCTCTCACTGCCTTTTCCAGCAACTAGACCACTAAGTGACTGCCGCTCTTACCATCACAAGAGGCTGTCCCATTTACCATTACTCAGCTGGTGAGGAGCCCCACTGGGCAAGTTTGTACGCCAAGCTACAAGCAACTTGGACCACTGGGGACGTAACTTGCAGACTTCTTTGTGGAGCAGTAAATGTGGGCACGTTCACAGGGTTGCCAGACTCACATCGCTTCCCCATACAAAGGAAAGCGGGTGTGCATGAACGTCGTGTGTGCTAGGCAGCAGCCACTCTTCTGGTTCCTCCAGAACTTCTTACTGGATTTCTGGCAGCATCCCTCCCCTTTTCTTATTCTTGATACACTCTGCATCTGCAGCCTCACCTCCTTGTCTTCACAGGAGCTCTCTGTCAGCCTCTTCCAAGGGCAGAGGAGGAAGGCATTTAGATTTTGATTTCCTAATGAGGAAAAAACTATAGAAACAGCTGCCCTACAAAGGCCTCGAGTCTAAGACCAGTGCAGTTATACAAATCCTTGCCCGGCAAACTCATCCAGCCTCCAACTTACTCCACTCAGGAACCAGAAATACTTTCTATGTTTAGAGCAACTCTGTTTGGTGCCCTCTGCTTCTCGTACAGGAAAAAAGCAGTGAACAATCAATCCCTCTTCAGCGCCTTCACTCACACATACTCTATCATTGTTCAGTGGCTTCTCGACCATGTTGAAGTGCTTCGGACAAAGTATTTTGGTCACCAAACAAGTCCACGTACACAAAGTGTCCTGGAGCTGCTGGCTCCCCGGAATACAACCATTCCTACGTCAAGAGGTATCAGAGACAGAAAGCTCAGTAAAAACACAGCCATCACCTGTTACCCGGACTGATCCTGGGCTGACCCTTGACTATTTCATCAGTGGTGTAATTCTCTGTGGTTTTCTGATGTCCTAAGGCAGATGCATGGCATGACAGAAGAAATACTTTGAACCCGATACACGGATGGGTTATGGGTCTGTGCGCTTTTGCCATGGCTGTGAAGCAGGCAGAGAGGCTTCTTGCTCAGGGCCACTTACAGTCCCACTGGGATGTGGCTGCAGACCCAGCTCCTTTCTCCTGCACAGAGCAGTCCTCCGAAGAGAGACTTGAGCATAAGAAAGCTGCCAGCGCAAGGGCCTAAATGCTCAGTGTTTCCGAGGCAAAGAAAACCTAGTCACATCAACAGATGTTCCTGCAGCCAGTGGAAACTGGCACACGTAAGAAATTAAACTTCCAGGGGAAAAAGCAAATGATTTACGGAGTGGGAAGTTTTCAAAGGGGCTCTTGCAGTCCAAAGGGACATGTACTACCAGCCCTGCCAACAACTCTTACTGTCTTCTCAGTGTCGGCATCTTCAGCTCCTCTTTGTTCTGACACAAGGTACATCTCAACCACTGGCCTAAGTAAGCTTCAGACTAAGACCTGTCTATAGCTACAGTCACCATATTACACCAGCACAGCCACGACAACGGAGCTGTGCAGTGTGGGTGCAAGATTTGGCAGCTGAAGGAGATCAGGTGCCATCGTAGCTACATGAGACTCTGAACCCAACAGGTTAATCTGCCAGCAGCTTTCTGCTGGCAGCACAGCTGTGTCCACACCAGGAACTTCTCTGGCTGAGTTCCACTGGGCAGGTGGGATTTACGTTTTTTTTCCACACTCAGGCTAATATCATTATGTGAGCAAAACTTTCTAACGTAGCCCTGGTTCTAAAAGGACTGTCTCCAACACTGATCTAAAAAAGCTCAGTTACCGCTGCATGTACCACGAAGCTTGCTTGCCCCTCAACTCCAACTATAAAAAAACAAAAACCAAACCAAAACTGGTGTGCTCCAAAAAAAGGATGTGGGAAGACTGCAGATGCTGGTGGATTACAGGAAGAACCGGAACTGCTTCACTAGTTTTCCTGTGGTAGCAGAATTTGATTGCTGCCCTAACAAGGCCATCAGTGAAGCTTCTTCTTACTGCTGGTACGTGAGAGACATGGGATCGTGATGGACACTAGAGAATCAGCCTCAGCTTTGGAAAGCAGAGGAAAAGCACTCGCTTTTTTCAGAACCTGTAGGACCACTGCTATGCAAAGTCTTTTTGAAAAAGGCATGTAGTTAATTTGTTTGATTACTGGGCTTACAGATGTCCTACTTTCAATTCTAGTAGAGGGAAGGGAAAGTTACACAAAATTAGTGTGCATGTAGAAATGAATAAACATGTTGAACATTAATGCCAGGTTATCTGTTTACTTTTTGATATTTAGTAATGTTTTGCTATAGGACCACATTCACCTTGTCAGGAAAAACACCCAAAACTCTTTGTATGAAGCTCCTCGGAAAAATAACGTAAGCTGGAGGTCTTACACTGATAATAGCTTTAAGTATTTAACACAGTGATATAAAAGGGCTTTTCTTCATGGCCCTTGTGTTAGAAACACCAGTTTGTTCTTCCTTAGAATCACATGTAGGTTACTTCAGTATTTCATGTTGAACAAGCCACAGTATATCCAGCATCCCTCACTGCAGAGAGTCAGATAAAAGGTTTAGTCCACAAAAAAGACAAAAAGAATAAGCAAGTAATGTGGCATCCCTATACACAGGTCAGGCTCATACCACTTCACCCATCTCTGATTTGAACTGCTGTCACCAAGTGAATCCTCCGCTATCTTTAAGGGCTTTGTAGCCTTTTACAGGTATTTTTTCTGATACGCTTTATTTAAAAACAAAGCAATCTTCACTGAGAGAAATTCTGTAACTCATGTGACAGATACCTTGAACAATGACCAGACAGGCATCTTAAGTCATGTGTCAAATAAACTAAGAAAAAAAAAAAAACAAAGCAGTGCCGATGCAATATTAATACTGGTCATTTTATAAATGAGGAAAATGAAAAAGATCTTGAAATACAAAATAAGACTCTTTGCATTGATGCAGTGTATTACAGGTCTTTGATTACTAAATATGTGCATGAACCTAATGACTTATTTTAAGTGAAAAATCATTAAATATGCAGATATATAGACATAGTTAAAGTCACGCCTCTGTAAAAAGCCTGTCATTTGCATTTCCTGACTTAAAAAAAACCCAGCTGAAAACTTGATACCTTCAGACAAACTGCAACATGGTACATTAATAACTCACCGATATGTAAGTTAAAGTCTGCTGCCAAACATTAAGGTTGCCAAGTTAACACTGACTTGCAGATAACCATTACCATGGTGGAGCGTTTTTCCTAGATATTAAATTAAGCACTGAAAACGCAGTTTTCACAAATCAAAGCAATCCTTAACTCATGTTAAATCTGGCAAACGTATCTGAACATTTTTTTTCAGTGATGAAAATCCTTTGGCTCTATTAATTTAGTAGCTGAAGAGCGTTCAAAAGCATGACCCCACAGGGCAAAGGTTATGGCATTTGCCTCTGCATTGAGATATCTATTTTGCAGTTTCTGTTCCAAATTCATTAAAGAGGAAATTTCACCATTTTGTCTTCTAGTTCTCCAGGTTACTACTCTCTGGGTTGCTAGTAAAAGAAGAGGGGAAAGGATGAATAGTGACTATTACCATCTACTCCTTTTTATCCAGATATATCACTCTCTCTTTACTTTCATTAAAATTAGCCAGAAATACTTGGTAAAAGACAATTATGTTAATACACCATTATTAAAATGTTTGAGTTTGGTTTTACCGGAACCAATGCTTAAAACCTCAGCATGGCTGCTGACACCAAAATATCATTTACTCACTTGGGTTTGTAAATCAGTACCTTTAGTAATGCATTTTCCACATCTCTCTTCCTTTAGAAAAACTTGTCTGGCAGAACCCTGCCTCATCAGAGAAACAGAAAGCCTCCAAACGCAGCCAGGATGCAAAAAATTCATTGCTATGCACATGCATGGATTGGAAGCAGAGAAAGTACTAACAATGAATACCTAGGAGAAATAATACGGAGCCTACCTTTTCCACAAAGCACAGGCTGCAGGCGCTGTAGCCAACATAGTCATTGCACAGAAAAGCAGATTTTTATCAATTAGCATGCTTCACTTCCATATGTAATACAAAGTAAAATAAAATAACATAGAACCACCACCAAACAATCAGCATCCGAACCACCTGGACTAGGTACGTGGTGACCAACGGGACTCTGACCACCCGCCTTTGCCGAGGTCAGCCTCCCTGAGCGCTCCTTCCTCAGCTGCATTTAGAATTAATCCCAGAAGATCCAGATTAGAGGGAGCTGAAACCCGCATTAGATAACACTCCCGTTTAAACTATAAACCCAAGAAAATTATATATTTTAGAGTCTTCTAAAACAGTCCAAACCCATTTAACTGACTGAAGTAGAATAAAGAAATCACAAGTAACAAAGAAGGGGCCTGGCTGGGAACCTGTCTGAGGTTCGTGAACACCTTACTCATTTCACTATTTTCTTTTCTTTTACAAATTCCCAAGAAAGAGCTGTCTTGAAGAAGTAAAAAAAAAAAAAATCTTCTCAAGAATCAGCAATACTCTCCAGGGGTTGTTTCAGGCATTTCTAATTTTACAGTTTCCTCTTCCCGTTGGATAAGGATCTGGGATAGTGTCAGAGATTTGGTATGTGCACAAGATCTTGGCCCTGGAACATTAAGTTGTCATAGCTACTTTGGATGGTTTCTAAACATGACCAAATCTTCCACAGGACCCTTCCCAGTTTTAAAGGGCTCTTCTGCAAAAGCTGGTTCCAAGGGTTTCAAAGCAAGTTGCACTTGCCTATATGTATCTGTACGGCTAATACAAAGAAAAGCACTCACTAAACCATGACGAGGCAAGTCGATAGATAGATAGATAGATAGATGATAGATAGATAGATAGATAGATAGATAGATAGATAGATAGATAGATAGATGATAGATAGATAGATAGATAGATAGATAGATAGATAGATAGATAGATGATAGATAGATGATAGATAGATAGATAGATAGATAGATAGATAGATAGATGATAGATAGATGATAGATAGATAGATAGATGATAGATAGATAGATAGATAGATAGATAGATAGATAGATGGATGATAGATAGATAGATAGATAGATAGATAGATAGATAGATAGATAGATAAATTAATGGAGTCCAGGAGTGCTCTAAGAGCGGCATTCCTCATACTTAGCAGCACATTTTCAAGGTATGAAGGGGATTTCTCTTTAAAAAACAAGAGTTTGCAAGGCTGTGTGTGTAATAGTTTTTTTAGATAGTTTGTCATCGTTCTTTTGAAAACACACATTTTTAAAAATTTTGAAACAGGAAAAGTGTGAGATAGGGAGACTACAGACAAACGAAGAGAAAGCTCATCTTCTGAAAATAGCAGAAAATGGTCCGATTCTTTGATGCAGGCTATACAATAAATTCTAGTTTGGTCACAGCAGTGTAAAACTGGAATAAATTCATCAACACCAGAGAAGCTGAGCTGGAACTATACCGGAACCGCTGAGACCAAAGCTAGGCCTTTAGTTTTACATTATGTTCAGCTCTCCTACAATTTGAGAAGAATCATAAATCAGCAGCTCATCGTCTCTGGAAATATATGGAAAACTAAGTCATTTTCTTCTGGGCCAAAAGATGGAAGAATGGTTTAATTACCTTTAGCTTCAAAGCAATCATCTTGATTTGAAGGTACAGTTATACATTAGCACATGGTATTATAAACCCTCTGACACAGGAGAAAGCGACATCTTCTGAACTGTATTTTACCCTAGATCTCCAGGTTAGTCTCTACTCTTTTCCTCTGTCAAAGCAAGAGGCACGAGCAGAATAAATTGTGAACCTGAACTGTTAAAAAGAAGAACAGGGATTGTTGATTTCAAAGGTAACTGTAGGGTACGTTCATAGCGGAGAAGATAAAAAGGGAAATCTAGTAAATGGAAATTGGTTTGGAACAAGCTCTTCAGTGAGAACTATTGCCATGAAACACTGTTATTGAAAAACAGAAATAGCCAAACCCAGCTTAGTAGGTTAGGTCTGCTTTGAGTAGGAGATTGGACCAGATGGCCTCCAAAGTCCCTTCCAACCTAAATCGTTCCACGATTCTAAACAAACTGGACTTTTTCTTGTAAACATATTTGTTCAAGAGATTAAAAGAGATTTTAAAAATCGGTATTGATTGGATAGGTAGTTACTACTACAGCAAAACTTACAAATAGTCACTTAACAAATAGCAAAAATACTACCTCCTCAGGAATACAAATACCAGGAGCACCGCTCCACACAGCTCGGTGTCATCGGCAAACTTGCTGAGAGTGCACTCGATCCCACTCTCCGTGTCACCAACAAAGATGTTAAACAACGCCGGTCCCAATACCGACCCCCGAGGAGCACCACTCATCACTGATCTCCACTCAGACATTGAGCCATTGACCACGAGTCTTTCAATGTGACCATCCAGCCATTTCCTTATCCACCAAGTGGTCCATACACCAAATCCATGTGCCTCCAATTTAGAGACAAGGATGTCACGGGGGGTGGTGTTGGACACTTTACATGAGTCCAGGCAGATGACATCAGTTGCTCTTCCCTTATCCACCAATGTTGTTACTCCGTCATAGAAGGCCACCAAATTTGTCAGGCACGATTTGCCCTTAGTGAAGCCCTGCTGACTGTCACCAATCATCTCCTTATTTTCCATGTGCCCTAGAGTAGTTTCCAGGAGGATCTTCTCCATGATCTTGACAGGCACAGAGGTGAGACTCACTGGCCTGTACTTGTCCTAGTCTTTCTTCTTTTCCTTTTTAAAACTGGGGGTTATGTTTCTCCTTTTCCAGTCAGCAGGAACTTCACCGGACTGCCACAACTTCTCAGATACGATGGGTAGTGGCTTAGCAACTTCATCCACCAGTTCCCTCAGGACCCTCAGACGCACCTCATCAGATCCCGTGGACTTGTGCACCTTGAGGTTCCTTGGATGGTCTCGAAATTGATCTCCTACAGTGGGCAGTTCTTCATTCTCCCAGTCCCTGCCTTTGCCTTGGGCAGCGTAGCTGGACAACTTGCCAGCGAAGACAGAGGCAAAAAAAGTTGTTGAGTACCTCAGTTATAACTGCTAGCAATTTTCCATCAAATCGGGAGGCTGTTTTACTGATTTTTTTACCTTTTGATCCACCGGAGTGCACTGGAGAGTATCACGAATGTAGACAGAGGAGCATTGTTAAATGGTGGTATTTGTGCTTGTAAGTTCAATCTAAAATACAGTTGTCATAATCCAACAACGAAATGGAATATAAGGCTGCCATTAAGGTAAAGTAATGGTATTTGCCACAATGAAGTCATGGAAGGAGGTACGTTTTGGCAGCTTTAGCTTCAGGTATGTATAGGTGAAAAACAAGTAATACATAAAGTTTCTAGTATTGATTCTCCTCTTGCACGTGTGTTACGTGACAGTGGTTTGGGGTTCCCGTTGTAGATATGTAGGTGAGGAACTACACAAAAGCAGCAAAAGAAGAGACACAGAGACTCTGCTGATTCCACTGCCTGCGAACAGGCCCAGTCTCGCATTGCTTCCCCACCTGAAAATCCCACTGAGGTTCCTGCTTCCATCCCACTCGATCTAATATTCACAGAGATAATCTCTTTTTCTTTCAGGGAAAAGATTAAAGTGAAAACGGGCTATGTCACTCTAATTTGTACGATAAATACCGTATTTCTTCCTGGTGCAGTTAGAATATGCCCAAAGAGCTCTGTTGGTAAAAATCTGGCCATTTTTATGATTGCATTTATGTGCAGATCAATAATCCTATGAGCTATTTTGGTATTCATCATATCCATCTCCGGGGTTTTGCACTGTTTTGATGTGAAGCTCCGTTCTTGTATCTTCATCCCAGTCTCTGGATCAGCAGCAGTGCAGGTTCTGCAGGTGTGGAAGGCACGACAGGCTGTACTCACCAGCTGTAAATGGTTCACTCCTCTCCCCAAGAGAGACGGAACTGCTTTCAGTGGTTAAAGGTGGGTATCAGTCAACACTTTCAGGAAGCAATTACAGAGCATTTCCACTCCTCTGACTGGAGGAAGCAAGCTGCTATTGACTTACAGGGGTGTGAGCTTCTGCTGCTAGTTACACCCTTACAGTTGGGACCGCTTTTGCCCCATAACATGTGGAGCTGATCTATACAGTACCACTATGGTCCTAAGAGATATCTGGTTAAGATGTTCTTCAAGATCAGGCCCAAAGCACCAGGAAAGTTTGTTCAACTTCTATGCAAGATACTAGTATTGTTATAGAAGTAGTTTCCATTTTCTCTACTTTCATCACAGGCTTTGATGGTATTATTTCTTTTTTTTTCTCTGAAATGGCCACATTTTAAACCTTCTTATAGAAAGATATGTTTCCTTGGTATGGTTTTATAGCTTGACAGTTTGGGCTTTGATTTCCCTTGCAGTACACCTTTAAACAATTTTAGGCTATATACTTCTTACAAGGAGCGGTAGATATTTCCTGAGATAATGAAAGTGCAGATACAATTAAAGTCTCCTATTTCACCAAGATGTATACCGCCCCCTCTCACTTTCCTTTGTTTTTGTTTTGTTGGATTTTTTTTCTCTCTGTTAATCATCATCTACATGGAAGTCCAGATTTAAAAGATTGATATATCTTCAGATGAAGGCAGCTTATCACCAACACTTTTAAACCTGGGCCACTACACGAGATGCTGTAAAGACACCAACTATAAAGACAGTTCCTCTCCTGAAGAGCTTACAGTTAAGTGTGTAACAAGAGATCACAGATGGACACCACACACCAAAAGTAAGAGAAGAGAGACTCATAGTGGTAATTGGCAAAAGATCAGGTCAGCAGTCACTTGGACAAACTCCCATGTCAGAAGATCACTGATAAGACCTGAGTGACTACATGAATGCTATTGAGTTGTGCTTACCCAGCCAAGCTAACTCCAGGGGAAAACAACCAACCAACCAACTGATTCGTGGAAATCGTGTTTCCCCCAACATGTCCCTGGGTGAGAAGACAGGGTGCTGGGCAGGGCTTGACAGCACCTCAGGAGCACAGAGAGATTCAGTTTTGAACCCTGGAGCCCCTATACCTCCGGAGGAGGAAACTTCCCTGACCTTCCCAGAATGCGAGATTTGCTACTGCTCTTTCACTTAAACCTTTTTAAAGCCATTGCTAAGGAGGCAAGATCCAAAGATGAGAACTTACAGTTCTCTGAGGTCTCACAGGTGGAAGACTTGGGACAGCTGGAGAAGAAGAATGTTTCTTCCTTCCATGTCCCTCCTCCCTCTTCTTACCCTTGCCTTTCCTCGTAGTGCCTTTGTACTCTTAGAATATTTTGATTTGAGCTTAACTGTAACCAAATCCTACACTACACTCCAGTAACGCTGAGCTAAAAGGCCTGACGAGGAAATGCTGCTGGGAAACATCTGTATTTTGTTTTATGCAACTTAAGAGTTAAAATTATTTTCATAAATATCATAATGTATAAAAGCTGTGAACATCCAACTGTAGTGTCAGTCTTCCAAATTGTATAAATCTATTTGTCTCTCATATTAGTAAACGTTATTTGAACAGAAATAGCACATTGTAACAGCCTAACAAGAAGCAGTCTTTCTGGTGACGTGTGAGACTTCTTTGCTCCACTGTATGGAAATATTTAGGACTTAAAAGATTTATATTACAACGTAGCATTTAAAATGGCTCAGTCCTGTTCCCAGTAAAGTCAAAGAGGATTTTTACTGCCAGCTTCAGTGGAAATGGCATGAGGGCCAAGAGGCATTTTAACATCAGGTTTTTTCCCTATTTTGTTCTAGGAGTACAGAAGCTCCTCCAAAGGCCCCCCCCCCCCCCATCCCTCAAAAAAAAACCAAACCCCAAAATAAAATAAAAATTAATTAAAAATAAATAAATAAATAAAGAAAAAAGAAAAGAAAAAAGAAAAACAGAACAACAGACAAGCAAGTCATCAAGTGTCAGTCACTGTCATGGCCGGACATAACGTCCACCAAGACCCCTGCACAGGTGACAGTAAGTGGGCTCCGAGTATCAGAGTTCCACCATGCACAGCATATGGGGCACAGACAAACAAAGCGCATTTCTAAGTTCATTATTGGAAAGCTCCTGTTGCCTTTTAGGGTCCTTTCTCACAATATCCAACACGCTGTCTTCCCTGCTCTGAGACAAAAATTCTCACCTCACGCACACACTTCAAAGATAAAACTCAACATGGACTAGTAAGTGATAAAATCTGATCACTTAAAGGGTTTGCCTGTGAATTTTCTTTTTGTGTGTGTGTGTGATTGACAGATGCCAAAAAAATGAAGAAATAGTCCCATAAATTTTAAAAATCCATGTTTTAATTTAAATAACATAAGGAAAAACATAATTTCTCTTCAACAGAGTTTTTCCACCAGGCTCCAGTATTAAAATGCTTTTCTTCATTGTTTTTTATGTTTTATGCTTGTTTTTTAAATAATTTTTTAGATCATGCATTTTGCATATTTATTGAGCCTTAAGTGACATGTGAATAGCAAAAGCATATTTAACTTCTTGGTAAAAGTTTACAGGAAACACGGAAAAGGCGTGCCCTAATATTTAGTTTATTCTTCTTTCTTCTGTTTTTTTGGTTTGGGTTTTTTTTTCTTCTCCTGCCTTTTAGATATTCCTCTGCTACAATGCCCTATATGTTAATATAACAGCAGAAGATTTTATTGAAAGAATTCTCCACTGCATTTCTTCGTGGGGTATTTTCAAAAAAAGCTTGTTTGACATCCATTAAAATATCAACTGCATCAGGACAGCAGCCCTCACGATTTTAACCCAGGCAAACTGCATAACTGCCGGTCTTTTTAACTGCATCCACTGGGTTTATCTGACCACAGATGTTTATCTCAAACAGCTGGTTTTCAACTGGCACAGCTAAAAGCTGAAATTAATCAAAAAACAACCCACAGGAATTAAAAATAATTACATTTCTCAGCTGTATAGTTTCATATATTTAAAGAAAACTAAAGGAAAACTAAATTTGCAATGAAGCCACTGAGCTGGGACAAAGGTGACATTTTAGTTGCTCGTTTGAATAAAGATTTCTGTAGAAACTTAATCGTTGCCTAGTATGAAATTAATTTTCCTCCAAATCTCAGATGGGAATACCAACAATAACAATAATAAAACTTTCTCTTCCTTTTTGCTCCGATCATTTATTTAGAATTGTAAGCTCTGTTGGAAACTACCTACCATGCACGTGTCCACAACCCACACTGATGGGATCTTGATGTAGCTTGCTATTGCTAAATGAGGCACAAATATATCGGTCATGAAGAAAACATGTTTATGTGCTTCCTAAAAGTTATATTAAAAAGAAGTCTGAGCATTTTTTTGAGGTGGTAGTATGCATCGTATGGGAACGGGAGCCACCCGATACCAACATTCAGGCCCGTGTCTTCCTTAATATGTGAGCAGTGAGCAGATTCTGAAATACTTGCATGGTAGTTTTCAGCTGAGCACATTTCGGCAAGTAAGGGGGAGGTGTATAGGATGAGCAGAGCAGGAATGAATACTTGACAAGTCAACTCAGTCAGCATCAGAGTCTGGAGTATGATGTTTGGAAACAGGTTGCTATAATAAATAAATAATAGAGATTTGCCCACCTGCTCTTTCTTATAACTTCAGTAATTCTATATATGTGTGTATATACACACACACCGTGTATGAATAAAACAAGTTACACTGGAAAAAACCTTCCAGGTCACCTTCTGGGTTTTTTTTCCAGTGAATAATCAACCTACATTTCCACGAAAACCGTGTCTCAGTGGGTGAGCCATAATATTTACATATGCAGATAAACACGAGAAATGCTTTTGCTGAAGGTCAGTGTTTATAATCCCCTGTTACTGGTAAAGTCTTCTACAATTTCCTCAAGTATTTGCTGTTTGGGATGAGGTTACTTATTCTCGCACTCCTCTTTGAACCGCGGCAAACTCGGCCGGCAGGATGCTTCCCTCTCCCCGGTTTAAAGGCAGGCAGGTACTCGGGGCCGGGCACAGCGCGCTCCTCCTCTATGCGTGCAGTTGTGCACATGCCAGCCTATGGGTCCGCTGTACCACCACAGCATCGGCCACAGTCCTCGGGGCACGGAAACAGGGCAGGCACGAAGACGATGTCCTCACAACGCGCCCCTGTGACAGTTGCCATGGGAAACACAACTGGGAATTTCCTTAGGTCTCACTGTAAAAAAACTCTGACCGTGTGGCATTAATACGGGGGGGGTGGGGGGTGGGGGGTGTTGGCTTGGCACCCTTCAGGCACAAAGCTAAACACTACAGGTGTTAACGTGAAACCGTTCTGGGCGTTTTATTCGCTTCCTTTCCTCTGGTGTCGTGCTTCAGCGTTGTTCTGTTTAAAGATCCCTAAGTGACCCTTTAAGCTTAAACACAGCCAGACAAACCCTTATCCCAGACAATTACGAGGGAAAACACGGCAATGTCACGCCAACGTGATCCAGTGACTTAATTAGAACCGCGTTAGCAGAGCCGGAGCGAAGCTGTAAATCTCCCGAGACTCCTCGGGGGGCTGTTGCGGGAGGGTGAAAAGCCCTTCGCAGCGCTGGGAAAGGGCAAGACAAGGGCGGCAACTTCCCACCCCAGCCCCGAAACGGAGCAATAAAAATCCAACCCGCATTTCACAGAAAAACGATGCTATAATAAGGAGGCATGTTTTTTTAAGGAAAAGGCTTAAAAAGCCATTAGGGAGAGAGCCCGAAGAGTTAATTTCCAGCAGCGCTCGAAGGCAGGCGGCAGCCTGGGCAGGCTCCCGGCGCCCTCTGGTGCGAGGCAGCAGCAGCAGTGGAAATTTCCTTTGGAAACCAGCTTTGTTTCCAAGTTCAGACAGATTGACGTGTCTCCTAAACGTGCCGACGGGACGAGGGGGTAACTTCCCCGAGCGACCAGGCGGTACAAGGGGAGCCTTGCTTGGGGGGGAAGCTTATGGGGGTGATGAGGAGGGAAGGGGGAAGGTTGGTTTATGTTTTTATTATTATTTTGTCTTCACACCCCCCCCCCCCCCCGTTATTTCTGCTTCAGAGTCTCAAGTTGAGCCGGCTGCGGTATGAAAAAAGGAGCCTCGAAAACCAGGCAGTGAATTACAACATCGCAGGCTTCTCAGAATGGTTGCAGCGTCCCAAACATCTTCCAAACAAAAATAAACACCACCCCAAAAAAATCAACAAAAACCCCACCCCATCCACGCCTGTTTCCCTCCGTTCTGGAGTTTCCAAGGAAGGGCTAGCCTAAATGAGCACAGAGAAGAAATGTCTTCTTCCTACATGACTTCAATACTAAGCAGGAAGAGCCTAAAAAAAAAACCCCAAAAAACAAAAAAACCCAGCAGCATTCTTGGTTTCAAGCACCTTTTCCTGAAAATCGAAGGATGCTGCCTACCTCTAGTCGTCACCCTTATTTTAATTGCCAGGAGAGTGAGGCGCCTTCTCTGCTATCAGGCCGCGAATTCAGATTTTTTTAGATCTGTACAATAGCAAGAAGTAATTTGCGGCTGCTTTTGAGAAACAAAACGGGCAAGCACACGCACAAAAGCCTACCTATACACGAAAAGGGGCCGACAGCTCAAAACAGGAGAGCAAGCCGCAGGGTTAATCCTTTAGGTACCTGCTGGGGAAATAAACTCTGGTTTTAACCCCTAAAAAAAAAAGGGGGGGGGGGGGGGAGGTGGCTGCGGAAATAGCTTCCCAGCTCATCTTTACCAGCTGTTTCTCCTTCATTCCTAATACGTTCCAAAATGGCCCATCTTCCAGCAAATGCATCCCGCAACCCCTTCAGGAGAGCTGACAAAAAGCAGGTACCGCTTTTTCGCGGAGGCGGGCGGACCTGCCGCCGCGGCAGCGGGTGTTGGGGGGGGCCCGGCTGCAGGTCGGCCCCCTGCCTTGCTGGGGTGTCTGCCGGTACCAGGTTACAGCGATGATGTTAACGGGGGGGGTTGGGGTTTTTTTTTAGCTCGCCTTTACCCGCCTCTCTTCCTCTCGGCATCCTTCCCACGGGGACAGCAGGCGCTGGGTTTCCTCCATCGCTAAGGACAAATTTACATTTAACAACACAAAGTTCGGTTTCTTTTTTTTTTCCTTTCTTATGAAGGCTTTAAAAAAGAGGGGCTTGGGGGGAGTGTTGTTTTGGGGTTTTGGGGGGAGGGAAGGAAGGGGGGTTGTTTGTTGGTTGGGTTTCTTTTTGTTTCGGTTTTTTTTTTTTAAGGAGAGCTTTCACCTCTCGCCTTGACAACACTTGAGAAAGTTTGGGGAAATAAGCGGTAAGTCCCTGACAGCCGCTCTGCTTATTGCATACCAACCAAAACACATTTCCTTGGGGGAAACAACAAAAAAAAAAAAACCAAAAGAAACAACAAAAAAACCCATCCCAAAACTAAGCACAATTTATTTACTAAAAGCCAGCAGACTTATGTTGTCAAGGTGCGGGCGAGGCTCCGCACCGAACGTAGACATACACGCATGAGACTCTTCTACCCCAAGCTCTCCGTCGGAGTGCTTTAAAAGGGAAAAGAGAGGTTTTTAATAAAAATTAAAGGACCCGTTTTGCGTCCAGCGAGAGGTCAAAGCAAACTGTCGCCGAATATTTGTAGGAAAGGTCATGTGCAGGCGCATTTGTCCTATTAATAGGACACAGGAAGAGCCGGGAGAGCAAACGCCTGCCCTGAAGACAAACGGGGGATGTTACCCGAGGTAACAGGTTAAGGACAGACAGTGGAAACCGATGCTTTGTGGATGCTCAAACGCGTCGTTATTTCGCGTTAAATAACATTTTAGAAGAAGCTCCGCCAGCTTTTCTGCGGGAAGGATGCGGGGTTATTTGGAAGCAGTAGTAAAATGGGGGGAAAAGAAGAAATTAATACAGACGACAGTTCCCTGTTGGGAAGCTATTCAACATTACAGATTATAAACGTTCAACTATCAAGGGCTGCTTTGCTGCAATTACTTTAAAATCATAAACATATAAATACAGGAACTAATTATGAGACCATATCGGAATTTATCTGGAAATGGCCGGAAAGGAACAGACCATTCCCAAAAACTGCCAGTGCCTTCCAGGGAAGCCTGTTGATGCTGAAGAATTGATAGTCGACGGCAAAAAAAATAGAGGAGGGGAGAAATCACTGTCCCAGTGATTGGAGGCAACACAAGACCCGTTTCTAAAAAACCCGATCACCTAACTGTTATTTTTCTAGTTAAAATATTGGCTGAAATCTGAGATGTTAAAGATCTCTTAGCAACACGCTGCTACAGACGCACGAGACATTTAAAATATGATCTTAACAGTTTAAGAAATAAGCATTTTAGGTAATGAGACTACGATAAGTGTTCCTTTTACCTAATTAGAAATAATTATTTTTTTTAATGAATTATTTTCACAACAGAGACTTCACAGAACACGATTTAAGTAATTTTGCTTGAAGGTTGTTATTCATTTATTTATTTCGGGCTTTTACTGTTGTTTGTGGCTTTGGGGGTTTTTTAATTGCCCACTTTGTGTCCATGTTTATTACCACTACTAAGAATTTCCAGAAGAAGAAGAAAAAAAATGGAGGCGATGAGGAGGGCCTGCCTATATTTTAATGAAGGGAAAGACAAAACTTCTGTTGACTGACGGGGTAACAGAATGAGGCCCTACGAGAATTAATGCTGGATGTTCCCTATGCAGAAGCCAGGTTTATTTTCTTTTCTTCCGTCAGCCTTGCGACAAGAGATGGACACCGACCCAGACCCCTATGATCCAATTCTCCCACGAGGGTGCGTTAGCGGTGGGGTTTGGAGCTGCCGGTACCTTCCCAGGGCAGGGCTGTTAAACCGAGGAGGAGCGCTGCTCCCATCCGTGCCCGAAATCTCACCGGCGCATCTCCGCAGCACCCCCGCACCACCCCCGCCGGGCGCGGCCATGGGGAGGGGAAAGGGCACACGCGTGGCAGCCGCCCGGGGGCAGCGGCTGCCGCCTCAGATGGCAGGGAGCCGGAGCAGGACCTGCGGACATTAAGACCGCCTGACAGACCTGTTAGCGGGACCCGGCCGCCGTGCTCTCTGGTTTCTCAGTAAGCGAATATTCCCCCGCAGCACAAACAAGCCAGGGGCTTTGCAAATGTTCTCTCCACGGCGGAGTGAAAGGGTCTTAAACTGAGTTATCAAGTATGCCGCAATATTGCCCTTTCATTCACGTTTCAAATAAATTATTTTATTAACGACCCATTAGCCTTTTTAATGATGCATGTTATTTAATCATCAGTGCTCCATGAAAGTTGTTATTTATTTGAAACTTCATTGCAATTTCCAGTCACCCTCCACTTACCGTGGCTATAATATGCACTATTAGAAGAAAGCGAGAGGGCTCTCACATAGAAAAACAGTCCCACATATTGCAAGATGAACACCACCCTTAGGCTCCTAGATCCCTTTTTAATACAAATAAAAGTATTTTCCTACTTGCTAAGCACTCCTGTTGATCTCCCTGGAAGGTGCTGGGAACTGAAGCCTTAGGAGAAAAGAGGCCACCTTTCAATAAAGGCCTAACTATGGATTTAAACAGCCTAACTTTAAGCACCGACATTAAGAAACGAGAAGCCCTACGACTTCATTTCAACCCCCGATTCACTGTACCACGCTCCAGAGATGATCTAAACAGATGTGAGCACTGTAGAAAGTGTGCGAAAGTTTAAAAAAAAAAAGGTTATAATAAACGAAAAATTATTTTAGGGGATGTTAGCATAGGGACAGCCACACTTTCGAGAATGATCTGCGAACTCGTTCATTCTCTCTGAAAACACAGTCAGGCCAGTCCTAGCGCCGTCCTAACAAGAATATCGGTAGTGCTACACTCGTCTCACTCGTCGGTATTTACAGAACAAGGGACACCAACTAATCACCCTGCAGCTAAACTGCGGGTGGACGAGAACCGAGTGATGCCCCCAGAGACTCACGATTCCTTTTCGTCCGCGTCTGGCCTTCGCACCCGAGGCGGGGGCGTAAAAAAAAACCAACCCTAAGTCCCCTCAAACTTTACCGTGCTGTGTCTGAAACCCAGCCCTGCGCGCAGCGTGCGGGCTGTAGATGGAGCGGAACAGATGAAGCCCACGCGGGAGGCGAGGGGAGCCCGGCCCGGACAGGGTGAGGCGGGCAGCGGCTGGCAGTCCCCGCCGGCGGGGCTCGGCAGGGCTGCAGGATCGGGCCCGCACGCGTCGCATCCTGATCGTTACGGAAACAGGTAAAAAAAAAAAGTTACCGCAGACCTGAGCTCGAAACGTTGTGGAGATCTCCACACAGCAAAGAAAAAACCAAACCGAACCCCCACCCTCCGCCCCCCAATAAAAGCCTCGGGCGGGCGGGCAGCAACACAGCACTAAGTCATTCCTACTGACTGAACTGTTGCTGGGATTTTCCTCCTCCAGGAGGGAATGAACCTTTTCTTTTTTTCCCTGCAATGTCTCTTATCTTCTCTGCGCAAGGCAGCACTCTGGTCTCTCTGCGCTAGGCCTTGTACCACGTCCTAAAACAGTGCAGTGTTAAATAAAGGGTATGCCCATAACTGAGACACTCCGACTTTTTTATTTTTAATAAAAAAAAACCCCTGCATCTTTAAACGCGTGAGGAACTGACTGGACCCCAGGTAACGCAAAGTCAGTAACAGAAGCAGCTTTTCTAGCCAGGCATTGTCTTTATGTCTGGTTTATACAGTGCTTAGTAAAATGGATTAAACTGAACGATCCCTCGGTGAATCTAAGCAGTGTGATAAACCACCGTGATAAAATATGACCGTACCATTCTCTACCCAACACCCCCGCATGAGTTTATAATGGTACATTCCCCGGTTATTACCTCTGCTCATGACTAACGACCGCGGCGTTGGCTGCCAGAATTAAAATGCACCATCTCACCCGGGGAAAGTTTTAAAGCCCAGGACTGACCTTCCTCTGCACAAACAGCAGGAAATGCGAGTTCAGAAGGCGCAGCGATAAACTCTCATTAAATATAGTGACACGAGAGCAATGCGTAGACTGTTAAATAATCCGCGTGGTTACTTTAAACGAGCTGGTATGATTTCAGCAACTTTTTCCTTAAAACGCGCTTCGGGCGCCTGAATTCGAGTGCTCGATTACTTGGAAGGCAAAGGGCAGACCGGGGCACTCTGGATGCTCGCACTTCGGGAATTTTTTCTTTTTTTTTTTTTTTTTTTTTTGAAGAAATAAGGCAGTACAGAAGGAAAGCAGACCAGAAGCAGGGACAGACAGTCGCTCCACTCGAGCAGCACGCAGACATCCTCGCCATTTTAAACAGGCACCACGGCGGCCACGGTTCCTGCGCGTTGCAAAGAACAGTGGACGATAGCAGTGCAGCAAATAGTAATAAAAGCATTGCTTGGGGACTGCTGAGTAACTGCTCAGGGGCCGAGCTGACCGCTCCCCGCTGCCCTCCGCGCTCCCGGCCCGGCTGCGGAGCGCGGCTCGACCCCGGCCCGCCCGCGCCTGCGGGGTTATCGCCAAGGCTCGGCGATGGGAAGGGAGGGAGACAAGCGGCTTAACCCGTCCTTCGGCTGGCGACACCGCCGTCGGGCTCCCACACAGAGAGACATACAGGCAGTGACAGCCCTGCGCCGCGCCCGTCCGGCGAGAGCGCTCGTTTCAGAGAGCCGAAAGGTTAAATATTAAGGGAGGAGAATCGCAGCCTCTTCGAGTCTGTATTTCCAGGCAGGGCCGTCCAAGACAAGAAGCCGTTCACCCAGCCCGGCGGAGGGGGGAGGTCCGAAAATAAACATGTCTGCGTGCTGCCGCGGGTCCTCCGCCTTCCTACGGCGGGTCCTCCGCCTCGCAAGCCCGCGGTCCGCCTGGCCGGCACCTGGCGGGTCCCCTCGCCCTCCCGCAGCACCCCCGGGCCGTGCCAGCCCCATGCTCCCCTCGCCGCCCCGCAGGAAAAGGGCGGGCTTGCGGCAGCCGCGTCCCGTCAGTGCGTGCGTGGAGCGGAGAAGGGCGGGGGGGACGGCACGGCGACATCTGCCTCCGGGCGGCTGCGCTCTCCGGCCCGCGCAGCGCGATGGGGGCGGAGGGAGCGAGGAAAGCTCAGCGCGGCGAAGGGCGGAGAGAGAAAATGGAGGAAGGCGGGAGCCAGGACGGACGGCTTTCACTGGGGGCCGGCAGAGCCGACGCGGCTGCGGCAGTGCTCTGCATGGCGGCAGGCGGGGGGGGGGGGTGTGGGGTGTGTGTGTCAGCCTCGGAACGGGGACTCGGGTGATGACGGCGGCGGCGGCGCGGAGGGGCGCAGCGTTTCTTCTCCGGCCCCGAAGGCGGGCAGGGGGCCGGGCTGGCACCGCAGTGACCCGAGCTTCCAGCCGAGGAGGGAGAGCGCGCGAGCCTGCTCCCCCGCGCGCGCCGCTCGCGCCCGCTTAACCGGGAAGCCGCCACTACACGCAGCGCTGTAGTAACCACCAGCCCGCCGCCGCCCCCAGCGTCCCCAGGCCCGCGTCTGCCCCCCCCTCCGCGGGCCGTCACGGCCGCTGGCAGTCCGCGTCTCGACACGCCCGGGCGCGCCGGCTCTCGGCAGCCGCGCCCAGTCAGAACCCGCTGGGCACAGGCCGTGCCGGGTCACAGGGCACGCGGCAGACAGGGGCCGCCGGCGGGCAGAGACACACCGGCACCCGCCCGCCGCGGCTCGGCCCCTCACGCACGGTGACGGGCCTCTGGGCGGAAGACGTAAACAGCCCCTTCCAGAACGTTCTCCGCTCTCTGACTGACGGGTCGGCGCGGCCTGCCGCGAGCGGAGGGCGCCCTCTGCTGCCGCCCAGGGAGCACGGCTGTCCCGGCAGCCGTGACAGGGGCACCGGGCCGGGACCTGCCTCAGGGGCACCGGGCAAGCAGGGGGAAACCGTTACAGTTGAAAATGAAAAATCTAATAACTTTTCGGGTAAAAAAAAAAATCTTTCAAAGCTGATTTGGCGTCCTACAGTATATATCCCCCCCACCCACTGTTTGTGCAATTTTTGTCAGGATTTTGTCAAATTTCTTGTATCGACAGACTGAGCGTTCTAAGGCAAGAGTGCTGAGTTGCCGAGTAAATTTAAAAGTTGAATTAAACTCAGCTGACGAGCACAACATCGATCTTTTCCATCCATTTTAAAAGTGTGTCTGTTTTATCACCGCTTTGTGGTGGTGGATAGTTCGGTTGAACAGCTCTGAATATCAGATCGCAAATAGCAAAAACGTAAATCCAGCTTGTCTAATCCAGAGTTTAAAATATTCTTGTGATGTCACAGAATGATGGCTTATAAAGTACTTTCATTTAATTAGGAAGCACTAAGAGGATTTCTGCAAGGAGAAAAAAAAAAGGCGAGGAAGCTCAGTTTGAATTATTTATGTGCTGAGAACTACCATGATTGCCACCACAGCTTTTCAAGTACAAAAACGCAGGCTTTGCTCGCTTTTCATTTTTAGGCCCTCATTCTTTTAATTACTCAGGCACGCAAATTCCTGTGAATGGGGATTAATTATGCAGGTAATCAAGATTTTATTCTAAGTTTACTTTTAAAAAGCAAAGATTAGCTGATAATATGTACAGCGTTGCTGACTGTTCATGCGCTTGATGTACTATTTTAAGGAATGCTAATGGTTTGGGATTTCATGGAAGTAAAAAAGGGATGCGGTTGAATTTGTGCCTTGCATAAACTGAGGAACGCGATCCACGGTGGTTCATGGCCCACTGCTGGCACAACTTGCTGTCCCGCAAGAGAGAAGGCTGTCATCCAGCAGGACCGAGTGCTCATTGTCCCCTTCCTTTTGCAGCGATGTGTACAAAAAGATGCACAGCAGCATGTGCCATGTGTGAAGTGGGGAGGTCAGAGGCTGTTTCAGATTGGGGAGAGTGAGCTTGGAGCCAGAGACCCTTAATTCCACCATTTTGTAAATCTGAGGTGGCCAGTTTGGGTGTCAGAGCACACAAATCTGGTGGTGGCAGGTCATAACACGGAGAAGCTCAACTTCTGTACATAAACACTGCAGTGTGTCATTTAGTAAGTGATGCTGTCAGAAGTATTACAAAATAACACCAACAGTGAGCACCGATTACTTCTCAAAAAAATTTTGTAGCTGTAATGACACTTAGATACTTCAATTAGCAATCTCTTATTTAAAGTTGACAGTTATACAGTTCTCAGAGACACCAGAGTCATTGTGTCTTTAGTATGACTTACTTCAGTAGAGCTATAATTTGTTATGAAATACCTTCTCCTGAACCTTCAGACTAATATATTTCAACGCTGAGCTGAGCTGAGCTGAAGTCCCTGAAAAGAGCAAGGCTCAGTGCAGGGAGTGGTGGAGCCCTGCCAGGCTGCTGCCATCCCGCCCCAGGCCATCTGTAGCACCATCTTGTGTGAGGCAGCAGGGAGGTGGCCGATGCCTGTTTCAAGGGTTGCTCGCAAGCCGTCAGTCACTTCGGTGCTTCTGGCTTTAAGATGGGGCAAAACTCAAGATATGTGGATTGGCCTGTTTTGGATGCTGCTTAATCATGAGTCCTTTCAATCAGTTAAAGAAAGAAAGCGACACCCTACAAAACACCTTTTTGGAGTTGGGAAAAGGGAGTTCTTGTATGCCTCCATCAAAAGAGCTGAATTGGAAGAGTTAAGGGCTAATGTTACTTTATTTGTGGATCAAGGAGAAGAAAATCAGGTTTATTTTAAATGCCAGAGGATTATTTTAAAATGTTAGGACAAGAGTTAGACGTCTGTGCCATGGGCAAGCCTGAGTTTTTTGGAGGCTTCGTGACTCTTTCATCTTCTTCCCTGCCCGGAATTCCCGTTCCACTCCAATTGTTCAAGGCACCCTCTGGGAAGCAGGGAGGAGCCCACACCATTAAAAAAGCTATTTTATTTCAGACTGACAAAAATGTGCTACAGCATCGGTCTCATGCACTCACAGCAACTAACAAAGCCTTGTAGCTTCTCCCTACCAAAGGAGCTTCCTCAAGCCTCCCTCAACAGCCACTCATTAAAGCAGGAGAAGGAGAACCCAAACTCTAACCACCTTTCGCTCACCAAGAAATCTGCTGGCAGATATCTAAAAGGAGAAACGGACCTCTCACCTGTATTTTTTTACTTATTTTTTTAACTCACTGATGAGAGTGGTGATCAAGGAGCACTTACAGTGTGGCAGTTCTAACTGTGTTAGAAGGAAAAGACAGGATGGGGGATACCGGTACAGCAGAGAAAAAGTCTACACAGTTTATAACCAGTCACATTCAGTTATATGTTCATCATAATGCCATTAATTATATAGAAAATATTTATAATAAATATCAATATACTATTTACAAATAGTAAATAACATTATCAAAGAATAGAAATATTAATGCCAACTTGAAGAAAGACATCCTGTTATGAACAGAACATCCAAGTTCAAGCTCATTCTTTTTTCTGAAGACAACTTCTGCAATCTAAGAAAACCTGCTTAGAGAAGGAACATGATTAAAAGAAGTCATGACTAGAGAACCTGCACGTTTGCGTCTTCTAGTGACATTTACTTGAGATAGGAAATGGAGAGAGAAACAGAGAAATTAAGCTCACCAAATAAATCTGATTCACCCCCCTTATTTTATGAAAACACAATGAAATGTGAAGAAGGCAAAAAAGCCCATCATAAAAATACACACAAAGGAGAAACCCATCAGCACTTAGTAATGGAATTATGACATTCTATTTACTCACTATAACAGCAAGGTATCGTACATTGTCCTGCTTTGAGGACAGTTTACAGATGGTTTACAGAATGCGCATACTCAGGACTTGCAAGCCATAAGGTTGCACGCTGTGCTGTAGTTACACCAACACAGCCATCACGGTGCAAATCCCTTTGAGGATACTGTAGTACTGGTGCAATTTCTGAAGAAAGTTCCTGCCTAGGGACAAAAGGGGGTGGGGGGATAAGACATCTCCTTTTCTCCTTTATGTCTCATTCAGTTTTTCAAAGCATTGTTTCTCCTGCCCCAGGGGTAGAAGCCACTTACGGCTTTGGGTGGCTGGAAGAAGAAAGGCCAAGGAGCTGATCTTCAATTGTATGAAGTGAACAGCAACAGATGGACAAGTAGGAGCCAGATGAATTGTTCCTCCCCTTCCCTTTCTGGATCTCTCTCTGGATTTAATTATCCAGTGATTTTGTAGCTGTCAACTGATGGACATGCAGTCTACAAGAGCCTGCTGGCTAATCCACTTTTGGGCCATATGACATTGGTTGAAAAATGATTGAAATGGAAGAGTATTCTGCTGTAACATAAAACAATAGTGGGAGAATGAGGAAGTCTACGGAAAAAGTATTATTGGTGTCAACAGAAGGAACTGAATTGCAATTTCTAAGGGGCAAATCCGAGTTTCAGTTATGTTAGTGCAGCACCATGGAAAGAGTTGGCCTTGTTCTAAGGAGATTGAGAATTCCATAAAAGAAAAAATGAGAGAGAAAAAAAACTAGCAAAAAAATTATAGGATATTTAATATCCTCCAAATAGAGGATATTAAATTTGGTTTGTGTGGTCGGTCAGCATCTTGTAAACTCAGATGCAGAACATAACAGAGTGGTAACGCAGTAACAACTGGAGGAAGTGAAATGGAAAGTTGTAGACCTATCAAAAGAAATACAAGTGAGCTCCTGTAAATGAGAACTTGAGGTTTACATAGCTGGAAATTTGTCTTATGCCATGAGAAGTCTCTCTGTGTGTGAAGTTTTCATTCAATGAATCATGCTCAAATGAAAAAAAAAAAAAAGGAGAAGAAAAAAAATGACACCAAAACCCAGGACGATGCATAAACCAGAGTGTTGATTGTACTGTGTATCCATTCCCATGTTCTTACCTCTGAATAATGGTTTACTCTTAAAGCAGTGATTTGGAGTTGAGCCCTGAGTAAAATGAGGGATTCTCTGGGTATTTTAAGATCCAAGGAAACTCGTTTAGCATATGTGAGGTTTTTTTAGTATTTTGTACTTAACACAACACACTGGGTCTTTTGGCAGAAGAGTGAAAATTGTTTCTGTATCAATGGTATGCCTTTATCATCCTGGATTGTTTCCCCTTAGATATATCTACATACCAATATCACCATTACCTTGGTTGAATTGAGTCTGACTCAACCTACTCTTCCATTTTCTCTAAGTAACTGGAAAAAGGAAGTATTTTTTTCCTACAGACTGCATACTGAGGAATAGAATAGAATAGAATAGAATAGAATAGAATAGAATAGAATAGAATAGAATAGAATAGAATAGAATAGAATAGAATAGAATAGAATAGAATAGAATAGAATATTTCAGTTGGAAGGGACCTACAACAATCAGCTAGTGCAACTGCCTAACTACTTCAGAGCTGTCCAAAAGTTAAAGCATGATATTAAGGATATTGTCCAAATGCCTCTTAAACACTGCCAGGCTTGGGGAATCAAGCATCTTTGTAGGAAGCCTATCGCAGTGTATCTGGAAGCTTCAATGCTCTTGGGAAAGATAGGTAAATCATTATTTTGGTATCCAGTGTTTATGAAGGGAGTAGAAATGGTGACTGAAAGCAGAGGCATTATACTTCCACAAAATGCCCTGAACAAGCCAAGAGTGATTCAGGGAGTATCAGTGTATCTCACAAGATACCTGTGGTGTCTTCAGCAAGATAAGCCTGATCTCCTTACTTGTTTCTGTCCGTGGCAGGACATGATAATTTTTCCCTGTTTCACTCATACGAGTAGTCAAACAGATAAAGGCAAGAAGGCCTCTTAGGTGAGAACACAGGCAGCAATATTCCCTATAAGGAGCAACAACTGATGCAGTCACTAGCATCTACAGATGACTTCTTCAGAAGTACCTTCATTATAAATTGTGCACGAGTGGCCAATCCCCTGCCCTTTATGTAAAAAAGTGTTAACAACATTGTCAGTAATAACATCAAAACATCCCTGTTGCTTTTTGCAAGCCATGAAAACAAAGGTCTATCTCACAGTTTTGACATTTCCCATTCAGCAAAGCTGTCTCAAACATCTAAAGAACGTGGTATGTTTCTATCATTTGGCTTTGATATTGCTTCTTTTGTGTCACCCAAATCTACTGAGATCTGTTCAGATGTTGCATCTCTAATAATACCACTGCTGTCTTTTATAGCACTGTGAGCAAATAGTGAAGGACGTAGGGAAGGAACATTCCCATCTCCTCACTGAGGCAGGAGGCACAGTGATGGAAGTGACTCACAAAGTCATTCAGCTGGCCAGTGATTCAGTGAAGACTAGCAGTAGGCAGGTCAAATTCAGTATACTCAAAATTTCCTTAATGTCATGACAAATGACAGGAACAATGACTAGCTGAAGTAACCTGTGACAAAGCATTAAAAGGTAAGTTGTTATCAGCAGGATGCCTTGACAGACAAATAGTGTAATACACTTAAAACAACAGAAACTGAGATGGTCTGTCAGCATCTACAAGGAAGACCATCAGAAAAACCACATCAGTCTGTAGAAGGGGAAACAGATTCTCATTTCAAAAAGGCAGCTATAGCCATGGAAATTATTTGCAGAAACAGGGTCTTGTGGATTCCAGAATTACTGCGTTTGCTGTAGGATTACATTCTTGAACCCAGCCTTCATTTTTGTTTTCAAAATATAGTTGAGTTACAAACAAATTCTAAGAAATACCAAAGAAATGCTGTATTTCCCGCATTTTTTTAAATACGGTGGTTCATTTTACCAAAGTGCTTCTCTTCCATTTGTGGTTTCTCTCCATTCTCTTCCAAAATCTTTCTTTCCTTCACTCCTGTTCCAATTAACACATCTCGTTTCACTGTCTGCTGACTCTCTTCTGCATACCATTTTTGTCTTATATCACTGTTCTTTCCCGATTACTCTGGAAATTGCTACCTTACATTTTCTATCCTCTTACAGCTTTTTAATCAATGTCTGTTTAGATACAATAGCCACCCTTAAAGCCCTTTGAATACTTACTATCCCATATAGAATTCTTCCAAAGCATATAGTTATGCTACAAAGAGAAAACAGGTTGCTCTGTATTATCACACCAAAAATAAGATTAATAGGGCAATCTCTACAAGAGCTGACATAATGCAGTTCTAAGGAATGACAGTTAAGATTTGTTTTCCACAAAAGAAAGGAAAGGTAACCATACAAAAATAGGAAAGTTTAAAAGAAACGTCTAGAAAATTGCATGGTTTGGTTTTGGTTTTTTTAAATTACCAAAAGTAAATTGACACCTACAGTTGTCAGCCAAAAGAGGGATTTTTCTCCCTTACCTTTATGCCCTATAGATTGTGAGAAAACTGTGGACATTGGCTTTAGAATCAAACCAAGTTATGACTTTCTAAAAGAAGAAAAAAGGGAGGGGGAAAGTATAAGAAGGAGACATGTAGTCAAGAGACCGTGTTTGGTAAAAGCAATAAATATTTTCTCAGTTTACGGCTCACGGAGACTCAAAAGACAATAGCATAACAATGAAGTGTAGTTTGAAAGATCTCTGTTATAGCAATCCAAGAGCAAAAGGCAAAAAACAGTATTAGCTCTGGCATGCACGCAAACAAGCCCATAATGATTCTGTGATTAAAGCTTTCTATCGCTTCAGAGGGAATTCGCTCAGCATAAAAGTCCCCTGCGTACCGAGACCCCGCAGACACAATGTGACGTGGTGAGGAACATCCCACAGAGTGGTACTAGATTTCAGGGCTCTAGTCTAGGTTTGAAAGGACGTTGGGGACTAACCATTTAAGTTTGGTAATCAGCAATTCTGTGTTGCAGTGCTGATTTGGGGAGGAGGAAGAGGATGTCTAAGAGTTTAACAGAGGAAACCAGACGATCTAGCAGTCAGGATTCCTATATTCTTGACTGCATTTGTTCTCTAGCTAGACCAGACAACAGACAACCATTTAACAAAGGAAGAATTATTGTCTTACATGCATTGTCATATATAGAGACCATTTCAAAACATTTCCTGGTGAGAAGTATGTTTTTCTCTGTTTAGGACTTTATGAGTGAACTTAGCTGCTTTACAGCTATTCTTTTTTATATAAAAAATCTCCACGGACAGATGATACTGTCCACCATTTCCTACAAGCACAAGCATCATTCATTATTAATGTTTATGTAACAGTATCATGTAAAGGTCACAAAGTTAGTCTCCAATTTGCTAATCCTTGTAAGAACATGTAGAAAAAAGTCATTGTCTGCACCCTAAGAGAACTAAAAGAATTTAATTTATACCCTGGTGTGAAGCCTGTCTGTCCTGCAGGAACTGTTGATACTTTCTCCAAAGATACCTCCACTTTTTCACTTTTCTGGAGGCACAGGTACAGGTGCATAGGTACAAGCACAGTGGCATGTATACTTGTTACCCTCCTTTCCTTTAAAAAATACAAAGATAAATTGATTCTAGAAGCCACAGAGAATCAAAGGCTTTGTACAACGCAGTGTCATGGAGACTTCATTTGCTGAAGTCATTAAATAACTGATTTCTGCTCTGTGCTTTACATATTTTGTCATCCTGCATAGTAGATATTGCCGGAATACCTACACCTACAGGTTACTTCCTTAAGTCCTCATGCTTTGCAGCTTTCAGGGAGCACACTGCATGGGGGGAGAGACAGGGGCTATAGCTGCCACACAATGATTTCAGGTAATCATAGGATGGTCTGGATTGTAAGGGACTTTTAAAGGTCATCTAGTGGAACATCAATGCAGAAGTGCAGGTGTCATGCCAGAAGGAAGGTACTGGAAGTGACTGGAAGCTACCGGAAGCGACTGGAAGCTACTGCCCTTTTGGACCCTTGCTCAGTAAGCCTGTGTTTGGTTTGGAGAGAAATTTTTTAATTAATATCTTTTACAATGCATGTAAGGCGTGTTAGGGCTGCATCCAAAAAGATGCTGAGAACCTTCAGCTCCAATAGAAGATGACAAAAGAGTAGAGGCAGTCAGCAGTGCTTAAGATGTAGACCCTGGTCTCTGCAGAAATCTTGCACTGAGATTAATCAGACATTGGATTCAAGCAAAGAGTTAAATCTAAAAAGTAAAGTATGCACTTTTAAACATCTCATAAATTGCTTATAATGGCACAAAATACCACAGGGTGAGCACCCCCACATGAAGCTGAATTTCAGCCAGATAAAATATCCTGCAGCTTTTGCTGATAATCCTGATGAGAGAGAGGCTTATTGTAATAGAAAGAAAATGTAGAAAAGATTTGTAGATAAGTGATCATTATAATTCAGTGATCTGGGAGAGGACATGACACAAACAACATTATTTGACGAATTATTGAAAACTGTAAAGGGAAGAGTGGCAAACCTTTCTAGATTATTTCCAAAGTCTGGCCATTTCTGTGTAACTAAGTTGATATATCAGATGCGATTATATTCTAGAACTGCAGTGTGACAACATAGCCAGGTTATACAGGGAGGCCAAGATTAAAGTATCAGTGTAAAAGGGACAAACGTGTTGCAGAACAGACACAAGGGTGAACATAGCTGGGCACAGCTTTATAAAACTGCTCACTAGACCTCATCTTCACCTGAAAACTTCTTTAATGGGGCAGGGTTTTTTAGATTTAAGACACAAACAATAGAGTGAACTCTTAAGTAAGCTAATGAAAGGACATATATTTCAGCACTGTCATTACTGTAGCTTTAGATTAAATGCACTCCTTCCTAGGTAGGAGCAGTAGATGGTCCTTGATGATGGTTGGGTGGAGGAGACAGGAAGCTAAACAAACCAATGTCCTCAAGTTTAGGTTGGCAAGATTAGTATCATCAATCCTGTGCTTTCAAAACTAATGCCTGCACTCTCCCTCCCCTCACTCCTATTATTAGATTTACTTAAAAAATCAGGATAATTTAAAAAAAGCAATTCTAGATGTGTTTTCTTTTCTTAGAAGGACATCGTTTCTGGGAGGAGTGGGGGGGAAAAAATCACATTTAGGAGTTTTTCTTGGCATCTCACATGTATGGGAAAAAAAAAAAATCCAGAGGTTCTAATCTCATCTGTTATTTAAAAACATCAAGCATTGGAAGGCATGCGATTAGCTTTTGAAATCCGGCAATGGTATACTGTCAAGTGTGCATAAGTCTGGATCATCAGAGTAATTTTTAAAAACAGCATACACAAAACTGAGAGATGATACTTACACTCCAAACAGGAGAGCACACTTCTACACAGATCTATGTGAAAAGAGTAAGCAGTATACAATAAAGCAAATTAATAACTTCCATATGAATAAAGCCTATAAAGTCCTGCCTTTTTATGCAGATACGGTTATCAAGTCCTTTAATTAGTTATCTTAGGAAAAAAATGAATGTTTAAAAGCTCCATTACAAGGTACAGAATATGAGCCAAACATACGGCTGCTGGTATAAAGTTTCTTACTGGTTGCTGAAATCTCTTGAATATTTTCGTGATATGAGAGGGGAAAAAAGATGCTATTGTATAGTTTTCTGGACTTACTGTTGGTCTTTCAGGATGTTTGTGTAATAAGAGACTGTACCAGATAGCTAGAGCTGTTACAGCAAGAGACAGATATGTACTTTGACTCTAGACTTGAGATTTCTAGGAAATGTGGTTTAGAAATCAAAAAGAAAAAAAAGCAGGTTTTAAATATGGTTATTTGCAATTAGTGAAATTACAAGATTTTTGTACGCTTAAATGCAGTGATGATTTACTAATCTGGTGGCAATCCCACAGAGGCATGTGTTTCTTCTGATGAGAGAAACCCATTTAACGGTTTATCTGAAAGATTATGAGTAATACCTTCGAAAGCAGTAAGATGAACTGCTAAAGAAGATTCCCGGGATTAAGCTGTATCACTGATGATATATTGATAAATGAAAAAAGAGGTAAACTCATCCGTGTTGTGGTTAAGCTAATGGGAAGTGAGTGATCTTCACATTGCTCAAATTAGAAATGAGTAAATTCTCTCTCACTGTCTAGCGATGAGGTGAGTGCATGGATACATGGAGACGAGGCAGGGTGAGTGGAAACCTCACTAGACCTCAGAGCTCCAAATGCTGACATCTGACTCAGTTGGAGGAGAGACCTGTTGTACCATTTTATTTATTGCTAATGGTTTTTTTTTCCACCCTGTATTTTTCCCACTTATTTTTTCAATGCGTATTCCTACTGTACACCTTTGATGATTCTTACCAAGGTGCCTCAGCTTCTTACAATGAAAAGTACCTCTGCAGAGGGTTACCTTGAAGAGGAATCAAAAGGACCTGCAACTCTATATTCACAATCTAGCTACACGTAATAGGGATGAAGCTAACATGAATGAGGGGACAGCTGCCGTGACGGAAAGGCTGTAGCAGGGCCTGGTAGAGTTTTCTGTTTGGTAATTAAAGAGTAAGAATGTTCCTCTCATATTTCTGCAAGGAAGCAATCTCCCCTTAGCATTGGTAGAAGAGTGCCATGCTCCCTTTCTACAATTTCATCCCATAATTTGGCACTGTGTCCCCTCCGGCCTTACCTACACTGGAATGCTGTCCTAATGGCAAACACTGTGTGTCTCACTGTATCTGAACCAAGGCAAAGATGCTGTTTGCCTTAGCGAGATTTCAAGGTTTGTTTCTGTGATGGAAAGAATAATTTCTAAGTCGTATTTGAAATCCACAATCAAGCAATTTCGATGCGACAAAACATTAGGGCAAATACACAGAATAGGTACAGCTTTAGTCTTCACAGGCTGATTATCAATGCTCACTGGTTTGCAACTCACAGAAGCCAAAGTAATTTTACATCAGACGGCTTAAGGTTACAATAAAAGAAGATCTGTTAGGAAAAAAGACTCTCTTATAGACTTTTAACAATGTGTAGCTTCCCTTTTAATATTATAAAAATTGCAGCACGCAATAGGCAGGCAAAAAAAAAATCAATATATCACATAACTATGCAGCCACCTAGTTTTTGTAATATTATTTTAAGGGGTAATTGTAATCTCAACCCACCATTGTACCTTTTGTCATCATTTTCATTTTTTCATTTCATTCATGGCTTGGCTTCGCGGACAAAGATTTGGGAAGGGATACCTTTTGTACTCATCATTTAAAACCACAGATAACTAAAAAGGCATTTGCCCACCTAGACATGTCTGAGAATATGATTAGAGCACGGGAATAAGCATATAAATCACAACAAAAATTGCTTCGGAGTCCTGGTTTTCGTTTGTTGCATCGTAAGTAGTTGTTGACCTAAAGACTTGCAATGGCTCCTAGAAAAAGGAAAGAGAAGGGATTCCTCTTTAAACGTAGAAGATTGTGCTGGTTACAGATTCAATTACTAGACTAAAAGGTTGGGGTTTTTTCCTTGATTCCAGTATAAACATTGCTGAACTCAATATTTAGTTGCATTCATTTGGGCTCCCTTCGTAGGGCTACCTTAGGCAAACAGCAGACTTGGGTTGGATGAGGTGGTGTCACTGTATTGCCTAAAGCATGGAATGAAAGTTATTCACAGAGTTTCAAAACCTGAAGTCTCAGACCTTAAGTATCTGAATTGTTGAACTAATTAGAAATGTGCAAGGAGTCCTTTTATTAGACATTTCTTTGTGAGAAGAGTGAGAGCACTTGTTACTGCAAGATTAGGATGAAATGGGTCACTTCATGAAATACACCCTCGAGACAACTGCTTTGGGTGTTCCTCTGAACTCCTGGATACAAACTACATCTCCTTTGGTCAAGCAAGATGCTTTTGGAAACTCTTTAAGAGTAAGCTGGGAAGGTTTGTTTTATATCTTGTTGTGCTTTATGAAGGATAATGGAATTTTCATAGTACAGTGGTTGAAAGCAGAGTCAAGGAATCACAGGCATAGTGTCTAAAAGGGACTGTGATGCTTGTAGCCCCTGGTAGGATCGTGTACTACTATATTTCTGCAGATGTTTGCCTAACCTGATTTTAAATCTTGGAAAGATTTTCCATAATTCTTAAACTAATTTTGTCTAAATGCTGCTCAAATCCATATATCCCCTGTGTCTGTGTACAACAGTTCCTTAGCTTGCCACCTTTGTGATGAGTTCTTGCACATTTGAAGACTTTTATCCTCTCTCTGCTCAGTCCATGTTTTTGTAAAATAAACAAACGCTGCTGATTCAACTTTTCTTCATGGATCATGTCTTCTACACATCTTCCTAGTGTTCACCTCTGAGTCACTGCCAGTTGATCTGTATCCTTCTTGAAGTATTCTGGCCAGGAGACAGTTCATCTGTTAGTCTAGGCTTCCTACGGCTGCAGAGAGTAAAAGAATTAGTTCACATACAACATGTATATACAACATGCCAGTTTATTCAGAGTATTTAACACTGTTTGCAACTATATGATATTGCTGAATCACATTTCACTTTAACTGCTGAACCTTCTGCAGAGAATCTTTCAGACTAACATAGTCAATGGAGTAAGGAGCCAGTTCACGAAGACTAGATGAACGAACCTCAATTATATTAAATCCAATACAACAAAGCCCATAAAGATCCATGTAGCCAGAGAGAAGTTAGTGAGGAAGTCTGTTAGTTCCATTTCATGCTGGTACCTCAGACATGTATAATTTATCTAATTATACATTTCTGTGGCTTGAAAAAAGCCTCTCAGCTTTGATGAAATAAAAATAAAACAAAAATGTTCTAGTCAGGGTTAACCTGAAAATGTGAAACACATGAAGCAACTGAGCATGGACACCTATGTTACTTATTAATCTTATTTGGTGTCTGGTAAACTGATGAAATGTTAGCAGGCTTAGGAATTACAAGATGACAGATACCCTGAGAAGAGGAACATATTCCAGTTAACGAGATGTAACAGAGGAAACAAAAAGAGGGAGAGAAACAGAGAATGGAAAACAGAGAAGGAACAGAGACAAACGCCAGTGGTAATCAAAAGTGGGGACAAATGCTGTTTTGTGTAGTACCAAGTGAGAGAACAACTAAGAGTAGCAATGGAAACTTTAGTTGCTATAGAAGGCCAGGTTCAAACCTTGGCCTTGGTGCAAAATTTTTATTGCCATTAACTGGTGCTCTGCTGGACACCTTGCTAGATGTATGTTCCAGAGCATAATCACTCATCAGATGAGTTTCATCTCCTTCTGCTGAATTAAAGCTTAAAGACCAGATGATTGAGAGCAGGGCTCCGCATCAGAAGCTCACTGAAGGACATCCCAAGTCTCAAAAAAAGCTCTAGAGGCAGACAGCAGGTTTGGTAGTCTCTCAGAAAGAATGGACGTCTTAGACCTAGAAAGCAGTTGGGTAAATGAGAGAGTAATTTAAGAAAAGACTTCATGTGCAAAGGCCTGGTAAAGTACATACAAGATATTAAACACTAGTGGTAAGTGCATATGCTTAACATATACATTTGTCAAGAACACATGGAAATCGCATGTAAGGTCCCAGCCAGCTATAAGATCCTTCACTTTGTATGCTTTTTATTTTCATTTTATCTTCTTTCAGTTCTTTTCCTCTCTTTCAACCGTGTATGCTCTGTGTATTTTCCCTGAGGAACATTTTTGCGCTTTTATTTTCTTAGTGGTAGGTGGGGGGGGGGGGGCGGGGGGGCCTTCATCTACAACTGCGTGGAGCAACAGTGCCAGACAGTGGCTGGCTGGTATAAATGCAGCTGGATTTTCTCTGTAGTTAAGCCTTTGGGACCCGTGACAAGCATGCTAGTTATCTGTGATTGATATGAGCAGTACAGAAAGAAGAGCAAAGCACACAAAGCAGCCTGTCACAGAGGAATTATACCTGTTGTCTGCATTCCCCAGAAATTTGGTGGGATTTGTTCTTATTTTGCACAGTATGCTCGGAAATAAGCTCCAGAAAGATGACGTGAGCTGTGACCTGCAGTTTAAAATTCCTTTCCCCTTCAGTACTGCTCATACTTCCTTTTAGAGAGCCTGCTGTAAAGCACTCCTCATCCTATAAGGATTGCTGCTTCTGCTGGAAAAGAGTTCCCTGTCTGTAAGTCCCTACAAGCCATAGCAGGCCCAGGTCAATCTAACAGCACCACGTCCCTTGTGGCATAGTATGGGTGATACACAGTCCGGAATAAAATGAGACCCCTGCCTTGGCCAGTGAATCTCGTTCCCCGTCATCTCCTTTTTTTAAGAGACTGATACCCAAGGTACCCTTGAGAAACTGCACACCCAGTAGTTACCTCCCATTGCCTAAGCTGTCAGACAAATTCACAGTCTGGCTGGTGACTTCTGAAGGTCACTTGGGTTCTTCTCCCTAGGTGCAGGAATAGCCTCTCCAGTTGGAGTGGAGGTAGATGCGTTTGTGATGAATTGTGAAAGCTGAGGTCCAATGGGTCTTTGAAATATTTTATCAAAAGGCTATGGAGGGAGGCATGAGGACCAGGCAGCAGTGTGGTATAGCTGACCTTTCCTTCTGCAGCTTTAGAGGAGTGAATGTTAAGCTTTGTCAGCAGAAGGTTAATGGGTGGAAAAGTTAAATACTTAATTTTCAATCAACTATATCACCTGCCATGCCAATTATTTTGTATGAGTAATAAATAATGATTGTGGACTAGGAGAGTGTTCAGCAAATGTTTTCAGCCTACATCTACCAGTGCTTTTGTATTTATGAATATTACCTTATTTTCGGGAAGCCTTTTAGCATTACTAAGGTGGCATTTGTCTAAAGTAGTTCAACAAGCTTTGCATATTTTGCCTATAAATTAACTATGTGAGTCTCTGAATACTAATGTGAGAATTAGTTATTTTCATATTCTACAGGATTTTTTTTCTTAAATCCCTGAATTATTAAGCTTCATGAAATCTTATTAGCCTCACCCTAAGCTTTCAGCAATAGTTAAGCTGATATTGGAAGGAAAGAAACTCCATCATTTTTCCCCAGTCCAGTGTTGTCAAATCAATCAGCTGAAGATAACAGTGGAGTAAGGGTCAAAACCACAAAAAGATTTCACCCTGAAAGTGATGCTATCTCCAGGCTAGTTTAGACACAATCTAGTTTAGCTTCTTTTGCTGAAACTTCTTGAATTTGCAAGGAAACACAAAAAAGGCTTACGAGTTTGAAGAAGCAAGTAGGACGCATTCGCCTGATGGTCAGCACAGAGTCATTGATGAGATGACGGTCACCTGGACTGCAGTCCTACTTCACTGGGATTTTTTGAGGGGAAAAAAAGCAAACCAACCCGTATAAGCAATCTTTAGAGAAGTTAGCATAGGAATCAATAGCTGCATGGCTGAGCTCCTCGCTCTGTCTTGATCTCCACGACCCAGCAGGTCTAATTCCTCCGCACCAACCGGCGCAGCCTCACGGAGAGAAGCAGCACGCCCGCCCGCGCCGGTCTCCGCCCCACGCCCAGGTGCGTGCGCGGGCGGAGGGGCGAGCAGTGCAGAGGCCAGGCGGCAGCCCACGGGCCGTACCCAGGTTTTGCGCTCTTAGAGCCGGCGGCCGCGGCGGGGCCTGGCCCGCTCGGTAGAGGCCGGCCTGCTGCGACATATCACAGCCCACCACGAACGGGGAGCACCCCCGTCGCCCTCCGCCCCCACGAGTCCCCGCAGCCGCCCCGCTCTCGGCTGCCCGGGCCCGCTTAGCCCCAGCCCGACCCGGTCCGGCCCCAGCAGGCCGCTCCCGACGGCGCCGCCGGCTGCCGCCCCTGGGTGGCGGTGTTACCCCACGGGACGCGGCCGCGCCCGGCGTCGGGGCCGCCGCGGCCCCGCTCTCCGCTGCTGGGCGCCTCCCCGACGTTCGCGGGGCCTGGGGCAGAGGCTCCCCGCCACGACCCGCTGCCGGCGCCTCGGCCCGACCGCGGGCACGGCTCGGCCGCCGCCCTTCGTCTCGTCCCGGACGGAGGGGTCGCCTTTGCATCCCCCAGCGCCGCCCCGGGGCTCGGCCCCTCCGGCCGCGGCTCTGAGAGAACGCTTCCCCTTCAAGGGGCTTAAAAAAGCGGAGAGAAGGGCAGGGGGTGGGGTGGGGGGGCGGGTAAGGAGGGGTTCGGCTGCGTCCTGAATGCCTCTGGGGGTCGGTTAAAGAGTTTGGATGGCGGTTCTGGGTAAAGTTACGGAGCGCTTGGAGAAATACATTTGCAAATGGGAAACACGTCCGCGTCTTACCTAAAAAATCCTTAAAAATTAGCGGGGATGAAAAAGAGAAGTTGATGTTGGGGCAGGGGAGAAAAGGAATAAAGGGTATTTAGATGCAAGGGAAGGAGCGTGAAGGGAAGAGTCAGCATTTTGAAAGGCCAGATTGTTCATAGCGAAGTACTGGGGAAAAGGTAGAATGAATGGGTCTGGAGGAAGGCCGGCCGCCTGCACGGGCCGGAGGGTCGGGTATGAACGACTGAAACGTGAGGAACGCGGGGGGTAAGGTAGAGCGACAGCCAACGGCAGGGACAGAGGGCAGAGGGCGGCGGGGTGGGGGGCAGCTCGGCCGCCTCCGTCCGGCCCAGGGGACTTTGGCGTGAGCCCCCCGCAGCAGGGCCCTTCCCTGTCCCGCTTCGCTTCTGCTTCGCCCGCCCAGGGACCGGCTGGGGAATCTCTGCGCGATGCCCGCAGGAGACCCTCTTTTCAGAAGCGGGGTGGGTGGTGGCGGGGTGCAGGCAGCGTTGGCTGTGGGAGTCATCTAAAAATGACCTCCGATTTCACACTGCGGCTCTTCAACCACGGCAGCCTGGCTGGGCTTTAAAAAATCCTTTGTTTTGTCCGTCAGGACAGATACTTTACGACGAAGTTCTGTGTTCAGCCTTTTTTGCTTGCTTGTCACTGCCTGCTTTCCTTTCAGCCTTTACTGGTGTGCGTTGAGCCCATTCTTCTTGGGAGATGCCTAGAGCTATCTGTGCTTACTGTTAGTACATGTATATAAATGTGTGTGTATAAGTGGGCATAGGTGCACGGGTTTGTCCGTGTCTGTATAAATCACCACAGCCCACAAACGTCTATTCGAGTGCTATTTAAGCGTGCATATGCATGCAGATATATACCAGCGGACAGGCACACGTTGTGTAGTAGGCTGGAATAGATAATTCCACAGAGTGCAGGAATAAATGGAGCAGCTCAGAAATCAGTGAGAAAGAAAGGACAGAGAGAGAGAGAGAGAGAGAGAAGACAGAAGGAAAGGAAGCCTTGCTTGACTGTTAGTGTCTGAACACAAAGTGAGTTTTTGTCTCAGTGATTAATCTCCCTAGGAGCAGCAAACTGAGTATCCTAAACTCGTGTTTAAAGCCAACAATATCTGTTTCTTGAAGGAGGAAGAATGCTTTCTTACGGTGGAAAATGAAAGAAAATTTGGTGACAGGCGTTTGTGTATAGCTGGGTCGGATGGCTAGAGACAAATAGGGACGGGCACACACACACACATCAGCTTTTAGGACACGGAGCTGTAAGCAAACGGGGGTTAACGCCTGCCTCTCTTTGATTAGAAAAGAAAAAGAAAGAAAGGGGGGAAAAGAAGAAAAACAAAAGAAAAAAAAATTTAACAATCTCTCTTTTGCGAAGTCCATACATTGCAAATCCAGCTGCGTTACCATACTAGAGGAAATGAAAAAATGCTTCGGTTTGAGAGGACGAGTTCTTTATTTCCTTTATTGGATAGGTTTCATGTGTTTTCTCCAAAACTCCGGCTAAAGGACATGCCTTGTGAAACGCAAACACACGCATAACTCGCACAGGTATATGCATACAGGCAGATAAGATGTGTATTAGATCCTGACACATACGGGGTGGGGGGAAGAGCAGGGGAGAGAGAGAGAGAGAGAGAGAGAGAGAGAGGGAGAGAGAGAGATCCTCCTACCTGGAGCCATAGATTGCAAGATACGTAGTGTTACCTGGGGAAGTCAGAACAAGTAAAAACACATTGAACTTCAGGGCTCTATGAGGCAGTTGATCAAGATCAGTGCTTGCTCATTTACTCCCTCCGACTGTGTGTCTTGGGTTTTTGTTTTACCGTTTTGAGCAGCTCTTTCTATTTTTTGCTTCCACTTTAGCTTTAACATCGGAACCGGTTTCGGTCACCATGGGTCTGGGAAGAGCTGCTTATCTGCAGGGTGTTGATTTTTTACAAATCGGCCGGCTTTGCTCCTGGGTAGCTTCAGCAGTGCTCTTGACTGGGATTTAATCGACAAGATCAGTTCGACTTTTTGTGCAACTTTTATGGCTCAGTCCATTCTCTAGATCATGCACAGAAACTTTCGGAAGTGGATTTTCTACGTGTTTCTATGCTTTGGAGTCATCTATGTCAAATTAGGGTAAGTTCTTGTGCACGACAAATCTCCTTGGCTTTTGGGTCACGTTATTACTTAGTTGTGAACAAAATGTTGCAAAAGAAAAAAAAAAAAAAAAAGAAAAGAGGTGATTATTTATCTTTCTGTCCCCGCTCCGCTCCCCGGGTGTCCAAGCGGTGGCAGCCCCCCGAAGACACCCGTGTTTGTCCCCGGTCCTGGGGCAGCGCGGTGGGGCGATACCTGGCTGCTCCGGCAGCGCCGAGCCTGGAGGGAGCCGGTTGGGGGTGATGACGGATCCTTTTGTTTTGTACTGCTTAAGCGAACTTAAATATTATCTCTGGCGTACAGTACCCTCATAAAAAAAAAAAAAAAGAAAAAAAGAAAAAAAAAAGAAAAGAAAAAGAAAAAGCAGCCTGACAGAGTTAACTCAGCCACCGGTGCTGGGACAATAGAGCAGAGCTTAAGTATTAAAAAGCCGAAAGGGGCGGGAGGAGGGGAATCCCTGCTCTCAACCTGCACTCAGGGATTTGTTTTATGCAGGCCTAGACACAATTTGCGTTTCTATCCATCACGCGGATGTGTTGAAATTAACTTGACAACTGGTCCGGCTACCTCCGCGCTGAAGTGCCTGGGAAGGCGAGCAGGCTCCGCCGCCAGGACCGGCTCGGGGGCCCGCCGGCCGGCTGGCAGCGGGGGCTCCCGGGAAGCCCCTGTTTGCTTCTCGGTATTTGATCACCGCGATCGAGACCACTCTGTTATTTTAGTTGCCAAGTTTCTCCCTCTCTCCCTCTGCCGCTCCCCGCCTCCCCGTCCCTGTATGCCCTTATTAATATTGCTCGTCGCAGTAGGCTGACTTGAGTTGAATTTCCACATTCCTGAGCCCCAGCCGAGTCCTTACCTGTCGAGCTACAAACTCTTTAAAGATCCTGCCTTTGCATAGCTGCGGGATTTTTTTTTTTTTTTTTTTTAATGATCAAGAATGCATAAGGTGAGCTGCAATCCAAAAAACGCTTGCTTCCCACCTTGAAATCAATACGGGGAAGAGGCGGGGGGAGCCAAAGCGCAGCCCTCAAGGGCGGGAGAGCGAGGGCAATTCCCCGCCGGGGCGGGCTGGCAGTACGGCGCAGCGCCCCGTCTCGGAGCGGGAGGGCAGCGGCGCAGCGACAAGCGGGGAGCTGCCCGGCCCGCCCCCGCCGGCCGCCAGGACCTGCTGGGGTCGCGCAGCCCACCCGCCCCGCCTACGCTCCGGGCACCGTGCGCGGTGGGGACAGCTGCGTCCCCGCTGTCAGCAGCCCGGGCAGCGGCGGGGAGGAGAGGGGTGTCGCGGGAAGGGAGGGAATCCGCACGCCAGAGCCGAGGATTAAGGTTACACCTCGGGGATGAGAAGGGAAGCGGCGCTGCCGGAGCAACGCCGATGCTTCCCCACCGGGAGCTTCCCCAGCTGCGGGCAGCAAGGGCCGGGCCGCTTCGTTTGCAGCCGCCGGTGAAAGCCAGGGGCTGCCTTCCGGAGGGTCCCCAGCAGGTTTTTCGGCGGGCACCAGCCGGATTGCATCCCTCTGTGTGTGTGTGTGTGTTTGTTTGTTTGCTTGTTTATTTTTCGCACGGCTCTCGGCCCGCTCCCACACCCACAAGTGCCGTTGCGGGGGCCGGCGAAGCACGGCGCTGCCCTGCAGGCGACCCGCGGAGGATGCGCGGACGCGGAGGGGGCGCGGGAGCCGCCCTCTCCGCTGCCCCCTGCCCTGCCCAGGTGATAGGCCCGCGTCCGCCCCATCCCTGGCCGGCACACATGCCCGGGGGGAGTCCCAAATCCTGCCTGTTGGAGTTAGGAGGGTGTTTTGCCTACTCTGACCTCTGCAGGGCTAAGTACCTGCGCCGCCCTTTGTCGTAGTTGCGGTCGGCAACGATGGGCTCTGTCGTCCTTCAGGCTCGAATTGACGGGGATTTAAATGAGAAGGGAATCTGGTGAGGCTGTGCATCCGTAAGCGAAGCGATGACGGAGGCACCTCCACCTACTTCAGTAGCTGGAGGGCTTCGTGCAACACATCGCTCAGAGAGGCGGGCGAGCTCAAAGAAAATGCTTTGCAGGATAAGGGTAATGGCATTGCTATTCGCTTTCACTGCGGTTTTATTCTTAAAGGGAACAGAAGATTGGGCGCGTGTTACAGTCTGGAAGGCAGATCTGTTTTCGAAATTGATTGTAACTGGTTCAGAAGGGGGTTCAGAGCAAAAAATCGCAAGAATGCTGTTGGACTGAGCTTGGAAGTAAAAATGGGACAGCGGGAACAGTAAAAGTCCTTACAGGAACCCTATCGGATGCATCACCATGCCTGTAAGGTGATAAGGATACTTCACTTTCTCTGAACAATAGGAGGGAAATTTCCTCTGAGATCCAGGGCTGCTTCTAGGCTAGGCACGTGGGATGCAATTATTTCCTCTTTCATCAGCCACTGGAACTACCATTTTGTTGAAACCATATACTTTGAGTGTAATGATACCTTTTCTAGTGAGCTCTTTGCATGGAAAAGGGGTGAAGATGAAGTCAGATAAAACGTAGTTTGTCTTCCAGTGCATTAGGTTTATTTTGCAGCGTGAAGGAGAGAGCCATTGTGTCAACGATAGCAAAGAGGTTAGACTTGGCAGGCTTTTTTTTTTTTTTTTCTTTTCTTTGCTGCGGAGCACGTGTTCATGTCTTAATAAAACGCGCTAAAATCTCCGCTTTCAGTGGCAAACATGACACCGAGGGGAGAGAAAATAACGCAATAGAGAAGTATTCACTCAGCTGTTGAATGGGGTGGAGGGCGTCCCATGGAGGGACGTGGCAGAGTACCATAAAGAAGCCGCTGTGTCCAGCCAGGAGAAGAGAGCAAGATCCCTAAGAGGTAGTCCTCCCTCTTAGGGAATCCCCCTTGTTCCAATTTCTATTTCCTATCCCCGAGTTTGCTGGAGAGATAGGAGTGAGGTGAGGCATCCCTGAATATGTCTGTCGATGACGTTTCCGTTCACTATACCGAAGCATAAAGCGTCTGCAACCCTGCTGGCTCCACGTATCCCCTCGCCAAAATAGATCAGATCAAATACTGACCTGACAAAAATATTTCCTGCGAAGATCTCAGAGCACTCGGCTCCAGTTTAATTAATAAATACATCAGAATATGTATAATTAATAAATACGTCGGAATATGTATAATTAATAAATACGTCGGAATATGTATGATACAGATGCAAATCACAGCGGATGCTCTGGGGTTGAGCGATGAAACCTTCTGAAAGACGGAGCCACGGGCAATGCCCGGGTCAGGGCTCTCGGGGCACAACCCACCCTTTTCCTCTTTATCTTTTCTGGAGGGAAAGATGGGCGGCAGCCGGGGCAGCGCCGAGGGGAGCGGAGAGGACGCCCCGTTCCGCGGGGAGAAGGTCAAGGTGCGGTTCGAGGAATGCAGTCGGTGGGATCTGGCGCTGCTCAGGGGAGCAGCGAAAGGTGCCTGCAGCCCTTCAGGAGACGGCGCGGACGGCTTTCCCCTGCCCCTGCGGCGAAGCCGAGCGGAGCTGGGGGCTCATGGGGCTGCGGGGCAGGGGCTCCGCTTCCCTGCTCCATCCTTTCCCTGGGAGGCCGGAGAGCGCCGCTCCCTCTTGGGACTCCTGGGGACTCTGCGGCGGGGAGCGGGCCAGACGACCACGCTCCCCGCCCCGACGGCTAAGCTCACCCTGGCGTTGCGGTGTTTGCAGCAAACGACAACGCGATCCCACTCCCCTCGCCCATCCCCAGGGCTGTCCTGTCTGGCCCCCCCGGCCCCGCTGCAGACAGCGGCTGGAGCGCAGCCTCGACGGCGGGCACCATGTGGCAGCGCCGGGAGACCCGGCGAGGCCGCGGGGCCCTTTGGAGAAGACCCGCGGGATTTACGTCCGGAGCCCCGGACGGTGCGGCTGCGTCACCGAGGCTGCCCGGCACCGTCCCCCCGGCGGGACGGCGCGCTCTCCGGACCCCCCATGGGTTCCTTCCGTTGTGCTGCAGCTGCTGCCGCCGCCCCCACTCCTCGCCATCCCCGACAACCAGACACGCGCTCATTTTAAGAGACTCATCGTTCCAGCAATTCTTTCCCCTGGCATGAGACTTGCAGCTCGGTGAGATACAAGAAGTACCCGGTCCCGACCAGAAAGGTGCCCGATGTGTTGCCTGCTGGGCGTACCTTCAAAACTCTTACTGGCTTCCGACGTGCTCTTGTGCCCGGACACTCCCCGGTTTGGGATAAGAAAGAAACCGCAGCTGGGAATAGACAGATGAAAGGGGAAAAAAAAAAAAAAAAAAAAAAAAGAAGGAAATACTTTATTCGTGCCTGCTCTGCTTCATCTGCCCGACTGTGGTGTCGGTAACCATTTCAGTGCCGTGCTGCCCCTGTTTAGTCCAAAATACACGTGTTTGTGAAAGAAGGAACGACGGATGCTGAAATGCCCGTATTAGGTGTTACCGACAATACCCTCTCCTCCGGTGCCACATCCTTTTATTGAAGGGAATATATTCGGCTTCAATCAAGGAAACAAGTGCTCTTCTCCCTACCCCTGGCTGACACACGTATAGAAACAATTTGAATGAAATTTGCCAGGTTATTGTTATCGTAATCATCACCATTATTATTAAATTCCCAACGTAATAACCGGCCCGCGTTTTTAGAGTAAAATTTAACTTCCCGAAAAGAAACGACGCCATTTGGTTTATTTTATACAAGTTTCCTCCCACAACACAGCTAAGCTGTGGATATAACCAGCTTCGATCCAAAAATTGTGGGGGTTGATAAAGCGTCTTCGTTTCACCTGGGCTGGGTCAAACTCTGTCAGCACCATTTCGAAGTTTTCCAGCGCCAGTATTTACTTTGCATTTTTACAATTCACTTTTTTTTTTTTCTTTCCCCCAGGCACATCTTTAAAAGCAGACGCACACTTAAAAATACATCCGAAGATGAACAAATGCTAGAAATAAAACATCAAAAGTTCTCCTAGCTCACGTTCAGCACAGCTGCCCCCACCACAGCCTGCATGTCCGAGAGGGAGAACGGGCATTACAGGAGATACATAGCTATACGTATGCGTGTGTATATACACACACATATATATACATACATAGACACACACAGAAGTAAAATACGACAATTTTAAAATCTTAAAGAATTACAGATAAGATGACTCTGGGGTGTAAGTAATCGTTGAAAGGCTTAAGCTTCTGTCCCTTGTTAATCGAGATTAGCGCTTCTCAGAAGCACGTCGACTATGCCAGCGTCTGCACTGAACTGATAGATGAAAGTGGTTAAATGAAACCAAGCCCCGAGATGACTTTTATCGCGTATTGGGCGGCAGACCACGTTTTTACACCAAGTCTGCAGTTCCCATTCCATCTGAAGGGATATTTCGTTGTGTCACGGAGACAGCTGCACCCATGTGCTGGGACTGGTTAACTGGAGGAGGTGTTCGGAAAAGCTCTTGGCCGAGAAAACTCCTTCAGTCATTAGGCAATTAAGCTGAGACGAACGTTTACAAGCCCTACGGACCGAGGAGACTTCGGAGTCCGTTTTTTGCTCCTTTCGGCTGCATTCATGCTAAATTACCGGCGGTGCACGTTTCTCTTTCAGGGTTCGTTTTCAAACGCTAACCCCAGCATCCGGAGCGCACGTCTTACCACCATCTCTAAAACTTCTTTATTTCCCGCCCCCCACCCCCCCCACCCCCGACAAAAAGGACAAACGCCCAACAAGGCAAAGAGGATTAGCGACTGTCTCCTGCACGGTTGGGGCTACACGGGAAGCAGGGATCCCGCCCGCCGGAGCGGGGAAGGATCGAGCATCCCTTGGCCCCGGGGCACAGCGGTGCCGAAGGGAAGGAGCCGCCCGGCTCAGGGGAAAGGCAAGGGAGAGGCAACTAACCTGCCGGGAAACGTCTCTTCGGACGAGCATCTTCTTAGGAAGGAGGAAGGGAGAGGGAAGAGAGGAGACGCCGGCTTTTCCGGCGGCAGCGGCGAGAGGTGTGGGGCCCCGGGAGCAGCCGGCAGACGCCCCCCGCTCGCTCCCCTACACCGATTGTTGCACACCAGTCTCTTCCCTCCCCTTCTCTCGCAAATCCAATCTCGCCAGGAAGCTACGAGTGTGTATGTTTTTATTTCTCACTCAGGCGGGCTACGACAATTTTTTTTTTTTTTTTTTTTTAAGATTCCCCTGAAACCGGAGCTTAATTTTTCAGCACCGGGGACAAGAAGAGCCAAACCCCTGCCGAGGCTGGAGGGACGGCGGACCTCTTCGGGGGAACTGGGGCAGCCGCCCATAATAAAGCAATTAAGCGAGAACGGAGCTGGAAGCTGCCAGCTCCTTCAGGATGTCTCCCAGGGCGACCTGAAAGGGTGCCACGGCAGACGTGGGGAGCCAGCCGGCCGCAGCCCGCCGAGCGCCGGGGGAGAGCTTTGAAAACGCTCCGTGAGAACGAGGAGCTCTTGCGGAGCGAGGCGTGCGGAGAAGGCTCAGCCAGGGAGCGCGGATTCATTGCAGCCCGGGCTAGATCAGTGTCTCTCCATTGTCATCCTCCCCTTTAAAAAAAAAAAAAAAAAAAAAAAAAAGAGATCGAGAGAGAGAGAGAGAGGGAGAGAAAAAAGTAGGCGGATTGCAGTGACTGACTGCCCAATGGCAGCCCGGAGTCTCAGGAGAGTTACACAGAGAGAGAGAGAGAGAGGCACTTTCTGCCATCCAAATCCCTTAAACCATCCTCATTCCAACACAAGAACCCACTGTAACAACTTCCAACCACTGAGACATGACAGGCAGGAGCCCAGAGGCAGCAGCAGCAGCGAGAGCAGCAGCAGCACATACTCTGCACAGGGAGCAGCATTAGCACCAGGGGAATACTAGACACAACAATACAAACAAACAAACAAACAGACAGACAAAGCCCCCCCAAGCCCAAGGGACTGGATTCCAACTCAGATTCAAGCCACAGCTGACACCAAAAAGGGTGGGGAATTACGACCAGGGGGGGCCAGGAAGGAATAATCAAGGAAGCGAACTCCAAGAGTGTAAACGGGATTCAGCCATGATCCTTTTTTCATCTCGCAGTGTGTTACTCTCAGTGTATTACCCTCAGATTTTCCTCATCCTTACCAGTGGGAGTTACCTGTAAGTGATCCAGATTTTTTTTTTTTTTTTTTTTTTCAAAATACTGTTTGAAATGACCCCGCTAGCAGCTACCTAGGGGCAATGCGCAAAGCAAGCAGAGGGAGCCGGGAGAAGCCAGCACGGGCGCCAGCTCCGTGCAGTGCGTGGTGGTGAGGATGGTGGTGGTGGTGGTGGCGGCGGCGGAGGTGCTGTGCTGGTAGCGGTGGTGCTGGCGCTGCTGCTCGGACTCTGCTCGGGGGAAGGTACACACCGCCAGGTAACTCCCGGGGCTGCCCCGCCGGCGGGGATGGGGCCCGGCGTGCCCGCCGCGGGGGCGGCGCACCTTGGAGGGCGGCGGGGCGACGGGGCACGGAGCGGCCAGCGTCTCCCCTGGGGACTCCGACCCCGACTCCTCCTCCTGCCAAACCGGAGTTGGGCATCATTTCGCGCTCGTCGGGCGAAGCGTGTTTCTGCGCGGGGTTCCCAGGAGCTGGGGGCTGCTGCAGCTGGCGGCGAGAGCCCAGTGCCGCAGCCCGGGGGAGAGCCCCGGGCCGCGGAGGCGCTTGCTAGCCGGCTGCTTTTGCTCCGGAGGGATCTCCAGTCCCGCAGTTAAAGCTGGCTCCAGGACCTTTTCCTTGTGAGGAAGGGGGTGGAGGTAGGGGTGGGGGAAATGAGAGTCGGTGGGTGGGACTGCAAGGAGTTTCGGTCTCTCTTTTTTTTTTTTTTTTAATATCTATATCTCTATCTAACGTTGCGGTGGATAAGTAGTGGCTGGGCGAGTCCGTGCGGGCTGCGGAGAGAGTGTCCGCCGTCGTGCTCCTGCAGGACCCCTGCAGGTCTCTGTCCCCGCCGGGCGCCGCGTTAGGGGATGGGGGGTGTCGGCCAGCCGCGGTGCCGAGGGGAGCCGGGCCCGGCCGGGGAGCCCGCTGGAGCCCGGAGGGGCTGCCGGGGAGCTGTCAAGGGCTTCTGCTCTCCCGCGCTCTGGGAGAGACCTGGCCACGCTTTGTGTCAGCCTCGGGCAGAGAAGGGCGCCGGGGGCGGTAGGGCGCCCGGCCACCCCGGCCGGTGGAGCCAGTTTAAAATCGGGACCCTTCCTGTTCGTTCGCTGAAGCATCCCCCCAGCCCCGGGGCACGGTGTGCCTCTCCGTGCCGGGACTCGGGGATCGGGCCCGGGGGAGCTCCGGGTAACGCAGCCGGGGGTTCGGGTCCGGCCCGGGTGCCGCGGCAGAGGGGCTCGTCTCGGATCGGTCTGCGGTGGGAAAAACCTGCCTCGGTCCGCCCGGCCTCGCGTTCCCTTCGGCGGCGGGCTCCGGGCGGATCGCCCTTCTCTCGCACCGCCGTGTCGGTGCTCCCCGGCGGGTGCAACGTTTGATCTCCTGCCCCTGAGCAGTATGTGGGTTTATATATAAACGCATCTTATTTTTTTCTCTGTATTCATGCACGGGAGCGCACACACGTAAACCAGCACATGTGCCTGCGTGCGTGTTCCTCTGTGTGTGTTTGTATTTTCTATGGGCTGTAGAAAAATAGAACCCACCGCTATGGAAATAGGAATAAACACACCCATAAAAAGAAACTAAACGCCTATTTCTTCATTCTTAATTCTTAATGAAATGCACATGCCTTGGCTACCGATTTTTAAAGGCGCTTGATTTAGGGAAGCGCGTTAGGTTTAGTTCGGTTGGAGGCTATTGATTAAACTAAATAGCCAGAGCTGCCTCTTTCTATTCACAGATGGGATGTATGTCTGCTCTTAGGTGACCAATAGCTTGTAAAAAATATTGCAGCGCTATCCTTTTTTCTAAAAAAAAAAACAGGAGGAAGGAGTCGTAATAAATAAATAAAGACACCCTTTTAATATAAGTGTAGCCATATTTTTCTCAAAACCGTAGGAAATTACTATCCTACAAAGTTTTCCTTCCATAAATAGTTCAAATCTTGAAACAAAAGTTTTAAACCGCACACCAGATGCTGGGATGCTAGCGGTTTCCCTTGCTGTGTGACATAATTATAAGGTCCGAAAGCAAAAGCTATAGAAGTATAATAATAATACTAAGGCGACTGCTGAGGGGAAATAGAAGGGAAGCAGTGCCTGCTTTATTTAGAGCGAACTGCTTGGGGATCTTTTGAGCGCTGCCCCGCGACAATGAGGAGTTGTTGCGGATAAATAATGCTCCCTCGCCTCTCCCTGTGCCATCCCCAGTTCATCCCCCCAGCGGCAGGTCACTCGGAGCTGGACCCGCGGAGCCGGAGTCGAGCTGGCTATTGCAGTCCAGCAGAGCAGAAGAGAAAGGGATCAGGAGGTGAAACCCAACAAAGCAGAGCCCCAAACCAACGTGCACCTCCCTCCATCCATCACCCCAGAAGGACGGAGCCGGCTGCCTCCCCCGGGAGACGGCAGCGCGCCTGGGTCGGGCGAGGAGAGGCTGCCCGGCCGCCGCCGTCCCCCTGCTCCCCCCGCTCTGCGCTCTCCCTCCTTGCCACCCCCGGCCCACGGCCGGGCTTGCTGCCTCTCTGCCGAGCTCCCCGCTTCGCCCCCGTGAAGCGGGGAGAGCCGGGCACGCTGCGATGCTTCGCCTCGCTCCCGTTTGAAAGTTGAAAGGAGTTATTTCAGTGTTTAATGGGTAGTAGCCTAGCGAACTTGTGGTGTTTATCTTGTGGGTAAATAGACTTCTCTGGCTTACTAATGGTAGCTTTTGAAGATTAAAGCATAGTAGAGCCTGTTCGAACATTATCTGCTGGTGTCTGTTTCTGCTACCCTCGCTCTCTGGAGGGGAGGATGCTTCCCAAGCTGCTCCTTAGGGAGTTCTCATGGACTGTTAATTTGGACATGTTAATTTTGCCCGAGATCTCTATCATCTTTTGCCTATGGGAGCAACTCCTGGGCTTCGGAGTTGCTGGTCCTTCAGGGATAGAGCCGAAACTACCAGGGGCAATAACGGAGCGGATGAGCAAACCCAACGCCGGCTGTCCGTGCTCCGTCTCTCTTGGTGTGTGTGGGTCGGGGCAGGGCGGGTGGAGGGGGAAACGATGCAGCTCGGTTATTTTGCGAAAGAAGCTGTAAAGCAAATATCCTATCTTGAGGAAATGGGATTTTCAGAATGAAAAAAGGCAATGATGGAATGAAATTTCATTTTCAGAATGAAAAAGGCACCGGGGCCTCAGTGTTTTGTGTGCACGAGCTGGGAAGAAAGTGAAGTTATGGTGGACTACATTAAAAAATAGTTTAAAGAACCAACTCCTTTATAAAATTGATTTCTATAGTGTAAAAAAATCTTCTTCGGGGAGTTTGTCTACTAAACTTCGGCCCACTGGGACACTGTAAACATTTTTACAACCAGAAGAAATTCATGTCTAACTTTTTGAAAAAGAAAACTAACTGCAGCTAGAATAGCTGGTAGTAGGATGATTGATGCATTTTAATGCTCTGGACATATTTTGGTAATCCAATTACATATTTAAAGTATAAAACTGATATTTAATAATATCGATGTAATTAGTATAAATGTCTAAAAAGCAGGATTATGTCTAATACTGTCTGGCATCGTTTCTTGCAGTGCGTGTTTGAGTGTGCATATGTCTGTACACATATACATATTTAGCTTCTTCTAAAGAAGATGATGCTAGTCTAACCCCATCTGTGAACTCCTTTCACTGTTCATCTTCTGTAGGGATGGATGCATTCACCAGCAACATGAGCAGGTTCTTAAGAAGCTTATTTCGGAGCTTATCTGCTGGTTGATAGACAGAGTTAATTCAGTTACTTGCTACAAAGTGATCGGGAATAACTCATACATGAGAGTGTCTGTACGTAGTAATGGCAGCATAAATCTTCACAGCATCTACGTATTCTTACACCATTTGTGTGTATACATTAGCAAATAATTTATATCACTGAGTAGATATTACTGGCTGATTAGGAAATGTAGAGAGGTAAAAATGCTCTGCATGTTTTGCATCTGTTCTGCTGATGCTCCCCTGTCCTTACAATTCCACATCCTTTACAACAGGGCTTCTCTGCACTTGTGGGAAGCGGGTTACAAGGAATACATATTTTTCATATGCCTACAGGAAAGTACTCTTGCCTAAACCCTAAAGATAAGACTGCTGGAGGCAGTCCCTGAAGTTTGTCTCTTAATTTGTGCGGTGCAGGAGGGAGCTACAGCAGAGAGCAGGCAGCCTGCTCTGTGGTGCAGAGCCTTCAAGGGGACAGTGGGCATGGCTTCACCATTAATATCAACCAGCATGGCTGATGCTGCCACATTAGCTGATACAGTCAGGGCGACACAGGCTGGCCCACTCTTCCCAGCCTGGTTAGATCAGGGATGGATTGACCTCTGTGATAAAACTAGCTGTTATGCGAACAGGATTGTCCTTGGCTCAGTCACTGGACTGCAGTGCAAATCCATCATTTCCCTGCTTTTGCACCTTTTTCATCTTACAGCTGAGACAGTGTACTCTTTAGGGCAAGCTCGCTCTCTCAGCCTCTGTTTGCGCAGTGTCCTGTGCCTGAGGAGAGCTCTGTTGAGAACCTTAGATACTCCTTTTACATGGTACTGTAATAATAGGCAGAGGATTTGGAATAGGACTTTGACTTTACTGTCGCCCAGAGGTGCGTTGGCTCAGAACAGGTGAACCTCCAAAGGGTCTTGACTGTTTTCAGGATCAACTAAAGCTAATGCTTTTGCTCAGCAGAAACAAGAAAGATAAATAATATTTCCATACCTTGTTGCCGTAATCACCGTGAGCTTGGCTTACCTGCCTGATACAGGCTATTTCCATGTATTGAAGCAGCCACGCAAAGGTGGGACAGTGATTGTGATACGACTTCTTGGAAGTTCTAGAAGTCCACCATTTCTCTGAGAGACCCAGACTAAAAGTCCCTGTCTAAAACTGCAGGGCTTTGGTAAACCTGTGGCTGGCCACCTCTCTTCCTGCCATGGTCTAGGCCAAGCACTCAAGTTCTGAGTATCATTGAACCCAAATGCATTTGGATATAGGCACCTCTCTCAACCCTTTGTGGCAAACAGGTTCTGGGAATTAGACGTCTAGAACGCCTTAAAAGTGAATAAAAGGTAATGGCTTAAGTAATTATAAGGAAAGGTGGCAGCATCCAGAATTTGTAGGATGACAGCGTGGAATTATTACATATGTTGCATTACTAACGTAATATAACGAGTGAGTATAAAGCGACAGGAAATATTCAGATGAGTAGGTAAGATTAAATGCAGATATGCTCACATATTAAACAAAGAACAAGGCTAATCCCTCAGAAGACAATCTTTCAAATGAGGTGTTAAAGAGCTAAATAAGGTGAGCTGCAATTATACAGTTAGACTGACAAACACATTTTATGCAATGGAAAAAATGCACCGTGTGTACCTGGCAAAACGGCGTGCTATAAAGGTAGAACGGTGCCAAGTGTTTTCTCAGCGCATGGGACTGCGTAATTTGGACTGAAATGCTGTCATAGAGATACCTAACCCCCAAAATACGGTTTAACCCTGTAGTCCTCCCAAGTCACCACAAGCAACAGAAAACTGGAACCAGCTATAGATCAAAGGAGTACCGCAGGCGTGCTGACACCACGCATTACAGAACTGGTTAATGTTGCAAGCCCTATTTCTCCAGCCCATAACCTTTGCGTGTTGTTTTACCCTCAGCGGACTCTCACCGGTGTTTTTCATGCGTGCTGGCAAACCACCTCTACCTGACAGCTACCTGACAGATGGCTTTTTGCAACTCCAGGTCCAGCTGCTTGATTCTTCTCCTGATTTTTGCTCTTTCCTCCTTGATGCCTCGCTGCCCTCCTGTACAGCATTACCCCCACCTGCCCCAGGTATAGTATTACAGTAGCGCACTACCTGGAAGAGTCGTATGGGAACCAGCCAGGACTCTAGTCATGAGAACCATGATCAAGATGTCTATGCGCAAATGCAAGATCTCCACGACTTTTGAGTCATGAGATTGTGCTGTGCACTTGTGAAATACCCCGGCAATGAGCTGAACAAACTTGTCACTGAAAGTTGCAGGTTAAAAAGCCCAGAATTACTTCGGAGGCTAAGAAAGACCAGGAGTGCTCTGGAAGAAAAGCTAAGGAAGGCAGGTTCCTGGAGAGTGTCTTTCAATCCTTCAAGGGTTGTTATCTCTTTCACTCACTCTTCAATGCTCCCCCAAGGTAAAAGAATACATTTTCCCTCCGTTGTGGAAAGCTGTGTAGGACTTGCTACTACTTCTTGTCGAGCCAACTCCTATGTATTTGGTTTTGCTACAACACATGCAATAAGAAGCATTGCAAATACTGCAGCTAGAGCAAATGTGAAGAGATTCTAGATACAGAGACTTAAGGAATTTTCTCAGTAGGTCTTCCTGTTCATATGCAATATATCTCTCTGGCTTCTTTCTTCTGTTTCTGCCTAAATGTGGTTAGCACAAACCTTTAGGTAAAACACTGAGTTGTCTTTTCCATGTTTTCCTCTTGGCCTTTCTTTCTAAAAGGCAGTTTTCTTCACAGTGCAGTGGAGCTGAGAGTTCGCTGCCTTGTTCTGTTCTAATGGAGTGTATGCAGCTTTTCCAAAGTGAAGCTAGTTAAGGCCAAATAGCTGCTCTCATCATAAAAAAAATCTTTCTTCCACTAGTTTCTGACAGCAAGTTGATTATCAACTATTAATTATTTTACAGCAAACCTTACCTTCTTTAGAAAATCTGAAGATGGGCTAAATTGGAGAGCTATTGTAAATTTTTCTGGAAATAATTTTAATAGTGCACGCAGTTTGTACCCACGTTGTAGTTACAGTTTTGGACATTTATTTTCTTTTCAGCCTATGCTTGCGGATCAGATTTCGCTAGTGGCAGGAACCCACAAAGAATAAAATTCACATTTATGCAAAAATCCCACTTAATCATCATGGTGACATAGTCTTTGTTCCAGCTCTTTGTCCAAGGTCGAATTTCAGCCCGAGTTCCTAAGTAGTAAGAAAAAAAAAGACATTCAGTGGTATAGCAAGTGTGCAACTGAGGGCAAAACTAGCCTCTAATGTTTAACATGTGGCAGAAGTTTCCCCTGTGAAGTGACACCAAGTCCACTGATCACTGTACTGCATGTCCCAAATTGTTTATTTGAGGTAGAGCCACCCCGTTGCTAATCACTAGGACCGCTTTCAAAACTGATTGAACCCTGGGGACTTTACTGGCAGATTTGTGGTGCAAAGAGATTGAGGAGTTGCATCTTCCACCAGCACGTACCTGGAAGGCACAAAAAAGGCGTTCAAAACCATTTTTTTTTTTTTTCCCCTGGATGGCCATCACTGTAGATCTGCGCAGCATTTTGTGAAGCCCTAATAGCTCGTCTTTTCAGCCCTGAGAAGAAGCCCAAGGCTTCTTGCCTCCGGGGTTACGTCTGCAGCTCAGCAAATTAATAAAGCAGGAGCAAGTCTGCGGCAGTCAATGGAGTGACTCTGATGCAAGGGAGAGCAGAACCAAACAGAAAGTCAGCACAAGCCTTGTTCTTCCAGTATCCATTCGAGTACAGCCTTGGCACAGCCTGCCGTATTATGCAACTTAAAGGAATGTGGCCGTATTTCTCAAGAATATACAGCGAAAGCAATATTAATAGGAGGCCGTGTCAGACAGAGCCCAAAGTCGGTTCTATGGGCAATTGAAAGAATCATTATGGCCTCTGGTGCCAGTAAGAGCTGACATAAAACCAAAACATTATTTATTTTTTGAGGGGAGAAGCACTTCAAAAGCCCTGTGGCATTTGCTCTTTATGTGCAAAGCATCACGGGGCAGCCCAGCTTTCAAAGCTAGAAGGAAGCATAAGCCATAAAAATACAAACCGAGCAGGGCCTGGAAAACAATTTGAGGTGTGTTTAATTTAAAAGTGTTTAAATGCTGCCGTGCTGGAACTGGGTATCATACCCACCCTCCTAATCTGCTGAAGTGAGCCATAATTACGAACTGTGGCTACTAGTTAGTAATAGTTTCTTTCATTCAAGTACCGTAAGTGAATTATTCCTCCCAGCGTTCAGGCGAATTGGGCAAGGGTCATTTCACTCTCCACTGAGGAGGAATGCAGCAGCCTCTGTGTAGCGCCCAGCAGGCTGAATGGACATGCCGGATCAGCAGCGGGCCTAACACCCCTGGCAGCAAGGCAAGAAAGCATCTGAAAAAGCCCAAGGGCATCTCTAATTGATCTAGACCCTGGCCAGAGCAGTGGGATAGTCCCTTTAAAGGGGCTTTTCCATGGCGGGCTTTGCCCTGTGGTGAAGATAGGCAAGATCCGAGACTGGACTAGTGCCTGAGATGCTGAATAGCAGTATCCTGACTTCTGTCTGCCTCAGTTTCTCACGGCTTTAATAGGGCAATAACAGCGCTGGCGTGGCTTGGAGGTAGGGGAGGGGCAGGAGAGTGAAAGCTGCCACAGCACTTTGAAAACGGAAAATGCGGCGTAAGTGCCATGTCATTAGTTTCAGTGGCTCTTTTTCGACCACAAGAAGCAGAGAGGGCATGATTGCATCTCGTCTGAAATGTGGCGTCACTATCACCTACATCACCACCATGTCCATTGTGACCTCAGGGAGGGGGCAGAGGGAAGGTGCCGCTTGCCACGAGCATAATTTCTGACGGTGCCTCCTTCTTCCGTGGGAGCCAGATGGCCCCCATCGGTGCAGTGGAGCAAAGCTTGGCTGAAGAGAGCTGCTGGCCTTGGCTGAGAGGTGGCCAGTGGCAGGCAGGACATGGTTAAGGGACTGCTGAGTGGAATGGCAGCATCTCTCATGACTCCTTTGGCTGCTTGCCGGGGTGGCCATGTGACTCCTTGGTTAAAAGAGTCCTCTCAACCATGAGACACCTTTTTTTCCCCTTCTGGTTGTACCTTTTCTTTGCTGAAGCTAAAAGAAAACAAAACCTACTCACAAAAATTTCCGCATTCAAGTTATATTGTATTCGATGGCTCGGGGTGAGAAACTCACGGGGAATGAAGAGGAAGGGGAACATTTCTGAATCAGACCTGTTGTGCTGAGCCTTAAAGGAGAGGAGGATTTTGCTGGGTGGAGAACAGCACTACTGTACAGCACAGTGAGCAAGGAGCAAAGGACAGGGCTTAAATCTATTCCCTACTGCTGTGGACTATCGCTAAATCCGTCAGGGTAGTGGACTTTGATGCTATCCAAAGGGCTAAGAGTGGGAGTGCATATAAATATGGCTTCATCTGACTCATAGTAAATTCCTTTTTCTCCACTCCCATGGCCTAAAGGGTACATCATCTAGCTTTACAGTTTTTGGTTGTTTTCTTTTATTGGCACCTCTCATCACAGTATCTGAGCACTACCCGTAATAATTAGATTGGCACATCCCTAGTAGACTTCCTGGAGTCTTTTGTTTTTCTCCCTTCGCTGTCTTTGGGGAACTCTGCCCAGGGTAGGTGCTTCTGAGGGGAGGGATGGGGTCAGGTTATTGTTGTGAACGTCACTCTGGTTTTGTGGTAAAGGATGTATCAAAGGGGAGGTTCTTGCACTATGACCTAAAGGTCATCAGACTCTGGATTAGCCTAATCTCTGAAAGCTTGTTCCCCAGACAGATCCTTTCGACTGAGAGTAACTTACCTCTGGGCTCAGAGCTTTGTCCTGTGTTTTATGATCTTCCTTGTTCCAGAGGTGCTCAACAGCCCTGGCAGAGTCAGAGGTTTGGTCTGTCTTCTCTTTCTGGGCCATGATCCACTAATTGCAGTGTGGAGGTTAGGCTTCACACCTTCAACTGGGGGTGAAAGAGGAGAGATGAGAAGGACTTGCATGCAGAGGCAATGTGCACAGTGTAACCTCGCCTAGATGCACGCTATGTACTTTGAAGTCGGCATGCTGGTTTCATGGTCAGAGCACTTGGGAAGCCATAAAGCCTGTGCCTCACTTTGGCTTTTGCCTCTTTTGGAAGAAAAAGGGAAAAACATTTTGAAAAATGCCAGCCAAGCAATTTTCCAGGCTCATCCATCTGTTTGGGTCTCTTGTAGGCTGCACTGAGTGGTTGGAAAAGCTGTGTCTGAAGAGTGGCAAGTTCAGGGACGTCCATTAACCAGTTACACACAACAAAAGCTGTGCCGAGGACGTGAGGGTGCCAGACAGGATTTAGAAGCAAGAGCCTGCTCTTTTGTAACCCCCAAACATAGATGTGCTTCTGAGCAGAACCAAGGCATCCTCTTGGAGTAAATACTCACTTTTAAGGAATGTACTTGAGACAAGCATGTGTGCCTGCCCCCGTGCGCTCCTCTCCTCTCCCCACCCCAACTACGCAGCATGCCAAAGCCAGCTCCTCAACAACAAGACTTGGCAGGTGGCACCTGATGAGATAATCATGCCCCTGGGACATTTGGAGGCATGAGGCAGAGCCAGGTGCTCCTAATCTGTCCATGGGTGTGATTTTCTGTGGTAACCACACCCTCAAGTGTTGTCTAACTGCAATTAGGAAATTTGTTCAGTTTAGGTCAAGTACTTCTATTAGGGTGTTCTTCACATCTGACATGTGTTGGCACGGCAGGAGCATGTGGATGGACATCCAGGGTCAGACAATGCACTGTGCCGAATGGAGTTCCCGCAGCTAACAGGGAAGGGATGCTGCTTCTCGCCACTTTGCTCTCTGCTTATTTCTGAACCTGGACCTTCCTTTCATGAAGACCCGCTAATCTGAGCATAAACCCAGGTGCAAATAAAATCAAATAGAAATGGCTCCCTGGGACACGACTTGCAATTTCATAGGTGTGATAGAGAAGGGAACTTTATTTAGAGTTTGCCAATTCCGCTTCCTGGGGTTTTCTCTCAAAACTTTAAAACCTAAAACATGAGAGCCATACTGCAGCAAAGATCAAATGACAGGTCCTTCTTGCAGGTAGAAAATGCCTTGCTTTCGCAGGCTGGCTTGCATTTCAGTCTTTCTATAGATACGGAAGCTAGGTGTTAGATTAATTTGGTAGTGAAAGATACCAGTCAGGCACTCACATCCAAACATTGCCCGAATAACTGCAGGATTTAGCTCACGGTATTTTGTTAGGATAGTGCCGTTTACTGGAAAGAGGGACTGGTGTATTTTACCTCTCCGAAAATGAGAAACACTCTCAGTGCTAACAAAGGTTCTTCCTATCGCACAGGTGTTTTTTGAGGTGTATCCGATCTTTGCGTACACGCTAGTTGCCATTGCATACCTAATTAGAAATCAGCTTTAGCTTTCTGACAATAGCAGGCATGGATTATGTTGACTCTAAGACATCTTGTGAGATAATTAAAGCGATGACTGACAACATAGCACAGCAAAAGGAATGTTTCTCGGAGTAGAGCTGCTTTACAGGTTGCTTGTGTGTATTTTGCTAAATGCAGCCCTGGTATAACTACCTCGACTTTGATGAATTTCCCAGAAATGAATCTGGCACCTTCTTTTTCGAGGACAAATCTTGAAATACTCTCAGTTTCTGACTCCTTTTAAAATTCTGCTTATGAAGGGTGCCTGAATCACAGCCCTGGAAAAAGAATTCCTCTCCTTACCCACAAAACCAGCACAGCACAAGCAGAGGGTGTGTGAGCTTCCCCACTCCACCCCATCCCTGTGTCTCATCCATGACCTAAAGAAGCAACCTCTAGCTAGGCATAAGCGGGTGGCTCAGTCTCTGTACTTATTTAATCCATGGCCAACCTGCTAAGGCTGCCAATAAGGGTGCCAATTGTGGTGGTGGTTTCTGTGATGTGGGTAGTCGTCCACTGGGAACTGGATTAAGACCATCAACTCATTTCAAATACTCTAGGCCACAAAGCATCTGCCAAACAGGACCATTTTTTTGGTCACTACTGTCTTGGGTCATGTTTGGATCAGCGATGAAAGGCTCCGTATCCCCATACCAATCCCCCGAGCCATACAGTTTCCCGGAATAATTTTTTTAAAGAAGGAAAACATTATTTATTGTCCTTGATTCTGCTTTGATCTGCTGATTTTTAGTGTGCCTGTTGGCCCTTTAAGGTGCATCATTTTCATTACTTAATTGTAGAGGGTTCAGGTGCTGGGAAAGATTTTTGGAAGACCACAGATCCATGTGGTGTGATCCGAAATGAGATCTCAGAGATAGTGGTTACACACTCTGGCACCTCAGTTGGCATTATATTTGGACCTAAAGCTGATCTTATTTCACAGATGCTGCAGAACTGCAGGAGGCAGAGACTGAGTTATTTGGCTCAAATTACACAGCCCAGCAGGTTAAGGAACTGGGGTGTTCCTGATCTCAGTCTAGCCCCCAAACCGTTAGTCCTCCTCTTCAGCCCACCTGAGAGTGGAGGCAGGGCCGGCTGGAATTATTAGTTTAGTTGGCAACGAATAGTACTGCTTCCTGTAGCCTTGCCCAGAAGAGACACGGTCTCACAGAGAATGCCTAGGATGAGAAGCACGCAGTCAGCACGCTGAAGTAATGTCTTTCTGGCCTTCCATCGAAGCTGCGCATATTGCCACCAGCTCTCCCTTGAGCTGAAGCAAACCTAAGAGGTGACTGGGTTTTTCTTTTCTGGGAGTAGTTTACATTTAGGCTAGCACGAAGGCTCTGCTTTGCTTGCATTAGTTCCTCAGAACAGTGAGTCACCCACCTTCTTTTTCTCTAGCACACGTGGAAGTGAAGCGTGCTGTGATATCAAAGGAGATGATAGAAAGTTCTGAGCAGATCCATTACAGCTATGGATGTTCAAAAGCAACAGACAGATACAGGAAAAAAAATGATGGTATTGAGTTGATGGTGTTGTGAGGCTGTGGTAGAATCTGCTTTCTATCACACAAGAAAAGTGTCAGGAGCTTCTTACCAGTAGACATCTTGCAGTGGTTTGTTGGTATTAGACTGTGAAGCATATATTTTTGTTCTTCTTTTTGTTTTGTTTAAAATAATAAACAAAAAGTTATTTTGTTCAATGTATCCTTCCACTGTGAAGAATTGTTTCTGTTAGGAGAAATAGAAGAAGATGGAAAAAGTAGGGGGAAAATTGTGTCTGAAAGATTATACGCAGTCGTATGGATATGTATAGAAATAGTAATTCTTAAAAAAATAAATGCATCACTACAAAGCCCTCTTTTTAAAAGTTCCTCCACTTATTTGGAGCCCTTTAATGTAAAGTTTCTCTTTCCAGAATAGAAACTTCCTTTTCAATAGCACCCAAGGCTTGAATTCAAGAAAACACATGGAGAAATGTAAGCATACTGGCTTAAGAGAGCTCGTAGTTACAGACATGTATGTAAGTAGACCAGGTCCCAAATGTAGAAAACACAGGACATAAACAGTGCCTAGCACCCTTGTATGATCCCCACGTACAAAGGGATTCCAACACATGCTTAACTCTTTCCTGAACCAAATTCTAAATTCAGGTGATAGCTTTCAATTTTACTTTTTCTCTAGCAAACCCATGAAAAGTGAGCTTAAAACATGCGGTGTCAGGGAAATCTCAGCTTGGGATGTATGGATTTATATAAGGAAGTCAGGTTTTCCCTTTCAGCCTGTTGGCTGTGCACGAGGACCAAAGTTCTTGTCGCGGGAGTTTTGAGATGAAAGGTGGTGGGCAGTGATGGATAGCAAGGGAGGGACAGCCGGGTCAGGGCCTGCATGTTCCCCAGGGAGAAGGGAATGGACAGAAGTGTGGAGTGGAAAACCCAACGGGAAGGAGAGCAAGCGAACCAGGAAGATACAAAGGGAAGGAGTGCGGCAGCTGGAAGGAAGGGAGAAGTCAGGGAAGCATGGAAAACAGAAAAGATGGATCTGGAGATTGAAACAGCCTTTAGGATGGTTGCCAGAGGGGGAGGCAGTTCTTGGGATGTTCAGACTTCAACCTGTCTTGTTGGTCCAAGTCATGGCCCCATCAGTTGGTCAGAAATTTTATCACCTGAGAGAAGCTTTTTTGCGACTCAGCACGAGGACCACAGTCCGGAGAAGAGCATAGACTGGAACCAGGCAGCAAGCGCAGCTGGGAAGAATGATCAGAAACCACAGGCAGAGCAGCTCAGGAAACGGACCTCAGCCCAGAGACAGCTGCTGGGTTGCTGAGGCTTCTTTGTACCCAGAAAGGATGCGACTCACCATTACCGGTCAGGAAGAGAGACAACAGAGGACAGAGCACAACTCGTAGCTGGCTAATTTCAGCTAGCAGAGGATGATCCGCCTTTTGAGGAGGGGGCTGGGGGAGAGGTGCAGGAGAGGGGATGTAAAAGAGGTGAGAAACAAAGCACAGTTTACATCAATAAGAGAATTTGGCTTTGGAAGAAGATTTTCCGCGTGGCTGCTCCACATAAATTGTGCTTAGCTCTACAGTTGCAGGATTTTGTGGTCTCTGATGAGGCTCTTGAACTCCTAAGGACAATTTTACTATTTAGCATCCCAGTATGCTATCATTCATGAAACCTAAAGCCTTATGCAGGTGCACTTTTAAGTTTAGAGATTCACAAATGCTGTAAGACTAATGGTTAAAAAGGACGTGGATTAAGGGCTCTTTTTACAGGGTTTCATTTATTGGTAAGTGTACTCTTTGGCCTGAGAGTCCACAACTGGAGCGTGTAACGACAATACATGATATTACAATTCTTCAGTCACAGCAAATGCTGTGTAATACCCAGGCTGAACTGGGGCGGTCATTACTGAGGGAATGCTCAGGTTTTTCTTCCTCTAGAGCATGAATTCATTTAATTTCAAAAGCCAGGCTTTCAGGGGGTATAGTATTGTCTGTGTGCAGCCAAACCATAGATTTTCTTCTCAAATGAAATTCAGCTCTTCTATTCCCATCTCTAGAGCTAACTCTTGTCAATATTTCAGCTGACTGAGATCCAGTTTTTAAAATATATATAGGAGCTGTTGCTCGGTACAGATTAGAGACCCTGGCTTTTATAGCATCCATGCACTACCAGGGTCTAGTTTATTAATTTGTAAAGGGTTTTTTTTTTGATATATCTTTGTTTATATAAAACTAAGTCCAGTACCATGCGTATTTCTCATCTCTCTCTTCTGTTGTTTTCTTCTTGGACACAAATATATATAAAGGGTTTATAGGATTTAGAGACACTCTGGAGAAGGTCTTTTGTGACTGACCATGAGTGGTTTTGGGATCTTCTTTTCAGCTTTGTTTAGAATTGTCTTTCCAAAGTTGTACGTGGTTTAAGTTGAATTTCGTGCCTCATACGCACAGACATGGTTTCAATCTATGTCTCAAAAACCTGATTCTCAAAGTTTCAATCAGCAGTTTTCACTAAGGATATATATGCATAGCTCTAAGACTAGACAAATACTAATGTAAGCTGGCTATTGTATCTCATCCTTCTGAGGAGCTCAGATTAAACTCATTGAGATGAACAGAGCAAGATTGTCGTCTGAGGTAAACTATCTTATCAAAACTAATCTCAGTGTAGCTTTGCCGGTTTCAGTATTGCCATACAACCACAGAGCTGTATTTTTCTTTTTCTCCCTCTCCTCTATTTCCTCCATTATTGTTTCTAAAATAAAATGATTAAGGAAGGAGGTAACTAGTAGAGGAACACATGAAACTGAAAGGAGGCTCAGAAACCACCAGTGGATTTTGCTTTTTGGAGTAAACATCAAGTCACCCGCTTTCCCTGAGATGTGAACCCAAAAATACGCTTCCCGGGGACCAGGAAGCACCTGGCAAATACCTGGAGAGAGACTTACTCACATGTTCAGCAACACATGCTGGCACACACGTGCTGTCACCCAGGGAGAAGAGTAGATGCTAGCTCCAGTGCTGCCAAGTTGAGAACACAGATCTGGGCAAACATAGGTTATTATAATTCTGGACAGCAAGCCACAGAGGCATTCAAAGAATCACCACCACAACATTTTACAGAATATTATTACAACTGTCACCAGCAGTTCTGTCAGAAATCTGAAAATTGCCAAGGACAAAATTTAACTACTGAGGAGCAGGGAATTCTCAAAAATTGTCTGGAAGTGTGCTGGCAGGTTTCAGATGAGAGAGAAAAATGCTGGCCTTTGATGCCAAGTGCCCTGCAGAGCACTGGGGGAAAACTAATGTTGGAACGATACTTGTCTACACCTGTTCCTTGAAGACCCTACATGCGTTCTGATTAGTATTTTTATGTCTGCTTGCTCTCCTCCTCTGTATTGCAACACCTTGGAGCTGGACTAGCTCCAAGGACTAACTCACACACCGTTCTTCATCGAATTCTCCAATCACACTAAAGCTGTGACTTTGGAAACGAGAGAAAATAAATGGAGCTGTGCTTATCTGGCCTATATCTACACCAGCAAAATGTGTTACAGTAACACTGCAGTTAAATTATACCTCTGAAGTCACATAAGATACCTGGTGGGGCATGACCTCGTGGGCTGTTCAAAGAATTATTTTGTGCGTTTCTATATTCTGATATGAAGTACATGGCATTTTGTGTTTCTCCAGATTTTAATTGTGCAATAGTAATCCCCTCCCCACGCCTCCTTAGTGCAAGAGGTAGTCAGAGATTTGTGTTAGAGATTTGGACACAAGGATCTGGGAGTTGGTGCTTCTGGAGTTGGGAAACTTCCACGGGAAGGGTTTTTTGGTAGGTTGGGAAACTTCCACGGGACGGGTTTTTGGTGGCTTTAACCCTTGGGAGCTCTTCTAGACAGGAGGTGGAGCAGCTTGAATTCCTTCCTTAAGTCCCACAACCAACAATGGCTCTGTGGAACCTTTTCCACGCTGCATCCCTTTTAGCTGCTACTTCAACCAAAAGTGACCCACGAGCACATTGCCTAAAAAAATTTGGTTACATTATTAGAATTGAAATGGTTAGCAGACTGATTTCCGTTTTTGCCAGGTTTCAGGAAAAGCAGATTTGTAGCGTGAACTGCGCAGCTCACATTTCTCTCAGAGCTGTTGTTTCAGACTCCTCGCAGACCGAGGGGAACAGCAAGGTTACAGTGGTTTGTATGTCAAAGGGCTGATGAGCTAGTTAAGGAAACGCTCAGGATCGGAATGGTGCTGCAGCTTCTAAGTAGCAAGCAAGGATGCGTTAATGTAGTTGGCCCCGATTACAGCCTCTGCGAGGGCTTGGCAGTGTATGTGCAAAGTGCCATTGTGTGTGTGTGAATTTCTGCCCGCAAAGCCTTGTTGCCTCTGTCATCGTGTATTCCAGGGGTGGCTTTCCTGGAGCCCCACGCATGGCACAAGCAGACCCAGTGGGCGCTCCTGTATGCTGGGGTGTGATTGCAGCCAGGCAGTGCCCAGAGTGATGCCCGGCGCTGCCTGCCTTCTATGTTCTGTGATGCCCTGTACAGAAAAAAGATTTATCCTAGAAATACCTGAGAGAGTTACAAACCACATTATTTTTACTACTGGTCATGCCCATCTCCCTCCAAAGCCGGGTGTTTTTGATCCTGAAAGCCCAGGGGCTTGTCTGTAATACACAGCAGCACTGTGGAGTTGTGAGTGTCTAGTTGTGCCAGATCCCTTCAGCTGACGCTGTCCCAATGACTTGGCAGTTCGGTGTAGATCTGGCAGCTGAAGTTCAGCATCACGTCCTCTCCCTGTGGTCCCAGTGCTGGATGGGATGTTTTGTTTTCTAGTCTAGTTACTTGCAACCAGGAGAAAACGCGCAAGTATTTTTGTAAATGTAAGAAGCCTCCTAACGTTACAGGCCACAGGGTGAATGAGAACATGCCACAACAGGAGTGCTTCTGAGGCAGCCTGAGGCCACTGTCTCCATAAAAAAAGTGAGTGTGGTCCCCCTGGAAAGGGACAGAAGACAATTCCTAGCTCCTCAGTGGTACAGCACGCTCCTTTCCAGAGGTAATGACTTATAAAATATTACACATGAAGCCTGTCAGTCATCCAAGGCTGATGGTTACACCTCTGACATAGGCAGCACAGATTCTGGGGGGAAATATGTTTATTCGGGCACCAGTGGGTTTCCAACTCCTGCTTGGGTTCGGAGCTTCAGCAGCGGCTGCAGCGAGCCTGGGTGAATGGCCCGAGAGTGTGAGAGGTGCAGGTTAAGTAATGTAGGAGGCGTTCCCACAGCGTAGCAGCCGATATCGCCACAGTGTAAGTGATACCAGTGCGTGTGCTGAACAAAGCGGTCTGTCGCATTGGGTTCCTGCCGAGCTCAGTTCAGCAAGAGCCTGACGTTCTGTGGCCTGATTTCACCAAAGCACTTAAGCCTGGGAGTATCCCACTGGCTCTGGTTTGAACTCAGTGGGAACATATGCATGCTAAAACTTTCCACACACTCTTAAGAGCCTGTCTAAAGCCCCGCAGCACGACCACTGAAAGGCTGAGCATCAGCAGCAGCCACTGGTGACGCGTGTGCTTCGGTCACAGCGTGCTCCCTTGGGTGGACAGTTGCTTCACCAAACTGTTTTCAGTTACATTTTTTTCCGGACCAGGGTTGTTTAGTTTGCCCCCTTGCTCCCAGACCTTTGCTTGGACAGTTTGCGTTGCTTTTTGAGAGCTGCCTTTAACGCGGGAGCTCAGAGCTCTTTGGGAGATCTGCCTGCAGTCATCAAAATCAAACGGGACAAATCTGCGTCTGGAAGTGCTGGCTGTGTACCACCATGCGGACGCCTAGAGGAGGTGTTAGCTCCTTAGGAAATCGGGCTGCTCCTGTGCTGAAAATCTGGCTTTCAACTCTTTGGAAAATCTGGGTGCTGGACATAGTTCCTTTTAAAAAGCTGTCATCCCTAGCACTGTTAAAAGCTTCCTGAAGGTAATTACCTTCCCTGAAAGCCTGGAGAGCATTCATTCTCTCTCACATGTGCGCTATGGTTTGTACATCCATCTGAAGAGGCACGCGTTGCCCGGCTACACATATAGCACTGGTTTCCTTCATGGTGACTCTTCTCACAGAGCTGCAAACCCAGCATCAACATCACCCCGTGCACAGAGACGTGGCACGACCCTTTCTTTTTGGTCTTCTCCAGCTCAGCTCTGGGGACGGTCACTCTTCCCTCAACGTTACCCTTTCCTGTTCATTGCGGTTCTAACTTTTGCTATTTATTAATATTTTAGCCAGACCTTTGCTCTACAGCTGCCCGTACAAAGTAGCTTCTAGCAGGGCCAATCACCAGCACCACTGGAGTTCATCGTCCGCCATCCATCCCCCGGTCTAGCGGGGAAGGAAAAATGCGTGCACAGGCAAGATCCTGTGTGGGACAGGAACATGAAGGCAACAATAATGAGGACTGCTAATGACCCTGGTTTCCTATACATATTGCCAGTGAGGACAGTAGGTTCTTTGGAGTCCCCAGAGGCTCTTGTAAACTTAAACAAACTTTGACTCAGGCCATCTTTGTTTGACACAATCATTTACTTTAACGGGGTGAGTCAAATTACTCTAGTTCCCTCCCACTTTGAGACACAGCTGACTGAAGGGGAGGGTGTGGAGTTGCGGTGTGAGGGAGAAAGAGGGAATAGTCTCCTTTGAAAGCAAATAAATGCTACCACTTCTGCCAACTGCATAAAAGTCCAAAGCTAAGCCGTAAATGGTAGTGCAATTCTGAGATTACTCGACAGCCCTGTTACTCAAATGCGGAGTGCTGGATGAAGCAGATATACAAGAGCTTAGTGTTAGAAAAGGCTCTTATCTTCACTTGTTAAACCACTCGTGTTATGACAAGTCATCGGCAGCCCAACAAATGAAGATCAGTGCACCACCAGCATCGTTATGAAGTGCAGATATTAGAAACTGTAATAGCGAACCCACATGGCCCCTGATCTTTGGAGACCTGACACCTCAATCTGGTCGTAACTCAGACCCCTTTCTCATGAAACATCTGAACCCCACCTGTCTGTCACGTACCAATGAACATGTAATGTACTCTTTTTGATATGAGAACTGACTTTCCAGTCTAATTAAACTAGTGAAAAGAGTCTTGCTGTTTTCAATAGGCTTTGGATCAAGCCCTGGAGTGGCCGATAATGCACACCCGACATTAACATGTGGCCTGGAAGGATGGCAGATATCGCAGCTTCTGCTCATATTTGGTAGCCCCTGTTAAAGCCAAGGCATACCAGAGTGGCTCCTTAGAGATGACTTGCTGTGAAGTGGCAGAAAATTGGCCTTGGTGTTAATATCCAGAGTTGTTTTCAAAGTCAACTGGAACATGTATTTGTGTGTAGGATTTTTCCTCTGAAAAAAAATCAATATGCGGATCCACAATTGCTCCGTGATAAGACGTAAACAAAGAGAAGAACAAAAGGAGCTGTGAAAGGCAGCAGTATGTTGCAATCCATCTGCATGTTTATCTGCAGCAGCATGCAGAGGTGGATTCATACATCCAAATTTAGGCGATGAGGAGAGGCTCTCAAGTTAGACGTCTGGTCTCTCCGGGTGCCTCCTACAGTTAATAGAGAAACAGGCAGGTCCATGGGGTAACTCAATCCACCTCCATTCTGAATCATCCTGGGAGGTGGCTGGCTCCTTCCTTGATGGTAGAGGGAACCTGGGGCGCCTGGTTGCCTACCTCAGGCACCTTTGGCAGCACTGTGAACGAGGCCCAGTGAAGAAAGCTGTAAACATCTTTCTTTGATTCCCGTTAAAATGAATTAGACCTAGCCTGGCTGCCTGAATGCTGAGATGCAACAGAGTTAGAAGGGAGCACATGGGATGGGTGCCAAAGAGGCAGAGGACCAAACTCTGCTCAGTGACTATGATCCCATGATATGCATGGGTCACAAGTAGCGTAAGGAAAAACGCAGCACTGGCAGTCTTTGTGCTGCCTGGATTTTCGGATAGATGAATGGGAGCCGTAAAAGCCCCTCATACATTAAAGTAATCCTAAGGTGCTGCAGCAGTGGTATCCTTCTTGAGGCTGCTGGACTGCCTAGGGTGATGGCACGAATGGACAGCAATACTTCTTTGGAGGTGGCATACCCGCTTACACCAACACACCACTATTGTTGAAGAAAAACCACTTCTCAGCCTTTGTTATAGGTTATCAGCGCCATGGTCAACGTACAGGTGAGCAAACCTGTTCTCTAATTCAGGTAAGGGATTCAGCAGCAGTTCAGGGAGAGGTTACACAATCTCGAGAGCTACTGAAGTGTGCTTGGGACTTCCAGGCAGCAAGAGTGAGTCACAGGGAGGGACAGAGGGAGAGAGAAAGAGAAGTGAGCTCAAACCTGGTGAGGTAGAGAGTGTGGGTGGAAAGCAAATACCATGAAAGAGCAGAGGGCTGCTGTGTGATTCGATTGATTCCTATAGATGCTAATATTTATCATAAATGCAGAAGCTTTAGCAACTACAAACTCTCAGGAAGTATTAAATGAAAACTGGTTTCCTGGCATTAGAAGGACCAGAGAAGACGCGGTGAGTGGAGGAAAAAGAGACAACAGGACTGTGAACGCAAGGGAAGGGGTATTGCGGAGTTTGACATAATGGAATATGGATTAGCAGCAATTATGTGGCATGGATGGCAAGATCAGATGATTAGCTTTTCCAGAAAGATGCTGTGTTGGTTTTCCCGGTAATCTCTTATTAAAAGGGTGCTAGAATGCATGAAGAGTACAAGAAAACCCTCTTATTCTAGTGGTTTTTCTTTCTATAACTCCCTAAGTTTGGAACAAAAATCATTGCAAGATACCTTTTTTTTTTAATTTTTCTTGTAAAGTGCCGTTTCATTTCAGTTTAATGTGTCTTGCTTGCTTTGGTTTTCAGACGGCACTGAAATGTGGGACTTACGATCTATGCAGAAATATTTTTAACTCTGCAAGTTGCTGTTGGGGAGCTCTGTCAGTGCAAAGATCAGCATTTACTACTCCTGCTTCACAAACATTATCTCTCACAAGGGCCTCCCCTGGGGGGTGCAGTAGCCCATCAATGATTCATTTTTCTCCTTTTTCACAGAAATTGTACTGGGGGGTGAAGGAAATTATAGTCATTATAACAATCTTCTTTCATAGGTTTTTGATTGTTTGTTTGGTTTGGGTTTTGTTAAAAATTAGTAGTAACTGTTCCCTGTATTTGATTGCTGGATTCGGGTTCCCAGGATGTGTCTTGCTGATGTGGGGAACAATCCCAGCAGACATCAGAAGGATCAGGGTTTCAGACAAAAAAAAATATTTTGAAGGCTGATGTCCCAACAGTTGTCAACCTGAACTCCTCGGATTGGTGAATACTTCATAGGTAAATCTTGCTAAATTTCTAAGGTGGGAGGAATCAGGTCTCTTCTCCTCAAAGAGCTATTATGAAATGATTTTTCTGTGATTCTCCCACACATTATATTAATCAGCACTATACAAAAGCCAGGGTCAAGCTTGGGATTCATCAGTAAAATGGAGCCTGAAGAACTAATAAAGCCTGAGGTGTGCACAGCGAACAAGGAGAAAACAAGCCAGAGCAATTCCTTATCAAGGCAGTGCATCCACTCCCTGCACTGAGCGGAGGAGAGCGTCCTGCGGGAAAAAAGGTTGCATTGCCATTGATCTGCAGGCTGTATCACTGTGCACACAGAATACAGATGAATTAAAATTTCACTGTCAGTCCTCGTTCTGGCATTTCCTAACTTAGAAGTGCTTGACCCCATTACATTAAAATGTTTGTGTAGGGTTGCTTTCTATCAGATAATATTATGAACGTTACAGCAGTTTAAATGGAAAGACTCGTAGAATGGAGTAGGACATGGAACCCTGATCTAAATTGTCTTTTTTCTTTTTGCATTTTAGGAAGCAGTTCTTTCCATATTTGATTTTCTGAGGGTTCCTCTATGATACAAAATAATATATTGGCTCACTCACTTTTAAATTAAAAAGTTAATTGAAGCCTGTAAAATGCTAGAATCTAACAGTTTGAGATTTTGAGGCATTGCCAAAATTCGTCCCTCATATTACTCTAATGACTTTGATATTTGGCTTATCGCACCCCTTTCATTTTGGAAAGGTTAATCCTGTTAGCATTAATCACAATGAAGAGACACGCCAACGTGGCATGTTACGCTGGACTCCTTTGTGTCAACAACTCAGTAAACGAAGAGACATATTTGTGTGCCTTTGCAGGGCAAAAACTCCCTGTGTTTTGTCTTGACGAAGAAACAGAAGCATTCACAGGGCAAATTAAAACTTTGCCACAGAGCTGATGGAAAACCGTTAAGTGATAATTTCACATGACATTTTGCTGAGGACTGCACCCTGCTTATAAGCTCTTGGTTAAACCCATCCCAACTCTTAAAATCTAGGTCTTCGTAAAACAAGGTGTGGTTTTAGATAAAGACATTAGAACACACTGTAATTTCTGCAGCTGACTACGCTTTGCGAGAGAAGGAAGGCAAGGTGAACGGCTGAGTGTGTATGAGCATAGGTGTGTGTGTATGCGTGAGTGTGTGGGCGCAGGTATCTGTAACGAAGGTGGAGTTAACTATTACTTGAAAGAAAAAAACAACTCTGGCAATTCCTGATTTTTTTTTTTTTTTTTAAAAGAAAAAACACTAGTAAAAGATGCGTCCTGCAAATCAGCTTGGCTGTGTTAGGCCAGGGCAAATGAGGAAGGATGGTTGTAGAAGCAAAATGTTGTGGATTATGGATCTGAACAGGAGAGTGGTGGCCTGAGGTTGACCAAAGCTCATGGAACAGGTATCTCCCAGCTTCATGGTGATCAGCCCGAATTCTGTCTAGAGCCGCATTAGTTGGAAGACAGCATCAAACCACAGCTGCTGGGTGTTTGAGCAGAAAATAGATGTTGTGGCTGGACAGCAGCTTCCCCACGGGTCCCACCAAGCCACTCGGTAACTAGGATTAATTAAGACCCCTGTGTTCCAGCATTAGCTTTGAGGTCAAGAGGCAGATGAGAAGCAAGATGAGAGTTCTCCCTCTGAGACACCCCTAGGTTGAGGCTAAACTTTTAGAGTGAACACTGTAGTACCTCCCGGCCTCTGAACACTCCAAGAGAGCGGGCAGCTGGGAAGAACCTAAGCCATGGGAAGCAATGGGTTAAATTTACTACCTCGCCATTTCACTGCCGCAGAGAAAAGCAGTGAGATTGGTTAGTGGAGAAAGAGGAAGCAACTGTATCTTAGGATGCTACTGTCAGTGTCATAGGCCAGAACTAAATATCATACTGCAGAGGTTTCCATTTTCTTTGGGCTGTAGTTTGCTCGTCTGTGACGAACAATTAGTGTCTGAATCAATGACTAGAAGCTGAAAACAGAATCATTCAGTTTTTTATGACAGCAAACGTTACCGCAGGGGCCACTAGAGCAAACCGCTAAGGGGACTGAGGGGCTGTTCACCTTGGGAAGCACTCATAAAACGCCTAGATCCTTTCTGGCACGTGCTTTGGTTCTGGGTTTCTCAGAGAAGTAATTGGTGACCTCTTTAGGGGCCAAAAGAGGATCTGAGTGATGTTGCCAAGTTTTAGATGGCAGCATGCAGCCACTTGGTTCCTCCAAGACGGAGGAGTGAGAGGCAGCGCAGGTATGGGCGTCCTGTGGTTGCGCTAGCTAAGGCACAGTGCAGTAGCTTCAGTTTGTTGGTAGGAATTCAGCTCCTTCAGACCAAAGGGGATGTGCAGCAGGCAAGGAAGGAAAGGACAGCAAAACAGAGAAGAGGCTTGTTATTGCCAAGTGAGGAGACAATGTAGTCGGCATTTATAAAGTCACAAAACTTCTGCTGTATTTATACTTGGGCTGCATCTATGAAAAGAATTTGAGATATAATGTGTTCAGTATGTCCTCCTTGTCTTTAGTAGGAGATAATTGACACACAAATATTAACATCTTAGGCATGTAACGAACATGTTAAGTAATGTTAGTCTGTTTAACATAGCTGAACTTGAAAATAGTCCTTAAGATGGTACTGCTGAACCATCTGAAGGGGACATTTGAGATTTGCTATTACTGGCACTCATATATCTTCTCTGGATCTGGAGAACACTGACGTATGTTTGGCAAGAGTGAAGAGGATGGTTTGCCTTAGAATTACTACTTTGGCAACAACATCAGCTCAGCTAGGGAAAAAACCTATGGGCAGCTAGAAAGGCAAAACAAAAATCCCAACCCAACATCTTTCTTCCATGCAAATGAATAACAGCAACTACAGCAAAAATGATCAGGATCATTTAAGAGTTTGAAAAGGATACTTTGGATGGCAGAGGGAAGCACTAAAGTGCTACTCTAGTGTTGTAGTACTTTCCTTCTTTGCTGTCAGCTTGTTTGTTACTGGTGGTACCTATGTGGGAGTCAGTTGCTATGTACCTTTTAATTATTTTTTAACTAAATGAATGTCTAGCACTCAGTCTGTATCATGGAAGAGTTTGCAAGAACAGGCAAGTCACTGTGCTGGCCCATGTATCATCTAGGAAGGTAAAACAGATGAATGCAAGGCAACAGGAGAGAAGCGCAAGGCAATGAAGTGGCTTGACCAAAGATACACATTAAATCAGTCAAGACTAGGACCAGATCTAGTTATTTTGATGCAGTATCCGAGCCAGTGGAGAAGTGGCTTACCACCTCTTGCCTGTGGACCTCTTGGAAGAATAGGTAAGCAAGGAGAGCAAGTGTGGGCTGCTCTTCAGGACCAGGAGACTTTTGATGTCCTGCACCTATCTGATGCGTTCCTCACACAACCTGACCCAGGTTGTGAACGTGGGAAGTGAACCGACACCCAGGTGTGAACAGAGAACTGTGACCCCTGAGTCAGGTTGCCTGATTTTCCATGAGTCTGTTCCAGAGGACAATCTCTCAGATTTCCATTTCAAATCCTAAACATGTGGGATGATCTGTCCTACCATTTCCCTGATTTGACGTGAGAGTGCTAAGGCCTATAATTCGGAAAGACAATAAGAAGCTAAATGTGGTAAAATACTGCACTAAGTATATGCTAGGGAGGCTTCCCATGCCATTTAGAAGTTATAATCCTCTAAAATGTGGAGGATATTGAGGCAGACAACCAAAACCAGCAAAACTTAATCTAGCGTCCAACAACGGCTTGGTTTTGATCCTATCTAAAGGTGAACGTCTATTGGAAAATGTAGCTAACAATTTTTTACGAACTCCTGTGTGGGGTTTTGATCCCTTCATTTTACGTTGTGCTATAACGGATGGCATCACTCAACCCCAAAAGGGAACAGGCGATTCTGCAGGTTTCAATACGCACTGAATAGTTTGAGTAAGAGTTTGCTTGGTAAAGATACTGCCTGCGAGGTATTTCAGTAAGATAAGATGGTAGGAAGCTATTTAAGATATTGTTCCCCAGCTTTTCCATTAAAGTTCATTACAAGCTTTGTGAAGCAGAAGATGTTTTGGATTAATTGGCACATTCAAATTCAAAACAAACAGTTTTTTGCATAGTTCTGTGCCTCGGTATTCGCATTTCTATCAGTACTGCTTTTCACCTCTTGCTATTGCTAGGAATTTTCAATCCCTGATTTTTGGAGTCTCTAGACTTGTCTTTATTTCACACAGGACAGGCTTGAAGATGATTTGATTTGCCTGTACAGTGTCTCACCATGCTCAGAGAAGGTTCAGAGTGTGTTGCATCCCACCGACAGCCAATTAAGAAAAAATAATGGAAACTAATGCCTGGTAGCAAGGATAAGCGTAGAGTGGCTGCAGCAACACCTAATTCCTTGATAAAGTTGCTGTACAGAAATAACAGAAGCCTGGCCTTGACTCCTGGCTGCACTAACTCTCAAGATCTTCACAGGGACATATTTCTTAATGTTTTCTTTTTAGTCACCTATACCAGTGTCAGGTTACAATTTGGCTGCTCTCTACACAGCTTTCCCTATGACTTAACACAGGCCAGGACAGCTGTAAGCTTGCAAATCAACAGCTTGCAATCAAACCCGAGGATCTCAGCCACTAGGAAGACAGTCTGTCAGTAAGACAAAAATAAAAGCCACCCAACAGTTTACCGTGCTTCAGAGTAAGGGATATTTAATTCCATCCCCTCCAGCTTGAAGTAACAACAGTTTGAAAATATTAGCTTATTTTTTTGTGTGAGTTCACAAAATTAAGTGAAGCCTGGGTGATATTGGTGGCATCTGCAGTATCTGGTGCAGAATTTAAACCCATGAAGAAATAGGGCACTGAAAACAATCAGTGACCAAGGAGACAAGTTGCTGTAGGCAAATGTAATACAGCTTTTTTTTTTTTTTTCATACCATTTTTTTTTTCATACCATTGAGTCAGGTAGTGATGAAACTAGTAGTTTTGAATGACAGGAGTTCCATTAGTCTTGGGATAATTTCTAGCAGTCCAGAACACCACAGCTGCCATTATCTGCCATTGCCTCGTTGACATTTTCTACTCAGAATTCAAGGACTGAATGGTTATAGAAAAGGAACTACCTTTTCACCTTCAGAGGAGATTTTGCCAGTTCAGCATTGAATACTGCAGTCATTGAGTGTGGAGAGGGAAGTAAGGAAGGGATAACACCAGTTTCTAGAAACTTACCAAAAGAAATGTGCGAAAATTCTTTTTCGTCCTCTCATTCTCAAATTAATAAAATGCCTATGGCCTGGATGAGTGCACTCTCCGCTGGATAAAAAACTGGCTGGATGGCCGGGCCCAGAGAGTGGTGGGGAATGCAATTCAAACCAGTTGGCAGCTGGTCACCAGTGGTGTCCCCCAGGGCTCGGTATTAGGACCTGTCCTTTTTAACATCTTTATCAATGATCTGGATGAGGGGATTGAGTGCACCCTCAGTAAGTTCGCAGATGACACCAAGTTGGGTGGCTGTGTGGATCTGCTTGAAGGTCAGGAGGCTCTACAGAGGGTTCTGAACAGGCTGGATTGATGGGCCGAGGCCAATAGTATGAAGTTCAATAAAGCCAAGTGCCAGGTCCTGCACTTGGGCCACAACAACCCCCTGCAACGCTACAGGCTTGGGGAGGAGTGGCTGGAAAGCTGCCCAGCGGAAAAGGACCTGGGGGTGTTGGCCGACAGCTGATTAAATATGAGCCAGCAGTGTGCCCAGGTGGCCAAGAAGGCCAGTGGCATCCTGGCTTGTATCAGCACTAGTGTGGCCAGCAGGAGTAGGGAAGTGATTGTCCCCCTGAACTCGGTGCTGGTGAGGCCACACCTCAAATACTGCATTTGCTTTTGGGCCCCTCACTACAGGGATGTTAAGGTCCTGGAGTGTGTCCAAAGAAGAGCAACAAAGCTGGAGAAGGGTCTGGAGAGCAAGTCTTATGAGGAGCGGCTGAGGGAACTGGGGTTGTTTAGCCTGGAGAAGAGGAGGCTGAGGGGAGACCTTATTGCTCTGTACAACTACCTGAAAGGAGGTTGTAGCGAGGTGGGGGTTGGTCTCTTCTCCCATGTGACAAGTGACAGGACGAGAGGAAACGGCCTTAAGTTCCTCCAGGAGAGATCTAGGTTAGATATCAGGAAGATCTTCTTTACAGAGAGGGTTGTGAAGCATTGGACCAGGCTGCCCAGGGAGGTGGTGGAGTCCCCATCCCTGGAAGTGTTTAAAAGCCGTGTGGATGTGGTGCTGAGGGACATGGTTTAGGGACCCTGGCGGTGCAGGGTGAACAGTTGGACTCGGTGATCTTGAAGGTCTGTTCCAACCAGATGATTCTGGGATTTTTGAATCACATATATTGGAAGAGGTGGAGGAGAATTTCTTCTATAACTGGAAAAAAAACCTTCAGGCAAAACCCCACTATTGAATTATTACTTTTAATCTTGGCTATGTAGAGTTGTATTTTCTTTTCCGTTCCTTCTATTTGTCGTGCTGAGTCATCTAAGGTTGAACCGCTCAATCATCTCTGCCATAGTACCTAGCTTTTCTGGGATCACTCTTGCCATGTTTGGATATTGAGGCTGTTGGTATCTAAGATGCTACTTAGCTTGGGTACCACTAGCAGCGCAGTGTGGTGCAGGGTGTGGACCAGCAGACCTGCCAAGCACAGCTTCTTTAGACCAGACTGCATTCTCTTCTGCCTTCTTTACATTGCTTGGTCTCTTGCACAGATCTGCCCATGCTGCTGTCACAGCTGTGACCACATTATGGACACAGGTGACACTAACAATGGAGGGCAGCAGCTTTGGTCTATGAGGTCTTTTTCTCCCAAGAATTCCAGTTTTCTCTGGTATTTTCTGTCTCATTCCTGGAAGTTATTAGCATTTCAGCCAGGTCTTGCTGTAGGCTTCAGTCAGCAAAAGTAACTTTAGTGGGCTGCAATGTGTTAGGACCTGATACCACAAACTATTTTATTTCTCATTTGTGTTTACGTTTTCCTTCTGAGTGACTGATTTTTTTTGTCATGGTAATCATTTCTTACTGTTAATGAACTTCTCTCTGTGTTACAGTTTTATGCATTGGTATTTTGCAGAGATGGAGGATACTGTGCTGGACATTTGGCAGAACTGAGGTTAATCCCTTCACCAAGAAACTGACTGTCAATTTTTATGTCTTTCACTGAAATAGCACAGGGGTGGCTTTGAGCTAAACAACCCAACTGGCTAGAAGACTGTCATGGCATTTATGGTTCAGAAAGGGTCTACTGTATAAAAATGGTTATAATGTCAGGCTTGCTGTTTAAAGACTCCAGTTCTGTGACTCGTATTTTCCTTTACTAGCAAAACAAGAAAGGTGTTCATCCACTTCTGTGCAGGATGGATTAATTCATCACCATTTCTAGAAAGCCCCGAGATCCTCCAAGTACATGATTGAAGTTCAAAAGTGTTAAGCCTATCGTATAAGTGTGGCCATACTGTAAGCCCGCTGTTTTGCCGCCCACAATTCCTATGTAGTAGGTTACGGCCAAAATACTTCCTGGCACCCCTTCACTTCTCCATTCAGAAAGCATCCTAACAGACACACAGGATCATACACCTTTTCCTTCTGAGTTAGAGGCACATGAACCTACTCGTTGTAGGCACTGTATATAACAGGAATGTACGATATTTCTGTCCCTCCTGAAGGAGTCCCAAACCAGTTGCATGGCCCTGGTACATGTGCTCAATTCTACATTCACAGGGTTGGCCCACTGAGCCATAGAGTTGAATACCAAGCCATGCCCAAATTCCTAGGTAGAATAATTCAATTCAGAACTGGAAAATAACAGCCATTCAGCAGGAAGCAGTATTACATGTACGCAAGGAATCAGCAGGTTTCTTGCCACTAGCATTACCAGAAAAAAGCTAGGATGGTCATTGTACAGACCAGATGCAGAACAACTGTTCAAACAGAAAGAGGAGAATACAATGTATAGTTAATACTCACAGGAATTTTACACAGGCAAGTATATTTATCTGGTTTTCCATCAGTTCTCTGATTCCAAAAAATGCCAGAGGATTTTTCACACCACAAGATATCAAGCCCTCTGTTTCATCTCTGGGAGGCAACATCAAATTGTAGGACATGCGTCATCAACTATCACCATCTATTTTCACTGTGAGTTAGGCATTTGGTATCTCCAGAGGAACTGGATTTTGGGTTAGCATGAGATCGTATTGGTTTCTTCTACAACAAAGACGCTGATTCTTGTTAGCTTTTGGGAGGTGGTTTGTGATGTTTGGATTGTATTTTCAGGATCGTGCTCCATATGGGTTAGTTATCAGATCCTTCATGAAGCATATAGTTTCCCAAACACTAAACAAAAAACCCCAAAGGGGTGATTTTCTTACTCATGTACTTCTGTAAGACAGAAAGAATGTTGTGGATTTTTTTTTTTTTCGTTCTGGCGACAGGAAGTTTTGAAACATAACGAATAAGATGCTTAAGAGAGATCTAAAGAATACTGCAAGACATGGCATTAAGGTATTATTTTACAATACCTTTTTTGTGAAAGCATTTAAAACATTCCCTTTATTAAAGTTACTGAACAAATACTTATGGTGTTCACTCACTGCAACTAGTTTTCCTTTAAAATAAAGATTTTTGCAGCATTCTGTAAGAATTTTTTAGAACCCACCAGAAGTCAGAATAAAAGCACTCAGCTTGTAAAACACTAGCCACCACAGGAAGAGCCTTGGGAGGATGGATTTTGAACAGCATGAACTGTGGAGGTTTTTTTTTTTCTGGGCATCTGGAGGGTGGGCTTCCCCACACAGAAAGGCAGTTTGTGTCTCATGGTCAAATTTTCAAAATAAGCGAGATTTCTGTTGACCCTCCAAATGGGTGGCCAAACTCCTCACAAAGAATTGTCAGTCAACTGAGTAGATTTGTGACAGGGGTGAGTGGTCCTACTTACGGACTGAACCCATGACCTCCTAATCCTATCTCATGTGTAGTGCCTGCTAGACTGTTCAATGGTCATTAGACCTGGGTGAACAATTTGGACAAAAAATTTGAGCCATTCTGGGGATTAAAGATCCAAAGAAACCAAACCCCGGCTCTCAGAGTTACTTTGGGCTTTCAGCTTCCACACAATTTTGTATTACAGCAGTGTCTTTTCCAGGCTATATGTTTGGTTTGCCATGACAGTAAACCTTCAGCTGGGATGCTCTAAACTAAGCTAGGAAAGCTTGAGGATACGGCCACAAATCCTTTGTGTGTGAGCTAGAGAAACTGGAGTTATACGTCCACTTTGATGGAATAAGGCAATGGTAATCCAATAAAGTCAGGCGCTTTAATTTTTACTAGGGATGAAATGCTCCGAAGTTGAATTTAAAAATACAAACACTGGCTTAAGTCTATTTAAAGTGGTATCGGATAGAAAATTTTATACCATCTTCTACAGAAAATTTACGAATTATAGCAGATTCAGAAGCATGTAACAATTTGGACTCAACCTTAACTCTTAGGGCCCCTTGAGCATACAGACTGCCCTCGAAATTAATCAAGGAGAGACTGCGTTTCAGCCTGCAACTGAAAGACGCTTTCAGCAACACACATCATGCCTTGCGACAAAAACTTCTTTGGCCTTGTTTTGCGACACGAGAGAATGACCCAGTAGGGCTGGAAGTGATGCTCCCTCATTTCTCTTAGCCAGTTCACGGCTCTCCATCAGAGCAATTCTCCCGTGCGGTTGTTCCGATTCTCAGAAGTGCAATGAAACCAGAACGGGTCAAGCGTACTTCGGCTATGGTCTATGGGGAGACTCGTTTCCTCTGCCGTAATTCCACCCAATACTGCCCCAAAACTTGGTTTAGATTTATTCAAACCGTGTCTTGGTGGGAGCCAACATAGGCAATATTTTAAAGGCTCTTAAAATAGATGTTTTTAAAACACAACCCTTTTGCATTTTAAGTATTTAGTGAGCATACTTCTACTTGCCAGAGTTGACCCTGTCTCAGACACTAAACCCTTTAATGTAACTATCAAGCATAATCTACGCAAATCATGATTCTACACTTTTTACTTACTTCCCCCTCCATCTGCTCCCTGGTTTCAGTCAGAAGCTGCAACTCCCCTTATTTGCAAGTCAAAGGAGTGCTGATAACTGGATGATAATTGCACAACTGCTACTGTTACGCTAATGAGGGGGTGTGACACAAGTTCAAGGAGTCAAAATATTTTTGCAGGGTCCATTTGACACAGCTGCAAGACAGCCTTCTCACTGGGTCCATGCAGGAACTGAAGAAGTCAGAAGCAATGGAAGCTCTCAGTAAAATGAGGACTAAATAGTCACTTTATTTCAGGTCTCGGCTCTTTCCCTCCTCCCTCCACCATACCCATCTTCAGATTTGGCAGTGTTTTGCTTCGTTTTCCATCTGTACTGCAGTGAAGGATACAAAGGGAAACCTCAGTGTTGAGCCAGTACTGCTTTCGATATTCCCCATAGATTGTTTCACTTTCAACATGATACCAATGACTTCTCAAATCAGCTCATTCTCCCTCACCTACAGCTATCCCAGGGTGTGGTGGTTAATCTAGCACGAACAGCCAGGGAGCCTCAGTATTGCAGATGGCCTGAGGTCCTTAATTAAGTCAATGGAGTCGGTCATCCCCCTCATATAGGGCAGCTCTCTGCTGGACCACATCTGAGAGGAGCAGCGCTCCTGCCCTTTCTGCTGCGTGCCTTTTCAGACTGTGGTATGAAGGAAGGAGAGACACTCTGGGGTTTGGTTTGGGATGTAATGTTGGTGAGCAAGGAAGGGCGAGAGAGTGATGCAGAAGATACCCACCGATCACAGCTCTGTTGAGGTATTGCCCAAATCAGTGCTAAGGGCAGCCCAGGATCAGTGGGTAGCAGGCAGCATCCAGAATGGCACGACATGTGTGGGGTAGCAAAACCAGTTATCTTATTACTGTATGCCTGTGAGGAGGAGAGGAGCGTGTATTTCCGCCAGTGCCAGTCGTGATACTCAGTTTATCTTCTTGTCCCAGTGGGAGGGAACATTGAAAAGAGCAATAGAAATAACCAGAGGTCTTATGCCTAAGAGGAAAAATTGAATGAGGACTGTTTTGATCTGCAGAAGATTTATTAAAACCGTAAAAGATGGTGCAAGACCTCTGGGGACAAAATATTCTGTTTCTATTGGGCATCAGGTAAGAAGCACTGAGCTTTAATTGTAGAAATTTAGGGAAAATTAAGTTAGGGTATTCATAGCATCTGTCAGGATTGAGAAAGGTGTAGCTGCTCCTGCCTCAGGGAAGTCGGATGGACTACTGTCTCCTAAAGGTCACTTTCTGGCCTATTTACTCCCTTCTGTGGTTAATATTGTGCCTTGCCATCCCCCTTCAGACAGAAGCGATTACCACCTTGCTTTCTCACAAACCTCTCTCCAGGGAATGCAGCTCGTTCGATCTCCAGCGTTTGTGGTCTTGCAGTATCCTAACAGGAACCTTTCCACGGCAGCATACAGTGGCCAGCTCTGCATGCTGCTGCGCATACAGATGCCAGCCCCACAGAGCACTTTGGCAGGTGCTTAGAGTTCCTTTGGTGTTCACGTTCTGCTGGTAGGCTTAAAGATAGGCATGCACTTTGTTTTGCTAGGGTTGGCTTAACATCATGTACATGTCACATCGTCTGGGTAACCAGCGAGAGAAACTAAAGATGCAGGTTGCAGATTTCACACCTTAGAGCATGTCCATGACTATTCTTGGCTATAATCACAACCCTTTCCTACTAATCTCACCCTCTGAGTAGTGGCTAAGTGCCATAGGGCTAAATGATATTTAAGTCATAGCCTTTTAGGAAAATTCGATAGTTCCATGACTTAATTATAGTCTATGGTGCTGTTGTTTGCTTCAGTTTTTCTTTTTTAGAATGGTTCAATGTAATTCAGACACAAAGGTTACAATTCTCTACCAATTTCTATTACACTTAAAGGTAAAAAGGTTAAAAAAATCCGTAGCAAAAGAATGGCAGCCCTGGGAAAAAAGTATTTGTTAGGAGTGAAGGAAGATTTATCTGAGAGCGTGAGGCTGGCAGAAGATGAAGACTAGTGTGAGCCTCAAATGTAGCTGTTAAGCCATGCTCAACCCGCCCTGGGTGCTCACTGACACTGCGTGTGCCACACCACCTGCCCATGTACCCTATGGATTTCGTACGCCTCATTGTTATGTAGCTGGTTTAGTACCGCCTCTGCTGGCTCAGCTGTGAATCCCAAATGTTTATTATCGCATACCTCTTTAAATATGTTCACTCTTTGGATTACATGGCGCTAAAGGGACTTCTTCAAATGAATGGATTTAGAAAGAGCACTGAAAGAAAAAGGCATGCAAGATGCCCATAGCCCACAGCATCTTCAGTTCGAAGGCAAGAAGAAGTTAAATTGGGGTCAATACACAACATAACCTAAGCGCAGGTAAATTCTTGCATGTGTATGACTGTCAGTGTGTGCGTGTGGTCTTCTGAGAGAAGATTTTAGAAGGGGAACTATATCATCCAGCTGCTTTCACAAGGTTCTAGAGATTTGCAAAAAGCCAGGGACACACCCGACACGGGCCACTGGGATAATAACACAGGTGCACAATTTTTAGGGCTCTCCACCAAATTTAGGAACTCCCTTTGGAAAAACAACTCAAAATGGCTTTTGATAATCCTTCTGAACACCTGGAATAAGCTCGACAAGCCAGGGAACTAGGAAAGTTACTGTGTGGTTTGTCGTGCCTCTCAACATCACTCGAAATAAAAATTTGGAAACAAGCAGCGGAAAGAAACCTTAGCGATTCCTGGATAGCCCTGTTGGGTGTGAGGTTGTTTTGCGCCGCTGTGGCCAGTTCAGACTATAAAACACTGTGTTTCTGTTCACAGAAAGCCCGTGTGCCGAATACAATAACGTTTGGAATGTTTGGAAGTCTGCACAGAAAACATATTTTTATATTCTACAGTTTCTGGAGTGTTTCTGCCCCTTTTTTGACCCTTAAGGCTTTCTCAGGCTGCAGCCATTTTATAGTCATGTCCAAATTCTGGGGACAGATCTGAAGGTCTGATGAGTCTCATAGTGCACTAACACCCAGCCCCTTTTTCCTTCTCTTACTGACGTGAATTATCCCACGTAGACAAACTGTCTCACAACTTCAATTTCGATGGGATAACTCATGTAAGGAAGTCAAGCGTAAATTATCTACCCAATGGGTCAGAGTTTGTCTGTTCACGATTATCAAGAGCTGTGGAAGTTTTGCTGGATGCAAGGAATGCAGACCTGCCCCAGAAAAGTGGCAAGCAGGTTACTATGGTGCAGAAAGGATGCAAATAGCTTTCTCACTTAGAAATAAAGGTTACCAAACAAACTCTGACGAGAAAAAGGAAGATTCGTTAATACACTAATAGGCTATTCAAAAAATACTTCTACAAGTGCAGTTCAGTTTGGTATTTGCTCAAAAATACGTTGCATTCTTTTTTCTTTTGCTTTTAAACAAATATTTATTAAACGAAACTTACCAAATGCAGCATTTTTGCACTTTGTATTTCTTAGGTACCTGCCTTAGTGCAAAGCTGCTACCTCTTTGATTCATCTGGGGATTTGGTGTGTACTATGAAGGCTTCATGCAGGGATATATTCTGATGCATTTACTTGGTCTGAGTTGCAGCTTAATAGCAAATAGGGCTACAGAACCAGGAAAGCATGAAGGGTGTCAACTACGCACCTAGCACACTGAAATCTGTGATAGATGTCTTGTATTTAATATGCTGGTCCTGGTCTGAGAGGCAGGTTGGCTGTGCCACTACTCTGCATCTCCAAGACCGAGGGCAGGAGAAATCTGTACCTGTATCCGCCACGTCACTTAAAATCGAACGGATGCCACTCTGCTCCTTCCGTTAGCTGGTGTCTTCTGCGTAATTTTCTGTGGACTCTGTTGCGCTGACCTGTCACTGAGCAATGTGACATGGCATTTTGCTTACTGGTAGCAACATGACAGTGCTAAGCACAGAACGGGTGTGGAGTCTTTAAATCAATAGAAAAATATTAGAAGAGACAAAATACCTCGATTCCAAAAACAGATCACCCAGGAGAAATTGTAACGTAATTAGTTGCTCTGAAAAAAGCCAAAGAATACTTGCCTTCACATCAAACCTGGAAATGTCAATGGTTTCTACTTCTGAGGCTTTGTGGTTCTTTCCCAGTTTTTCCCACATCTTGGAAACAATGCAAGAGGGTTCACTATAAATGAGTGTACACCAACTAGTGTAATTTGAGGGAAAGGTGAAAGTGGGGCCATTGAGGAGGAAAAAGTCTAGGGCTCAAGGCTCTGCAACGGAATTGGGAGTATGTCAAGGAGCCAGTGATCTTCCTGGAACGCTTGGGCGCTGTCAAGGGCGAGCCTAGTCCTCACGCTTGCTCCCTTACCTCCTGCACACCTGCGCAGGAGAGGCTGCCCTAGCCCTAGCTGGTGTCTCATTCCAAAGTGTCATCAATTCTAGTGAAAAATCAAGGTGTTATGCTCTTCATTCTCTGTGTTGGCAAACGATGGTCTTGCCTTAATTGGGACAATTAGAGCAGACGGGAACAGCAAACGCTGCCACTGGTTTGAACAATATTCCCATTCCAGACGTAGAAACAGGCCAGTAAGTAAACCTGACAGCACCAAGCCTATGGGTTTTTGGTTTTAATTTTGTTTGTGGACGTTATTTAATTTCATATGCCGATATCTCATGGCCTTAGCAAAGATTAACCACTGTGAAAATAGTGGTGAGAAAACAAAAAGAAGAAATAAATCATGACTCAGACTAAATTGGGGTATTCAGTGTAGAAAAATGTAATGTCACTGACAAAGTGACTTTATTTTTTTATTTCCTGCTCTTAATTCAAGACCAGTCACGCAGCTTGATTTGTGGTCATATATCTGTGCATGAATAGCAACCTCCAGTGGTTGTTTAGTCCGAACTGCACATCGTGTGTGGGGTCGGTATGACCTCTCCACCCTTCTCACTTAGAAGGACCTCTCAGACTACTTTGTAAGGCTTTTCAGGTAGCTTAAAGCAACATACATGCTTTCACCCTCATGATTAACAGCCACTGCAGCGTAGTCTTAAAATTAACAAAGACTACATTTTCCAACAGAATGGCTCATTAGAAGATTTTCAGAATTTGTTCTGACTGACGGCTCAGTTCTTGGCTAACAAAAATACGTTTGTACCTGACTATACTCCAGAGCAGTAGAGACAGGTGATTTCCTCCTGGGAGGCAGGTATCTTCCTGTCCCGTAAACCCCCTGTTACATGCTTCCCTCTTTCAATGTTTGTATCATATCCATGGAAGCCTTGTGTGCGCAAAGCCAAAATATTAAGGCATATCATATACTTACATGGAAAATATAGTAAAGAATATATTTTTAAATAGATGTCACCGACAGTCCATCTTGACGATTTTAAACACACAATGTATACCTGCTATTAACTGCATGATATTTCAGAGCAAGCTAACCAAGGAATACATACTTCTGTGCGTGAGAACCATTCTACCATGGTTTCAGAGCCACACCACGACTGTGACACACTTCCATCCCGTCTCACAAATGAAGCAAAGTATGGTCTTGCCAAGTCTTGGACTTTACCTGAAGGACTTCATCTTTCTCTTCCCCTTTAAAACTGTTCACAGGAGAGAGCAGACTGCTAAACTTTGCACAAAGCCAAAATACGCACTCCAGTGATGCTTAATTAACTCTTGGACTTGATAAACTTGGAAAATGCCCATTATCTATGCATATGCCATGTGCGATGGTGAGAGTTTATTCATTCTTATTTGCTATATAAAAAACATGACAAAAGCATGTATTTTACATCTGAAAGTCTGAAATTTTTATTTCTCCACGATGTCGAATTGTTTTTGTGTAGACACAGAAAACCTGCGGCTTCTCTCCTCCAGCCATTTTGGTGTTTCAAAACTGCGTTCCCCCACAGGAGAACCGCAACATCCCACCACAGTTATTCTGCAAGGTCATTTTGCTTTCCGCTGTGGTGGATCGCCATGCAGCAAACAACTCTGTTAGGTGTCAGCATGACTCCTTCTAGTGCTAAGGGAAAGCAGAAATGAGGTGGAAGGCAAATAATAGTGCCAGTCATCAATGCCAACTGCAAGTGCTCAAGCAGGCATCTTGGCATTCAGGAGTGGGCATTTCCTTACTGAGGGTGGCAGTGGCTCGGTACTTTGCAGGGCATAACACAGGTGTGTGGATGCTTACAGAATTGAAATGGTAGGTCCTGTTAACTGTATTTATAGACCCATGGGAAAAAAAATGTATGAAACAGAAGTGTTGCAGTTTGAAGTCTAAATCTGATAAGGTCCTGGGTTTTTAAAAGGAAATCATATAATTTTCTATCAACACCATTTTTCATTACAATTATCCAGATAAGTTCAATTGTGCCGTGTGTGTCACCACCCTCACCACTGGCGAGACCAAAGCAGGAATATTCCAGCCTTTCACAAATTGCCCCGTGCGTGACAGGAGAGTTGTTGCCTTCCGGCAACTGCCAACGGAAGCCTATCCGTTTATTCTGGTTTAGCAAACCAAACGCTCCTTGAAACCCAGATTGCTTTAGGATCAATGTTTCTCGTAATTCAGGTATTTTAACATCGTATTTTACTTTTATTGATTTTTATGTATACGAGATGTGAATGTTTTCCTCCGTATAACAAGAAGCCCCTAGAATAATGTGATTGGAGACAAGAAAGAAAAGGCTTGTTATATTGCAGTTTGCCGCACAAATTCAGAATGACTGCTGTAAGACAGTGAACGTCCGATGCGAGTGTACATGTCTAATTTGTGAGTGTGATCTATACAACAGGACCCATGAGACACGTGAGGCATTTCTGTTTTCCATGAGTCTCCCCTCGGTGTAGAAAAATTGCATACAGGTAAACTAGAGAGAGATGAAGCAGGTCTGCAAGATACCGTGTTACATATCAAGTGTTGCCTCACTGACTGGTGAATAAAAATTACTCAGTGGACCAGCCGTGCACCAAATAAGCTATGGGTCAGCCTAAAATCAGAATGGATTGTCATTTTGAGGATAATTCTCAGGAGTCATCATGCCAGAAATACTCAGGAATCTTGGATGTTTTTGCTGTCTGTTGCTTTGGCGTGACCAGTAAAAATTAGCAAAAGGCTGATACCAAGCACTGTAGACATCTGTAACAGCTGGTGAGCTGGAGAGTCAAATTTAGTCTCTAACCATTCCCAGCCCTCCTACGCTGCCGTAATGCTATTTAGATGGGGGTCCTGGGCCTTCAGTTGGAGCTTCTTGCTTTAGGAAGCCAAAGCCGGTACCACTTCCCAGGTATCCTCCGTTTTGGGTTGAGGACCACTGGTAATCCCATGGTGTTGCACAGCAACTGAAGACGCAGTACAAGCTACAACCCCTTCTTGTAGAGGAAGGTGCTCTGTTGAGTAATGGGGCTTTTACCTTCTCCATTTTGATCACGATGTTCCCGCCTGCACTGCTGCTTCCGGTACTTGGTGTCAGCTTTTCTTGGGTATACAATGGGAAAATGCCACGTCAGTAGGGATGGCTCAAATGTGTCATCTCCGAGGAGCTGAAAACGTGCGTGCCCTGAGGACACCCCTTGTCAGAGCTGGTGCTTGCTGCTGCAGTTCAGCCTGTGAGCGTGGGTCCTAGGGCAGCCTGCAGGCCACCGCCACACTGGCCCTGTGACCTGGGGACGTCTCTCCGCTAGGCAATGTCTCCCTTCCTTCCTCCTGCAGCTTAGTCATTCACTACCAGCTTCCGAGCAGCCGTCTTGTGCCTCCCAGCTGGCAGACAGGGGAGGGCGTGAATCCAAGGCTTTGCCGATGATCCCCTACCACTATTGCATACAGGGATGGGGTCCTTGTTCCCACTCTAAAGCAGGCGTTTAGCCCGAGGCGCGCTCCGTCCTTGTGGGAGTCATCCCTCAAACCTACCTATCCCACCACTTGCATTTTTGACCACGCCAACAATTGCACTGTATAATGCAGTAAGCTTCTTTGGGAGAAATCTGAGACTTTCATTTCATGGGAACAAACATGTTGCTGTACGTGGACCCCAGGTCCGAAGCTCTGGCTTGGAGCTCCAGCAGAGACGAGTGCACCGCAGGACCGCACCGTGCAGCCCTATTTGATTTCCATTTCAATAACACGTGTGCCGAACAATGATTTCCCAAAGCCAGTGGTGGAAAACAAAATTGAAAACCTAAACACATGCAGATGGCATTCAGAGCCTGGGACGCTCCTGCCAATTTCTGCAACCGATGCATGCTCGAAATATTTACTTAGGAATTCTTAATTAAGCAAACCATTTGCTAGTGGTGTACTGTTTCAGATGAGTTGCAGTGTCACCACAAAATATCTCGGTGGTTCCTTCTAACAAAGAATCCATTATGGGGATTTTTATCAGAGACGGTGGGGTAAGTTTTCAGTACAGCGCGCCAGGGTTTAAGCTGTGCAGCAACTCTGCTGTTAATGGGATTCATGCGGCTAAATCTCTTCATTCCTTGCTGAAAATGAACCCTCTGCCCAACAGCAGCTTCAGGTGAATATCGAGTAGCAGGGTTAGGGGTGAGATCACGGTGACCCTCTGGGCGCCGGTTCAAAGGGCTTACAGTAAGGCTGGCTTGGCGGCTCAGGGGGAGACGTGCCCTGTGCTGCTGGGCAGCCAGGCATACAAGTGGGAGAGGGTGTTGGAGGAGAAGATGTAGCTCCTGAAGCCACCCTTGGCCTGCAATAAAATATTTGCCCAGGGAGGAAGGAACGCTAGGGCATTTTTTTTTTTTTTTAATCGAAAGGTTAAAATCAACTTGGTTAAGTGCTTCGTCTGAATGAAATATGTTGTTCATTTAGTCTTTCCATTTTACATCTCCTTTTGTTACACGTTTGTCGGAACTGAATTTTAAGCTCCTTGGAGAAATCTCAGTACACATCTACACCTGCACAGGAGCTTGGGGACAACTCTGAAGACTGGTTAGTTATGGCTCTTTATCTATACGTACACAGTTCTACTTACTGCTTTTGTCAAATTCCAGATTCTTCTAACAACAGTAAAAATCAGAATTTTCCTCTCGTAGCACATGTGGTTGTACAACTGTCGGTTATAAGGATTTACTTTGTATTTATATATTTTCCACTTGTGTCAAGACTCTAAGACCCTCTATAAATGTGATGACCTTCCTCTACATGCAATTCATTGAAGTTGCGAGATCATAATAACATTTGAAATCCATGAAATGACTAATGTGCTCAACTTAAGCCAATGCCTCCATTGGCAAATGTAAAACAGAGAACCAAGAACACAAATTATGGATGAGGAGTACATTTCTCTTCTGACAAGCAGCACTGCATTAGATTTTCTGTTCTTAAAACTCACACGATTTTAGGCATTAGTGTTTAATTTCTGAAGTGTTTTCAAAGACCTTTACTTTCATGAATTGCTTGGAATATATAATAGTTTTCATGGTTGTGATCTTTCAATTTTTCCATGTAACTTGGTGAAAAGAAAAGCTGTAGTTGCTTAGGTCCTGGGGAGAGGACACAGCCATAACTGGAAATACATTCCGAGGGAGAATTTTCTTTCTTTGTGGCAATAGTCATCTTTCTTTGCATAACTAAACAGGCATTATTTCAGAAAATAAACTGAAACTTGTCTCCCACTGCCATGAACTTTTGCTTGGGATAATTGATGTGGACGACCCAACACAAAACCGAAGTGTGCATGGGCTGTCATGGCGCGGGATGCTTACAATTACTGTAAGCTGCACCAGAAATGTTAACAAAACGCTGTACTTGGGATTTACTTGTGATAAGAATCAAGGAAGTCTGCACCACAGAGAAAAATCAGATGGGAGAAGATGCCAAAATGTGGCATCAGGATCTGCCTTTTGACAGTTACAAAGTGACATGTTCTCCATCTAGTAAAAAACCAGTATGTAGCCATCAACCTGCCAAGGGGCAGGAGCATGGCACAACCCTGCTGAACGCGTGACGGACACACAAACTGAGGGACGCTGCAAGAAATAGCAGAGAGGAAGCCTGAAATGCTGTTGGGTGCATTTCTTTAATATAAATAAAGTTTTCCAAAACCTCAGTTTCATGATTCAGCATTTCTTTTGGCACTGAAATGATGGTAACTATTTAAAAGTAGGCTAAACAAGACTGATGGAATATGCTGGTAAGTTCAGGCCAGAGAGGGGGAAGTCCCTGGAAGTAATAATAAAAAAACAAAGACCCCCTCCACCCCCAATAATGGCAGTTTAATTCTTTCAATGAAGAATGTCTTAAAGCACTTTACAAACATGTAATAATAATTACTACACCCTCACAATACCTTCTGAGGCAGATATGATCATGCTTATTTTCTGGATGAATAAACTGACCCACTGTATTAAAATACTTCGTCCAAGGACTGCTCCAAAAACAATGGAAGCCCAAAGAATACACTCTTTAACCTAATTATGAGACCGTAGCAATGTGTACGGAGCAAGCAACTAAACTGAAAATTATACATGGGGTAGATACCGTAGCCAGCTCTTTCTTGCTTTCCTTTGTTTTGAGTCATAAGGTTTTGCTGCTCAAGTGCAGATGATAGTTAGTGGAAACTGTGGGGGTCAGCACTTTTAAAAACCGACGTCAGAAAGTTATAGCTTGTATCAGTATTTTGAATTTTCATTTTTTAAAGAAGTATTTATATCTTATACAAATAATATTTATGTATAGTTTTTATCAGTAGGTTGGCTGCGTGGCCTCAGTAAGCCAATGATAGTCGGGCAGCCAGGAGATCAGTACTGCCTGTCTTGTGCACATGTGTTGAGCATCAACTGCAATTTTGAACGCTTGTGCATGTCTCTTTCTGAGGACCCAACCCCAGATTACTTCAGGATAGGTTTTCCTGGAAGGGTCAGTGTCTGAAGCAGCTCCTGCTTTAAGGGAAACGGGGAGGTCTTGCAGAATGCTTGGGCACCTGCTCTGTCCCAGAGAACCGAGCAAAGCCAGGTAGAGGGGATGGGATAAGGACGGGGCGCAGCCTGAGGGGTACCCAGAGAACCTCTGCATATGCTGAGCTGGGGAGATGTTGCTGCCAGGGAGAATCTGGCTATTGCTCTGCTCTGAAGAACAACTGCAGAAATCCACCCTTTCCTCAGCTGACCCACTGCCTGTGAGTCCTGGCAGAAAGTGAGCGGCTGACCTGGGTTTCTCGGGGAGAAGAACCACGAACTAAGCTGTAATGGCAGAGTCCCCTGTCTCCCCGGCATCTTCAGGTTACTTACTCTGTACAAGGTATCTTTCCCTCGTCATAACTTTAAAACCACGGAAGGGCCAGACCGGGATCCTAACATGATTTGGGAAAGGGTCCTGGCATTTTAGCGTCATCAGAGAGTATGTTTCTGAATACAACACATCAGCGATAAAGGAAAAATACTTTTCTTTGAGTTTTCAAAGAAACATTTTCAGAATGTACATCCGACTTGATCTGGAAAGTCGCTGAATTCAGAGAGACAAAAGCTCCGTGGGCTATGCAAGAAAACAACACTTTTACTTTTCAGCACTGAGAAATGCCCGATTTAAAAAAATTAAATATTGATGCATTCCCGTGATTTTCATTAACTTTTGAAGCCATGAGTTAATACATCAAGTGCCATTGTAAAGGTTGGAGAATTTTATTATCTCTAAATCAAACTCAGAATGTTTTTTTGAAGATTATCATATCTCCTGAAAAGCTCTGATTTAAAGCCATCATAATTTAAATATTTTATTCAGTTGTTTAGGTAGGGGTGGGCCAGAAACAAAACCTTAGGTCAAAACGTGCATGAATCTTGGGGACTTGCTGTTTCCAAGTGATGCTCCAGTTTTGTTGCTCAGGATCCAGGGGAACGTGCCCTAAAGCTACAGGTCTGAGCACTCCTGCTCGAAACACTGCACGTGGTCGTAGTTGCGACTACCTTTTGTTCTTATTTTTGTTTAATAGTTAGTACCACATGGCATGCAAGCTGTGTGTTTGTAATACCGAGTCTCTAGATCTATAAAAACCCTTCAAGCCATAGAGAAAAATACACAATTGGTGAATTTCCCATGGATTGTTACCTTTGGAAAAGATGCACAAATTCCTATTAAAGGCAGAGTGAATCATCGTGGAGTTTCCATTCCACAGTAAAAGTGGTATTTCATTTCGACCAGGGAAGGACCTCTCCCTTTCACCCTTTTCGCTCTGGCTTTACTGTAGTTTATTGAAATGGCAAAATGAAACACTCTGATTTTGCTGAAATGCAGCGTTTATGTAATTTAGCAGTTACCTTTGGGATGAAGTGGATAAATTCCTATAAAGTTCTTCAATTTTGTTTAGTCAGCATTTTCCAAAAGGAGCATTTCCAGTTGGAAATTTTTAACACTAAGAAGAAAGGCTTAATTCAGTGTTCAAGATGGAGAGGAAGGTGATGGGGAAGTTAGTCTGTATCCCGTTACTGATCTATTTATATATGGTGACTTCTGTTACTGTGAAGCTCCACTTAAACTCAAAGTGCTGCAGCGTGACCTGGGCGAGCATCTTTACATCACAGAGGCAGTCAACAACAGCGTCGGGTGGGAAAAGGACATTACCCATATGATCCAACATCCGGCTGGGACAAGCTAAAGAGAGGAGGGGGTCTGTGGAGATACACCCGTGCAGCTGCGACGCTCTTGGCACCCCGGTTTGCCACCCGAGGAGCAGGAGAGCCACCTGGGCAGCGGAGCAGGGGTTTTTCCAGGCTTTGATGGCACAGCTCTCTCAGGGTCCACCACGTTGTGCCGAGCAAGGCCTGATTTGCTAATGCAGCTATACTGCTCTCTTTGCTCCTGCAGACGTGTCCAGAGCCAGCTGGAGCGTCTCAGCATGGGCCTGGCTGGCACTCGGTACAGGAGACCGGAGGTACCACTGACCACGTGCCCATGTTGTCTTATTTTTTCAAAATATTTCCCCTTAAAATGTAGCCTGTAAAGATGTTGAAAAATGAGCATGTAAAGATGCTGAACAGTGAGCTGAAAAATGAAAAATAAATGCGCTAAATTGAAAACATATGGCGGGTGCAAGTTATATGCAAGCTTTATAGTGAATTCTGAAAACGTACTTGAAGAATGAGAACTACAAATGTTTCGAGTCTGGATGGCACGTATTAAGGGTCACTCCGATGCGCTCCGTGATATTTGCCAGATCTAAAAGCACAGTGGTGCTGGTGCAATTTCATTAGTCAGTCAATACCCTGAGTGCAAGATGGGCAAAGAGGTTGGTATCGTTAAGTCATTCTCTAAATTGTGCTTAACGGTTTCCAATGAGGGATGGGTGAACTGGCTGCAGTGACTAAAATGCTGAGCCTGCATCTACGCAGCCCATTCAAAGCAGACAGGAGTTTCAGAGATTCATGGACAATCAGTTATCATTGTTTTTTTCTTTTAAATATGTTTTGCTTTCCACATTTCATCAGCTGTTGCCTCTGTGTAGGACTGTAAGCAAAGCTGCCAGAATGACCTTTCTTTCTGGCACAAATCAGAACAAAAATTACTGAAAGATTTCCAACCTCTTTTGCCGGACCAGACGGTTGGGATAAGTTGGCATGATCATAGGAATCCAACTTGCAACCCTTCCCCTTTTGCCCAGCGCCTTGCCTGCCACGCGGCAGCAGTTAACGGCCTAAATGTGGTTATAACATGTCTTTCTGCTTTTTTTTCTTCAGAGCCTTGTCATCGGTGGTGGCTTTAGGAGCTAATATCATCTGCAACAAAATCCCAGGCCTGGCTCCTCGGCAGCGAGCGATCTGCCAGAGCCGCCCTGATGCCATCATTGTGATCGGGGAAGGGGCCCAAATGGGAATCAATGAGTGCCAGTACCAGTTCCGGTACGGGAGGTGGAACTGCTCCGCCCTGGGAGAGAAAACAGTCTTTGGACAAGAGCTTCGAGTAGGTAAGGGTGCTGCTAATATGGTGATATGTTGGGGCTGGTTTTCTTTTAGCTTTGTCACTGCGGTTCCGCAGAGGTTTGTATCGCTCTGGTATTTGCCTACTGGAGTTAACAGGGGTGATCCCAGAACAACTGCGGTCTCTGTGTTTTCACTCATTGAAAAGTAACTGGCAAGAGACACGAAATCTATAGTGATGTCTAGATGAAGTAATCCATGTCTGTGCAACTTCATACTCAGCAATGACCTAGATGCCTGCACGGGCATCCCTGCACACAGCCATCACACCCCATGACAAAATATTTCCAACTGTTGCCCTATTAGAGGTTGCCGTGATTACTGTGGTTCATGTTATGGCAATTCAAAAGGGACCTAAAATCAGCTCCAAAAAAATCCCTCTGCAGACGACCCAAAAGACGAAGTAATCGGAGGGTCCCAATTAACTGATGGAAGTACAGTGCATATCACACTGGTCTTCCAATATGATACATATCAATTCTAGTGTTGCTCTCCTACTGTAAAGAAAATACTGCAAGTGATTTGAGGCAGAAAACCTATTCAAAGAAAATAACACAGGACCTTGGCTTGACAAGCTGTTAGCTGGCAGAAGTTAAACTCATCACTTTCCATTTACCCTATGTCTGATATTTCATAAGGAAGATTATGCAAATTTTGTCCAGCACTGAGATCGTTATTTTCCTCATCACCCAGCTGAGTATCCTTACCCTGTCCCTGACCTTTCCTCTCTTCCCCAAGGGCTGCCCACTTACCAATCCCCATCCTGTCTGCTGCTCAGTGCTGGGATAACATTTTGTAGTGGCTCTCACAAGCGCACTCAGACTGATACCGTCCAGCTTCTCAGTGGGGTGGTAGCTTCTTCTTGTGCCCGATTTTTCTTTGAGTGACATCTCTTTCTTGAGTTCAATGGTTCCAGTTAGTCTTGTGCCTTCGGCACAACTGAGTGTCGTCAGACATAAGATCTCATTAAAACTGCGCAAAAAGAAAGGTGTAACATTTCATCTCACCTGTACAAAGAGGAAGTAACTTACACGGTGCTTTGGTTGTTACTGGAGATCAAGGCTTGCTTTTTTTTTTTTTTCTTCTTTTTTTTTTTAACACCCTTGTGAAATGAACGCCAAAAACTGAGGTATGCTTAAGTCAACAATGGAACTGAATATTTTTCCAAAGAGCATGCAAGTCTGGCTCAGGTCTGGGCTTTTTAAGGGCACAGTGGCCCACTGTAAAGTGTTGTAATTGGATAAATCCATCAGCATAAGGGGAATTGACTTACACCCACAGGGAATCTGTCATATTCTGGGAGCATTACTCCACACCAAGTCACAGAAGTGGGGAGGGCTAAAGCCAATAGGAAAAAGACGCAAGAAAGGAAAGTAATGGCAAAAGTCTGAATCTCTTGAACTTCAAAAAAAAAAAGGTTTGTTAGAGTTTGGTTTTGATGCTGAAAAGATGGTGGTGAGGAATTTGCTCACCAGTGTCTTTTCCCACATTGGTCCTAAGATGTTTCTAATTCTGTTTAGATAATACTTCTTGCCTAACTTTTGTTTCTTAAAAGGAGTGTAAGGGGAAGGCAGGAATCATTCTCAAGACACCACATACAGGAAATAATCTAACATTTGGCTTTTACCTTCAACTTCAAACGAATCAGAAAAACATCTAGACACTTGTTTTGACTGTTAGAAGCACAAGTTTGATCCTCCTCGGTTGGTCTTATGCTTGTTTATCTTCAGTTGATGTCCAAAATGATGCTGCTGGAAAAACATACAGCTACCAAACATGTCACCGTTGTACTTCTTCATGCTATGTTGTCTTGGTCTGCCAAAGCTTGTAGGCATGCTCTGACCCGTATACAAGTAGGTCTTCTTAACTTCTGTGAGATCACTCATGTCCTTGAAGAGACGCACTCGGGAGCGTTGTACCAGAGTCAATGTCATCACTAAGCTTCCTGGTGAAAAAGCTTTCACCAGTTTTGCTCTCCTCTTCAATCTGAGAATGTTGTGGCACCTCATAAGCTCTATCTCCTGGGTACTCCTGAGTAATAATCCTCTTCACCACAGAGACTCTTTCATCCTCAGAATTCTTGCAAGTAAGTGCAGTCCAAATGCCTAAGGAGGACTGTAAGTTATGCCTGTGCTTTCATTCCGAATGTTTCTATACAAAATAAGAGCTACAGGGAACAAAAAATATTTGGCATCAGGATGGACCAGATACCGGGTTGGTCACACTACACAACTTCTACAAAAAAAAAAGGGCTTTCTGGACCCATATTTGGCAAAATGTTCACCAGATTCTTGACCTATTCACCGAACCTGGGTGGTTTCTTGCAAGTCTGAAATGACTGATATGGAATTTGGTGGGTTCTTTTATGGCTTAACCCCAACACAGATGAAACTTGGCAGTTGCAGCTGAGTGCTGCTTTGACATTTGTTGGGTGTGAAACCACACAAACTCTAACGGATGGAGAAAGTTTACATGACCTCTGCCAGCTGAGCCAAACGAGTTCCATCCAGGACTATAAAAGATCCCATAATCCACAGGTCTTTATTTGTTTTATTAGTGGAGTAGCACCCAGAGATGATGTGGTCAGTATCTAGAAAAAGGACAAGGTTTAGGAATTGGGGTTATTACACTAGTGAGGGGGGAAAAAGCAAAAAAAAAAAAAAAAAAGGACAAAGCTTAAAAAAACCCCCAACCCCCTAAAGGTACAAAATACTTGTAAGCGTAAATACTCTCACGTGTAACAAAACACATCTGTGTCTGACACACACAGAAACACTAAACCAGACATTTGCTTCTGCCTGAACAAATTGAAGAAAGGATTAAGACAAAAAAAGATAGGCATTTTTTTCATGTCACCCTTAAGGAAAGCTCATCTAGCTTCTTCGCAGAACGGCTTAGGGAGATGAGCAATCCAGGCAAATCATGCAGGTCATAGGGTGCAGAGGGCGAGTAAACTTTGATAGCGTGATGTTAATTGCTTTCTATCTGTATGGGAAAGAGAGGACCTGCTGTTTATCCACTGGGCAAGGCTTTACCACGAGCAAGTGCAGATTTATGGTTATTCTAATTTGTAACACCCCCCACCCCTCCCAGAATTCAAAGCAAACCCCCACTCTCACCCAACACAAAGTTTCTCCAACAGTTGAGCATCCGTTGCCAACACCACCTCTTGGGTACCATTATGGTCCAATCGTGCATGTCTTCCAGCCACAAGCAAGCACCATGCAGAAAACATGATGCAGGAGCAAATGTACACACTTGTGACTTCCGGGGATCCCACTGTGCCAGGGGAATCCCCAGCAAGTTAGCTAGATCAGTGCTGAGCTGATCTCTTGAGGTACCTTTCAAAGAGGTACTTCAGTCAAATGGGCTGTACCTCCTCTATGGTGGGACTCTGTATTAAAAACAATGGCAAGAGTTCAAAGGACAGAATAACAACTGTAGAAATTGTGTTAGGCATGGGGCATTCCTGTTGGTGTGAAAGATTTATAGCAGCTAGGGATAAAAAGTGACAGAGATCTCCAAATTAGTAGCGTGAACAAAGGATGTAGCATGGGATGAATTAGCCAAGCGTTGTGCGTAGCTTTTTTCAGTATATTTATAGCTGGAACTTTTCCATAGACATGCCATCCCAAAAGAAAAGTCACTATTACACTCACTTTACTCATCCTGTCCCTGTACATACTAGTATTTGTCACCTTCCTCCACCCATCCCTAGTTTTTATGCCAGCTTCTCACATAAAATCATCTTTTGCACTCTCCACTCATTCCTCTTGCTGTAAGCCTCTTGAACAAATTGCCTCTTTAGAGATTACCTCTTTAACAGATGGATTCACAAATCAATTCGTTCATGATATATCAATTTTTGCTATTGATAACCATTGATAAAAATAATCAACCTTCTCATTTTTTGAAGGCAAGGACCCTGATGTGGAAAATCACAGCATCTGGTCCCATCAGGTTATTGATGCAAAAGAGCTCCAGCACTAAGGGCTGGTCTCTATTCCCCCAAATGACGGATGGAACAATCTATCATGCAGGTACCTCTAAAAGCTACAGATCATTAGTAACAGTGGAAAGCAAGTAACTCCAAGCAAAAAGTAAGAAGTACAGCCTCTGAAGTATGGAACCAGAATCAGTAACCGAAGTGAAACCTACTGTTGTTCTTCGAAAGTGGATTACGCTGGCTAATTTTTCGTGCATTGACCATTTCCTCTGGAATTCTCCAGATTTAAGTGCTTATAAACAGACTACTCTTCTCGGTGCTACATCCTGGGCAAAAATGAGGTGTTTTGAAAAATATAGCTGTCAAGATATCAAAAGAAACCTATAGGCGTCTCCTTTGTCAGACTCATGACGTAGAAAATGCTCATGATTTAATAGTATTCGTTTGGCTGTATCATTGGTACAATGATTTGACAAATCATTGAACTGGGTGTCGGACAAGGAAGAATCAACAAATAGGCAAAACCAAGGGAGTTCTGAAGTTTTTAAAATAACTCTCCGACCTTTTGTATTTATCTGTAGATTTCTGGCGCGTTGGAAGAACGCGTATGAAGTGAGGTTAAATCCCTGTTTACTGTGGGAAGTTTAGGAGAAGAACAACATAGGAAGAAGCCTCTTGTTGCCATGCATTCGTTCAAATTTTGCTCCACTCTCTGGACAGAAGAGGGGGAGGAATGGGAGAGAAACTACAGTTTTTAAAGACTAACTAAATCCGGCCATGGATTTTATTAACTCACAGGCGAATAAGACTTTACAAGTTGTTTTGAGAAACAGAAGATACAGTTGAACGTCATGATCATACACAAGTACGCCCTCGTACACGTGCACACATATAAACTGCTTAAAAAGACAGCGTATCTTCAAACAAAAGATTAAGAAAGGGAGGGGAACATCTTCTGAAGGAAAGATACTCCTAAAAAAAAAAAGTGATTCCTTCTGTATTTGCACTGGGAACAGGTAACTAAGTCCACAGTGGGTCCCAGTGTTTCAGCTGCAGGCCTGAAAGAACATGGGAATTAGGCACGGAAGATTTGTAAGTGAAGGCGTCCTGGAGAAATGGTTGGCATCTTATCACACGTGTTGAGGAAATGTCAGTCAGTAAATTATTCTTGGTTCAGGCCATATATAGGCTTAATTAAATTTGGATTCCGACTCACATATTAATCCAGTCATTTTTATTCTGGGCTATGATGGTGGTTTAACCGAGATGCCAAATGTTCGTAAAAACCTCCTACCAAAGACGGGAGGAGTAGAGAGGCTCATTATTCTCCAAAAATGGCAATTTGCATCCAAGCAGACCCATTAATCTAGCAGAGTAGTGTCTAGTATGGTATGAGTTGGCCAGCTTGGAAAGCTTGACTGTCAGTATGAGCAGAAAACTCGCGAAACATGAGGACAGGCGGCGTTCTTAGGAACGCTATATGCTATCAGCAAATCGATAAAGGGAGCCATAAATGAATCCAGACAGTTTGCCTACAGTAAACTCTAGTTTGCCTGAAGTAAGTATGTTTCTATCTCAGTTTTTGCCTTTCTTCTGCCGTTTCTTTCTCTGTTACTTTATGTTCTCATTTTCCAATTTTTGGATCAATTTATGTTGTTAGTTACATATTTATTAATGCTTAGTAATATTCGTGTATCAGGTTGACTCTGTGTTTATTGTTCTAACATCTGTGTATTTATTATGGGAAAATCTATCTTTACGGACTTGTGTTATATCCAATAAAAACAACACGGGGGGAAGAAAGGAATCATACAGCTGGAAACAATTTGGAGAGGGAAAATGAGTTGGAATTAGATTATTTTAAATGCGATACAGAGCAGGGCACACACTTCACTGATGGAAAGGCAGTAAACATCTTTGTCACAGCAGTAGGTGCTATGCTTGGTTTAGGCATGTGTCAGTTGTTGCGAACCTCCATTGCACGGTGGCTTTCGGACCTAATGTGGAAAAATATCTGGGGTTTGGTGGTGTCACAGAGCACGGTCCCAGACAACAATGCCCTCTGAACACTCAAGCAACTGACCAGAAAGAAACTTGTTTTCAGTAATTTGAAGAGGATGTCTGCCTTGGTGCCAGGATATGGCAAAATCCCTTCCAGCCTGAGAGGTGCCTTCTCAGGAGATGCTATCAGCTTTCAACTCCTAGTGCAGCAGGCTGCCTGAGATGCCAGGAGGGAGGCGCAGAGGATGCATTCAATCAGCTGTAGTCTGTACTAGGACTCTATGCATCTTCCAGAAGACCACGTAGGACGAATACAAACCCCATCTGTATTACTCGCACGGCTACCTCGGAGTGAGTGCCGATGATCATTTCGCAAAATGTCATGGGGAGCCATTGCACCGGCAAGTGTGATTTATTTAAACTAGTAGATATTATAAATACCATGGCAAATCTAATGAGCTGTGGCTTATGCAAGGGAAGATCTTAATACCAGCACAGTGGTGTATAAGAAGATGTATAATTCTTGGTTATTTAGAGAGAGAGTTTTCTCATTATTAGGCTGAATTAAAAAAAAAGCAGCAACCCAAGAGACGCATAGCGAACCGCCCATACCAACTGGATAACTGTCAAGCAGGCAGGCGGAGGCAGCTGGTAAAGAGGAAAAAAAAAAACCCAAATCTGAGGATGTCCAGAAAGTACTCGTTTTGCAGGAAAGATTTATCACACTGAAAACACTCGTTGCAAAGCCTACTCTTAAAATGTCTCAAACAGCGCGTTTCTTTTCAGAAATGACATGTTGTTCCTGGAAGGAGAAACAAAAATATCCTTAACCTCGAGGATACGCAGTATATTTGTTCTAGCTTATTTTATATATATATATACTGTTGCAGAAGGACTTCAGTGATGTCAGTCACTATCCCACAAGTCGCCTTACAAAGGCAGAAAGGCCATGCTGGAACAAAGCTGGGCTATTCCACCTAAAGACCCCCCACTACTCTCAGTTACCCTTTAGGCAGTAAGGCAAGTACACATTTCTTAAGGACAGATTTTTCGGTGCAATTCATCTGGATGGAAAGTTAAACGGTGGAAGAAAAGCTGTGATAATCTAGTGGTTACAAGGTAAAGTAAGCGCGAGGGCTATTTCAGTTTGCATTATCATCGTCGGGAGAAATTAATGAGTCGATGCAAACAGTTCATCACTGCTGACTGGAGAAGTCCCGACAGAAGCTACTGTATCATAAGCAGCAAAGCAAGACAGTAAACCACACCAGAGTGAGAAAATAAACCTCCCAGCTGGCGGTAGCTGAGGTTGGGAAGGATTGGCAAAAAAGTTATGAAACAACTACTGTGCTAAGAATTTATATTATCTTAACCGAGGAGACAGCTTACTGAGAGAGCGTTAGGTCCAGACTCGTCACTTGAGGAGGTTTCTGTCACTCGGAGGTTTTTAGAAAAGTAACAATAACTTCCTATTCTAAGAAAGCACTGTTGTATTAAAGAAACATCCTATTTTGAGAGGATGGATGCTTCCCAGCTTAGGGAACCGACCTGAAAATTTGTGGGTGATAGTTTCTCTGTGCTTTAAAAATTTCTTAGATGCCAGGGCCTCATCGTGACCTGGTGAGGTCAAAAGACACTGTAAATTGTAGATGAGAAGATAAACATGAATGGACAGCACCATTTGTAAATTATGAATTGCCAGTAATAAATTTTGTTTGACTTTACTAGAAAAAATGTCACTTTGCTAAATTCCTTTTATCATCTTTACCACTTTGTCTCCCTAGAAAAGAATAGCATATATAATTATATATATATATAATAGCATATATAATTTACAGCATACAATAATTTCTAACCATGAATAGACAAATTTTTATATTTCCCAATTTATATTCTCTACTCTCTCGTCTTTTTGCGAGGTACTACTGTCTAGTTCAAATATCGCTCCGTTGTGCTTTCTTTTCCCTCCAGGGTCATGAGTTCGCAGAAATATAAGTTCTCTTAAAATAAAATGTGATTGCTGCCGTTTAAATGTTTACCTCTTTGGCAGCAGGATTTCTTTAAAAGGCAGACATCCTTAGTCTAAACATATTCTAAACATGGCATGAATATGCTAATACAATTACTTCATGAGCTCTGCATGGCTTGCAGCTGGATGAGAAATGGTAGATGTTGGCGTGAAGGAAATCTGGAATTTTCATCCTGAGGGAAGTGCTAACTTTTCCAACTTCCTCTTCATTCCATTTTTACATATAAAAATGAAGATTTTCTTGGAATGGATGTTTTTCTGTAGACATTTTCAAACTAAAATAAAATACGCTGATATAGCTGACTCTGAACAACTCCCTTTTGTTTGTGGTGTACCTAATTTGAAATTAGTTAAGTGCATTGATGTGAATTGATGCAGGGAGCAGACTCAAGTCTCCGTACGTCACGAGCTGTGCTCTTGCATGCTTCCATATGTACTCTCAGCTATATGGCTCCACAATACACTGCACAGCTTGATAAAAGACATCACGTAGCATGACACGCTGCCTTCCTGTGACCTTAAACCCCAGGTCTCACAAAAAAAACCCCCAATAGTCTGATGTGGGGATGCATTTTAACACTTCGTTTCCATGGTTCAAAACTAAGTGGAAGTGGTTTTTATTAAATGGAATAGCTCCACTTAAGTGGTGGTAAGGAAAAGAAATTTTTTTTTTTTTTTTTTTGAGGGGGCGGGTACTTAGGGGTTTTGGCATTCTATGATCATCCTAATAAATACATAATTAGCTGTAGCGGAGAAAAGTACTGCTATGTATAATGTGGCCTTATAGGCAGAGTCTGTAATGACCTGTAACTCTGACCATCTCCTGATCAGCATTGGCCAGAACAAGAATCCCAATTTTCTGTCGCTTTTAACTTCGTCTTTAGCTACTCAGGATAAAACTTCCCATGTTGCTTTACCAACCTGCCTTGGGATGAGTGAGTCAGAGGTCCTGTAAAACGATAGTATGCAAATGCTAGGCTATTATTTAATTGGATACTGCACCGTAATTTGGACACAACAGGGATAACTTTGTGTTGCAACATTAAGTTTGGTATTTCCTTACTTCCAAGTGCCTCGCTTGAAACGATCACGTTCCTTTAATGTAATTTCTTTTTCCATGTCACTTTTTGTAATAAAATCGTTGGCTATAAATGATCCGTAGCATGCTGACTGAATTGGTTACTTCCAGAGTCCCAGTCCTATTTGTCAATGACTTAAAATATAATGCACGCTTAAAACAGGAAAGCATTAACATACGAAGTTAAATAAGGTGGTGCTGGGCTTAATCCAAAAGGACAGGGGCCAAATTCTGGTCCTATTGCAGTCAGTAAAAAATTTGCTACAGTTTTCATGAGAGGCAGGATTTTACAGCCACTAAAAAGGCTCCTGGCTTTTGGGTACAAGCAGAAGTTCAAATTCAAGCTGAATTTCATAGCAGGGACTCAGATAAAGCCTAATTAGTAAATGGAAATCAACTATACAGCGTTTGATTTTTTAAGTACGGAGCAACTTTGGAAACAGGCAGGTGCTGCCAAACCCTGCCACGGCAAGGCAAGTTCTTCATGTAAGACGACAGGTAGTGCTGGACGGCAGCGAACCTGCCAGTAGGCGATACTGCAATAACTTGGGGTTCTAATGACTTCGGAGATTCCCTGAGCTTTACGACTGTGGTTAAGTGTGTTGTCAAAATCTCTTCCCTAGAATTACAGATGATAGGTTTGGTCATCTAGTCCAACCTCTACAGCAAGCAGGACAGGCTAAACATACCATTAGACTTCAGCTACATGTGTAGCAGCATCCCTCCCTTTTCTCCTCTATTCTTTGGGATATGTTCTGTTTGGTAAACCATCTGTTTCTAAATTGGAAAGCTTGAAATGCACAGAGAGGCATTTACAAACATTACCAAAAACGCAGCAGTTGTTGATCTGTACATTTTGGTTTGCAAACGAACGTTTGGGCATTCAGGCTTGCATGACGGAGCCATGCAGTTTGCTAGTCACGAGCAATTTCTTTTTCTAGTGAAGTGGCTGGCACATTCCAAAATATTATGTCTGACAAATATCTTATTTTCTAATTGACAAGATTTCCTTCCTGAGTATCGTGCGTGAGTTTTTATCATTGGATTAAATTACCCGTGACTGTAGTTTATTTCTTACTGGCATTGTATGTCTGTAACTGTGGAGTATAGTGTTATTGTTACTGATACAAGAACCAAATCAAATTGAAAGGACTAAAGCAAACAAGAAAGAGAACTCTATCATCGATTATTTGGAGGCTTGAAAAAGTGCACCGAGCAGGGTAGTACTAAGGCAGCTGTTCTCTCAGGATTCAAACTGGCCAACAACTTCAGTTGTGCTTTGTTTAACCAGTATGTGCTTAACTTTAAACCCTCCGTTTTAAAGTCCTATCAAAGAGGGTTTGAAAGTGTTTCAATTTAAAGGCATGCCCAAGTGGTTTGCAGACTACAGAAGTCACAGTGAAAACCAGCATGCAAGATCAAGCTGATGATGGGTCCTTCAGCTGGGAAAAACTCTTGCACCTATCCAGTTTTGATCGGATTTGGCTTGAAATGGATCTAGGAGACAACTTTTAGCCATAAGTGTAATCTGTCGCTATCTATAATGGTCTCTCCACTAAAGAGGTTTAATCTTTGATTTGTGAAATTGTGATTGTGAAAGAAAGATGACTTCTAAGACTTAACCAGTGTTGGTGTGAAAAGTGGGTTTGGATTGCTGAGTAGTCTGCAAGTAGTCATAGTCTCTCCACAGAAAGCTCACTGGTGCACTGGGAGAAGACACTTCTATCTCTAGACAGAAGCTCAGCAGACGTGGTCTGAATTGCTGTAGGCTGGAAAGGTCTATTCCAGTTGCTAAAACAAAAGAAGTTTACTCATGGATTGCGATTTATTTTCACCTGTTCACTCATTTCTTCATGACAACATGGAAGCTTGTTTTCTGTCTGACTCAATTACCATCCATCTTGTTCAGAAGAGGTCTCCATGCGAAGTCCCATGTGACAGGGTCAACGCAACCTTGCAGCTTCTGAGGGGAATGGCACAAGCGGTAACAGTGGTTTCTGTCACTGTTGCCAAACTAAAGGGCTTCAGACAGCAAAGGCAGAAAAACAGGGAGCCCCTTCCTCACTTCTTTCCTTTGGCCCAGTTTCATCCCACATAGCTCCAGGCATTTGCATGAGATGTCTAAGATAGGAATGTCATCAGCCTGTATTCCTTGTATGGTCAAAGAGAGAGAAGCACTTCCAGAGGGCAACTGGGATCTTAATTTGACTGCATGACCGTCCCCGTTGACTATCCTGGGATCTTAGACTCCCTAATTAGGTATCAAGCTTGTTAATATCTGAATTTTGTTTGTCTATGAGATTTTTCCACCTCTCTGTAGATGTCTCCTCTCATAAAGTCATATCTGCTTGCCCCACATAGCAGACATGGAAACTAGATCTTCATTTAAAGTCCTAGCTATTTTTGGTACTCATTCACCAGCAGTACCTGCAAAAGTCGTCTTAGCTGACGACTTTCAGATAGATACTGGCCAAAAAAAAAAAAAAAAAAAAAAAAAAAAAAAAAAAAAAAAGCTGCAACCACAGGCATAACTCCACCACTGCTATTTAGAAATTTAAGAACAAGTGGGAGTCCAAAATTACCACCAGATGGTGCACCTATTTAGCAAGTGACAGACAAGTTCCACAAGAAAGGGTAGCCACAGCCTCCAGCAACCCATCAAGTTGCTTCCCCTGCTGTTTAATCTCAGCTGTGATATAAATTGGAAGTGTTTGAAACATGGACCTGCCAGTCATCCTATTCTGTTACATTTAATATGGAGTATGTTTTCAATCTCCGCAATGGAAGCCTTTCAACTGCCTGGATAGGGACATAAGGAAGTGGGAAAGAGCGGAGCAGATCTGTGAATGCATGTAAAGGGAGAAGGCAAGAAAAAGAGATGGATTGGGAGCCGTAAAAATTTGTAACGGCGAATGGCAATGAGCAGGCTTCAAAATCAGAGCATCTATGCATTACTGTTTCATTAATCTGGGCTCGTTCTGTCTCTTAGTGGTAGGTCGCTGGGAGAAGGTCTGAAGGATAGACCTGATGTCTAAGTCAGTATTTTGGAAAATTGCCGATGCCGGTACCCCAGGCGAAAACATGGGATATTTTATGAACTGCACAGCAAAGGCGGTGAACTTTTCCAAACAGTGAAGTGGTCTTTATTCTCTTACTGCTTCTCATTTCTAAGCGCTTGTAGAACTCCATACGCAGAGAAAGATTAGGACAGGTCGAAAAGCATGTATTTTCTGCCATATTTCTCACAGTGTCACATGACCATGTAATTCTTGCAACTAGATACGCTGTAAATCAACACATTATCGTGTGTAGAACATGAGCAGGTTCTTCTTCCCATTCTACTCCTTGCTTTAAAGAAAATTCTAAAGTAGTATTTAGGTTCCTGGCAATCCTCTTTCACGAACGCTAGCAAATTGATACAACAGAAAATAATGTGAGTCACTCACTCCTTTGCACAGGTGTGTCTTTTACTGCTTTCCGTTTTTTTGGTATCTTTTAAAGGATACCGTAAATAGAATTTAACATATTGATACAGAATGATGAATCAGAAAGGTTGTTCCTTTAATTACAACTTGACCAGTAAAGAAACATCTGAACTGAAAATTTCCTCTGAGCAAAAATTCTTTAACCTGAGAAGCACTCATTCCAAAAGGATAAAACACTTTTTCATTCTCTTTTTCCAAGCTGAGAGGAAGGCATCACCTCAAGAAGCTCATTACAATTCCGTTCCTATCATTTTTCACATACCCTGTGGCTCCTAGTTCAATGTTAGAACTATCATTTTATGGTTACAGCATGGACTGGGAGATAATGGACTTGAACTCGGTTCCCAGCTGTGCCATATACTTTTCTTGTGACCTTGGGCAAGTCACTTCATACCTCACCATCTGGAGACTAAAGATGACTAATTTCAGTGAGGAGTGGAAAGGCTTAATTAACGTGGACTGACCTCCACTTAAACATTTGGGAAGTACCCGGAGATCCTCAATCAAAAATGGTTGCCGTTAAAGTTGTCTATCCAAACAGTAAGCAAAGGACGGAAATGTTACGGAGGGATTTGGTTTTCTGGAAAGCAAGCCCGCAGGACTGTACTGGTAACATCATTAGCTTAGCTTGCGTAAGAAGGAAGTTTGGAAACTTTGGGCAGTTGTCCACAAAGAGCCTCACCCCAAATTTCACAAAGAGGAAATACATGTTCATTACTTGCACGGTACCCAAAAGAGAGGGAATAAAGCCCGTGGGGAGAGTAACTGCTGGTGCCTCACTGGACGCTCGCTGTCTGGGTGCTGGGATTCTTTTGAGTAAACCTTCCTGTTGGAGAGCCTCTTTTTCTAGCTACTGGTGCACGGTGACATCCTGACTCCAACACAGGGGCTTGAGCACTTCTGCCCTCCTTGCCTTTCTTTTTCTCCTTGCTGTCTCCCATTGTCTTTTACTTTGGCAGTTCAGCAATGCTGAAACCAAGTTCCCTTCCCCTTTGTTTGCTTTTCCCTCGTCCATTGATCAACCGCGTTGCTTTATGACGGACCCTGTACTATTAGCTACAGTTAGGAACAGAAGCTCTTAGCAGAAGGGTTAGCTGGGACTTCCCTGCCCTCCCACACAACCAAAGGTCCTGCAGTACCACCTTCTCGTGTGTTTCCAGCGATTAGTGGCAGTATTTCACATACTGCTGACACAACGAGGAATAAGCTTTGCTCAAAGAAGGCAAGACACTGATTTTTAAAAGACCCTGGACTACTGTGCTACTGGGGATAGGCACGGCAAGTTTGAGAGGCAGCAGACTTCCCTCAAATCTGAGTGGCAGTGGGATTGCTGATGGGCTTTTGCACAGCACGAACACTGTGTCCTGCTCAACGTTAAATTCAAAGTGTCTGCGTGGAGTATCTCACGTAGCAGCGTGTGCACGCTGTCAGTTTGGGTTATCCAGAGAAACGTGACATCATGTGATAGACGAAAACACTGCTGGGTACCATACAGCCTAATCCAAGACTTTTCACGTGAAATATTTGTTTTGGTTTGGTTTGAAGACATTTGCCTTTTGAACTGGTCTGTTTTAATTAGAGCTCAACCTGAACCACAAAAGATAGATTTGAACTTTCCCAGAGTTCAGTGCTGCTCAGATCTGGCTTTTGGTTTGGCCCATCACAAAGACAGGGGTCAGCTTCAAAGTTCAGATCTGGAAATGGGCTGCTACAAAGTGGGGGGCTGAAAAGATTGTTTAATGAGGCCCATATCTCATTTTAATGGTGGACTTGCAGTACAGAACGTGCTAGAGTTCTTTAGAAGTATTTTTACGTAAGCAGCATCTCAAAGACTGGTGTTAATAACCATCTATCTATTTAAATACTCTTGCATTTAGACTGCAGAAAGGGACTTGTCCATCCTTTCCCGGTCACAAAGCCTGGATCCTGGTCTGAAGCTGCAGTATCTTAAACACCAACAGATTTTGCTTCTGATCTTTGTCTAAAACTCCTCCTTCAGCTCTAGGGTGTCACACTTAAAAAACAATGGAAGCTCTTTGTGGGCTAGAAATTTGATCCTCATAACATTTCGGTTTTTCAGGGGAAAAGGCAGCTAACTCACCGGGCCAGCATCTGCCCGTTTGTCAACTTCTTGCAGGTGTGGATCAGCGTTTTAGGGTGAGCTTGCTCAGTACCTGGCGAAACACAAGCTTAACACAACACAAAGGATAAATAACAACCACTAGTCTACTAGATAAGATAACCTGACTGGGAGGGTTAGCTGGACAGGTAGAGATTGAACACTGATTCAGTATCTTTCATGAGTCCTGAGAAGATTCATATATATCTTCCTTGTTTATGTGAATCTTGCCACTTCCCAACTCCTGTCAGGACCAGAAACTCCAGAGCTGGGACAGAAAAAAAAAAAAAAAAAAAAAAAAAGACTTTGCTCTTGTGATGCTTCCAGACTCATTTTGCAAACCAGAGAGGTTTGGACCAGAATCTAAACTTTGTGTATTTATCCAAAACCCTCTGAGCTCTTTACTCTTTTAAATCTCTTTCATATGTGTGATTTGTGCCGTGTCTTGTTCACTGGGGTTACAAACTTGATTACCAGGCAAAGATCCTTTAAACACCAAGAAGCGTAGACATCATTACTTGAACCTAGCTCTCCTCCCAGAAAGATTCTCGGGCAAGTGGAAAGTATCAGAAATGTGAATGCAGCCACACAAGCAGTGGAAGAGCATTTGGAAAATATTTAAGCAAATTTAAAAGCAACTTTCAGCCCAGTCCTTTCACCAGAAATTTCTCATTTGCTTTCCACAAAATCTGAGCCCTGACAGGGGACGCCAGTGACTTACGGGGTTTCTGCTCAGCTGCTTGCCCTGCGCCTGGAAGATGTGATCTCGGCAGCGCCATTAGCAGAGCCGAACACAGCCTTATACTGACGATCTGCAAACCCAGCCTCTCTGCTGCAACCACCGAGGAAGGGATGGGCTGGGCTGGACTGTAAGCTAAAGCCAACGAGGCACTGTCCATCTGCTACCATGGGAGATATCAAGGGAGTCGTAACATCCTACAGAGCCACCACAGGACTCACCGTGCCTCAGCTGTCAAACCCTACCTTGCCAAGAGTGCAGCAGAGAAAAACATTAAAGCCCACACACCTAAAGGATGAGTGGTGGGTCACCACCGATGGTGCTCATGTTAGAGATTTGCTTGTGAAATTTGACATATTGAGTTGGTCCTCTGAGGTGTCTTGCCAGGCATCAGAAACCATGCCAGGAACTTACGTGAGCAACTGATCTGTAGGACAACCTTAACGAACAATATGCAGAAATATCCTCCAGGAGACAATCCAACAGCAATTCCCAGCAAATGCAACGAGAACCTCTCTGTTACGTTCCTGCACAGAATTTTACAGCAAAAGGCAACATTCTGGTACACGATTTGATACAAATTATTTTTTCCTTTTTTTTTTTTTTTTTTTCCTTTTCAAGCATAAGAAATAGGCTTTTGTCTGTACAGTTTTGAAGAATATCCTAAGGGCACCTTAAAGAGCAGAGTCCCTGGACAATGTGAAAGCATTACAATTCCTGTGCCTGTAAAGTGCTGTCCCAGGCACACCCAGGAGCTATTTCTCCAGACCAGTAGTCTGAACTGCTTTTCCGAGCCCCCAGCCTGGCTGACACCAGCGCTGAGGTTGGGCAGTACTTCCTCCGTATTCATTGCTATTACCACAAAAGCGTGTGGAGCTCAAGGTATTTCTAGACGTCAATATTTCACAGTTATTTGAAATTTCTCTCCCCTTGTATTACTGTTGCAGTGAAAGCTACAACGTTATGGATACTTACGCCATTTTACGATAGTTCTCTGCATTTAGATCAGAAGTCTGGCAAATAATTTAAATAAATATTTATTTATTAGATCCTGCCTAGACCAAGTAGGTGCCTAGTGTATGCGATTCAGTTTAGTAAAAGATACTGATGCTCTTCATAGATCTTATTTTACAAATGTCACGACTAAGTAGAATAGTACTTTATTTTATATGAAATCATCCTAATTCTGTACTTGATAGAATAAAATTAAATGATACTCTGAAAAAATGTAAAAAAGTACACTAGAAGAAGATATATTACGGTCAGTAGAATATCTTTACTCCGTGAAAGCAACAAAGTCATCTGGCTTTTAATGTAATGAAATCTTTTTTCCCCAGTCAGGATATAAAACGGGAGAACGGACTGATAGTGGAATATTTTAAGGGTGGGATCTCCTTCTCTAAAACCACCACATACCCTCAGCAATTACACTTTGATGACTGTTGCCAGCACAGTTGGAAGGGCTCACTGTGCCGGGAAGTCTGGCTTAACTCTCTGACGGGCTAACTTTAGACCCTTTCCCTTTCCTTGCATTTTCTACTTCCAGCTTTGGGGCTTCCCCATGCAGCTTGCTAGGTTCTGGAAGTCTTGCTTTTTTGGTGAGTAACTCTCTTAGTGCCTGGTAAGGCTGGATTCCTGTCCCAACCACATGGAAAATACTAGGTGGAAGGAATCTGAAACACAAGCTTTAGAGCCAACATCCCTCGGCAGACTTAGCTCTAGGTGCCTAGCTCTTGCCCTGTAGATGTAACTAATTTGGTATACTGTAAACATCGGCATCTAATCCGAAAACAGCACCTCGGATGTGCAAAATGTCTTGGGCTATGCTTTATTGCTACTGCTCTTGCTTCGTTTTTGTTTCCAAAAGGGGGTTTCTAGATTAGATTAATACATACATACATATATACATACATATAAAAAACAATTATGTTGGCTAACATAAGAAGCGAATGTGAGAAAAAAGTCTATGCTGACAAAGAGAAGTCAGCTTTTAAGATCCTGCTTAAAGATGCACGTGCCTTACTAGTAGTCAGGAAACGTCATCAACTCCAAATGGGGACATGAAAACATTCAGCATCTCTCTGAAACAGAAGCAAGTGCAACCTCAGTGAAGCTTCTGGCAAGAGACAGAAATTAGTTATTTTTTCAAACTAGAAGTAAAAGAAGGCTGTAGATCTAATGCTATGCACGTACGGCATGTGAGGAGGTGTGAGTGCAGAAGGTTAGGACGGGACTCTAAGTGCCACGTAGTTCTCTTGCAGACACGGTGATCCTGAGCACTGCTGTGTCCGAATGCCTTTATGGCTCTGGCAGTAGATGTCCAGGTCAATACTACGCTAGAACAGTATGTGGAAGAGCAGAGCAGAGAAGTCCCAGTCTCAGAAGCTGCTGCATCTTTCTTGGAGCTCGCCACGCACACTGTGCAGCTGCATAGACATCCTCCCTGCAAACAGGGTTGACGGTTTTTCAGTTGGCCTTTGAGAATTCTATAGCTAAATTCCTCTGTGGCTTCCCCACAAAGAGAATCCCACAAGAGGACAGCGTGTTCTCTTGCAGGTCCTTCTGCCATAGGGATAAATGCCTTAACCTCCTTGTGCCCTGCCGAAAGAGAGGTAATAGTCCCTTTTGTTGCCCTCTCCAGCTGAAAGATGCAGCTTCTTCAGGAAAAGACTACCTCTTGCATAAACAGATTTGTGTTTAACACCAATCCAATAATCATGGCGAAGTGGTACTGGACCAGTAAGAGGCTCTGCACACCATATTGAGGTAACGTTCATGGTTTAACTGATCTGTCTCAAGAAATTCTGAAGCAAGAGCTGAAATTTCATCTGCCAAGTACACAGACATTCACGTACACAGACATCTGCACACACAGACACCCACCCGCGGACGCTCTGGCATGCCTGGGTGTAGGAGCTTAGTGCTTACAACTACTCATAATTCAATGAACCCTTTAAAAGGTGTTATTATTTAACATGTTCCCGAAGCAAAGCACAATGATTTACAAAAGAATACAAGCATGACCACTGTCTTCAGGGGTTTGTTATCTCGGTTAGAAGTGACAAGACAATATAGGAAAAGATGACTTCATGCAAATGGCAGCACTGGCTTATTTTTAAAGAGATGTTCTTCAACACGCTGCATTTGTGTCAGGCTACTGAAATGATTGAAATGAGTTATTTAAAATACCGACACAGCAGAGAGACCATTGAGAAGGTCTATTCTGCAAGGTGATGACTTAATACTCATGCGCACAGGAGGAGGTATGACAGAGTATTTGTGAAATCGAGTCCATAGAAAAGTCAAATAAAATCACAGAATCATAGAACAATTTAAGTTGGAAGGAGCCTCTATTGATAGCCAAGGAGAACATCCATTCTGAACTGATTCACTTACTTAAGGCTCAAGCCTATAAAATCTACGCACGTGAAAATCTCAGTGACTGAAATGGTTTGATAGAAACCTATCTTGCTACTGTATCCTACTCAACTGAGCATGAAGTTGACTTGAAAACAAATTTACTTTAAAACCATGGTAGAACTGTGCTCCATTTTAGGTTCATAATGGAGGTTTCTTTTCTGCTGGGTTCTGTGTGTGGTATTTTTTTTGATGATGTGGCAGGCATATTTTCTATTTCTTAAATCAGAGCGGACAGCATTTCCCTTGCTAAGCACCACACGGGTATCTCATAAACATTTAACAGGCTATATTGCAGTACAAGAACACTATCGAGAAGAAACCTAAAAAAAAAAAAAAGGAAAATATGTGCCCACATATCTATAGATTCCCTTTCCATTGTCTTAAATATTGTTTTTATTTCTCCCTGTCAAATGCCCTTAAAAAAAGAGACCATAATGCATTGGTAAATCCTACACATAAGAGCTGTTACCATGAATAGATTGAATCAGAGAGGAGAATATATAATAACATCTGGTTCCTCATAGCCCCATTTAATTTAACGATCCTGTTTCTCTGAGATGCTTACAGGAGCCCATGCTTCCTGACAAGGGGTGCAAAGAACTGTTTTAAACCCCAGCACACTGCAAGATGTCTCCAGCTGAGCTTTCACCTCTTACAATATACCAAACCACAAGTCATCACTGAAAAGAAAAAGCACCAAGCATTCAGCAGGGAATCATTAAGTCCCACAATGAGGCATCAGTAGGTCCAGAAGAGAACAGAGGCAGGAGACGATCTCTCTGCTCCAGCTCTTGCTTCCCACATACTCCTTTGACAGTATTAGCAGTAGCATTGTGAAAACACAGCCAGCTGTGACACTGCACAGGCTTTTCTCAATGGCACAGTGTAGCTGGGAACCACCCCTCCTACTTTGTGCCCTGTGTGTTTCTCCAGCTATGCTCTCGTGCATTCTTTAAATGAGTGCTTAGCACCACGTTCTGATTAAATCCCGACAAAAGCAAGCAGTGGTGCTTTGGGATCAAAACCCAATTTCCCCATTTTCTGTAAGAATGAGATAGAGGTTTTTTGTTAGGGCTGAGTTAGTAAGAAACATGCGCTAAAACAAACACAGCTTTACAGGGGAGAGACCAAAAATTTCATATTGCTCTGGGCATTTCTAAAACATCCTCTCAGAGATCACAGCTAACTTACTAACCTCTCAGGAGCTGTCCCCGAAAACTCCGTCAAGGGACACGCTGCCAAAAGACAGTCAAAAAACACAGCAGAATTATGCACACTTTGGAAGAGAAATGCTGACTATTGTTTACGGTTGCCAGGAGTTAACTGAATATGTTTAGGCGGTAAATTAAGTTAAAAAGCCCTGTAAATTGTTGGAAGTCTCGTTACAGAAACCACTGTGGAAAGCACCACCAAGTCTTTAGAAAATAACCATGAAATTGGAAAAATGCTTGAAAAAATGTGAGAAGCAGGGGCATAGTAGGCTCCTTTTAATAGATGTGCTTCCAAAAGTATATAAATAGTGACAGGAAGGCTGCAAAAAGGCAAGTGTGAAATAAATCTGGCTCATGTACAGCCCATTCTAAAAGAAAATTTGACAAACCCACATGAACAACAGAAAACAATCCAGTTGACAGAGTGATTCTAGACTCACGGCCAAAATTCTGGCACCTCCAACTGTAAAAACTTAGTGGGAGTCTAGAGATGAAAAATGCTGAATAAGAGCAAAGAATCTGTAAATAAACCATTATGTCATGGCGCTACTCATTCTCGGCTTTGGAATCTGCAATGTTCTCTGTCCCAGCCGTGGGGAACCGTAAACAGACAACGTCTATAAGCTGCTGAAATCATGTTCAACTCCTGCTCTAGCTCTATCTGGAAGGAAACAAAATTAAACAAGGCTATTTTAGTTAGAATCTAATAGACAAAAAAATATTTCAGGGAGGAAATGGGAAACAAATAAACAATGTAAAGAAAACATTACCCCACGTGACCACTGGAAGACTCCATCAGATTTGACCAGAAAGTCTTGCCAGAGTTACAGATACTAGACTTGCACCAGGTTCCTCGTTCAGGAGCGCTTCTGAGCACACGAGCTACAAGAGGAACCTCACAGCCACAGGTGACCTTTTTTGACAACAGGCTACATCGTTATCTTCGTCCGCGAAGCCAAGCCATGATGATGATGATGACATCGTTATAAGTCGGTCAGTACTCTGTCAATGAGTGGAAGATGAAGAAAAAAAGCTGGTCCACTCCTCAGTGGAGTGGACCCCCGAGGAGAGTGTAATCCAAGGACAATGTCAAGAAGGCCAAACACTTCTCGCGTCAGCCTTCACTAAAACGGTCAGCGGTGAGCGGGTGCTTATAGAACTAGTGTCATTGTCGGAGGAATACTATCATCTCAGTGTTATATAGAGGGAAGTATTTGTACAGGTTGGATGCTTTCCCGTTAGCTGTCCCTCATCTCAGAACATTTAACATTGACAGCCACTAGTCCTGACAAACATCAGCGCTGAAAAGTTGTGGAAAACTCTAATTAAGAACAATTGAAAAGACAAACGTATTGCCTTTGTCCAGAAGAAAAAAAAGAAAGGAGTTATAGGATCAATCATCTTAAATTCAGTACCTGAATAAATATGGGAGCAAAAATCCATTTATAAGCTCATAACTGAGAACAAGGAGAGAAGTAACAGCCAACAAGGACCTGTCAAGAACAAATCATGTTAAAACAATCTAATTTCCTTCTTTTGCTACCCAGTGCCTCAGAGGCAGAGAAGCAGCAGTTTATAACACACATCTTGGACTTACAGGAAGATTTCGATACTGCTTTATACGACGTTCCCATGAGAAAACCGAGGAAAAGCTAGCCAAATGGGTACATACTATCTGGAGAGGGTAGTTATCCAAACGGAAGGACGCACTAGCTGGTTTTCCTTCGTGATCTGTGCTGGATCTGGTACCAGTCATTTTTATACTCGTGACTTGACCAAGGGATTAAGCTGAGCACATTGAATTTACAAACGATGTCAGGCTGGGAGGCACTGCAAGGGAGTCGGAGGAACTTTGGGTCAAAATTGAAAATTATCATGGAGAAACGGTCTCGAAAAGAAGGGAAAAAAAAAAAACCAAAACAAAAAAGAGGAGGCAAATCAGAAAGACAAATACTTGAGGATATATACAGGGGAATAACCAGCTGCACAAATGCAAGATGAGAAACATCTGCTGTGATAGCAGCTACACAGAAGACAAATGCAAATAGACTCAGAGTCAAAAATGTCCTGCTGCTGTGAAAACACCATGCTGGCACCAGTAAACAGGAGTGCAGCATGTGAGACATATGAAGTGCTCCTTCTGCTCTAGCCCCGAGCAGGCAAGGTCTCAGCTGCAGCTCCCCGTTGCATCTCTGGCACCACGCTGCTAGGCGCAACCAGCCTATTGTGAGAGCCCAGGGAGCCCAGGGAGAACGATCAGAGCTCCTGCAACTGCTCCGCCAGAAGTGTCGATGGAAGACACCTAGAAAGGGGTGGACGTCTTTAAATATTTAAAGGCTGATGCTAGAAGAAGGGAACACTCGGTTCTTAGCATCTGTAGAGAGAGAAGCAGCGGGTTTGCACTCAGAAAGACAGTTTCAGGTTCATATTAGCACCAACAGGGGTCCCAAGGCACTAGAATTGGCTGCGGAACTCCCACCTTCTTTAAGAACAGGACAAATAAATGGCTGTTGTGAAGGACACCCGTGTTATTAGCCTACGTTAGGGTCGAGGGATGGACTAGAGACCCTCCTGAGGTTTCTGCCAGCCCTGATTTTCTGTGGTGTTTTCTCTGCTTGTACGAAGTGATTTCAGTGGTCTAGGATTCTGACAAGCAGCGCTGGCAGTGGTAAGTGAGAGGGACAGAGCAATCAAACCAATCCCTGCTTTTAGATTATAGATCAAGAAGCCCAAAATTAATTACACTGAAAATGCAAATAGAGAAAGGATCTGCTCTAGAGAGCGAGAAAACTCTCACTATTGCCCTTGGACGAACCCAAAGAGAAGAGCCTGTACTATTTTCCTTCAGAATTGCTAATGACTGCGTTCAATAAAATACAAAACTATGAGGGAACTAGTTGGGGTGCTGCTGTCTGAGTTTTAGTTTACTCATCTAGATGTATCTATTGTCTTTTGCCCATAAAAAAAAAAGGCTCAATGCGTCCTTAACTGCCACTCTCAAAAGAAGACTTGTTGAAAAGGATAGGTTAGGCAAAAAAAAAAAACTTCTGTGGTTCATTTCTTCTTACCACTGATATATATTGTATCGCATCGTATAATCTTTCATGTGTCTACAGGCGGTGTAAATGCATGAGAAATTTGTTTCGTTTAACAGCAACGAGTCGTGTTTTCCTCTATCATAGTTGATTCAAGATTTAGCAAATTACCAGCTATATATTCTACAGTTTAATACCTACAGCTAAATTACAGTTCTAAAGGCTGACATTCAGTGGCAGTCTTACTCATCTAGCTGCTGACCTAAGGCATTTCAGAACGATGTGTGGAATAGTAATATTTTCATCTAGTTACTCAGAAAAATAGATGCCCTGCTAATAACGATGAAACAGTTAAATCTTTAACCCTTCATTCACAGCTGAATGATCAAAAAATATATATAGCATATATGATTCTCAGCTGATTGTGGTTACATGCTAAAAATACGCTGCTGAATTTGTGCATGCTAGAATGTAGTAAACTACAGCAATTACGGGACTTGTAATAATTTCCAGATCAGACCATACTAAGTTTAGTGCTCAGTTAGCAGTCTAAAACTTCGCCAGAGATGACATTTAAATTAGGGGTATAGGCTGCTCCACAACTCCAACAATGGATAAAGAGGCTCCTCTCACCTTATCTGCCAGAAATCGCTTATTTTAGGAAGCAATGATCCAGTATCTGCCTGTCTAAGCAGCAGCTGCCTGCAGTGCTGGGTACCAGAGCACTTTTAAAATACAGCTCTCAGCTAGGATGCAAATTAACCCCCATAAATAGCAGTAACTGAGACCAGCAGACCAGAGGCAGTAATTCTCTTATGGCCTGGCAGATTGCAAGAAGTGACCGTCAGAACCTTCACCAAAAAGGCTTCATTTCAATTAGTGCTGGTAGTGATCTCCTATTGGAGTTACTCGACGAGACAGTTATCGGATCAGACAGTTATCAGATCAGACACAGGAACATTCACATTACTCGTGAAAACATTCATTCTGTGTTTTGGTGATTAAATCTTTGACACCAAAGCAGGCATTTCTATGACAGAGATGGACGAATCCAAGGGCCAGACAAAATGTGTCTTTTCCTCCAAAACAAAACCTCAACAGAATTATTCTTGTCTACATGACAGAAAACATTAAAAAGTCAAACGAGAAATTTTCCTCTGAGACACAGATAGTGAGCGCATATAGCGCCAAATAGGTAGGGGACCAGGATATTCACTGAAAAAAGAAAAATCTACCTTCAAAGCTGGGACAAGTCCCAGATCTTCTGCTATTCTTAATCCTTCTCCATTTCACAACATTCTGGAAAGACTTGTCTCTTGTTGCAGAACAAGAACATTTTTGAAATCTCAGAAAATTCCCTAAAATGAGATTGCTGTTCTCCATTCAGGTATCGCAGCAATAATTACTGAAATATTTTTAGCTGCCTAACAACGACTTGCTTAGAACTGATTCCAAGTGATGACATGCTAATAGAAAGCTTTGTGTACAGCAGACACAGTATGTGAGCACAGAGCTTCCCCTCCCTGCCCATCAGCATTTTCTGATAGACTCTACTGATCCTAGGACTTTAGAGAACTGCTGAGGTAATGCTTACACTGAAGCTCAAGGGAAGTTTTGGAACATCCTCTAGTTAAAAAAAACACCCTAAATCCCAAAGAACTTAATTCTGAGCAGGACAATTGAAATTGCAAAAGGAATCTGATTTTCAAGCCAGATCTTATTTCTGAGCCCTTCTTATTTCAGAGCTGCACTGAAACAAAAGAGTAATCTCTTCAGGGAGTCAGTATGGTTTCCTTTTGGTGGTACCCATCACCTGAGGCTATCCCATCTCTGCTCCGTCTCCCACGTGGGTGAAGGAAAGGTACTTTCCTCCGTTCCTGAGGGAAATTTGGGGTATAACGGGAACGAGAAGTGGCGAAAGGCAAAGAAAGACAGGATATGCTTCTGTTTCACAAAACGGATCAAGGGAAGCACCATGTGAAAACTCGCAGGCAGGTCACAGACACAGCGTGTCTGGCTTACCTTCTACTCTGCATTCCCAAATCTTCGTCCGCGAAGCCAAGCCATGATGATGACTCTGCATAGGCTGAGCTTAAACACAAAATGTGAGCAAGCTCTCTCTGGTTAATCTCTGAGTATATCTACTGAACCGTAGATGTTGCTGTGTTCCATGACAGGTTCTGCTTGTTTATAAGCATTCCTGCATGGGTTTCAGAGGTGTCTGAACTCAAAAATCTTCCCGGGTCCGATTTTGCATTCTCGTTTACTCTCATACCAAAGAGGAAGGAAAATGTATCTATATATGTAGTTTCTACTATATCTCATATTTCCAATCTTTTAGATTTTTTTTTTTTTTTTCTAAAGGGGATGAAAAAAGAAAGCCTGCAAGTCAACAAGATGATACATTTTAAATCATGAGACTTGGCTTTGACTTTGGCTGGCGGGTGAAGAAGAGAGGAGTGACTATTGATATGTATTTTTAGAGAACACACTAGGAATTAGAACACAGGTTCCCAAACTTTTTTGGATTGCTATCAACCTTCAGAATTTCTTGTGGACCACCAGGCATCGTTATCATCAAACTTTTAATTGAAAACACTATTAAAAACAGTGTTTAATATGGCTCTGCAGGTTAACTAGGAACCCTTTACTGTGGCCTCCTGGACCACCGGTGTTCTGCGGACCACGGTTTGGGAACCACTGAACCAGACTACACACAGAGTACACCCCAACAAAACACTTCTGTGTCTGAAAGCCAAGCCAGTGCTTTCTATTGCACGATGTTCTCAAATAATACACGAGTCAGTTTAACCTTCTTGGTACCTGAAGAACTCAACACCCTTTTATTTCTCTCTGACCTTAAGTTTCTTTTTTATTGCTTTGGAGAAACAAGTAAAAGGTGCGAAAAAAACAGTTTATGATTGTTTCTTGTAGGACCTTTCTCATATCTGGCAGTGGTGTAACCTTTCAGGAAACTTGCTATGAAAACAAGGAATATAAAACACACACACACACACACGCAACACGCCCTCCCCACCCCCCTCCCAGTGCACTGGTCATTCCGGAATAGTTATGAAATCCATGAATCCTAAAATAAAAAAATAAATATAGCTTCTAAGTTTCTTGTTCTTTTTTTTTTTTTTCCTCCTCTGGAAAATTTGTTCTTTTTTTTTTTTTTTTTCCATTCCCAAATCCATTAACGATGTCAAAGCTCTGTGTGTGGTCATGACAGCATTTCAGCAAGCTTCTGCAAATTCTTTACAGTTACTCTTTGGCTGCGGTATTAGAGGATTGCCTGTTTATCACCAGATAAACACATAGAAGAAAATGAGAATAGCACTGAGAAGGGAACGTGTAGGGAAACATTTTAAGTAAGAACAGCAAAACGTGATCCAGCCCTACACGAGAGCAGCGACAGAGAGCAGTCTCCTGTGAGAGCTCAAAAGGGCTGTAGCATCCCTTCGACCCCTCTGCCTCTGTATCGTCTTGCTTATGTGCATCCCACGGGCAACGCAGCCAAACAGTGCCTAGTAAAGAAAGGGGGTTTATTTGCCTCTCTTCACATACAGGGTACCAACTGCTGTAACATGCAGTTGGGAACTGTGGCAGCTCGTGGCACCGCAGAACAACCCCGTGAGCTTTCCTCTGAAAGGATTTTTTTGTAAACAAGACTGTGCTTCTAGGACAGCATCACACTTGCTTTGGAGAGGAAGTAATGCTGCCACAGCAGTTCCACGCCCCTTGTACGCTCAATAGCTAAGGCAATGCAGAGGTGTGGGCCAGAGTGGCGGTGGAAAAGGGTCGCTACAGCAAAACTGCTCTACAAGAGAAGTCAGCAAGGGAAAGGGCTAGCCTCGATCTTGCCTTGAAAGAAAACAAAACCTACCCCACTCTTGTATCTATAGGCCTCTCTTGCAATGCTTCACACTCAACATCTCTAATGGACGCTACTGGAGGATTTAAAAAGGTGCATTAATAATATTCCCCATTTATGTCTTAGACCTCTTGCACATTTGGGAGGGTCTGCTATTTTTATATTGTCTGAACGCTTTTCTTTTCCCATGCAGTGACAACGGTTAGAGGTAACCTGTTTTCTGTGAGCGTTGCCACCAGTGGCTCGCACATTTTTCATCTGAAATAGTCAAAGCTCAGCTTGCAAACCTGACTAGACAGTGTAAAACCAAATCGTGTCGCCCCGTCTCACCACGGTCCAGAGCCATTGCCAAGTTCCCCGCTGGTGAAGGGTGTTAGGTGGGACTATAATATGGCCGGTGCTGCGCTGGGGTGACGTGCCCCAGCTGAGACAAGCGTTTTAAATACGTACGTAATGCTGTAAGAATGGGAAGTAGACACGCAGTGGTAATGCCCTTCTTACGTTGCTGCCTGACACCGTTGCTGTCGATAATGTGTGTACTTTCTTTAGTAAGTGCGTGCTGCCTTTCTGCCAACCCATCAGCTTTTGGCTTCTCTCCACAGGAAGCAGGGAAGCTGCGTTCACCTATGCCATTACCGCTGCCGGGGTTGCACATGCTGTCACAGCTGCCTGCAGCCAGGGCAACCTCAGCAATTGTGGCTGTGACCGAGAGAAACAGGGCTACTACAACCAGGAGGAGGGCTGGAAGTGGGGAGGCTGCTCTGCGGATATCAGATACGGCATTGAGTTCTCCCGGAGGTTTGTTGATGCCCGAGAAATCAAAAAGAATGCACGGAGGCTGATGAACTTGCACAACAATGAGGCTGGAAGAAAGGTATTCCAGAAAGGATGAGGGATGGGGGGAGGCTGGCTTGGTGGCAGGAGGCATTCCCTGAGAACTTATCCCTCTCTCTGCTGTTACCCCCCACCACATCAAGTTACCTGATGGTATCTAATGTTTACATTTTGTTGCTGTTTCTTTTTACTCAGAGCTGGCCATGTATTATAGGTGCTCCCCTAAACGATTCTGCTTCCTAAGCCTTCTTTCCAGTCCCACCGATAACAGAGGGGACTTTGCTGGAGCTGTTTGGCGTAACATTAAATCTCTGCTTTTCATCTCTTTTGCAAAAATCTAGCAAGAGATGTTGGGGTTTGTGATGGGACAGGACGGAGTGTCTGCATTGATCAGCTCCAAGAGCACTCGCAGCTATTCGTTCCATCCAAACCCAAAACACTTCTTTGACCACAGCCCTAAGGAAATACACACTTCCTAGCAAATGCACAACTGTCTCTTTCCCACTGGTGGGCTACAAATGGCTGTGTAATTGTCACTTCGGAAGAAGCGGCAGTTTCACGTCTACAACCATGACCGAGTTGCTTGCAATGGAAAAACTAAACCTCACGGAGTTATGCTGATATATGTCGGAATAACAATCCTCAGAGCTCTCAAAGCCTGCCCTTTAAAAAGTATAACAAGTCTTTCTGCCAAATACATGCCTACCACGGGAGAGATTTTATTATATCCCTAGAAGTGTTTCGCCCCAGGTAAAAAACCAATGCCTCTACCCTCCAGTGTTGTAGGAGGCTCCAATACATCGCTCCTCCACACCTAGCCCCCAAAGTTGGACCGAAATTTTCTCCTCTGAAACAGTGTGTGCTTTCAGTCCTACACTGAGCGCTAGCTGCTGAGGTGGGCAGAGGTGGTTGAATTGGCGGTGTCAGAAGCAGTACGGTTATCTTACTGCCTGTAGTTTGCTTATTATCACTCAGTCCATGCAACAAAACCTCCTGTCTGTGCACTGAAACCGAAGGTGGTGTATGGGCAGTTATCCACTGGGATCATAATATAAATATAAATATAAATATAAATATAAATATAAAATCAATGTGGTCAAAGAGGCCAGTTATGGGGCATAATCTAAAGAGCCAGATGAAAAAGCATGTTTCAAAGGGGTACAACCTTTTTTTCCCAAAACTTGCTGCCACGGGTCCGTGGGTGTAAGCGTCTTGGAAGACCAGCAGCTTGGAAGACCAGCTCTAGGTCCGATCACGTCTCTTAGCCTGGGTGTTTCAGCTCGGCGTCACGCGTTGTGTTTGGATGAAAAAAAAAGGATGGAATTCACAGGTTAAACTTGCAAGGGAGCATTTATTACTGCTAGATGCATTATCATCCCTGCTCAAACTGGCAACCCTCTGTGGTGGGCACCGTGCCACCCCCATGGAGATGCCGATGCCTGTGCTGTTTTGAACACGTTAGTCTAGGTGTGAAAGAGGGACAAAAGAGCACAAGTGGATGCACAGACAGAGAGCAGTGAAGTCCCTTGCCCAAGGACAGAAGGCGGCTCATTATCTGAGCTAGGCACCGATCCCACTGATTCCTCAGTTCTAAATAGAGTCCCGTAACCACGACACCATACTGCTGATTCTTATTAAGCCAATTATATTTTTACTCTTCATCAGACTTTCATAAGCAGAGGGACATAAACAAACCAAAGAAGTGGGTGTTTTTACAGCTATTTCTGGGAGCAGCATTCGTGTAAATGCTTTTCTTTCAAACATTTCTAAAACCTTATTTTTTTTTTTTTTCCCAAATGTTCTTGCAAAACCAAATGATAACTCTCACTTTCATGCTTTTGACAGGAATAAAAAGGCTTGTAAATACTGACAATACAGGTTGGGTTTTTTTTTTTCCAAATACACTTTTTTCTAAACAGTATTTTGGAATTTACCCACCTTTTTTGTTGTTGAACATTTTTCAGTAGTTATTTATACCAAGGTATACTCATTGCAATCATTCATGCATTGTACCACTTCCCAGAGCTAAGGATGACTGAAAGGCTTTGGTGCAGCTTTTTGGTTTTGCTTTTGTTATTAAGTACAATCCATCAGATCCTGCGGAATGTGCTCCTATATAAGATGGTATGGGGGTCATGTTTAGAAAAAATGTTGGTGTTAGGACATACATTCCCATGAAATGACTATGCAAAGTTGTACAGTATATAACACTTAGAGATTTTGGTTCATCTGGGATAATCTGCTATTTTTATAAATCAGAACAGTCTGAATTTGAGACTCACTGAAACTTAAGGTTAGAACAAAACTCTGGAAACTGGGATACGTTTTATTTGTTTCTGGGTTGGACCTTCACAAGCGCAGCCACAGAGTTGTGTTCAATTTCAACGGGAAATCACAAGTCCCTCCTGAGAATCCAGGCTAACTTGAGATCCGACCTACATTCACACGAAATTTGGCAGCTTTGGGGGTCCTGGGTAAACCTGGATTAGATTGTGAGCCTGAAACAAAACCTGAAAGCAGGAGATTTTGCTTATGTGTGGATGTCACTCTGAAATTCTCCACATGGTCCTTCTTCTCACCCAAGTCAAAAATAACCGCAGTTATGTCTGGACACTTGCTAAAGCAAGTGTCAGCAACACTGAACCTCCATCTTCCTCCTCTTCCCTTCCAAAAACCTCACAACACAACTGGGAAAAGCTCGTTCCTCGCTGAGTTAACAGTCTGTCAGTGCCATCCTGCTGTTCTGCATGCGACGTGTCTTAAAACCTGAAAACAGTTTGGTGCCCAGCTTCTGGTTCATGACTGCTATTATTAAGAACCAAAGTAAGGCGATTTTCCCCTCGTTATGAATAGGGGTAAAAGATAAGAAGGAGACCACAGGTAACTAAGATTATTTTTTTACTTCTTCGTTGCTTCAGAAGTTCTCAAATAATCTTTTCAACCTTAGGGTGGACGTGCCAAGGCAGTAAAGGAAAGACGTGCTTTTCTAGCTTCCTACAGAGATCTCACACCGCTTTTACGGTTTTAAAAAAAACCCCATTTACATCTGTAACGGCAAGGCTCACCGTGCTTATTCAGTCATACCAAATTGGGTTTCTGAGTTAGGTAAGAACAACAATACTTCACCGGTATGTCTTCATTTTAGTCTTCTCTTCAAATCCCAGAGCCTCCTAAGACAGAAACATGAGGAAAAAAAGATGCCAAGAGCTCCCAACCCCACCTACAGGTATTTGCAACTTGCTCTGAAGTCAGTGGGAGGCCCTTGATGACCTCACCAGACCTCTACCAGGTGGCCAGAAGATCATTGCTAGAACCATTATCCAGGACTCTGACCACCAGTTTTGCCCCCAGAGCAGCTGGTTGGATGCTCTCTTATACCACTGCATGGACTTTTTCCCATGCAGGAATCTTGCCCATTCTGCATCTCTCCCAGCACTTGTCCCAGACACGCCTGGGAGTCAGAGGCATTTGTAACTATAGCAATGCCTATAATGTTTTGCTGTCGTAGGGATGTTCTCAAAAGCTGGCCTGCTGGTATTTCACTGTTGTTAAAAATAGAGTCCAGAGGAATTTCTCTTTGAGGAAAAACCAGCACGCTGTATAAATAATTGCACAAACTTTGCGAACAGATGAGGTAGGAAATAGTTCTGGGCGCTCTTTAGCTTCAGGCTGGGCCTGAGATGCTCAACACAACACTGATAAAGTACCTCCTTGTACAAAAGAATGTCTTTAGGCTTTGGGGTGAATTTCTGATGACTGTGGAAAGAACGAATCCCCCAATTGCCCTGCATTGCATCTCCTAATGGCTCTGCATCGCATTCCGAAGAATTGTTTCAGCTCATGGCTAGCTTGTGGAGTTTCTAACAAATTTCTAATGAACAGCACCAGCCACAAAATATTAAACTTGCCATCAGTGCCATGTGAAGGAAATAAATGCTTAGAGATTCCTGGTGACATGAGACGCTACTGATGGAAGAGTTACGCTTTGTGGCAAAACAGCGCCGTGGTGTGTAAAAGAGCGAAGTGGCTGACTTCACCATGGCCGCTACGGTTCAGGACGGAAAGTACAGGTCTGGTAAATGAAAACAAGCCCCCGAAGAAAGACTAGTGCAAGTCTGATGCATATGTTACTGAAAGAATGGCTTGTTGCAAATCTGAATGATTACAGGGAGATCTGTGGGCAAAACTTTGATAGAGTAACGAAAAATTAAATACCAACAAACCCAAGTAAGCCTTGATGCTGTTTTATGAGACAGCTTTCTACCATGTATTTTTAGAAACATGCATCATTATTCTGGGATAAATGAACTTAGAAAGAGTAACATCTGGGAATGCATGCCATTAATCTTAACTTTTTGTTGAAAGCTTCAAAACAGTGACCAGCTCTCATGGGAAATCTCAATTATAAAAACAGGGTTTTGTGTTTGTTTGTTTTTAAGAGGGGAATGCTAAAAGAACAAGCTGACAAATTGGTAGCAGATCACAGTTTTTACCAAAAAGAAGAAAAGAAACTTTTCTAACAGTTTGTCCATCAATTAGACTCTGAGGATAGACAACAACTGTGGTTATGCGGATAAAAAGCTGGCCGATTTCTTTCCCTTCCAGAAACATACCCATCAAACTGACTGCCAGCAACTCAGCCTGCTACCATCCCAATATTTACTCTTTTGTAATGCTGATGGGTTTTTCTTGAATGCCTGGAAGATGACAACATCTTATTTTACATTTGAAACAGTAAGAGTGTAGAGAGAGAAAAAACAATAATTCAGACTCTCTTCTGAAGAGCTTATTCACTTACGTGGGACAACATTTCCATCTAAGACATGGCGCATTCTCACAGCTCCTGGCACCAGTACAGTACCTTCCCAGTACTGGGAAGGGTTTTTTTTGCTGAAGTGCTTCGGCTGCAGAGCAGCTAATGCGGTGATTTGTTGGTCACCGTTGATTTTTTTTATATATATATATATATATATTTATACTTATATATATATATTTTTATATATATATATATTTATGTTGCAAACTGTCCTTGCTGCCACCTAAAAGGACCTGAATACTAGAAGCAATGCCCAGGAGAAGACTCTGGATGAAGCGCTCTGAAGTTGCAGTGGAGGCTGAATCCCAGTTTCAAAAGTGAAAGCCAACTGATTTTATGCTCTTAGAAGCCTAAAATAGTCTTAAAAATGTGACTTTGTTTCCTAAGTCATTTCAGCGATTTAAGGAATGTGACTTGCCAGGTTTTACAGCCCTGAGTCCATCATTTGCTGAAAGTTTCTTTCTCTAATAGAGACAAACTATTTCACTGCACATCCCTTGTGCGAACACTCGGGAAAGAGAAGGTCTCAATAGTTGCACTTCATGACATACTTTCCACTTTCCCACTTAAATTGATTTGCAGACAGATGTGAATCCAACTTCAAACAGTTTGGTGTTACAGCCTGGGTGAGTTAGACGGATGACCAATGCTCATCCATATGTCCTGAATATGCAAGCTTTGGCTCAAAATCTCATGAGGACAGTTCTCCTGCTTCCAGTTGGGCGGGATTTACTCGCCTATTTTTTTTTCTTCCAGGAACACACCCTTAACATTAACTGCCAGAAGCTACGTCTGGTACTATCTTACTTTTTGAACATTTTGCTTTAAAATTAGAGGGGGGTGGTGAGGGGTGGTGTGGGGAATAGCCAAATATTTTAGGACTTGCTAAATGGGTTTATTCTAGAAATGTGCATGCCCATGCATACCATGCAATGTATGCAAGCAAGGTATCATCCCTCTAGTGAATTATTACTGCACCCCCCCAAACCTGACAGCTCTATACTGCCTGACCGAATGAAACCAGCAATGAAATATTTTTAACCCTTTAAGACGACGTGTAAAATTTTACTTCGAGGTTTACAGCAAATCCCATAGAAAAGAGAACGAAATGCTGCAATCACCCCGGGTTTGGGGATGACCTGGAGGGTTCCTCTTCAGATTTTTGCTTTTTGCAACATTTCACTGTAAAAATAAAATTGAGAATCTATTAATCGATTGCAGCAGTTTACTGCTCACACTTAGCGGCAATTTTCTCTTCTTCTAGAAGGCAAGGAAGAGGCACAGATGGGTTAGGCTCTAGAGCCCATTCTCATAATAGTAGGGCCTTTCATCTGACGAGCAGCAGGTCCCAAAATCCCAGACTTACTTTCTTGATAGCCAAGAGAACTTGGGTAAAGAGAGCAGCTGGGTCTTCTTCAGGTTTTCTTTATGCATTCAGTGGGGATACTATGGGAGAGGGTGCCTTAGCTAGGGAGGCAGGTGGTGAAGGGCAGGGGGAGGTAAATTGATACCTCTTGGCACTTCAGAGGGTCCCCAGCCTTGCTGGGCTCTGGCCAGTGCCAGGGAAAAACCATCTTAACGCTGTGGCTGGATATTGACCCATGCAAAAGCAGAGGCTCCTTGCTCCCATTGAACTAAACAATAAGAAAACTAAGGATGTGGCAAGAGAAGAAGGAAGCACAGTAATCCTGTTCCTCACCTCCCATCCCACAGAATATAAATACGGTTTTGATGCTTAATGGAACAGCCTCACAGAGGAGCAGAAATCACAACATGCGGCTGAAGCACCTCCTGCTGGCTTCAGGTCTTCTCTTCACAGGACTGGGCACAACCTGAGGAGACATGGCATCATTTTGGGCTCTGTGATTTGCTGTTAATAAAGATTATTTTCAGGACGTTTGTATTAGAGGAGTGGCCTTACACCCTACTAATGCTAGTTACGACCCTGGCTATCCGAGTTAAAAAAACCAAACCCAACCAAACCCAATTTTGTTTCACAGATGGGGACATTGGATCAGCATCTTGTCAGCAGTGGTGGACCCCCGGCTGCACTACAGACTAAGCTTAGCCAGTGCTCACACATCATTTGCAAGCCATCAGCTCTTGTGCCGGCTGCCGCATGAGTGTCAAAGGGGTGGTAACATCTTGCGACCAGGATCCAACTCTTTTGGTGCTGTTATTACCCAACGCAAAAGTTGATCACTTGCATATTTGATGGGGGAAAATTCTTAAAGTCTCTTACTTCTTTTTGATACTGCAGTCAAAATATAATATGGATTTTGTTACATTCAACATCTGGTCCAAAAATGTGCATTTCCACTAAGAAAAACACAAACCAGAAAAGGCAAGCCAAAACAAACACACACAAAATGTTACTATTGTTCTTACACATTTTATCCAGATAGGATTTTTAATATGAACAGAAACTGTATCTGATGTTATGCAGTTGGCTCTAGATATCGAAGTTGAAAAAATGAATTTCCTTTCATGCGTATTGTTTTATTTCAGTCTTCACAAGTCCTTTACTACTTAACTGGCAGCGGACAACCCTCAAATTGCATTTTCAGTGTATGATTTATATAGGTATAAAAATATGTGGGATAAGAAAGTTTTAACGTTATTATTTCACAATTCATTTAACGAAGTCGCAGTAGTTACAAAATTTTACTTGGCAAGATCACACTGGGGTGGGAGCGCGCCTGTATGTGGAAAAGGGACCTAAGGAATGTTCCTACAATTAGTCTGAGGCAGAACAGTCCGGTGATGGGAACTTGCTCTGGGAGGTAGATCTTGCTGTAAACCCTTCAAGATTAGATACGAGGCACTGACACATGACAAATGAAACTGCTGAGAGAGTGGGTCATACGAGCTAATGATTTTCCATCCTTAATCAGGCACCTAGTTTGGCATAGTGTATTAGAGCTGAGTAAATGAGTACCTTTAAGGCTCGGGGTCAAAGCTTTGGTGGGTGTTTTGCTGAGGAGAGCTGAGCTGGAGGGCCATTTAGGGAGAAAGAGACGGAGCTGCTCTTCATTCACCGCACTGAGCGATCAGGATCAACTCCTGCCGTCTTTGCCAGGGCCGGTGGCACCTTGCTGGCAAACGGAAGTTGCTTGAGATAGATACCACGCAGACAGATGTACCTCTGGGAAAGCTGGAGCATGCTGGCTTGTCAGCAAAGTGAAACGTTCCACAGAATCTGGGTGGGAAAAGGGAAAAAAAAAATGTTGCTCAGAATCTGCTTAGTTTGAGCCTTGTATTCCCTGACCTTCAAGTTTTTGGGCACAATTTTATACCCACAGCTGACTGTGGGCACACAAATTATAGCATTCAGGAATTTAACTACCTGATGATTGGGCCTGCACTCAGTGTTGTAACCCCAAGCATTCCACATTCATGAGAGAAGCCTCCAAAAAATAAAAAAAAACCTGCGAGATTGGCTTCAGCATCGTGAATTAATACTTTTTGAAACTGCTGCGTTTTTGAGCCTGCGTGGCTTGCATTTGCAAAGTCCTTCCACCATCGTAAGCAGCGAAATAACTCAGCAGTGAAATCAGATTTCTGTACGGCCAAACGACTCACGAAACTGGATCTTTAGAGAGACAGCAACAAAAAGAGAAATCAAGACTTAGGATAAAATTGCTGGAGATTGTGCTACAGGGGGAGCCAGGCGGTGCTGTGCGTGAACGGCAGCATCTCCACCAAATACACACACACGCATCCGTATATAAACACACAGAGGCAAAGATATGCCCTAGGACATCAGGACGGGTGATACCTTTGTCTTTCAGGAACAATGCCGCTTTCCGTTGTACCAGGGAAGCACATCCGTGACAGAGACGGAGGCTCCTTGGAACAGTGTCCCCTATGGAGCCCACACGAGAATAAGGAGCCTCACACCCTTCACCTCCTCCCGCTCTCTGAGCGAGTTACTGACTTGCCCTTTCAACCAAAAAACCCGACATCAGAAGCAAGCACGGAACAGGACAAAATGTGTGCTCTTCACCAGGATCTACTTAGGGAGAAGAGGAGCATGTGTGGCGGACCCGTCCCAGCCGCAATGCTTTCCTGGAAGTCCTTAGATCTCGGCGCTCTCCGCTGAAGGTGTAGGGCAGGTTGCCTCCATCCACCTGTTGTCATGGATTTTGCTGCAGTTCTTGCGGCTGGAGCTGCAAGTTGAGCTGCGGTTGAGAAAGCTACAGAAACAGGCTACTTTAAAGAAAACGTATTATTTCAGCAACATCAAGCAAAACACCTTTATAGATATCTACGTGCACATCTAAATACGAACAGATAATTTTAAGCCAGATTTGTGGAACAGGACTGGAATCTTGCTCGGGGGGGTCTTTGAAAAATCACGTCCTTCTGCACCGGCATGAAGTAGAGACAGAGCAGCCTCCTGAAAGACCCCCTGAGCATTTCGTAAGGCATTTCCCACGTGCTGCCACTGAAGTGCTGCCCCTGCAGCAGACGATGGCAAGTTTTCTCTTTTTTTCTGTAGGGAAGACCTGAAGGTGATAGAGTTTATCAGTGGACTTTGCAGTGTCCACAAAGAGCAGCTCACAAGAGCCTTGCTGATCTTTTTTACAGTAGTTGCAGCTATAGAAACTTCTTCCCTAACCCAGTAAACCTTCCTGGAAAACGCCTTTTCTCCGACCTGGGAAAAACCTGTGATTCCAGAAGGTCTAAGGTATTTTTGACTAGGATGCTCAGCTATCTTGTACTTGCTGCTGTGTGTTGGCAAGGGAGAATCAAAACCAAATATTCTTTTCAATATCGAAACCCCAGAAATTTGGGTAAAAAACAAAACATACAATTTAAGTGAAACTTGAACAACTCAGGAGGGTGCCCTCTATTTGCAGGGATAACCAGATCTGTGCAGCTTTTATTTTAAGGCCAGTTTCTGAAGCAGTAAGCATTTTTTACTTCCCTTCTACTTCATTATGCCATTGTACTCAGATTTCGGCCCTTTTATCCTCTGCCCATTTCAGTCATGTTCTGGGATCTGCAACGAAACCACTACAGGAGATGGTCTGCAGCATCAGTAATGCTTTAGGACAAGCTCGGTAGCTCATGTTTCTTTGTTAGCATCCCATTGCAAAAGGGAAGGATCAGCTTGCTTTGTTCTTAGGCCTTGATTTTCATAAGCTAATGATGACTGCGGGTGTAATTGTGGTCAGGCTTAAGTGGTAGCGCGAGGGCAGAAAAACAGAGGCACTTCCGTGAGGCCGTTTTCTCCTCTGCTGTGCACACAGAGCAGGAGGGCATCCGCTTGCCTTCCTCCCGGGCGTACACCCGTGCCTGGAGAAGGAGGTATGTGCCAGCCCTTGGCGTCTCGGCTGCAGCAGAGCTGGGAGGTTGGGAGCGTGAGCCCAAGCACCCACACGTTTTGGTCCCTTCTAGGGACCATCTGATGCTGGATGAAGCTCCTCTAGGCTAATATCTTGTAGCAACAGCAATAATAAATGCTCCCATTGCGCTTTGGCTCGCAGCTGAGCAGGACCCTTCCGTGGATTTTATTTCCTTGAACGTTGCACAGTTGTTGTCCTGGTGCAAAAAATGTATTTGTGGCGGAACATCTGCCTGACAGTTGGGCTAGCTACTGCAAGGGGTGCTGCTTCTAAAGGGGACGGTGCGCTCTGTGGGTTGGATAGTTAATAGGCGTGCTGGTACTACCACCGCTGGTATAGACGACATTTTTAATTACGCAGTGAACACGCACGCCTACTCAGCCACACAGTGTATATTGTTCTGCCATATTAAAGCTGGTCAAAATTTTGTAAACATTCTTTGAACATCACATAAAGCAATTAAGATTAAATATTCTGAACCTTACAACACTTATACATTATTCTTTCCCCCCCCCCAAAATGAAAATGGTTTGAAAATTCTTGTTAAGGCACCGGAGTCCCATGAATTACTTTGGCTCTGAAGACACGTCTTCTGAAACTTAAGTAAATATTCTCCAGTATTTGGAAACAGAGTGCAAACCTTTTTTAACAAAATGACAAAACGCTGTGTTTCTGACCAGGCGCCATGTAAAACAAAATGTGTTACGAGTATTTTGCTGGGAGAGGAGAAGATTTAGAAGCATGCATTCAAAAAATTTGGGCCAGCAGTAATGAATATGAACGAAGCAGACTGAGATTTAGGCAAGCTTGCAAGACCATTTTCCTGCAGTAACAATATGCAAATGTCTGTACACATAGGTTCTCGAAGAGAGAATGAAATTGGAATGCAAGTGTCACGGAGTTTCAGGTTCCTGTACAACCAAGACCTGCTGGACCACGCTCCCTAAATTCAGAGAGATTGGATATATTTTGAAAGAGAAATACAATGCTGCAGTACAAGTGGAGGTGGTACGAGCCAGTAGACTAAGACAGCCAACCTTCCTGAAGATAAAGCAGATTAAGAGTTACCAGAAACCCATGGAAACGGATTTAGTGTATATTGAAAAGTCACCCAACTACTGTGAGGAAGATGCTTCCACAGGGAGCGTTGGTACGCAGGGACGACTCTGCAACCGTACATCTCCCAACGCCGATGGGTGTGACATGATGTGCTGTGGAAGAGGGTACAACACACACCAGTACACCAAGGTGTGGCAGTGTAATTGCAAATTCCACTGGTGCTGCTTTGTGAAGTGCAACACGTGTAGTGAGCGGACAGAGGTGTTCACCTGCAAATAATGGCATCATGTGCAAATGAACAGAGAAAATCACTGCGAGTGAAGACAGTGGAGTACAACGAACGATGACAGCATCAATTTGCACATCTAAACTTCTTTGGGAAAAGAACCGCAACTGACACCGCAACAACCACTCCCTTCCTGCTACTTAGACTTCTACGGATGGTGCATTTTAGCTGGCTGGCTGTTGTAACTGCTTTGGAAACAAGGGCAACGGGATTAAGGTGACGTTGACGACCACACGGAACTTTCTTTCTCTTCTGTTGTGGGTTTTTTTTTTTTTTTTTTTGTTGTTGTTGTTTTTGTTTTTTAACTGCAATCTGGGTGTTGTAGATTTCTCCTAGTAAGTGTTCTAAGTAAGTTATACACATCAGAGAAGCTGATTGCATTGCAGCTCCTATGAAATTTAAAAGAAAAAGACACTTTCTCCTCTTTTACAACAACAAAACCACCGAGCCCTGTGCGAATAAATACTTTTTTTCTAAGGAAATGAAATCTGCACTGACTAGAACACAGCAGTCTTACTGCAAAAATCTAAGTTTCCAAGAAAGCAGGTAAAGAGAAAACAACTGGTAGGGATACAAAATCTATGGCGGAAAAACTCTACTATCAGTTTGGAAAAAATAACGTTCACAGAATTACATCAGCTGCCAGTGACACTGGAACTCTTTGAATGAACATTAAAAAATAATTATTTATGTTTTTTAATAGTATAAAAAAATTCTAAGCACTAACGGGTAGCTATGTCTTAATTGTGTACTAAATGTAAACTTATTGGAACTCTGACTTTATGATTTTTGTATTTGGTTCTCCCCAAGTTCTTCAATGCTACTGATCTGTTGTCACTCCACTATTAGAGAGTTCAATTACTGTAGGCCTTAAGCAATTACCAGAACTGAGCAAAAAGATCATGCGAAACTGTGGTTACAAATGCTTGATAAAGACTTTTCCTGCTTGCCTCTTGAATGACTCTTTTTAGACTCAGGCCTGAGGCGCGGAGCACCTGCTCTCAGCTCCTCATATGGAGTTTTAGGATACAAAGGCATGCTTTGACAAATATCAAAGGTTTTGCTTTGCCATCAAACGCACCACCAGGATCTTCCAAGCATTGCATTTTGCCTTTAACAGTTGGAAGTTAATATTACCGAGAGTTTTAAGCAACTTAACGCTCAGTATGAACTGAGAATCTAATAAAAAACACGGTAGCTGAGCTCTAGGTTGTTGTAACCCGGGAGCTGTGGTGGCTTCATGAGCATAAGAAAGCTAAAATTTGGGTTAGTCTGTTGTTATTCTGAGGTTGGCAATAATGTACCCCCTGGTAAATACATGAATGTTAAGAAAGAAGCCGACTTTTTACACCAGCACTCAATTCATATTCACACATCTTGCCCGATGAGAGATTTTTTAGAAAATCCTCAGATATTTTACTACTGTAAATTCTAGTGTTTTTATCTTCAAGAGACAGATATGCCCACTTACAACAAAGCACATTTAATCACAGAAATGTTTGCTTGTAGCAAAGATCTCTACCTGATTTTCTGAAAACTTGGATTAAAAATTTCCTAACGTCTGCATATCCGCATTTCTAGCTTTTGTTTCACTTTATTACTTTTACTGAGGAGCTACGCAGCCGTAAGCCCTCCCCACCTGACGCAGTAGCACCTGCCACGCCACACAGTGCTCTTGGGGCAAGGGGCTGGTGGAGCTACAGCTCTGACAACTCCCATGCTGGATATGTGAATGAGCCAGGCTCCCCTCCGTGATTTATGCACCTGTACTATCAAAAGAAACGTGGGGACCTTCATTCAAACACTCATGAGGATGCGCCTTTCTGACCCCAAGCACTTACCCTCTGGAAACCAGACCCCTTTGAGGAGTCTCCCACGGAGCAATCCAAAATTGAAGAGCTCAGTTTTTTTTTTTTTCATTGTTGCTGCTGGTTGCTAACCACCAGCCTTGGCGTGAACGAGTGCAACTTCACAGAAGTCAACAGGGACCCCAGAAATGCTAGAGTCACTCCAGATAATTTAAAGTCCCTTTGATTCATGGGTATCGTTGTTGAATAATAGTGATATACTGTACTTTCACTCCATTCTTGACAGGAAGCAAATAAAGCTCCCAAGCACAGTAATGCACAGTCTTATGGTACTAGATACTGTAAATATATTAGAATAGTATTTGTTAATTACAATTGAGGAAGCCAATTAAGTTATATTATTGTATATCATTTAAATGTCTATAGAGTATTTTAAATTATTGTGAACGACACTGCGTTAAAAAAGAAAAAGAAGGTTATATATTATAACACCAACCACTCTGAAAAGTGGACCAAAGTGACAGTTTCTCTCTTTTTTTTTCCATACCCCTATTTCAAACAGCTCTCTCAGCTACTGTAACACCACATTAACAGTCCTACGAACGGATTAGCCGTCTAGAATATAACATTTCAGAGCATCCTATAAAAGTTTTGCTCACGTGGAGCGCCGCATTTGGAAACCTACTGCGTGGCACAAAGCAGGGGCTGACCATGGGAGTGTGTGGACTTGGAACTACGATGTCCCAAGAAAAAGCAGTTTTGATCAGAAAACACCATTACCACTAACGTACGGAAACGTCCCCCCAAAACGGTGACCTTTCCATGAAGGTGCCTGTGAACACAAGTGGGTTACACACAATTTTTATTTTAAAAAATGTAGTTTGATATCAAAGAACTGTGACGATAGAGATCTGAATGCGACCAGGAACACAACGTGGTTTAACCATACCTTAGCCATGACAAAACTGTATGTTATTAAAGAATTTAAGAGCAAAGATCAATTTGTTTACTATGTTACTGTTTTAAGCAGAAAACAAAAGATTAAATGTGTTTCCATTAAAACTTAATTCCCCCCCCCCCCCTTCTAGTCCCCTTTCTTTTTGTTTGTTATGCATTTGGAGAAAAGAAAGAAGGCAACAAGGGCTTATGCAAAGGCGCCCTGTGTACAGGCTTCTCTGGATGAGGAACGATAAGCAGATTCCAAGTCCAAAGCAGTTTTTGTGTTTCACGAGAAACAGTGACAAACGTGCCTCTGTCTGGTATCACAGGCCAAAGCCATCTACCTACACCGGTGGTACAGAGAAACTGCCGCAAGCACCGACCGTGCTATTACCGGAGACTTCGGTTAGCTCAGATGAGAAGGAGATAAATGGTTGGTGATAGACATGGGGCATCTGACTCCAAAATGGTTCTTGGCCATGGACCTCATGGAACAGGTTAGCGAACAGAGAGGAGTAGGAGGCATAGAGGAGAGGCTTGAAGGTCCTGACTTCAGCACTTGCACATGCTCCAGCTTATTCAACCGAGTTATGGACACATCCGAAAACCCTACCTTAATCTGGATCGGAAAGATTTTACAGCTTTTACCTTGGTCGGAATAGTAGCAACCTCCTTGATACCGAGAATAGTGTCTTCCTATAGGAATTTCCTAAAGAAAATGTACACCCTTTGCTGTATTTGCCCCTCGGAAAAGGTATTCAGCTATAGATAAAGGTATAGCCGAATTCCGCCGGAACTAAGTCCAAAATAACCTCATTAAAATGAACTGAGTTGCCCCAGGTTTATAGCAGCATAAGTATGCACAGCGTTTTGCCCGTGGATGCCAGAGGAAACACTGCACCTTCTTTCTAATTACATCATGGGAAACTTGTCAAAAGAGCTGCAGGCAGTTTTTATCGCAAATGGCAATATTACCTTCATTTCTACAATGCCATCTGAAAAGGAGATGAAACTCATCAAAACGTTTGCAAATCTTTTAATAAATCTAAAGCGTGTTGGGAACAGGTCACTTAAAGTTTCAAACCTATTTCCGCGGATTTCTTAGTTTAAGGTTAAAACCCCAAAGTGACACTGAATCTAACAAATCCAGACCTTCCCTTAGACCAGCTTTCCCATGCAAAGGACTTGATATGCCTTTCACTATTGAAGGCACAATCGGTGTTCAACAGAAGACGCTTTCTATAAAGCTAGAGATAATTTGTATTCATAGCAATTTTCATAACCGGACAGAATGACTGCACGTTTCCTTTCCATCCCTTCAGAGCTTTTGTTGCAATGACAGTTCCCACAGCGAAGGCGGTACAGTAAAGACCCAACATTCTTCTCTCCGCGTGACGGCCACAATGACATGTGGGACGTACACAACTGAAATAAACACTGGGATACACATATTTAAACCGACGTCTAAGGGGAAAAACCATCAAAGTTGGAAAGGCAGGGGAAGTTGTAAGCAAATTCAGTTTGTGAGACTGATACTGTAAGAAACCTCCTGCACGCAAAACAAACCGCACCGTTGGCTCAATTTCACCCGCAAACTTTCCCCCCTCGAAGCCAGAGTCCTCATCCACACCTCTGCACATTCAGACTGTTTCACGCGAGAACAAGCACTCCCAAAGGCTGGCAAGTATCTTCCTTTCGGTGTTTTAGCAGCTATTAGGAAAGCGTAGGGGATAATTTTCTGCCAGGGGACACACAGCTGCATATTCAAAATTTGCATCTCATTTTTTAAATCAAGATCCAGGGTTTTTTTTTTTTTCCCCCTGCACATTTCTGCAGTGCAGACATAAGCGCTTAAAAAGATGCGTCTGACGAAGGATAAAGACGGCAGTTTTCACGTAATACATGGTGGGTGGTTGTAACGTGTTCCACAGAGCGCTGAGGCGGAGGGAATAATACCGCTGTGAACTCAAAACCTTTCGTCGTGCTGTTTTTACTGAAAGACATACACTAAATATTACTTGTTTGGAGACCCTAGTGTGATTCAACTTTTTAGGCTGGTTCCTTTCCTAGGTTGGTGCTATGAAAACCGGGAATAAGGAAGTCTACTTTGGTTCCACGTCCTCTTATTCTCACTGTGAACAGACCATAAGATCAATAAGGAACCAGCTTAATGACATTTAAACTCGCCCGTAGGTATTAAAAATGATTAAGATATTTGTTCCACAGGCGACACCAAACAAATGGCTCCACACCAGACATGGCAAGCGTTTGCATCGCAAGCCAGCTGTGTGATTAGCCTCCGCCTTCGTTTGCTGAGCAACTGAGCAAACCAGCGGTTCAGATCCCATACAACTAAAAGGAATTCCGAAGGAGATTACAAGATTTTGATCTTATTGTTTTATTCCTGTGGCTGAGAGTGAAAAGGAGCATTCCCGCAATCTTTGGGTAAAGGGAAACCTAAAGGCATTCTGAAGACTATTCACACCACTCAACTTAAAAGACTAAGAGACAGGCTAAGTGAACTGGCAGCCTCTCTGGACTCCCTCTGTAATAGGGAAAGAAAACGTGCTCCAGGGGAGGCGTTAGTTCAGCTCTGACAGACCCTCTCCTCCTTCTCAACTGGAGAAAAAGCCCAGGGAGACATGCTGGATCATTTATCTGCTGAAATTAAACCCCAGAAATGGTGTCGTGCGAATGAACTCCCATCTCCCCTCCACCATTTGCCTCAGCTGCTCTTGGGCGCTGATTGTGTTTTTCTTAGGTATTTTTTTAACTTCAAGCTTTACTGGTTTACGTGTTGTGGCATAGATACTCTATTATGCCAGTGGAACTGGCTTTGATTTCCCTTTTTACTGCCACCCTGTTCTTGTCTCTTCCAACCGATCTCCGACCTGCGATTTCACGCACAAACTCCTTCCCTGCAGAAGTGATTTCAAAGAGAATTGTAAAACCCAGACTCTTATCCAGTGATCTGATGAAGCTGTTTGCTACAAGAGTAGCGTACTTACGATTTTCACTTCCGCTTAACATAGGTGCTGTGAAGAGAACTTTCACCCAAGAGGTGAATGTTTACCAGTAGCATGATACTGGTTGGGAAGGATCCTAATGGGTCGGCATGGCAGCGCTCTCCTGGTTATTTCACCAGAGAGCATCCAGGCTGCTGCTCCCGAGCACACCAGGCTGTGCCGGAAGGCTCCTCCGGCAGCTGCATCCCAATTACCTGCACGGACTGTACCCTGCCGCTGAAGCTGAGTTCAGCCTGCGGGCTAGCTTTGTTAAAAAGGCAGTGAAATTCAACATCACGTGTTTTCAGTAGCGCTGGCCATCACACAGAACGTGGTTACTTGTCTCAACGGCTTCCCGAGGTAAGTATTATAGCCTTTCAAGACAAAGACAGATACACATAGCAGCACTAAAGACAATCAGCATTCACAGAGAGAGGAAAAAAGGTACGCCTCAAATCGCGTCATATATCCCAAATAAAAAGCCTAAAATGCACACACATCATCCCTGTATGTATTTACATTACATGTGCGTCCGGAAGGACGTACATGATGTGGGTTCATTTTAGGCTTTTTTCACACGTATATGTAAATACACTTAAAAAATTACATAAATACGTGTGTGCATATTTGAAAAGCACCCACTGCAGATATTCAGAGCAGTTTCTCTAAGATTCTTCCTCAGTGTTTTGCTTTTCAATGGGAGTGGATTTTGTGGCCTCTTACTGAAATAGAGGGACAGAAATCTTCCACGCTTCCTTCCAGATGTGCTGTATCACCAGCATCGTAGTTAACACCCGATAATGCTCCTGCCTCGCGTTTGTAGGTCTCAAGGAAAAGCTCACTCTGCAGTGGGCGGCAGAGGAGATGTGTGAAACCTCCCCCTTCCACCTACTCAGGCAGAGGAGACAGCCTAATTTAGGTCTAAATCACATGCCAAGGGCCCCGGCAAAAGCCAAGAGTGAGGGCTACAACTCAGACATCCTGGTTCCGGGCGTGGGCTTCTGACTGCCGGCCCTACCCGTCCCAGTTCCGGCAACGCAACGGAGCGCCCGTTGTGATGAATATACGTTTCTTGGCAAGCACCTCACGACCCTTCTTCCTTATCTCCTTCTTTAAAAGATAAGCTACTTAGTGTTTGCCTCTGGCTGGTATCAGCACATGTGTCATGATATGCACCAACTTTGCACCCGCGTTAGCCTTTTGAGCAGACGCAGGCACCTTCCGTCAGAAAACCATCACCGGTATGCTCTGCTCGGACATTCACAGTAACGAGCCCGACAAACGCTTTCTGTTTTTAAAAGGCTAGAAGCAATGCAGCAGGACAGGTTTGTCCACCCACTGCATTTTGTTCCAGCAAATTCTGGCACGGAGCTGCATCTGGGATCAAACAGTCTTAGGAAGCCAACACACCGAGCTCCAGCGGTTGGCTAATGTAAATATATAATGGCGTGGGAAAAAGTCTTTTGTTTGGTAATAGTAGGTGATACGGAATACCTGTTGTTCAGGACAAGGAACCAGAGAGTTGGATTACGTTCAGCGATGAACGGTTGTCTTTTTTTTTTTTTTTTTTTTTTTTTTTTTTCTGGTGCGTAAGTTGCTTTTGTCTCTGCGCATTTGTGTGCATGCATGCAGGGGGACTTGGGAAGCATTTAACTAAGTCAATGTGTAAATAAACTTCTAATGTTGTGGACCAAAGGTGGGGGAAAAAAAAGCACATAGTGGGAATCTAAGCAAGAAATACCTGGAGATGGGTCGCAGCAGCATGGTCAGAAAATGCGTGCTTTGGAAGTTTCAGCTGACTACCTAATCCAAACCACTCCTGGAGGAAGGAGAAGGAATGAGGAAGTCAGCTTGCGGTCACCAGCTTCTCTGCCTGTGATATCCAGTCCATAATTACTGCAGGGCTACAGTTCAGCCAGCTTTTGACAAATGAACTACCAAGAGTTTTCTCTGCATGTTTTCTATTCAAGTGTGTTTAGTCATAAATACTTGGTTCTAACGGCATTCTCTTAGTCAAACAGAGCCACTCCTAGGCTGTAATAATACATTTTACTCTTGGTATAAGCCTAAGCCTCTGAACAAGATTCTTTTACTCTGGATGAAGGTCTTTTTACAGAAGTTGAGTATCCTGGATTTTTTTCACCCACGCTGATTTTGACTGATTAAAACCCTAGCACTCTTCCTCTCCAAACCCTTTGCAACAGTCCCTATATTCTGTACTGAAAAGTTTCCATGAAACAGAACTAGTCCCTGTGATATGCAATAAATTATCAAATTAATTTTATAAAAGGAAAAAGTAACAGCAAAAGGACAGAGGCATCAGGTGAGAACACCCAATTTCCTTCTTGCCAAGGACTTTACTTGTATTCAGCTTTTTTTACTCTTCAGGTTCATAAACCAGAAACCCCTGAATGGGTGTAATGGTCCCACTGACTCGTCTAGAGGTGTTCCCATTTTAGAGGTACCTGTAAACACCAACTTTCAATCCCAAAGATCTGGAGCAGGAAGCAATGGGCCATAAATACTCCCTGGCAGTGCTACCGTATGATTTGGCTGAATTTGCAAACTTAATATTAAAATGATACGGTTTATTTTTAATCGGTGTATGTTTGTCAAAACATATTACTTTTTAAAACGAGGGGCAGTACTCATTTTTATTCAACACATTTTTAAAAGCGCATAATAAGAGGTCACACAGCCCTTTGGTGATCACTTCTTGATGTGGAAATTAAGATCTAAGAAGTCAAATGCCCTCTACTAGTATTTGAACCATTTTTGTAGGCTTTGACCCTGTATGAGCGACTCGTGTTTACGTCCAACACATTTAATGAAAGTACCAGCACTGACAATTTTTGTTTTCAGGTATTCCTCAAGTACTCTCCCCACCCCTACCTACCCACCGGCAAAGAGAAAAAATAGAAATCTAGTTTTTTAAAAAAACAAGCCAAATGGATGCTTTCCCAAGGACCTCCATTTGCTTACCTTTAAGAACAGCACCCTCAGTTTTCTGCGTTAAACCTTTTGCATTCAAGAGGTGCCTCTTTTCCCTAGATGGGTTCACTTGAGCTTCTTTCTCCACTTCAGCTCTTTAGTTAGCTACACTCCCTCACAATCTGACGCCTGTTCAAATGTCTCTACTCAAGCTGAGACAGATCCAAAAAGTACTTGTAGAGGGTGCTGGCCCCAGTCCCAAAAGCCTTTCTGTTGGCACTTCAGAGCAGTGGAGTGTTTGCCTGCTCCCATCATCTCCAGCTGGAAGTGGAGGCAACTGAGCTTACCCTTCAACGGCGGATGACTGCAAGGTAAGACGCGTCAATTTAAGGACCAATAAATCAAATCAGACCCTGCTCAAGCTCTGAAACTTGTCAAAGGTAACAGCTATCACCAAATTCAGCTCTGACTCTACGTCCAGCAGGGCCAGACTAGAGGAGGACGTGACCTACATAAGAGGGTTTTTCATGTCCAGCCTCAAAAGTGATTGAATTCCTCTGACTTCTGAACACCTCGTCCTAAATATCCCATTTCAGTTCTCAAAATTTTCAAACACTTTTGTTTAAAAGCTTTGTGTTTAGCATAATAATTCCCACGTTTGGCTACTTCTCAATAAACCAGCTATTGAAAAACAGACCTCTCAACAAGGGATTTTCAGGATTAGTCTCAAAACGATAACGTAGCTCACACACTCAAGAGAAGCACCAGAAAGAAAAAAAAAAAAAGTCGCAAAAGCAGTCACATGAAGCCTAAAAAACTGAAATTACTGAAAAGATAGAGTCCGTGCAGAACAGTAATGTTAGCACAGATCCTACTCAGTATATAATTGCAGCACTTAGGAGGCTGGCAGGGTTGCGCACATTCATTCGCTCTATAACTAGTTCACACGCTTACCTTGGTCGGAAAAAACCCCCAAACCTGTGAGAGAAATTTGCAAAAAATTTTCTTGGGTGAAAAAATAGAGGTTATTCAAGATGAATCTCTCTCTCAAACTGATCATAAAAATGGGACACTAGCAAGTAAGAAAACTTTTTAGAGTAGGCTTTCTCAGTGTCTTCATATTTATTTAATTTCAACTATATATTTTAATACATTCAAGCTAAAAGCCCAGGAAAAAAAAAAAAAAAGAGGGGGTGGGGGGTGGGTGGGGGTGGAAACGAGAAGCAAAAAGATTTCACAACTATATCAGAATGAAATAAGTTGGCTGGTCCAAGAAATCCCAGAACTATAAATTTTTGAGCTCCCTTGCAAAGAGAATACTTTTCAAGAATCTTTTGTGTGTGTGTGTGTGTTTGCGATGGGACAACCATTTTATTCCTGTCTTAAGGAGTATGTTACCTTTTCTGAATATTTCTGTTCAAATAAAGCCCGTAAACTTTCTCCCCCTCCTACTTTGGTAAAAAGACTGACCATGGGACAGTGCTGAGGTTTCATACTTCGGTTCCAAAAGAAGACAGCTCCTTCTTTTTCTGCACTCTAAGCCTTCTCAGATATATACTATATAAGATGTCACTCTTCCAAGTTCAGACACCCCAAACAAACAAAACTGGGATATACCACCACCTTCATCTTAGATCGTCATATAGAAAGCCAAAAAGGTGTTAACAGTATTTTTTAAAGGTAGTGGGAAAATAAAGAAAATTTTTAAAATTCCACAGAAACCAACATTTAATTAGTAGAAGCCTAATATTACAACAAAGCCAGGCTGTCATAGTTTCTCACAGTTTACAAACAAACGCAAATGATTAAATCAACGCTTACTGGCCAGACTTGAGATCTCATTTGTGAAATATTGCCCAACAACTAGAGAGCTTCCCCTTTCCCATCATTCAGAAAACCCCAGTAGAACTCGATCCTGAGCTCAGGTGTAGCCGAGGACACTTCAGGGAGCCCAAGTCAAATCTGGGAAGCCAGGAAGGACACCCCAGGCGTGGCGGTGCACAGGTTAGCGTGGCTTTTTTAACAGCTATGCCATAGGCAATTCATGGCTAGAGTTATTTTCAGCCATGAAAAGGGCTCGGCTTCTCTGCACCATCAAGCGGTGAATACCTCTGCGTCTTCTGGGGGAGAAGAGGGCAGAAGGCAAGAATCCAAGTCTTGGTTTTGAAAGCTACAAGCAAACTGCTGGGAAACCAGTGCTCTGGCATCGGTGCAGTCGTCTGCGCCTACTGTGGCACCAGCTCAGGAGAACACTCGGTGGACGCGGATGGAGAAATTACTTGAGAGAGAAGTGAGATGCTGCTGGTGCTCAAGCACAGAGCTCTTCTTAAGTGACACTGCAGCCCTGTTGCAATGCTAACAGCTCCCTGCTCAATCCCACAATATTTAGCCTCTATTATTTGGAAAGTCTTGGGTCATATTTGCTTGCTTGGTGCTTTCCCAAAAGTTGGCAGCCAGTGTCTTTTCAAGACCAGCGACAAACCAGTGCAAAATAAACATGCTGTCATGAGAGTGTGTTGTTACACATCTTCAGCACAGGTTGCAGAGTCACTCCAAGTGCGGATGAGGCAAACAAACAAATGACACCCCCCCATGCCCCCCACCCCCCCGGCAGCTGATAACGCAGATATGCCACTCATGTTGTTTTGGTAGTGGCAGGTACCAGGAAATCAGAGGCAAGGGGAACCCCATCTGCTCAGGGGGCCAGGCTGGGACTGTTGCCCTTGGGAGGCTGCCCTGCTGCCAGCAAACGGCAAACAGCGCGGACTGAGGAGCCCGAGGGGCATAAGCCCAGGTTTCAGCACACCTCGCCGTGTCGCTTGCAGCTCGCGCTGAGAGGATCGTGTTTGCATACTCAGGGCATGAATAAAGGTGAAATTTTCCAAACTATTTTAATGTAAATACGGAGAGGTCTACAGCTAACCAGCGTGGCAGTTTGACTGGGATGACTGCCAAGGAACAAATTTAATGCAATGTATTTCATGTACTCCTAAACAATGGGTAAATGGCACTCTCTTGCTGTTTAAACGGCATGCCCGCCGCTGCCTACGTGTCTGCCCACAGGTGCTACGCAGTACGAACACTTACTGTCTGTTAACATAAATTTGCTCACTTGTATTTGCTTCCCTCTTCCAGCCCGGCTGCTAAGCCTATCGCAGGTCCCAAGCTAAACAAGTACAAACACCGCTCGCCAAGTGTGTAGGCAGCAATTAAAGCTCGCTGAGGTAGGGTGCAGTGTTTTAATCGCACTGGCCGGTGGCCAAGGAGCTGTAGAAGTGAACTGTGCTTCCTCAGCCATGGAGGAGGAAGGAGGAATTCCCTTCACGCCTCTAACGCGCTGCTGTCGACAGCACTCCTTCATTTTAGAGCTGTGCCCTTGTCCGCACGTTTCTACCTGCCAGTGGATATTCACAGGCGTATTCTTAAAATTTGCCTTCACCACAACTATTCTCGCAACCATATTAAATAGTAGTAATGGTCCCATTTCCCCCCGACAATTACTTGCGATTAGCAATCAAGCTTCTATTGAAGTGAATCTATCACCTTATTTTAGCAAATGCCGACGTCTTTTTGTCGATTTGGCAGTATTCATGAAAACTCAGTGCCAAAACAAAAACACAGGAAGTATTTTGCTATTACACAAAATCAGAGGGGAAAAAAAAGTCATTTTAAGACATCAAACTAAGATATTTTATCAGTTTACGGGCTCACAAAGAGGCATGCACAGAAACCGTTTGCTGAATTTTAATGTAAATCTTTTTTACCTTCTGGGACAAAGCCCCACTATAGTAATGATGATGGGCAGCACAAAAATCTGTTAATTCCACGAGTTTTTCTTTCTAGTAATTTTTTTCAGTTATTAAGTGTATACATGACAATAAGGAGATAGATTCAGCTCATGAGGTTTTTTCCTTCGGATGTAAATGTGGAAAAAAAATTAGTAATAATCACAGGGTTCAGCGCAGTGCTCCCAAAACTTTCAGCTTTCTGTTTGCTGTTCTGTTGCTGTGAAATAACTAGAAGTGCATCCTGGATATCAGCATACAAAGAGTATGCATAATTCAGTATAGACCAAATGGTTTAGAAACATAAAGAATTATTTATAGTGCGCTCACACGCACACCCCTCGCCATGGAAACACAGCAATTGCCTTACCATTAGGACGCAATTTCTCTGCGCAGTGAGGGAGAATGGCAACTTATCTGCGTCTGGGTGGTTTCACGTTACTGTTTGTGGTCACAGATCTCCCCTCCAAAGCATCTCTCAGATATGGAATTAGTTTTGATTGCTGAAGAAAAGGTTAGATCCATTTGAGAGAGAGACGATGTGTAACAGAAGAGCACATGTGAAAACACTGCAATTACTGCACAGGAGTGATGTGGAATACTCAGCCATGGGGGTTCAAGGACAAATGGAGGAATTTTAAGCCCAGTTCAAGGTCACCGCAGGCCAGTGTTTCCCACCTTGCTGTTGCTGACGGTCAATTGTTGCTGTCATCTGCTTGCTGCTTGGCAGCCTAAATGAAGAAGCATTGATTGCAGATTCAAAAGGTAGAAAAATCAGAATGAAGCGACATCCCTGTTTATAATCCTTCCATAAGGTCAAGGATTGAACGGACAAGAGAAATGGTTTTTGCTCTTTAAAGAACACAGTGTATGCAGTCGCAGTATTTAAAGGTAACCAGAGCTTTATCAGCAGAATATAGGGGCAGAGTTTCTGAAGGACGGATATGCCTGCATATAGAGACAGACATCTACCAAGATTTTTTTCATACGTAAGTGAGAATGTAAGGAATTAAGATCACCGCTTTCCCTCTTGCACTTGAAACGGAGGCTATGACACAAAGAAACATATCCTTAGCCCTAATGGTGATGATGACAAGATTATCACACTTTGGCAATAAGAGCTTCCTACTTGGTCATCCCTGCAGAACAAGAGCCCTTTAAGAGAGTTAACAGAAAATGGATGATAATTCCTCAGAGCGTCATACCAGACTGTATTAAACCCTGGCGTGAACTAATCATATACGTTTTAACACAAGCAAACATAATAAAATTCTCAGCTGAAAATATCAGTCATCTCAAACAAGGCGTGTAAGGATGAGCTGACAGAATCCTTGCAATTTTTCTGAAAGGTTCGTACTGAGGCTAATTTTGCAATATGACTGCAGGCAAAACTCCCAGAGATGATAAGTCACAAAATCAACACCAAAAGGTCGTACATAGGAAGTCCTATTAGTGCATGAACGGAGTTTATTCCCCAGCTAGATTTCCTATGAACCGACCTGCATTCTGTCTCATTAAAAAGTGCTCCTGAATCCACAACGGAGGATTCCTTTGTGCAATCTGTCCTAATGACAGTGAAAACAGAACGGCTTCTATATGGCTGACAGAGGCTCTTTCTCAGAAGGGCTAAAAAAGAGACTTCTCTCGCCTTGCAGATGTAAATGCAGCGAAGTACTTTGGGAGCCTTTAGGATAAAAAAAGCCTGCTCGAGTAAACACAGGGTATAATTATAATCATCTGTCATCTCTGCGAATCCATACATTTTATATTCCACTTAAAACAGTGAAAAAAAAACAACAAACCAACCCTCGGTGGGATGTCTTCCAGCAAACCAATTTAGCTAATGAGAGTGAATATCAATGACTGTTGGCTAATCAGAACGGTATTAGCATAAATTCTACTTAATGAGGACATATTTGCCTGGTGCCAGAAGCCAAATGGTACCGAGCTAGCGTGTAAAATGCAAAGGATGGGTAAGTCTCATCCGGAAGGAAAAAAGAGCAGAGCAAATAAACAGAAATGTATCTGAGGTCACCGTTACGCTAGCACGTTTTACGCAATTTGGGATTTTAACCTCACTTGGGGCTTTTCAAACTTTTTCATTACTATACAATCTAATCAACCCTTTAACTGTGATGAATTTAATACCCTGGGTAACAGCCTGACAAGAGATCCGGTTGAACTCTCTTAACCTCATGCTGATAGGTAGATCACCGAGGGAAATCGCTTTTTTCCTCATTTAACGCGTGCAATACGCACGCTCGGCCGCACCACAGAAGTATATCTTCCCTTTGTGCACCGTGGAGGGCTCTCTGCTGAGAAATGACCGAATTTTACTCTCAGCTTCAAAATCAGCAATGTTACATTGCCCTCTGTCTGCCTGCGAGCAATCTCAAGCGGAAAATTCCCTGCAGGCACTATTGTCCCGAAGGAGTTAAGTCCTAGCAGCATCCCGGTGCTGTTCTGCACACTGCATTTCTTCCTCTTTTGTATAGGCTCCGTATTAGACAGTCTGAGAAGTCTCCATGAACAATATGAAAGATTTTTGTCTGCAGTACCATAAAGGGGTTAGAGTTCAATGCTCTCACAAAATATTTAATCTTGTGAAATGTTATTTGTTGTGTCATTCCTGTATATACCTGCTTTGAAACTCCTAACCTCAGATTCTTCTATGTAAAGGAATATACGGCACAAGTGTTCTTACCTTTGATATACTATAGGATCTAACAATATTTAACTGGTGAAGTCATTTTTGTTTCCAAACCTGGGTCTCAAATATGCTTGGGAACGTGGAAACTCACAATGCCCTTATTCATGACATCAAAATCAGTTCCATGGTAACACATTGTGATGACAAAATACACAGATTGCAAGGTCACAAGTCACACTTAAGAACAGGCAGGGGAGAAATTGTTAGTTTAATGAATAACATTAGCCAATTCCAACAGGAATAAAAATACAGGAAAAAAATAAAGTGCCGAAAGTAAACACCCTTAAATGCACTTCAGAACCATTTCATCTTAAGTAGTTCTTCAAAGGCAGAAGGCTTCCACAGCTTTCACCTCCGCGGCAAATGGAAGCCCACATTAAAAAGAAAAGAAAGACGCCACAACGCTAATGATGGCACTAGCAATGCTCTTCCTCTGTATGCACAGAGAGAAACCGCGACCGCAGGGGAGAATTTTGGAAGAAAAGGAGTATTTCCAGCCTAAACCCCCCAAAGCAGCTAATGATTCTTATGCTCAGCAAGGACTGGGCTCTCGCACACAGTGACGAGCCACTGTTGAAGCGTGCATTCCCTTGGTCTATAGCCAGGTATTTGAAATATTTCTGTCACAGAAGTCAGCAACAGCGACTGTCGTGCGGATCCTTCTAATGAATCTGAGGTTGCTCCTTCATTGCTTATTCGCTGAACGCTGTATCATAAGAAAGCAATCCAGAATTACAGGGCTTTAATGCACACAGGGCGCCTCTGAAATGTAAGCCCTTTTGCTGCGAGGACTCTAATATACGTAGCTATGAGAAATCACTGCAACTGGCTCATCGCCTAAGTAGATAACGCCTGCAAAGGAGGGAGAGGAAGGAAAAACACAACAGAGAAAACTGCCAGCCCGGTATCTGAACAAATGCTAGACAACCTTTAAGACGTCGACCTCACCGTCAGATTTGCTTGTCATTTCTCAGGGCAACGACAGGAAAAATTTGGATTACTTCAAGCAAATGAACCAGAAAACCCTGTGGTTAAGGGAGTGTTCTTGCATATGGCATATCTCAGACATTACATGGTTGGCCCATAAAGTTACAGTAGAAAAAGTAACAAGAACACATTTGAATGAGTTTGCCCTTCTAAGTCTTACATCAAAACGTTCTTTGAAATCGCAACTAAAATATATTTCACATACAATCTATTTGACGCGACTCTGTCACAAAATTGGCACCGTATGTTCCAGGCTTACCACAGCCTGAAAGGTCAGTGGAGAGGATAGATTTCCTTTAACCTCTTGTTTAAATAGCATCTTATTTTTATTAGAAAAGATGTTTTGTTGGTTTTTTTTTTTTTTACCATATCATGGCAGGCAGCCCTATCCCAATATACCCTTACGTAAACAGCAACTGAATAGCCAAAAAACAAATTGCAACTTAAACTCTACAAGGAGAACCTCAGATTAGTTTTCTTTCCATGTATCAGAGCAAAGGATTTGAAAGGCTGGAGAACTTCGAAATAGATGGGGGAGCAGCACGTTTGATTTTATTTAAATGATGTAAAATCACTGGATTATTAAACAATAACGAGCGATGCCTTGGTAAGACATTAACATTTTTAACATATTCTTGCACTCCGGCAGTGAAGGGGATGATACAATTCCCTCTATATTATATAAAATGGCTTGACAGTTGCATACGTAGTCAGCCACAGGTCGGGGGTTCTTAATTTGGTGTCTATCATGTGATGCTTCATAAGCAAAGAACAGCAGGCCATGCTGCTTTATTCAATCGGGTTATGCTTTTCCTCTTTCTTCCTGCATGTGAAAAGCATAACAGAGAACTAGCAGAGCAGAAGTAAGATGTGTTTTGTTAGTTGTCTGAAGCCCTGGGGCCCGGAACCGGATAAGTCCTGATATTATACCCTGGATTGAGCAGAATCAATCCATTTTGTTTCCTCCATTAAAAAAATATGAGATAGAAAAACAGACTTTGCTGTCTGCATGCCTTCTTGTAAAGCTTGTATTGTGGAAATGTCAGAATCATTAGGTCATTGGCATATATTTTGCAAGCTAATGCTTCTACTTTAATTCTCACTGGGGACTGCATGTCTGCTTTTCAAATAAAACCCAGACTGAAGAAGGTGAAGAGAGCTTAAAACGATGCTGGTAACGCTCTGTGATGGCCGATAACACTTGTAGATTGCAATAGTTAGGCAGTATCAGCCACGGTTGATACAGCCGCAGCTATTAAAGTACCTACTCTAATACCAAGCCCCACAAAAGTAATTGGGAAGCATTAAAATTGCCTCATAAATGTTTGCGGCTCCTTTTCCATGCACACAGAAACACTGACTGAACAAAGTTTTAAAATAAATACAGCAGAAGAAATAAATTTATTACGTAAAATCATGCACGTGATAGGAGACTCATGGTGGACTATACTTCAGAGAAGACAAGTGGATGAATTTGCTCCCAAATCTCCAAAGACAGATGCAGAAGAAACAGTCATGGAAACACAAACCCCGATCCAAAATCAGCTACTTGTCTCTCAAAACATACCCCTGATAAAATCTGAATTGAAGAAAGATCTCACGCAGTTTCTGTTTGCACTGCGGACGTCTTGCACAGCCCAAACTAGCTGCAGATTTCTGGGTCCATGGTAATGTTTCTGATCCATATTTCGTGGTAGCATGCTCCATAACAGTCCTACGGGAGATATCTTGACCAGCTTTCACAGGAGCTTCATGCACTGTGACGCACTGGCTTACAGTTACATTGCTGCAAAACGTAGGAAAATCTTCTGTGAACACTGAAAGGTGCCACTTCACCGGGTGTTTTTCAAGCTACCCATTTAACCTCTGAGTAATCAGTCAAAACCTTCCTGTAAACTTCACTTTAAAGTGAAAATACAAGACCCAAACAGATCATAGGCAATGCCCAAACATAACGCTGTAGTCACCAGAGCAGAGATATACCATAAGACCTGAATCTTGCTCTGATGTAGAAAACGTCTCCGGTGTTGCTGATCTCTTTCTTCAACACTTCTCCTTTGTGTTTGGTTCGATGAAAAACAGTCCGGCTCTACAACCTGCGCCACGTATTACAGACGAATACGCAAAAATCATTCTGCGTCATCCCCCTGAAACTGTATGACATTTGCATCATCCTGTACAAATAAAAGATTAGTTTACAGGCACTCAGCTTTCACCTGTAAGTGCCTCCCCTCTTCTCCACGGCAAAAGCGAGTGAGATATCAGTAAATAATTCATTAGAAATGCAAATTTTGTTCTGCAGATGAGTCATGCTTGTCCTACAACTAATATTTAAGCAGTTCAAAACATGTTGGGAAAAGGTGAATTCCCAGAAGCTTGAATACTGGAATAAAATAATTTCCAAAAGGTATGCCCCAAAACCATTAAAATATAATCTATGCGATGTAAATAATCCTGTCAAAGCAGCCGCCTCTGGCAAATAGCAGAAAGTCATCTTAAATGTCAGTACCTTCAGTGAATGTCTGCGGGCTATTCAGAGGAGAAGAGGAAAAAATGGGGAGACCTGAATTAACACAGTTTCCTTGAAACCTTGTGGAAAGGCCAGCAAGTTTGGAAACATTTTCAGAAAACGAATACATATTTTCACAGTCGGTTTCGGATATAAATTTTCTCTGATTATTAGCTCAGCGGTACATCTGTTTATTCTTAACTGCTACACAAGAAGAGTTTGCCAAGTATTGGCCTCATGTATTTTCCTTTCCAGATTGAGCACAAGAGTAACTGGAACATGATCAAAAAGAAGCCCCTATTATTGCTCCTGTGAGAACGATGGCAATGTTTTCGTGGGTTAGAGCAAAAGAAGACACACACTGCAAGAGAACTAGCCCTCTAAAAGGCATGTAGCATTTTAATTTTATCCTGTCCTTAGATTCAGCAGACTCCATAGAGAGCCGTCGCTGCCTCGGTTTCTCACGAATTCACTCGTTTCACGGGTTGCTTATTCCGTAAAAGACTTGTTATAGTTTATAAGTTGCAATGAAAAATTCCCAAATCCTCACCGGAGTGATGATCGCTCCTGAGCGTTACCTGGTACCATAAATTTGGAAGCTGGCTCTAGAACTTGAGAAGATAAAGGGGTTCACGTCAGTCACAGCACTGCTCCAATACGTCTGGCACACAACTGGAAGAGGTTCAACAACATTCTCCTCTTCATGAAGACAATGAGTGCGGGGAAGGCAAAATAACTGTTTTCATAGTACTGGGTCAGAAGTACTAGATTCATTGAGGTGAAGAGCGAACTTGTTGCCATCCTAAATTAGAGAAATCACAGTGATACAGATTTAGGAAAAATCAAGCCACAGGGATAGAAATTTTGTAGGAAAGATAAAAAGATGGGAAAGACTTCTGAGGTATTTATAACAATTTTTTCACTGTGACTGCTTAAATTTGTAATCAGGTTTTGATTTGGCTCTGTGGATCACAGACCCAGAACTGAAGAGGAAGACTGATCTAATTTAGACACCGAAAGGAAGCCCACAGAAGGTGGGAGAAGGGACAAGCTACCCAGGAGGAATAGAGACACTGCTTGAGCTGGCGGGGATGGATCCGGGAACGCCAAAACTCAGCTGGAGTTGGCACTAGCAGGAGATGTGAAATACAAGGAGGTTTTTTTATAACTACCTTGACAGCAAAGGGAAGGCTGAGAACAACATGGGCCCATCGCCCACTGGGATCTAGCGACAGGGCATCTAAAAGGCTAAGGCACATGGTGCCTTTTCGCCTCAGTTTTCACTGGTAGGTTTTGATCCCGGACCTCCCAGGTCCCTGCGCCTCCTAACAGAGTTCATGGGCAGGAATCACTACCCACAGAAGAGGAGGATGACATTAGGGATCACTTAAACCACTTGGACATACAGAACTCCATGGACTAGAGTGGATCAGACCGAGGGTGCTGAAGGAGCAGTTCAGTGTCATTGCAAGTCCTCTTTGAAAGTTCACAGCAGTCAGTAGAGATCCTTGATCACCAGAGAAAGGCAAATGATGCTCTCCTCCGCAAGAAGGTAGCAAGGAACCCGGTCCAGGTCAATCAGGCTCACCTTGGATCCTGGGAAGGTTATGAAGCAAATCCTTAGAGAAGCCATTTTCATGCAGAAGAATGGCAAGAAGGTGACTGGGAGGAGGCAGTAGAGATTTACCGAGGGCAAAGGATGATGACCAGCCTCCTTGCCTTCTCTGACAAGGTGACTGACCCTGTGGACAATGGCAGCGGGGAAGGCAATGCATGTTGTATACCTTGGCTTTAGCGAGGCTGTGACACAATCAGCCCCCAGGACAAAAAGAAACAGAGTGTGCATGCCCATGCTGTGAAAAGGGAAATAGCGGAAAATGTGGGACTCTTTTCATAGGCAGCTACAACCAGTAACTGAAATACCATGTTTTTATAGGTTAGACTTCAGTGCGTAAGTTATTCTCGCACCCAGAGAGCGTGTACAGGATACTAGCTAGCTGAAGTTTCAGAAATGGTTTTGAAAAGAGCACCTATTTATGGGAAAAAGAATTGCTAACAGCTTTCTTTGATGACACTAGATTGAAATCAAGCCGTTATGTGTGGATATGAACTCCATGTGAAGGTATAACAAAATCTTGAAGAAATAACATTTATAATTGTTTTCTTATAAAACATTTTCAGGAAAGGGACTACTTACTCAAGGGGTGAGAATGCCAGATACTAGGTTGTTACGAAAGTGAATACAGTAGGAGGACAGAAGCCATTAAAAGACAGAAAATATATTCTCAGATGTTTTTAATGGCACAGAAAAGCTATAAACGGAATACAAAATAAAGCTAACAGAATTCAATTTCCCTGTTAGACATGTGCCAACACACACTTAGAAGTGTACTTAGACAAAAACTTAAGGAAGAAATTAGACTTATTGCTCTGAATCTCGCAGAGAGTATTGACGCACCTTTAGAAGGGGTCGTTTCTCTACCAGCTTCAGAAGAGAAAGGGAAACTCTTCACCTACCCCTACCTCCTCAGGGGCTGAGCCAATGTCAGTGTACAGAACGCCACGTATCTACCGGGAAAGATGTTTCTTAAAAAGTTTATTTTGCCCCTCTCCCTCTCATGTCACCCTAAGTACTTCAGCTGGGTTCCAGAAAATAACTTTAGAGAGTTTATGCCTGTGAAATTTGAACTTACGCCCTCTGTGCTTTACCGTAGCTCTTAGGCTACACTCCGTCCCTGTACCATGTCACCAAAGGATACCCAAGCATGGGAAGATACTGAAGGTTACCAATGGTATTTTGCTGTAAGGATAAAGAACGGAACGGTATCGTGCATACAGAGCTGGCGGCGCAAGCTTGGAATTTAACAGACAGCAATGTCAATGTGGGGGTGAATCATTAACTTACATAGGAAAACCAGGACTGGTCTAGGGTCCTGCTAAGCCTTGGGGAGTTATAGATGGTTATCGATATTTCTCTACTTACAGAGAAGGAAAGTACACAGGAATGATACATTTGGCTGAAAAAATTCTATGCAATCAGGCTGTCACAACTCCTGATCTAAAAAATTTAATCTGCAAAATATGGATAGTGTACGAAAGATGCTAATCACAACAATTAGCCTAAGAACAGTTTACAAAGAAGACTTTGATATTCTGATGGTAATCGCTATACAAAATTGTCAACTGAGCCCACTACGTGAGGCCTCGCAACAACCTTTTTGCAACGATGGGAATCACCAGGGACTGTAGTTAATGCTGCAGGAAACCTAACTTAAAAACCTAACTTAAGCTGAATGCCAGTGAATGTGGACAGGAAAATGAAAAACCTCCAGTGCTTATGCATGCACAAACCCCCCAGTTTCCCATTTGCAGAAGCAGACTGCAAACCGCTGATGACAATGGTGGAGAAAAGGGTTTCACAAACACAGCCTTCCTTGAAAAGGTTATTCTTTCAATTGCAGATTTATAGCTAGAATATAAACCTGGAAAAGATCTTGTGTCAGCAGACACTCTGTCTGAGCGTTCAATAAAAGAGAGGCAGTACAAACACCAGGCTGATGTTGCTCATGTAAATAGGTTGGAGAAAATTTTCTGTCTCAGACAGGATGCGGTCTGTCACTGCAAGAGACTAATGTAAAAATGAGACTTTGCAAAAGGTAATACCAGCGATTAAGGCTGGCCGGCATGCTGAACGAAAGCCTACTCCTTTTAACAGCTGGAGGAGAAACTTATGTGGCAGATGGAGCTTTACTCAAAGGTTCCAGATCAGTAGTGTGTAAAATTTTAGAGTAGGAAATACAAAAGTGAGTACACGCAAGGTGTGTGGACGCCAGGAGTGGAGAAGACTGGTTAGAAACACACAGCACTTGCCTCAAAATTAACACAGATATAGAGCGAAAAGAAAAACCCCACCACAACAAATGTCAAAAATAGGAATATTTGGAAACTGTTGGGGGCAAAGAAAGAAACTCTTACTGTAATTTTAAACAAGGTTAGACGTATAGGCCATGTTTGGTGTATACAGGTTTACAAACATCGACGAATAGCTATTAATGTCTTGGTTGTGGATTATTATTACTAATTTCCAGAAATATCACCAATAGAGTATGCAACCATGAAATATGTGATCCCGCATATAAAATCTCTGTTTGCACAGAAGCTACCTGCTTTGGAGAAGCAAAGATGCTACTAATGCGTTTTTGTAAATTTTTAGAAATATACTGAAACAAATGGAAGCAGAAGACACACTGTGACATTATATCGCATGACTTAAAGTCTTTGTAGTCACAGGTTACCAAGAAAGTCCACACAAATAGTGCCCAACTTAAACCTGCGGAAATGAAAGAGGAAAGACAGACATCCTGAGGCTCCAAGATCCAAGCCAGAGCAGACTGGAAAAGAGAGAGGGGATCAGCCAACACTGGTTTAAGGGACTGAACCGTTACGGAGAGCTACAAACACAGGAGCACCAGCTCAGAGCCTGATGGAGAGCTCTACAGAATTTGCTGCATCGTCACTTAAATTTTTTTTCCTCATTCATAGAGAAATGAAGGTCCTCGGTGAGGTCCACACCTTACTTTGTCTACTTAGTTTACAGCTATTATATGTAAGCAGCCTGACTTTGACCAGGGATCCATCTCCCTTTCTCCCAAACGTTTCCTTTGAGCAGTCATTAACTTACACTGAGAAAGCGAAGCATTTGGTTGGTCACCGCCTGAAGATGCAAGACGAGCCTCACAGAACTTACAGTTCAGGTAGACAACTGTGAAGATGGCAGATGGGAAAAGGGAAGAAACAGAAGCTGAATATTAAGAGACAAGCCGAGTGAAACCTGACATGCCAATTCTTTTATTACATTATTAAAAATTTCCCTCTTAATCTCCTCCAGCATCCTCTTTCAAGACAGTTTAAAAAAAGTCAACTTCTGGCAAAGTGAGTCTTGAAAAAGACAGTGTAATAGACAGACAAGATTCATAGGACGGATATTAATTTGCTCTGAGGAAAACTGCCCCGAGACTACAGGGTGCAGTCATCCCGCAACGTCTGCTCCTGCTCAGCTCTATTATTCATCCAGAATTGATCAATGGCAGTAGTCCAAGATCCCTGAAGTAAATTTCTAGATTTGCAAGCAGGGACCTACGTATTTATTACAGCCATTTGGCCCGTCTTGATCCCTCCCTAGATCTCTTGCCCCATTTTGTGCATTTAGACCTCAGTGGAGGAAAATAATTTCTAAGTAACTTTAACGAGGTGATTAAAGCCTACAGTCATCAATAGCGGGTAAGCACATAATTACTTACGACTGAAACACAGATGAGATTTGTACATTTTAAACGTATTCCTAAAAGAATTTCTTATGGGAGAGTTTTTCATCTTGTTTTGCTCACCTGTAAAGCATCTAGCGCAAAGATTTCTGTAAAGAAAGAAAAGCAGAAATGTGCGCTGGCAGGGACGTTTAAGAAAGAAACAACGTTCTGATTTGCTTGGAACATAGTACCTTTTAATATGAGTTTCTTCAAAAATTCACAGTATCTGTGTGAAGGGGTTTTCAAGACAACGTAACCTACCCTTTGATTTTTCAGGCATCCTGTCTGTGCCTCTACTTTTGATTCAGACACAGTAAACAAGAGAGCTTCCTTCCCCTTTTGCAGGCCTGTTTGATGCTGTTTCTCGATCTTGAATTAGTTGTTGACTCCTATCAAATGCAAATCAAGCCCTTTTACAGTATGAATCATAGCTGCCCTTGGTTACGGGGGTAGAGGAGAGATGAGAAGGGGCACGTTACAGTTCTGGACAATGCTGATGCCTGAGGGCTGCTGTAACTCATACCCAAGAGGGCCAACATGCACTTTCAAGTCAACAGCTTGGGAGATTAAGAAGCAACTTCAAACGGGGCTTTCAAAGGGAGAACAAAACAGGAACTGGAATAAGCAACAAAGCAATGCACATGGCCACATCCTGAAGTCCCCACCGATGCAAGACTCCCATTGACATTAACTTTATGGTTTGCAAGCGCTAAGCTTAGAGTTCGTGGTTTAAGACTGAGCATTGGTTAGCTGGGAGTTTCATATAGCTGCAAGTCCACTCAGTGGACTTTTAAAGTAATTATTTTTTGGTCAGCTTTTGTAACAAACAGGAATCCAGAAAGCTGGATGTAATTCTCCAGAAAAAAATGTTTCCTTCTCACATACGTGGCGCTGTTATGAAAACTGGAAACACATCTGTGGTTACAAGGAAGAGGGTATGGAGGGGGGCGTTTCTATTAGCTGAAAATTAGATATGGAGGTCAACTCTCAGAGAAGTATTAAATGATTTTTTTTTAATCCCACTTAATTTCACTTGATACGGGAAATCACGATGGAATTAGAAAAACGTCCAGCCATGCGGCAAAGCATGTCTTTGCTGACGAGAGAGACAGAAACAACACATTATAAAGTCAGTAAGTCAGAGGTGTACCCGCTTTTGCTATATACCAGAGACAGAAATAACCATTTCTTCACTAATGAAGGTGAAGAACACTTTTTCTTCAGTATACTAAAAACTGAAAGATATTTTTGGCTATTCCTTTAAAGACTGGTTGGGAATGGGGGGGGGGGGTGGGGAGGGTGATGGTGGTGGCTTTTTTAACCAAAGTTTGTTCCATGCACTCCTTTCCTACCTATGACATACATTACTGCACGTGAGCTCTTTGCATTGGGCTACACCAGATTTAGTTGCAGAACCTATGCTACTCTCTTTGGAGGACAAGGAATCAGCATGTCTTTTGTGTATGAGCAACATTCTGTCTTAATCCTATAATAATTTTCTAATGCTTTTCAAATTCTTGTCACTGGTGCTCAAGACAAAAACTTGGCAAAGGGACTTTAAAACAAAGCCAATGTATTGCTCAACTAGTTTAACAAGAGCAAGAGAGAAGAGATTTACCTATTTTTAGAGCAGCAACAAAATGAATACTTTTGCTTTAAAGAGTTCAGATGACTTGGTTAAGAACATTTTGGATTAAAAAACAAACACAATTAGGACCGCTTGGCAATTACTCTGGAGGAATCAGCCAACGATCCTGCACAGAGATATCCTACTTCTGTCAGTTTTACCCAAAGGAGGGCATTGTACTGAATGCCAATGATCCAACCAGTGCCTGCTATCAGCAGGCAGCCGTCCGTCAGCCTTCCTCCTCCAAAATCTCCGGCCAAAACCTCACCTGCCTCATCCTCATCAGGCTTGTGAGTGAGTGGGGATCGTGGGACTTGCCTCACTGGGGGCTGCGCTGCCTGCTGTCTTCACCCATCCTTTCCACTCCTCTAGATGTGCCAAGCAACTGTACTAAGCCACATGTTCTGATATGACAGAATAAACACCAAGAACGAGGAACTCACACAGCACATGAAATCCACCAGGCAAGTTCACTGGACAAATAGTTCAAATTAACTCTGCAGCGGGGGCCAAGTTCACTTTGAAGCTGGCTCTGTAACCAGAAACCTCACAGTTGGGCAGACAGGTTTCAAGTTGTGCTGCCCTGCATGCAGTCTGATGGCAGAACAGCTACCCCTGGGGAAAGGACGTGGTGGGACCATTATAAAATTGGAGGGAGGGGTGGGGGTATGCTTCAGGGCTGGCACTCACTTTTTTTGGTTGCCGTTTAAACAGGCAAGGCAATGGGATTCAGGTGTCACGCTTGCCTCGGCACCTCTGGGAAGATGAGTGGTACCCAGGAGCCACGACACAGAGATGTTCCCATTATTTCCTGCTCTGAGCAGACCTTCTGCCTCAGCCCAGCCTTCCTGGGACAGCTTTATATTCATTCAGCATGGACAACACAGGCACTAAACCATCTGCCTGACTTACAATGTTAGTAAGCGTAAAACTTTTCATCTGTCAGAACTGCTCCGGAAGGCAAGTCGAGCACTCACAACACACGGCTCCTTTAAACCAGTGTTAGATTTCTGTCTTGCCAGACCTTCAGTAACTGTAGGTTTCAGGTTTTGGCTAGCACTTAAATAGTTTCTGCAAAATATAACACAGATAGCTTCTAATTTGAAAATATTAGCATGGATAACAACGTGTTTGATATGCATTCAGACAGTTATGTCCTCGGTTAAAGAGCAAAGCCTCTAAGAAATGCTTGAGGGAACACGCCCACAGAAGGGACTGTTATGAATTTGTGGTGTCCATTTTTGTCTGTTTAAAATGAAAATATAAAATCAGGTTGCCTAGGTTTTCCATTTTAATGTAAGTTTCTAGTTATCATCTGATGTCAAGCTGCTAATTACACCCAGGTGGTGTAATAGTCAAGTGATGAAAATTTGAGGCTTGTGGCACAGAATAGTTTTGCATAGACTGTAACATTTTCCAGGGAGCCATGCTATATATACACCAGATTTACAAAACAGAGCCATAAAGTTAAGACCCCAAATTCCCGCTTGCAAAGAAACAGCACAAAAAGGAACTCCCGCTACCCAGTAGTATCTCCCGTGCACCGCAGGTCAACCTCTGATGGAACTGATGCGCACTCATCATTCATTGAGATAAACTCAAGTATTGAGTTTTCCGCTTTAAATTACTCTTTTTAAAACACTGATTCAAATTTCTCAACACGTCCATGGAAATGGTAGGGGAATAAACTCCCCAGCAATATTTAAAAAAATAAAATACATAATTTGTCTTATTTTACACAGCAGTGGTTTTTATTTCCTCAACCAAAATGACATTATAAAAAAAAAAAATTGCAGTAGTCCACAGTGCCATCTGTGCCTTCTTCAACTTTATTTCTCAACTGGCTATGGATTTGTTAAGGGCAGATAACAGGTCCCTACTCTCTCCCTCCTCCACTTGCAGTGGCTGTGGCAGCGCATTGCTTTGGCTCTTGTATTGCTGTCTGGCTGGATCGGGGCGTTAGATGCAATTGGATGCACGGCATCTGCAAGCCCTGACAAGAAGCCACTGTCCTGCCCATGTGGGTCGGACATATCCACAGCTCGCGGGCTCACTAAAGGACCGTGGTTCCTCCACGCTCACTGTTCGTGAGCCAGACCTGCAGGTGAAACCAGGCTCCTGAATGTTAAACACGGCTGCGCCCAGCCCTGCACACACCTTTTTATTGAGGCCATCTTACGTAATCGATTAACAGAAAAGAACGTTTAATATCAACAACGCCATGTCAGGTCATTGCAGCCCAAGTTTCAGATTCATTCACAGTGAGTTCCAGTTTAGTCCTTCATTTGTCTGCTCCGAGATGCCATCACTGTTAACTGAGAGCAGGATCCCACCACATCAGGCCAAAGACACGTGCACAGAAACAGCAGCAAGAAGTAGCAGTGCTCCAAAGTGCTGGCAGCCTGAAGAAGCCATTAGGAGGAGAGGTGGGAAGACAAACAGATGACAAAGACACAGAACAACCCTCTGAAAGGCTGAAGTAGCTTAGGAGCAGAAGTCTCACTTACTTTCAACAGTGCTTTTGAAAACTGCATCCAAAATTACTTCTCCAAGATCACAGAGGAAGTCAGCAGTGAAGCTGACAGGAGCAGCAGTCCAGTACCCACAGAACCCCAAAGCTCTTCCAGGATGGCTGCAGGCAGACTTCAAACAGTACAGATAACCAAACTGTGAGATTAGATCCGAGTCAGGAAAAAAGTTCAACAGTCCAGCAGTGCTGCTGAAAACAAGCAATATGGCACTGGCGCTCGTGCGAGCCTCAGCATCCAAACCACTGAAAAGAAAACCGTGGCAGCAAGGCTTGCAGAAGAAAAGGACTCAAAACCTCACAAACAGCCATGAAGGAGGGCGAAAAGGATCTGCAAACTCTGCAATCATCCATACGAAACTGCATCAAGATGTATGGCTAGCGAGGTCTTCATGGTGCGATGAACAACACCCACCCCTGGCTCATGACTTAGTACGGGCTTAAGATGAGAGAACTGCAACTGGGAAAGAAAACGAATGTAACCAGAAGAAATTAGAAAATGGAAGAAGGGCTAAGGGGGAGGGAACAAACCCAAGTGCCTCATTTCTCTCATGCAAGCAAGAGGAAGTGCCGAATTTTAAGGAGCAACCTTGAATTCTGGTTTGGGTTTGGTTTTTCTTTTTATGTGGGCATTTTCCATTTTTTAGTATTTTTTTATTCTACTACGATGCCAGCAATAGCAAACCATATGCTGCAAGACATGGCTGTCCAGGTAAGTTATGAAGTGGTAAAACAAGAATCCCCAATACCTCAGACCCCTGCCCTGCCAAAGGGTCGGCCTGGCTCCAAGGTGCTGAAGGACAAACTAATGTGGAGGCCGCTTAGTCCTAGCCTTCATCAGTCAGCAGGTTAAGCACAGTCCAACAAAACTATTAGTTTTCACGACTTTCTCTAGACATCCCCAAAAGGCCACGCAGGGGAAACGTTCGTGCTGTGTTTGGAGAAGCAATACGGCGCTGCTGCCAAGATCCAGTTTGCTGCCCGGGCACACCATACATCTGCAATTGTGCAGCCCCACGCTGGCCCTCCAGGACAACGGGGACCCCGCATACTTGAGGAGACAAAGTGGCTTGACACGCTGCCAGGTATGGCTGGAAAGGCTCTCTGCAGGGAAGCGCACCAGAGAGTTGTGAGCTGCTCTCAAGACAAGTCACCAAGAGCTCTGTAGACAGCACCATGGGGCAGCCCTGTACGAGGAGAGGACATTCAAAACTCCACACAACCACCACAGAACACTGCTTTATCCTTCACCTATATATCCTCAGTGAAACCGTGTAGCTACGTTCATGTTCTGGGCATAGTTTATCACAAAGGCTCCTTGCACGTGTCTCCGCAGCAGTCCCTTTTCCCTCCACAGGAGGTGTCTGGGTTAGGTCTTCTCTCCTGGCAGCATTCTGGGCTCATTTATACCCCTGGAAAGCAGTCTGAGAGAAACAAATAACCTCAGGCTCTCAAAATCGGGCCTATGGGAGGCTTTGTGGAAACGCTCTATACAGACACACATTTCACAAAGATAAGTCCTTGGCTGTATCACGTGCCCCACGCAATAGTAAGCAGCACTGCTGTTCGTATTAAACGGATCCGTCCTTGGGATTTGGGGTGGCGATGGTGGTGGACTTCCTGTGGTGACAGTGGTGTGCATCTTCACCTGGAGAACAGGGCTGCACACACAGTCTCTCCAAATACACAGCCTTGCACTAAAGAATATTCCCACCTTGCAGCCCCAGTTTCTCCTCCCTGTATAAAAGGTTTGAATAGTCATGGCACCCCTTCTACTCAGCTACACAGAAACACTCAGAAGACTAACGTTCTTCTGCAAATTATCCTGTTAAATAGATTGACATCTAGTAATCAAGTTTCCAACTATGTTACGGTCTGTTAGTACCGACTAACAGTTCAGTCCCGTATGTGATGGCAATGTTCAATGAAAAACGTTCCTTTCCTTTAAATAACGGCAGGTATGTTCCCCTGAAAAACCCAATCCTGCAGTTTGGTATGGCTTCACGTACACCAGCTCTCAGGAACAGACTCTGCGGGACAGCTCTTGAACCTTGCTGTGGGAACAACCGGTTGCTTGTTCTGAGAGATGTTTAGAGCCTAGGGAAAGTGAGTGTGAGGAAGCATGCAAACAACAGGGAAAATAATTCAAAATAAGGGAGCATTTAAAAATCCTTTCTTTACACTGGCAGGAAATGTCTCACTTGAAATACTGCAAGGAAATTCAGCTTGCTTGCACAGGAGAGCTATGGCAGAACAGGAAACTAAATCCAGTGATTAACAGTGAGATTTTAGCTCTGATAACATAAAGCATAGCACAGTTCAAGGAACTTTCCAATATTTTGCATTTCTCTATATGAATGAGGCCAGAGTTTAAAATAATGCAGGGGACTTGGGCGAAAGTTTATCATTCAACAGCAGCTCCCAGCAAGGATCCCCGGACCCTCCTTTGGAACAATGCTAGACTTTCTGTGGGCACTTGGGTCTACACGAGTAGATCATGTTTTGCAAAATTGGTGCCTGATGTCCCAGCTGAAAGTATTGAGCCTTACTGCTCATGCAAAGAGTGATCTGAAGTAGATACAACAGAAGTGCAGGGAAGGGATACAGGACTTGCCTGATCGTTCAACCGTGAGGGTGTGCTGAAAGATTTCTTTCTGAGCCTCCTCTGGCACAACCCCACACTGAAAGCTACTGCACCAGGTCTACAGAAGTCTGATTACTGTGCACACCGTGCACTAGCTTGGCAATGAAGTCATTCAGTAGTCCGATTAAAACAACATCTTCTAATTCCCTTTTTGTTGCAATTTACAGTCTCTCTCTCCTTTGGCTGAACCTGCCAGCCATCCTGGAGGTGAACAAAGAGAATGTGCTAAAGTTGCCAATTCCGGGGCCTGGTGTGAGAGAAAGCTTTTGTTTCCAGAGGTTGTATTTACTCTGGAGACAGTTAATCAAAGCTTGTAATTCTTCTGTTCCTTTCGTATGGGTATGAACTCTCGGTGTCTGATCCCTGCGACTGTCTTTCAAATCCCCATAGTAAGCTCGCTTCAATGTAACTTCCACTAGGGCCGGTTAAGAAAGATTCAAGCGTTTTCAAAATGGCTTTAGCTAATTAAATTACATCACTTGTGTTGTTGTATTTCATATTAGCACCACGGACACCAGCTAACTTTCCTACACAGCTGAAATGAGTATCAAGACTATATCAGCAGAAGGACGTTTAACACTGACAGCCCCAAAGGGGACCTGGAGAGAGCCAGTTCCATTGAGGAAGTGAATGTCTGGGACAATATGGTCCATTTGTCAAACGCCTAATGTAAAATCAAGGGAAAAAATCCACACAGAGATGTCCAAAAGGAGCAGGTGATAAGGGTGTGTGACTTAGTTCTTCCGATCTTCTCATTTGTAATTAACCTTCCTTTTCAATAATCCGCATTGCCTCCGACCATTCACGAAGACTGCACGACCATGCATGAAGGACTGATAAGTCAATTGTCTTTCATTTAAAAATCACAGATAAAACTCTCTAAAGTGCTCTGGTCATGCCAGTATACACTTTTTTTTCCCAGCTGAACAAAATAATAAATGCTTTCAAATGGCCGGGTTCTTGATTTCCTCTTACACCAAGTCTGGAGTCTACGACGAATGATTCTAAGGCAAAGCAAAATTACACTGGAGCTACTTGTGCTACTGAGCCTCAGGCAAACTGAGTTGAAAACTTCATTGTAAAGCATGGTATTATCTTTCCAGCATAGAATTATATAGTGAAGAAACTTTCTCAATAAAAGAAACTTACTTAACATGCAAATATTATAAGGCTCTTTTGAAATACAGATACTTGAATAAACAGATTCATAAAGCTGGTAAAGGTTCTTTAGCATGGACATGGTTGCCAGTTATCCTAGATAAACACCAAACATAAAGATCACTTACTTATTTTTAAACAGTTGTTTATTTTTTAAATGGTTCCATTACACAAATGCAAACAAAGCACACCAGAAACAAAGTGCTTTGAGACAAGTCCCCTGAGCACTGCCTGCGTGTGTATATCCAGCCCAGAATATGCCTTAGAGAGCAGTGACCTCCAAATAACTTCAGCCTATCTCCTTGGAGAGGATGCTGCTGTATCTAGGATCAGTTCTGGGTGGTCTCCAGTTGCATTGCAGAGACTGTTTTTATATAGATAATTGAACATTAAAGTATTTTGTGACTCTTCGGGGAATGATGATAGTGAGAAAACTGCGGTCTTTAATGTAGTTCCTTCACCATCTCTGTGAGATGAACCACACTTACACCCACCTACATCACCTTCAGTTTGTCTGGACTGAACTTTAGCCAACTTATTCCAGCACCAGCCAGATGCTGAAGCTGGGAAAGAAACACCGTACGCCAATCCACGTAGGTCGGTGGACAGGGCATTAGACTGGGACGCAGAGCGACGGATTTTTCCCGACTGCTAACTTGTGACCTTGGTTCACTTTGCCTCTGCTTCAAATTTAGCTTTTATAATCTTGCAGCATGCGTTGGTAGAAAAATCTGCAATTGCGGGCAAGCTGAGGTTTCTTTTGTGCTACAGCACCAAACAGAAGTAGCAAAGCACCGAAGAGGCTGTGCCATGAACTACTAACCTGAGGCTGCCTACACACCGAAGCACAGAAACAGCTTAGGATGCAGCTGCGCCTCCTCTCCCACCGGGAAAGCATCAGGGGAGCGCAGCCACACTCCGCATTCCCCAGATTGTGGTCTGATGAGAATTACCTCCTCACATGGCATTTGCTCCTTGACTGTTGAGCAGCAGAATCCATGAACTGATGATATACAATATCTTTTCTGCTTTCCCAGTTATCATGTTTCAATTGAAATCATTGCAACAGATACTGCAGAAGCACAACCTGCGCTCATAAACAGCAGGAACGGTGATCTATGATACAAGCGTTGTGTTAAAATGGAGTCTACCACACGAGTGAGATCCAGTCTCTGAAAGGCAGCAGAGGACAGCAATACAAGCCCAGCCCACCAGCCAGTGCGTTCAGACGCATTAACAAAGGATCATGGCCAGTCTTAAAAAACCACTTGAACACAAAGCCCTTTTGTATTACCAGAAGATGATGGTGATCTAGTAAGTCCATCTCAATATCCACCTGAAGCACTCGCAGTCTGCTCCTATGCTTACTGACTTTTGCTTTCTAGAGTTCCATGTCCAGACCTGAAAGAAAGCTGCTTGTAATTAAACATGCAAGTGCTTGTTCCATGTACCCGTCCCACCGTGCTCACATACCCAACACCGAAAATGTTACAGAGGTGCTTCTAAGCTGCAAACGGTTAAACACGGATCCATCTCCTTTGCAAATCGTTGCTCTTTGAAGTGGCAGCATTTTGACTTTGTCTTTGTTAGAAGTTAAGATCGCGCCGCCGAAAATCTATGGTGAAATCTGTCCCCTGCTGAATGGGAAAACTCCCAGCAACTTGAGCAAGGCCAGGAATGGATTTCATTCCCTGTATCTATAGCAACTCAGAGGCATAAATTGCATCCATGGGACCTTAAAAGTCAGAAAGCAATGGGTGGCAATCATAACGACGCTGGTTTTCCCAGGATTCTTAGAAAATAGAAGACAAATAAATAAAAATCCAGAATATTTTAGCATTTAATTTCCCCAGCCCCTCTTCATGAGCAGCTACAAGTCCTCAGAGTTTCCCACCGCCAGTGGTCAATGATATCATTCACAGTGATTTTTCTACACCCTTCATTCGCTGGCCTTTCGTAGGGCTGTTACGGTTTCCTGTGGGCCTTGGTTTGACTTGGGTTTTTCTTGGCCATAAGCTGATCTGAAAATAGGAGGCTGTATCAGGCAAAAGTGTATATATATTAAAAAAAAAAAAGTATGCTTTTTCAACCCCTACAGCCACACCCCTATGATTTCTACCATTCTGCCCTGTTAGCATTTTTAAGACACATTATTTATTTATTATTTATTTATTTATTTATTATTTATTTGTGCATTCAATTGAAACTGCAGGAGTACTGGAGGCAACCAGAATATAATCACACAGGCTGTAATTAGGCAATAGAAATCAGATTCTTTCAAAAAGTACTTCAAGTTCTTGCAAAAAGAGACTTACGGAAGCCATGCTGTGACCGGCACCTTTGTTTCTTCTCATCATCCAAACCAGACCTCCTCTTGCCACTTCACACCACGGAGAAGCACGGGGGATGGAAAGCAGCCCTCACCCTCCTGACCGTCAGCACCTTCCCGCACCATCTGCGTGTTCCTGTGGGCTTTTCTTTCCTGTGTCGTCTTCCCCGTGAGAAGCTCTGATGAGATGGCAGGATAAGGTGATACCGCGACACATGCCAAAGGCTGCACTTCCAGCCTCCTCTTTCCTTCTCAGCAAACCTACCAAGTTTGCCTTAGTACAAATTGACATAGTATTTTAACAGACTGTGTGGACAGCCAAAGATATGAATGAAGGAATATTCTAATATTCAATTAGTCATAGTTTTCAACTGGTCAGAGTTTAACACTGTAATCATGACATTACAGGACACTTACATAGTTTGATGTGGTCTTTTTATAATAATATACAAGGAAATGGCATCATTTTGTCCCACTGAAAATCCACATGGTAGCACTGAATCTAAGTTTTTCCAGTTGCTGAAACGGATCTCACCATTCAAGGGAAAGAGAAGAAAAAGCCCCCAAGCAAATGGTACTTCTAATTTGTTGAAAGCTGCACGTAAAATGAAACAACCTCCCACCCAGAACTCTGTAGATTTATCCAGTCCTTCTTGCATGTTAAGGCTCATTCATGAAGCAAGTGTAAATTATTAATGATAAAACTACCGTTATTGTGACTGATGGTGCTTAGAACTGCATTTCTTCTTAGCAAAGAAAGGCGCATACTGAAGTGCAGACCAGCCTAACTGCTGCAAACCTACTGCGAAGGAAACTAAATAAAGTGATTCAATAAAATAGGAAATGGTTTTGCCAGTGCAATGTGGGAAGTGCAGTGTGAGATACTCTGTGCACTGTCTTCTGACAGATTTGCAGGGGAAGTCCCTTATGCTCTGATCCAGCAAAGCGGGTGAGCATGAAAACAACCCTCCGATGCAACAGAGGTCATCCGACCCATCATTACTCAGGGTAAAGGTGGGAGCCTTAGAGGGTGTTTAAAACCTGGGCGATTTCTGGAGAATTTTCACCCAATTACAGCTTTGCAAAACATCCAGTTTGTGGTTTCAACAGTTTATCCAAGCTCAATCTTGTGAAAGAGCTATTTGGACAAGGCCAGTGAGACAAAGGTCCCCCCTTACAGATAAATAACCAATGCAACAGGTATTGGGCAGCCCCTCAGTCCCACAGCCAGTCATCAGAGATGCACATCCAAGATTCTTCTTGCTGTTGCTCTTGCTGATCTGGCTTCTGCTCCCTCCTTCTACGAGGCAGCAGAGGAATCAAAGACCATGACTGGACCATTACGGTCCAACATTGGACCATAATAATGTATTCAAGTTACCTCTTCACTGAGGAGCCCACCAGGTCAGAAAGATCTCCCCTGTAAAATAAGCCAATGCTCCTCAACTTCCTCCGCACTGGAGTTGGTAACGTAGGTCCTGTCAGCGCTTGTTTTCCAGAAGAGGCTTTGTCTGAAGACATCAGGAGACTGAGGACACCCTGCTTCCTTCTAGCATTTTGCTGCAACACGTGATTACTCTTCATTTAATCATTTGCTTCAACTGCTCCAGCGATTTGTTAGAAAATCAGTGATACTCACTCACATGAATGCAAGCTCACAGGGCTTCAGTGCAAAATATGCCAATTTTTTTATCTCTGCTTTTCATTTGCAGCTGACTTTTCCCCATCCTTGCTATGCCTGCTTTGATCTCACTTTGGCCAGCTTCCGTGCCTTCTTTCACTTCTTTTGGGGAAGATTGTCGTGTTTCATTGTCAGGGTGGTTTTAGGCCAAGCTCCTTCTGTGCAGATGAGATTTCCCAGCGGGATGCTACTTCTCCATTCCTAAACCCTTATTCGAGCACTTCAGTAATTGGCTTTGGTTTTCTAAGGTTTGGAGTATAAGGGATCTTCTGACAGGAGATATCAGGTGCAGGCCTGGCTTTATGGAAAACACACATCCTGTTTTTCTAAACAGCAAATTAGAATTACAGGTTTTCGTTCGTGGGTTTAAAGATCTTGACAAAAATGCTTATCCACTGGATTATAATTCCACATCATTTGGCAGCAATTGTTCAAGTTGTCATGAACAGTTTAAATCTCCACCAGTCACACAATTTGCTCATTGGGAAGTAAGTAGCTGGGTCAAACCAGATGGCACAGGACCAAAATGTTCAGAGACGTCTGCATGACACAAAGCTGGGTCTAATGGAAATACTTACGAGACCTCTAAATTCTACCAGAAGTAGGTGTGCGCCACATCAGGGTTTCATAACTGCATCAACTTTCTAAGTATCTCTGGACCGTAGCACATTACTTTAGAATGGGATTCCAAACTTCCATCTAATACAAGTATATTCCACCATCATATTGATCTATTTCATATCTCTGTGAGACATTAACTTACAGACTTAGCCTGGGTTGTTATTGTTATTGTAGAGCAAACCTCATTGCTTTTCTGGATTTTAGCCTGACAGTTCTCCAGCTTCTAAAACCAACGGCATTCTGCAGATTTAACAGTATCAACACCTGAAGTGACGAAATCGTGGGGCATTATTTAGCCACCATTTGCTCTACAGGTATTTAGGAAAAAGCCCAAGGGAAAATAAAATACAGCCTATTACCCATGCAGTAATCTAGGAAAAGCCTAAGTGGACAAAATCTTTACTGTGGAAAGGCTCCTACTGGGGCTACATTAATTTAGGGGTCAATTTCCTGAGCTAACTGTCTTGACCACTATACCTTGATAATGACCTTTGTGGTTACAGAAGAAATTCGTGACAAAGATGAGATTGGAAACCAGTTATTCACTTCTTAACCGGTGTCCTGACTTCTGATCTATCCTTCCTCAAAACAATCACTGCCCAGCACCACTTCCTATCACCAAAAGCTGCAGCTTCAGAACAACTAAGCTATCAGGCAGAAACTTCACAAAGGATGGTAACCCAGTTGCTCTCTCAACACTCTCAGTTGCTAACTGGTCTCCAAAACAGAGGCTTGGCCTCCCCATGGTGCTACTGGATAACTTCTACCAGGAAAACAAGGAGTATTTCTTCAAAGTCTAACAACTGCTCTTTCTGATCCACTCCCACCACAAAGGGACTGCACCACAAGGGGGCTGGCTGACTTGATGACATAGCCTGACACTGGCTGCGCCTTGACCATCATGAGGCCTCCAGGACAGTGGACAAGATCGGGACAGCCATCTCCCCCCGACCTGAGACAAACAGGCCATCAGACTCTTAATCTTGCTCTTTTTATGCTACTGTTGTCACTCAGACTTGGACCGAGTTGGATGGGCTGGACATTACAACCTGACAGAGGTTCCCCAGGAAAAGAGGAAACTTTGTAAACACCCCCAAAGAGTTACCCTTTGAAGTACCTTAGTTAGCATCTATGATGGAAGACATAAGTTGTTAGGAAGCTGCATTAGACTGATGAGATTTTCTTCACGTCCCTACCTCTTTCCTTGTCCCTCTAAGGTAATTAAGGCCAATGCACTAGGAAGTTGGAAGGAAAAATTAATCTTGATCACTGCCTGCCAACAAAAACCTGTAGGTGGACTGGTACAAGTTAATGACATTTCCCATATGCCTGCTCAAATTAAGCGCAGAAGATGTCCTACAAGCTTATTCACTGTGGTTTTTTAACCTGAGATGTGATTTCAAACCATATTGCATTTCATCTCAAAAGCATTACTAAACGTTTGCATCATGTAAGTACAAATATGCTTTCCTCTTCTGTTTTATTTTAGGGTATCTGACGAACAAGGCACTATAATAGTTATTTCCACTTCCTAAATAAGTCTTTTTTGCGCTGGTAACACCACAGTGAGATAAGTTGCACAGAAATGACCATTTCTACTTCATACAGTAAAGTAACACCATTTCGGAAGCAGCATGCAGATCTACGGGGGGGAGGAAGATGAATGTGTCTCGTGACCCCTCTCCAGTTGGAGTGGTCACACAACACATATTTCTGTGCCATGTGATGCTCTTCAGCACCCTCAGACCCTGCTTGGTCATATAGCAGTGCTGTGGTACAGTTAGTCTTTCCATGCATTGCTTTACCAGGTAGTGGAGATGAAACATTCTTCAGATGTGGTCTTTGAGAAGTGCTAAAGCGTGTCTATCAAGACGGACTTAAAATCAGGTTAAAAAGAGCCACCTTGAAAAGAGCCATTGCTCTTTCCTGGTCTAGCTGTAGGTGAGGGGTTTGCTAGCATGACATCTCTGTGATACGGGATAACATTTACTCCTGTGGGAACTGAAGTATTATCACTTTATACACTAAGAATGGTCCTTCAAAGTTCCATCTTCCGCTCCTGAGTCAGAAAACAACTGTGCCATTAGACATTATAGTCTTAGGGATGTAGTCTCTACGCCTTCAGTTTCCTACAGTCACGTCCTGTGATAATCTAGGATAACATCATGTTGCTCCAATTACTGGAAAGCATCACAGAAGTCGGGAAAAAAAAAAAATCATCAGTGTTAAGTGAAAACAATCTTGAACCAATGTTATGCTACAGCATCAAAACGTTCCAGCTGGATCATAATGACCAAAAGTGCAGAAAGTCAGCTATATTGGAAAACGCTGCTGAGTTTGCTTTGTAGATTCTTCTTCCTTCCCCTCCCCCACTCCCACTTCGGCTTGCTTCACCCCCACCTTATTTTTATCATGTCCCTTTAGCAGTGTTCTCAAAGATCCCCTTCTGAGTTTGGTTCCTTTGGAACGGAGCCCTGCACATAAAATTATCTAAAGCAATCTTCCTTTTATTCTAATACTGACATTCATAATCCTCTAAGGACTTAAAAGAAAAAGAAGGAATAATATCAATTATGGGAAAAAGGCTTTCATAAACTGAAAACGGGTTTTGAACTGTTAAAATAAAATTGAAAAAAACCCAGCCATTTGTGTAACATTTCCCAGGCTAATCCCCAACCTAATTCAAATGAGATGGTTTAGCATACAAAAAATAATAGAAAACCTTTCTATAGAGCAAAAGCACAAGGTTTTGTTTATTTAAAGTAATTGCAGCTGTGGGATAAAGTATTTTAGCTGTACCAAACAATATTCGTTCAGCTATTACAAGAATTGCTTCTCCTCTTCATAATTTTTGGAATAGAAAGGTGATTGTGAAGAAAAAGAAGTCCAGCAAATTTCAGTTGCTGACTATTTCAGATCTTTGGAAGACACAGGATCACCTGTACTCCCTTCAAGGGTGCAGGAAGGGACAAAAAGAGATGCCTTGCACAAGAGGAGAACATCCTCCTCCTCCTCCTTTCCAGATATGTGCATTAATAGCCCTTTGCAAGGAGTCTTCTGAAAGCAGGTTTGTCTTGTGCTGGTGTCTAATGCTCTAACTCCACAACTATCCAGCTACGCCATCAGAACTGGGACGATGCTGTATGTGTGGTAGGTATGATGCTCCAACATATAAGACATCTGTAATTAAACATACATGTTTGTTCTAAACGGCCACTTGAAAACACAAGTATTTCAGAAATAGACCTAAAACCTAAGAACCAAGTTTCTTCTCCCCACTTCTATCTCTGCTTTCACTCTAGTACATATCAACATAAAACCATAATATTTGCAATTTCACTTATAGGTTAATATTTGGGAAGATTTAGCTTAACTCCCTGCATTGTTCAAAGTTCTATGTTCCTCCACATTCACTGAAAGAATTTGTCAAACAAATAAATAAAATATTCAGGTCTTTTTCCACTTCCCTGAAGAACAAAATAGAAGTCATGAGGTCTGGTAGCCCTATGTTTTTTAAAGCTGGGACAGTTCTAGGAATCGTGACTCTAAATGATACTTTTATGTCGTGGTTTTCTTAGAATCACAGAATCGTTTAGGTTGGAAGAGACCTTTAAGATCATCGAATCCAACCATTAACCTACACTGCCAAGTCCACCACTAAACCATGTCCTTAAGTGCCACAGCCACACATCTTTTAAATACCTCCAGGGATGGTGACTCCACCACCTCCCTGGGCAGACTGTTCCAATGATTTACAACCCTTTCAGTGAAGACATTTTTTCTAATATCCAATCTAAATCTCCTCTGGCACAACTTGAGGCCATTTCCTTTTGTCCTGTTGCATGTTACTTGGGAGAAGAGACCAACCCCCACCTCGTTCAACCTCCTTTCAGGTCCCTGTACAGAGCAAGAAGGTCTCCCCTCAGCCTCCCCTTCTCCAGGCTAAACAGCCGCAGTTCCCTCAACCACTACTCACAAGACTTGCTCTCCAGACCCTTCACCAGCTTTGCTGCCCATCTCTGAACCTGCTCCAGCACCTCAGTGTCATTCTTGAAGTGAGGGGCCCAAAACTGGACACAGTACTCAAGGTGTGGCCTCATCAGCACCGAGTACAGGGGGGCAATCACTGCCCTGCTCCTGCTGGCCACGCTAGTGCTGATACAAGCCAGGATGCTGTTGGCCTTCTTGGCCACCTGGGCACACTGCTGGCTCATATCCAATTGGCTGCCAGGTCCTTTTCCGTTGGGCAGCTTTCCAGCCACTCCTCCCCAAGCCTGTAGCGTTGCAAGGGGTTGTTGTGGCCCAAGTGCAGGAACTGGCACTTGACCTTGTTGAACCTCATACAACTGGCTTCAGCCCATCCAGATCCCTCTGTGGAGCCTCTCTACCCACAAGGAAATAAACATTCCCGCCTAACTTGGTGTCATCTGCAAACTTACTGAGGGTGCACTCGATCCCCTCATCCAGATCATTGATAAAGATATTAAAGAGAACACCCAGTACTGAGCCCTGGGAACACCACTTGTGATTGGCCACCAAATGGATTTAACTCCACTCACCACCACTCTTAGGGCCCAGCCATCCAGCCAGTTTTTTACCCAGCGAAAAGTACGCCAATCCCTCCCATGAGCAGCCAGTTTCTCCAGGAGAATGCTGCAGGAAATGGCATTAAAGGATCTACTAAACTCTAGGTAGACAATATCCACAGCTCTTCCCTCATCCACTAAGCAGGTCACCTTGTCATTGAAGACAACCAGGGTAGTCAAGCAGGACCTGCTTTTCATAAACCCATGCTGACTGGGCCCGATCACCTGGTTGTTCTGTACATGCCGTGTGATGGATGTACTGTGCTAACTTGAAACAATCCTCGTGTGAGGCTGGACAGCTGAGATTCACTGGGAGCATGGATCCATATGGTGTCCTCATGGTATCTGCCAGCTGAATGACAGGCTTGGCTGGCAAGGGCGATGGGATGAAAGGAAAGCTGAGGGTTTTCCATTGCATGCCTTTAAGAAGGCTGGAATCCTAAGGGATAAAAGAGAGAACAAAGTCTGGGTAGTGTCCTTTGCTATAAATTAAACATCAATCCACCTTCAGTGTCAGAGAAACTGAAGTTAAGTTGCAGGATCACAAGTCTCCTATATCCACTGGTAGCTGTGAACCATATCTTTGCCTCCAGGTTTAAGTAGGCTGGCTGAGAATGAGTGGTCTCAGAAAACTTCAGATCTGAATGCTAAAAGGGGAGGCTGAAACCCCAAAAAAGCTCCCCCAAGCTACTTTTTTCCTTTCCCTGTTTCCTGGGTTCAGCTAGGATAGGGTTCGTTTCCACAGCCAGGATAGCCGGACTGAACCAGCCAATGGGATATTTAATACCATAGTGATGTCACGCCCCGTCTATATAAGTGGGGGCTAGCTGGAGAGGGTGCGCAGTTTCAAACAGCAGCATGGCATGGCTCAGTGCGGCGGTAAGCAGCGTGTTGTATATCACTCACTTGATTACTATCGTTTCCTCTCTCTCTTTGTGTTGTTCAAGTAAACTCTCCTTATCTTAACCCGCACGGCTTTGCTTTTACCTTCCCCCTCGCCCCTCCCGGAGTTAGAGAGGAGTGAGCGAGAGGCTGCGCGCTGTCTAGTTGCCAGCTGTGTTCGAACCATGACACACTGCTGGGCCCAACTTGTCCAGCTCTGTTTACTCTGTTCCTCTGTTATTCCCAAAAGGATATCCTGGCCTTCTACCACATCTGCTTCTAGTTGAAAGCCAGAGTTTCCAAGGCACACATAAATTGAAAAGTGTGGAAGCAAAGTTAACTTTAGCTTTCCTAAAGTTCATGCTAAGATATCAACAGAACAAACAGACAGTAGCTGAGGTGAAGGTAAGACTAATGCATTCATCTTCCCTTAACAGACTTCAAAATAGTTCTTTTTTGAGAGGGTGATGTTACTGCAGCTCTTTAAATCACACAGAAATACCGTCTGGTACATGAGTATACTCAAATAAGTTATTATAAAGTGCTTTCCTGTATTCAGGTGAACAGGGACTGCACAAGTAACAGTCAAACAACAAAGTTCCTTGGCATTTATGTTTCTGTTCAGCTGCACTGATATATGTCACAGTATTTGACGCTGATAAATTTTATAGCCACTAGAAATACGGGCTTTTAACTTTTAAAGAAAAATGTGTTACTGAACTGAATGGCTGCAAAAAATAGCTAGAAAGTATAACCAGGATTTGTTTCCAAGGGTCAACCCCCCCAGTTTCATACTTTGCATTTCAAATTGTTAATCCAATCACATTATTAGACTCATGATTCCTGAACACTCAAGATCCCACAATGGACTCACAAAGCTGCTTGACTATGGAATTTCTTTCACAACTTTCTGCCGCTTCATTGCTATGGAGTAACCAGAAAACTCGCTCTCTCTCCTTTGTACTGCTGTATACCACACACAACACAGTACGAACCACAGATACAGTCAGATGTGTTGCAAATGCGACATATTAGTTCCATCTAGGAACACTCTGCAGCCAAGTGGTTTCTGACCTCTCACACACACAAAAAAAAAAAAACCAAACCCAAACCTTTAGACAATTTAAAGTGCTTAAGATTTCTGTAAGGTTCAGGAGCTCAACAGTCTAAGGAGCATAAGCAAGAGGGACTGTCCCCATCAAAGGCAAACAGATGTTGCTATAACCTTTTAAAAAACCCCTGCTCTTGGAAGTGTTATAGTAAATATGTAAATATACTTTGAAATCTAATATCCTTCCTGAGGTGGAAGCCCTGGAGTACAAGAGCTCTTTGAGAGTATGTTTTGGTTTCATGGGATCATACACACGCGATACTGAGCTGTGACCAGCGAGGCCAAGAGTCATTGCTACCATACCCTCGTGCAAGAAGGTTGCAGTGCGGAGAGCGGTCCCAGCGTAAGGAGTGGATGATGAATGTGTGTGCACTGTCACAGCATCCAGAGGCCTCTGGCCAGGCGTTAAGAACCTACTACCCCAACACATACCATGAGTAGATGGTTTCTGCCTTAATAGAAGACATTTTCCATGTGCCCTTCCATCTCCTTCATGTGGGATTCCCTCACCTCACACAGCTTTTCATTCGTCTGTTCATTGAGTTTCTGATCGCAGCAGTAAAAGGTTTTAGAGCTGACAAACTACATCGCCAGGGCAGTGGCACTGCTCTGCATCAGCAGAGCACCTTATGACTGCCCTTCCTTTGAAAATAATTCATCTCACCACCCCTTGCACCACAGCAGTCCGTACGGGCTGGCGGCTCTGATAGGTCTCCCAGGAAGGAGGATCCTTAGATGAGTCCCGGAAAATGACTGCCTTTTCCAGCCAGAGTTCGAACTGCAAAAAATTTCCTCCTCTGACTGTACTGTTAGAAATCAGTTGTGCTTCCTTTCTTTGTCTACACTGAAAGAGAAATTAAATTTTTTTTTCAAGAGAAATTAATTTTTTTTCCCCTTCTCCCTCAAAGAGATCTGGCTGCAGCCCACTAGTACACTGAAGAGGATTGGGAAGTAGGAGCAGTCATTGGTCTTTGTCCTCAGGAGGCTGTTTCTAATTGTGGAACGTGGATTGGTGCTGCTATGGTGAGTTACGTCCCCGCTGCGGTGCAGGAAAGGACGTATCTGAGCCAGAAAATGTAGAATGAACTAACTCCACGTGGAGGAGACCACACGGTGCTGGGTCCAGAGGATGCTCTTGAATGGAGAGGCACAGGCTGATGATAAGCTCTTTTCTGCCAGGCCAGTGCTCTGAATAAGTACGCTTCAAGGGTGCTACTTTGCTCTTGCAAGCAGCCAGTCTGAGCAGCGGGTAGCTCACGATCAGCTTGAATGACTGAAACCAAATCATGTTACAAAGCACTTCATCTTCTGTCCAGTTCACGTCTCATAATTTTGAGGCAGGGCATTCATAAGCTACCCATTGCTTGTGAAGCATCTTCCACAAATATTCCCTTGGACCACCTCCAGGGGAAAGAGCTCTCTTTCAATTCTGTTTGTTAACTCCTTCAGAAACCTGCGAACGGCATCTGAAGAATTCATATGTGTAAAACTATAATGACCCTTTGCTTTATGGGTGTAACCCCAGAATTTAAAAGGGCTTCTTCCTCTGAGGGGGGCTCCAAAACTCCTTCTGTTCCCAGACAGGGATGCGTAGAAAATGCACAAGGAAAAAAAACCTACTGTTTGGTTTTGCTTTGAGAAAAAGCACAAGCAAGATAGGAAACACTTGATTTAACTAACCATGCTTCCAATGTTCATTATGGAAAGGCAGGGCACGTTGGTAGTGCCGAAAAACCCATCACAGACCAAAATCACCCAGACTTCAGCCTTGTCCTTTATTTTTGCCTTTCCTGCACTCACAGAGGGGCTGGAAGTTGATTTTGGGGGAGGGCCCTCATCTGTGCTGTCCTGATTTGCAGAGGCAGTGATCCAAAAATAATATTCTGGGTTGAGTTCCTGGAGAGGGACGTCGGGGTTTTGTGGTGAGGAAAAGCTGGCAACCTTGACTCTGATCTGTAAAAATCTCCCTTCGCCCCTTACACGTTTATTGGCTTGTTTTCACACCTTGCCCTCTTTGAAGGATTATATACAGTAACACGATGCTGTCTGGAGCTTCAGATTTTTTAAAGGTGCATTCAAGCTTGAAGAAACCCCTTGCCTCCAAAAAAATCCCCCAAAAGGGTCCGATCTGCCTTGATTGCCTTCCTGCATTTTCCCCGCCTTTTTGTTTTTGAAAGAACTGTGTCACTTATGTGTGTTCTAACATATCCCTCTTAACAAAAACTCCATATCTAAAGCTTTAACTGCCATATGTCCTATATAGACATATGAAGCATATTTCTTTTTTATTAATATTTTATTGGAAGTCTTACAAAGCATACAGAACAGATGCCAGTACATCAAATTCATCATGCTGAGCCTTGATTACACAGACCCCGAAGCCCCAACGCTGCTATACAATCCTTCCTTTCAGGAAATAAAAGCCAAAGACCAGTTTTCCCACAGGACCACTTGTGGGTATAAGCTGAAGCCCTTATTACCGGAGGTTCCTTGGATACGAGTTAAAGTTTGAAAGTTCCTCATATAGCTGTTCACTCATCATAAGGTACCTCTCAAAGTCTAGGCATGCTGCTGAAAGTGGAACACCCGTCCAAAACCAGGGAAGCACTCAGCCAAATATCTGCTTCCAGCTTAGTAGCAGCAGCCTCCTCATTTTCTGCAAGTGGGAGTGCAGCAGATGAGGAGAGAGATAAGCGTACGGAGAGCACCACATCCCAAATATCCACTGCCAGAAGCTGCTACTACGTGCAAGGAAATGTCACGTTAGTCACAACGGAACAGGGTTGCCACCTAAACCAAATCTACGTTGCAAAGAGGAGATAAAACAGTTCCCCGAGAGCTTGATGGGCTATGCCATGACAAAATAGCAATTAAGAATAAATGAACAGAGCAGACTGTCATTGGCCTGACATCTCCTCCTCTAGTTCATGGTGCGACTCAAAGCAGGCATGACATCCCCCGAAATTTCAGATTTATTTACGTGTTTGGGCTGACCATGTTTACTCAGTCAGGGTTTCACTTCACCACTTGTTAATGCATTTGGCATGCTCTCATGTAAATACATCTAGGATTTCAAAGGAAGGTCATTCTCCATTTCCTACTCCATGCAGAGGGAACATGCCAGAACTATGGTGAGGATATGGAACGAGATCACTTGAGATCAGAGTTGCCATGGGTGGGTAATGATGAGGTTTCCCCTATGCTGTGCGTAGATGTATTCCAAACCCTCAATATAGTTATGATAAATTCACAGGAACACAACAAACCCATCTTTGAAACTGTTCCTTGATTTTTAAGTCTACTTTCTGCTTCATGGAAGCCGTTCCTGCCATGGTTTTCTGCTGGTGTAATGCTAAATGGCAGCAAATAAGGGCCAAAAGGTGGTGGTGGGGTGAGGTGGAGAATGGAGCAATATAGAAAACGGAACGCAAGGAAAGGATGGCAGAGGAAAGGGGTGGAAATCGAGGGCACCATGCATTTGAGGATGTAACTTCAGAACAATTCCAAATCCACTATTAGCTGTGTGAGTAGAACCCAATAGCTACATGCCTAGCCAGGTCAGGGGAGACTCTCATCAGCTTCACTGCACTCAGAATCAGACTCCTTTTCTGTTATTTAAAGCTTTTCAGTCAAACAAGAGCTTCTGAAAATTGCAAAAATTTCAATTTCTTGATGAAAAAAGTATTCAGCGCTACACAAGAGAGGAGGTGCCTCTACCAACCATAACACGCCTGCACCAATTCAATTCCTCCATGAGCCCAGGCAACTGCACTAGTCCTTGCAGAAGCAATACCCTGCAATGAATAAACATTGGTTCTGATCCCATCTGACATATTTATCCTGTGCCGTTGTGGGAATAAAGTCTGTGTTGGTTTTCAGCTTTATTTTTTAAACTTTATGGTAAAGAGCTTTGAATTTATTTTACTTAGAGTAGAATTTTCTCTCTTTTGAATACATCTGGCTAGTTGGCATGAAATATCACTCTAGTTGGCTGAATCCCTAGAGTTTAAAGGAATATTTCTGGTCACAGGGGATTTAGCTCAAAATTTATTTCAGGATTATGCACTCAAGGATTAAGGCAAAATAAAATCCATGCAACACTTACTATTTCATATTTAAAATTTAGGAACTGCTTTGAAAATCCCAGCCAACAAAAATACATTTTTTAAATTGTTAAAGACGATGGGTAATCTTTCAAGCTTTAATGCTGAAGTTATCTTGTAGAAACTGTACATATTTGTGAAATCCCTGTTTGCATAAAATGACAGGATTTGTTCAAGTCATACGTCAAACTGAGGGGTTTGTTTGTTTTTTATTTCTTTTGAAGGATGTACCACATCCCTAACTCTTCTTTACTTAGGATGGGATTTCTGAAAGCACTTAACACTGTGTCTAACTGTAACCCAGTTCAAGCCCAGTGGTGGTTTGAATGGGAGCAGAATTAGGTCATCATAGAAGACTTCTGAAAATCCCAAGTGGATCCCTACTATTACCTCATTTAGGCCATGATAGCTCATTTTTGCCAGGTAGTGAACTAACACTCTTAAGAATACAGATTTTCATGACTCAAGAAGAACACAAGAGGGAACTTTAACGTCCAGGTTGATAAAAACCCAGAAATGCTGTGTGAAAGAGCAGCAGGAGGAGAGATACTCGGTGTTATACAGCTTGCATGACAGGTTAAGCTGGTGTTAAAAGCCACTCTCTACTGAGACCAGCACTGGTTGGTTGGTGGTTGTTTTTTTCCTTTCAGTGAAGCTATGGCAGCTGAGCTGCTTACATCCAGCTTAAAACAAATCACTCAGCAAATTCTACAGAGGTTATGTTATTCAAGAGCAGCTGGTACCTTTTGCCATCCTGATTGTCCTCTGAGTTCAATCAACTGAGTTCAGTGGGTCAAAGAAAGAGGGCTTTCCGTACTACGACAACTTCAAAGCTGCCCTGTTCCATCCTCCCCATCCTTGTTCCTCCTCTGAGTACAGCCAGCTCCACAGCCAACCCCAAAACGCCAGCCGTAGCGTCCCCAGTAGAAGCACCATCAGCTGTGCGCACTTCAAAAAGTCACACCTAACCCAGCAACAGAAAGGGGATGGTCAGAATGCCTTCCATCTCGTAGAACTAGACAGCAGTAGCTCAGTATAACAGATCAATATTAGATCAATACAAGTTTACAAGTGGTTTACTAATAAGTAAAACCACCAATGTAAAACCAGACTGTTTCCTGCTTTCCAACATACCACCATTTTCCCTCCACTGCATTCAGCTCCAAATATTATCTGCCAGTCTCCTTCCACCTAGAGCCCACTAGAGCTGACCACAGCAAAACTGGTGTGTCTTGTGACCTTATTGCCAGGCATTGATTCAGCTGAATTAAACTTTTGTATGACACTACCCAGCTCAGATGAGAGGCACTTTTAATAGTTCTTGGAAAGCCAAACAACAGTGCTAAAGAGATACAGCACTTCCAGCAACTAGCAAAAATAGGAGAAGCTCAGAGAAATACATCACACCGATGAACAGTGAGAGACTTGACAAAACCGAACTGAAATGATAGTGAGAAGGAGCCGTGTGGCACATTCAGCTCTCTGGTTCCCTTTTGGAACCGGCATTCTATAATTTATTTTTTTCTCATCTTTAGCTAAGGTTTGATTGAAATTCATCTTAACCAAGCCCATTCACTCGCCCACAGCTTCATAGCACAGTAGTTGTGTTTGAGAAGCACGAGTGGTTTTGCGCAGGGTTTGTGGATATATCCATCAGGGGGAGGAAAACTTATTTTTAGACATATCCTGATGCATCATGATGTTTATGCAGAAAATTGAAAAACAGTTGGTCAGAGAAAATTTTACTTTTGCCATGTTAGCACATGAGTGAGAGCTGACTCACATTTTTATTATCTGAGTGGGTATCATCTACTGGAACCATCATTTCCAGTAGTCGTATCTTGTACTTCTCCCATCATCTGCATGTCTCTCCCACACATATTTCAACTTCCAAGTATCAAGGGAAGTGGGAACACCCTATTCATCCCAGTATGCAAAATAAACCAGTTAGTTTGCAGGACATAGATACTAGTCAGTTAGCACCTCCCAACCGCGTTGTGGAAAGGTGCTGTGGAGAACACAAAGAGAAGCGCCGTCAAGTGAAAGCTGGCATATTTTTAACAGAGGAGTTGTCTTTGCTAAACTATTTCGAATGAGGTAAATTGAGTGTTCTTTAACAAAGACAGATTTATTTTCATAGAGATGTTTTTGCATGAACATTAATATACCTAAGAGTTTTGTTGCAGAAGCAATCACAGAATCATAAACCTGGAAGACATCTGAAGACATCACGCTATGCATTCTCCCACCCTAGGACTGGACCAGCCCTAAATTTCTGAGTTCTTCAAAACATTTAGCCAGCCTCTCTCATTTTCAGTGGTGGAAATGACTCCACTTTCCCAGGCATCCCTGTCCCAGTGATTCACTATTCTTAATATTAATTTTTTTTTCCTAATGTGTATTTAAACCCAGCCTTTGTCCTAACCACCACTGGTGCGAGAACCAGAGTCTTCCTTCTAACATTGTTGCTTACTATTATGGAAAACAAAATTTTGAATAAGAAGAAACCTGAATTTAAAAAAAATAAAGCCAGTACTTAAGAGTTCAAAACATGAGGTTTGTTTTTTTTTTTTTGCTTTGTTTCAATTCATATCATCTTTTACTTGTTTCAGTCAAAACTATTATGAAAAAGCCCTATCTTATGTCATCTGAGAAATCCAGTCCTAATCTGGGTATGCAATAAATTAGACAAGGCAGACTACTCTCATGGGTCTAGAAGGTTGATTTCTGGACCAGAATGGTTTCAGAAAAGTTAAACTTTTAGATTCTTATCTGCAATGATCTATTTGAGGTTCGCCTCTCGCTTGCTAGTAGTCTAGTTTTTCACCTCCAGAGGCTTCAGTTTAAATCTTGGTTTAGGTCACAGTGAAAATGAGTTCAGTGGTTTGCACCCTAGTGGACTTCTGTCAACATTAAAAAACCACCACACAATCCTGCACAACTGGAAATTTTTGGTTAAAAGAAAGCCTGGACTGGAAAACTAGAGGTCATTACAAGTTGACACAGAAGTATAATGCTATAACTGTATGGAAAATTTTGAACAGCACCTGATGCAAAGAAGTCTAGTGACAAGCAATATACCAGTAGATTAACTGCTACCTTAACAGGGATGTATTTATTGTTTGGCCAATCTCATAGGTTTTTTTAATCAGTACCTTCATGGGTTATTCCAAAAAAATCTGATAAGAACCGCATAATGAGCCATGATGACAGAGAAAAGGATCTCGACACTATGTTTTAAATGAAATTAAATGGTTAGCAATATGCTTTACCATCATCCCCAAGAAAACAGCTGTTAGGGAAATGATTTGTTGTACAAAAATACTTCTGCATGAAGGTAGATTAAGAAGTTTGATACTGTTGGCCTCAAGGGAAATACAGAAGTAAAGGAAAGTCAGAGATAATGGTGAGTTTTAGATCAAAGTGTGGATTTTACATTTACCATACTAAAAAAACCCAGCCTACAGTAAAACAAAAAAAAAAGCAAATAACGTCTTCCCCATCTTTCACTCTTGTAGCTCTCCTCTCCTTCAATTACACAAAAATTTCATTCTCAGCTGCTCTGGAGGCACATAGACACAAAATGAAGCAGAAACACTCTCGTATACAGACAGATGCTAAGTACAAATTTCTTCATTCAGATGTTCCAAAGCTGCAGACGACAACAGCAGAAGAGAGTGCTTTCCCATAACCCAAGGGACTAAGAGGAATTTTCACCAAGTTTCCAAAGAAGTTCACATACAGTTTTAGGCTAGATATGTACAGATTTTTTTTCCCCCCATACAAAAATTTTAAGAAAAACAAAATGGGAATGAATGGAGTTTTGCACTGTGAGAGTTCATGTCACCTCAGCTACAGACAGAACACTGAATTCAATCATTTGTGGTGCTGACATTTGCAGCACAATTCATCACTGGCCACAGGTTATGTTCCAAAATCTCAGCTTTTATTAAATAAAACCAGAACAATGGCATCTTTTTTTTTTTTTCCCCCTCCTCTGCTGCCACAGTTGCAATAGAAGGCTTGTATTTCAGAGGACCACATAAATGAATATAAAATTTGTTTTCCTGGATTTGTGGTCTGCCTTAAGCAAGACTGGAGTCATGTGAAATGTCACATGCATCTCAGCAGAACACCAGCCACGAAGAAAAAGGAAGATGATGGAGTGACCCACGACATCCTAAAAAGTGGTCCCCCACTCCAATGTTCAAATAAAATTTAATAAAAACAAAGAAACAACCCACGTGAGAACTACGGCACTGATTTTATCATTCATTCGCAAATGCAGATTTAAAATACCTGTTTCTCTGAAGTCATCACAGCTTTAGCTATAGGTAGATTTCTGAGGAACTGAAGGTCGAAGTACATGACACCTTGATGACAGCTTTCCCACACAGCAAAATCTATTGCATAATACAGTAACCTACAGAGCATGTTTCTACAATAGTTTTCATCTACTCATTTAGTTTCACAATATTAATATCTACAGCCTACAGCAAAATGTCAGTTGTGGAGCTGGATTAAAATACATCTCTCCAGCCCCTTGTAAAGGGGCTAACAGTTTTGATGGTGCAAACAAACAAACAAACAACAAAAAAAAAGGATTTATTCAACGGTAAAGTCACAGGAAAATATTATAATAGAAACATAAGACCTGGCAGAAAAGGGAAACCATTCAAAAGCTTCAAGCAATGCCCCACAGGGTCTTTCAATCCAGTGCTCCTAGATCAGGAGAGAGGTAGGTTACAATGGGAAAACAACTTCTCCTGAGAGTTAGAAAATAAAAGCACGCAACCAAATCAGAAACAAAGAAATACCCTCAAACTATCTGCACTGAAAAAAGGACACAGACAAAGTGCACCTGACTTCTGTAAGTGAAGGGACAATCCGAAGGACATCTGATGCACAGCTAGACTCTGAATCTGTCCCAGACTAGGGGGATCTCATGAACTGGAAAATATGAGTAGGAGATAATAGAGTCACTTACGGATTACGCTATTATAGTTTAATAATTGGATTCAGAGTGGGACCAAACACAGTTACTCCAGCCTTTCACATCCATCACTATTTGCTGTCACCTCTCATGACGCTCAGGTTCCAGGATTTAACATTTTTGTGAAAATGATCTAACAAATTATGGGCTTGATTATCTTCGAGGAGAAGGCAATGAAAACATATGTGGGGACTGAGGACTGCTTGGAAACCTGGCATTTTGTCAAGAGTCGGTAATGTTGACTCACCTAAGAAATCTCAAGCCCAAGCACCTACACAGATTTGCCCCGAGGCTTCAGTTTTTTGTGAGAGGCCAAATTTTTTTCCCATCTACAGTATCAGTTAGTTTGATGTTGTGAATGAGCAACTGGATTGGTTGATGGCTATTGATAATTGTTTGTATTTTAGGATTGGATCAGTTTAGAAGAGGACAACAAATGACTATAAAGGATGTGTAATTAAGTCAGAGAGGTACTTACCAGTAAGGTTTACAACACTGAATTTTACTGATATCCAACTATGTATCAGCTGAGAACAGGTAAAACAGTTCACATTCTCAGCAACAAGATTAATGACTTTATGGAAATAGTGAAGTAAAAATTAATGTAGATGTAATAAAAGTTAAAAACCATACATTATTCTATTTTAAAATGGGAACACAAGAAAGCAGAACATGGTAAACAAGTAAAATGTCCTTAAAACAAAAGGCTCTTAAAAGCCTCTTTGCTCCAAGAGCAAAGATTCTACATAGTTCCGTGCTTGCTGATGTCCACCTCAGAAACATCAAGGATCAGCCTGATGCATTTGAAGCAGCTGATCACAGTCCTGCTAACTGTTATACAAAGGGCGTGCACAAGGTAAGAGTCTGAATCTAAGCAGGCTCCGTGCTGTAATGCCTTCGAGGAGAGGACTGGCCCCACTAGCAAGCTCCTGTTCTTCACTTCACACTCATGCTTAAAGCATCGATTTTAGGATGAAAATTAATCAGAAGCCTTGATTCTTTTGGAGCATTAAATTCCTCATAGTGATTTTTTCTGCAAGAATATAAGTTACCAGATAGGATTTCTGCACCAAATTCCAATTCAGACAGTGACGGCTCGATGAAGACCTACACACACTTTCGGGTTGATTATCTTTGTTATTGCCAACGTCTTGCCATGCTGTCATTTTCAGCTTAGAAGCAGATGCGTGTCAGTGACTGTAAAATGTTCGTGAGCATGTTCGGGATCTTCAACTATCTGTAGCACACAGGTCCCAGACATGTAATTGAATCAGCATAGTAAAGTTTTACTTCTCTTTGGATCTCATTAAAGTCAATCTTCTAGAATAGCCTGTTTCCAAATACAGCATAAATGAATATCCAGTGCAATTATCAGATAGCAAATTTAAAAACGGAGGTAGTACTTTCTCACAGAACACAAACTGTAGACCTCACCGATACAGGAGGTTTTGGGACCGAGATAACAAAGACTTCAGATAAATCCATGGGCAATACCTCTGTCAGCAGCTATTAAAAACAGTAGTGCAGGCTGAACCTCTATAACGCTGACAGCCAGAACCTGCGAGGGCATTGTGGGAAAATACAGTCTTAAAACTGGCATCCATTAATGCCTACGCTGGAGACAAAGTACTGGGTCAGGAGGACACTTGGTGTGGTTCAGCAAGGCAATCATCACGGCTAGTAAGAGAACTGAAACAAGGACTCTCTAGTGAGAGATTCTTGCATAGACAGTAAGAAGAACCAATGCGAGTTGTGGCTAATATAAATTACCTTAGAGAGGTATTTAAAGGAAAATATGTAATTTCAAGGGGATCCTTGTTCACAGTCATGTGCTTTTTCCTCCAGTCCTGTTCAGGGGCAAGCCAATAAACAGAAAGGCAGCAAGTAGTGGTGTGGGAATAGATACTTGTGTAAAATTGCAAACTCTCTCCATCCAGTCATTATGGAAATGCTCAGTTTCATGCCTCCAGACCACAGCTGCAACCTGAGAAAGAGCCATTGCATGTGACAAGTTTTGTTTTCAAGCCAGTAAAGGTTATGGCAAAGCTTACAACTAGCCTGACCATTATTGGCTGCACACTCCACAGCTACTATACATGTTGGAAGAGCTATCTTTAAAAAAAACCATATATATAGATGGGAGCTAACTGTCTTTTCCTTCCCTCGCTTATCAGCCACACCTCCAGCTACGAGTCAGTAAGAAGAAATGGGACTGCAACTATCCTGGGTTTCCCGAGCAGTCCCCTCTTTCACCGCCCAGAAAGATAGGAGGTAATTCCACAGGATGTGGGGCAGGTTAGAGAGAAACCTCAGTGTGATGATCAGTTTAGCTTCAGAATCTCCTGAAGAAGGAGATCTGCTTCTCCCACCATGCCACCTGCGAGAAGGCTGGAGGGGCACAAGAAGTTGGGAGGGACACAGGCAGGACAGCTGACCCCAGCTGACCAAAGGGACCATATGATGTCATGCTCAGCATGTAAGGCTGGGGGAAGAAGGAGGAAGGGGGGGACATTCAGAGCGATGCCGTTTAGTCTTCCCCAGTAACCGCTCCACATGATGGAGCCCGACTTTCCTGGCGATGGCTGAACACCTGCCTGCTGATGGGAAGCGGTGAACGAATTCCTTGGTTTGCGATGCTTGTGTGTGCGGCTCTTGCTTTACCTGCTAAACCGTCTTTATCTCAACCCAGGGGATTTCTCACTTTTACTCTTCCCATTCCCTCCCCCATCCCACTGCAGGAGAACAAGCGAGTAGCTGTGTGGCGCTGAGTTGCTGGCGGGGGTTAAGCCATGACAACAGTTAACAAAAGCACTCCAGTCACAAATGCAGTAAACACAGCTAAGTTACGCACTGTACTCAGTACTTCCTGGCTAAAAAGCCATTCTGTTCACTGTCCACATTATTTACCCAACGGAGTAAACTTCAGAGGCAAGGAGAAGTCTGGATCGGCACGTAAAATCACTCAGATACATACACCGTCCTACTTCAAAACAACTCTTCTACTAAATCACTCCCTAGGCCATTTCCTAATGCGATGCCATGGCTCTTCCAGAGTCAACGGCAAAAATCTATAAAATGTAACTCCACATAAAATATTTCAGTGCAGACTTGGATGTTAAAGTGTCAAATTAGACAAACAGTTAGGATTTCATGGACTTCAGTTCCAGTGATAAGAATGTCAGAATGAGCAGGATAGGGAAGAATTGGAGCGTTACAATACTTGGGTTTGTCTTTCTGCAATTACAGGGATGAATTTAGATGAAACCATTCTGCTGCCTGTGGCTTTAATGAAGACCACTTGCCTTGCCTAATCAAAAAAACAAAAGTATATACTTGAGAACCAAAAATATCTTGGTTTAATGACGCACATAGGCAGAAGTTTAAAAGTGGGTTAACTTCCTTGCTGCACAGCCTCAGTGCACCTGTGCAACAGCTGGATTTAATCTATTGAGGACGGTATTTTAGAAGCCATTGCTGGATTTTAGGCTGGAAACTGAATAGTGCCCCACCCAGCCATGTTCCTGTCCACAAACTACTTCTAACATTTCAGTCAGGGTAGCACAATTGTATTCTGTGGCTTAGAGAAATCCAGGGATGATTTATGTGTTGTTGGGAGTTTAAAGAGGAGAAAAGAAAACAGGCAAATTCAGCTGACAAGAAAACAACCTAACCATTTGGTCTAGTGCGGTGAACAGAACATCTAAACTTACTGATAAATGTCATTGATAGTTGTGCTAGATCCATTACAGAACAGATATGTACGAATAGAATTCTGATCAATACCAGCTAAGTAAATAATCAGTTTCACAAGAAAGAAGAGCTGTACCTTCTCCATTATCTTTCGACAGTTACGTATCTTAACAGCCTGCACCAACAAACATACAGATTTAGACATAACGATCAAATACTCTGCCCAAGGGCAGAGCACAAAGAACTACCAGCCAAATGACAGAACAGTAAACAAGCGAGGCTCTGAAGCCTACGGGCTTTCCCAGCAGTGATTTAGGAAACCTATCTTTGGACACTTCTTTTTAATCCTCCCCCTCCAATCATGGGTAAAATCTTGATACCACTGACCTAAGTGGAGCCAGGTTTTTAACCGTTAGCCTTACCATACAAATACATCTGTTAAACAGATGCTATGAGATCATACCCTGATCTCATACCTTCTTGGGCACAACATCAAACCCACGTGATCACACCCAAAGCTTCTAGAGCAAAGGATCTGGATGTTACAAGACCACCTCAGCACCACTGCTTCATCATGAAGATGAGCAGAGCTCTTTTTGAAACTTGCAGAAGGCAGATTTTTCAAAAAAAGACCACTAAAATATTATCTTGCCTGCTCTGTAAGCTCTGAGACTCCACGACACTATTGCTAAGGCTAAGGATTGGACACACTCATTGACACACTGTTCCTTCTACTTTTGAAGCCACTCTACTAGCATTGAAGATCACTAGACTGAAAAGCGAAACACGTTGCAACAAAATTAACCCAAAATATTAACCTAAAAAATAAACCTCCCTTAACATTGTGATTAAATGGTCAATTTATGGGCATCTGGAAAAGGTATTCCACAAACACTGAATCTAATCTAGCGACCCTTTCTACTCAATCAGGTGCTAAGGTTGCTTTATGCTCTGAGAGCATCTGAATACTAATTGGCAATGCTCTGCTTTATGAAAGTTTTTTTTTTTTAAATCAAGTTTTCTTGACCTTCCCTTTCTATCAGCTACACATTCATCCTATCTCACTCGCGGGCTCAACAGATACCTGCTATAAAGTGAAGCTGCTCCTCAGGAGAGGCTGATGAATCTTAACCCACAAGCCCTAACATCCTAGCAGTTAGACATCCATCTAGGGGTGGGACCCTGTTCCTTGTTTTGGGGCCTAATTATGTGGGACGTAAAGAGCCATCACAACCACAGAAATTAAGAACCCTCCTGAGCATGGTGACCGGGATCTAGCTCTGGGAGAAGCTCTGCTTTAGATCAAACAGGTCATTCAAGGCTGAATGAAGTGGGAACACTTGCTTTTCATTTTAATGAGCAAGAGGGAGGGAAACTAGCTTTAGCTGACCTGAAGCAAGTGTTTTTTCTAAAAGTTTTGCTGAACTGGAAAATCAACTTTTCACAAAGCCCCTAATCACCACAGGCTTTCATGTTAATAGAGATGGATAAAACCCCCTATTGTATATTACATTTTTTTTCCTTAGAAATGCTATTATTTCCTTCCTTTGTTCCACTTTTCCCCTGGAATTAGCTTTGTTAACACTAAGCTAGAAGTTTGAGCTTAGACAGTAAGGTGCAAGGTGCGTCTCCAAATCCCACAGTGCAGTCAACCTATGGAAATTAGAAAACCTCCTCATTTTAGCGGTTTATCAATGAGTTTCAGTTAATCAATCACAAAAGAACAATTGCAGCCTGCATACGACTGAATGCTAAAAGGAAAAGCAAATTACCATAAATGTGCATTTGAAAATATAAAATATGCTACCCCCAACCCTCTGCCTGAGTAAAACAGCAGAACTCCTAGTTGCCAAGGCTGAGGGGTAAGAAGATGAAGTCAAATTCCCGCGGTGTGAGAATGCGCGTACACCAATTACATCTGGAGACACACAACCCATGGTATTATTTGGAGGCTGAAGGTTTCACCACAATAGAACATGAAAGAGTCTTTCTGTCAGTGACAAGCCCTTTCACTTGTCCTTGCCCTGAAAAGAAAGGAATGCCAACACATCGAGTCACTTCTGCATCTCCCATCACCATATACTTCTTTCCCATGCTCATCTCGGCCAGCTGTCACGTTGTCCCAGCTCATTTTTATTTGAACAGCTTGACGGTATTCTGGAGCATCAAGCCAGCCTGCCAGGCAATCCCCGTCCTGATACACAGCTCTTGCTGGTCTCAGCCATATTGAATCACGCAGATTTACAGGGCAGACAAACAGCTGACTGACACACAGATAACTGGTAGGTGGCAGAGCTCCGCAAGTAAATTCAGACTCTAAACTTCATTTATTTGGGTTTTAGTTTTGTTAAGGGCTTCAAAGCAAAAGTTAGCATTAGTTTTCTAATGTGACTTCCTTAACCACAAGTTCTGCAGAAATTCCATTTGCAGAAATTCCCAGGAAGCAATTTCAACGCAGCTTTATGCAAATCTCATTTTTAAATGGCAACTCAGATTCTTCTACTCCCCTACGCTTTCACAAAACAACTAGAGATTTTGACGGATAGAAGCTCAGGTGCTTAATTATAATTCAGTGTATGTGCAACCTCTGTATTAACGTGCTGTTCATTTGCTCAAATATTTATCTTAACAATACCTCTGAACGGATAAGAAGTGTTCCTAATTTTCCATCTGTAAAACAGGAATTGGACACAGATGTTACGGCCTCTCCTTGCCCACCAACCCCACCATAAAAGGCCAAGTCTGAGGCCAAGCATTTAATGTTCTTGAAGTGAAATTTAGACTCTCAAAATCTGATCACATCTTTCAAAAACATACTGCCTAGGCAAAACTTTTGTAGTTAAAAAAAAAAAAATCTTTAAGTACCTATGATTTTTCCACTGTGCTTGCACAGAACTGCAACATTCTCATCAGAAAAGGGAGCCTTTATTCTTATCTCACACAAAAACCTGTTTGGGAATTACAAATTACAATTAGACCTGAAATACCTTAAGAATCTCAGCACACCCAAAACACGCTTCCTATTCAACACCAAACACAACAGAATTTGTTTTTCAGCATCTAAAGAAAATACATACATATTTGATTATCCCTCCAAAATGAAACCAGAGATAAATTAGCAAGTTTGAATCACCTGAACATAGCTTGAGATGAAATCCATCTTCAAAACAAATTACAACAGAGGTGCTTTCTAAATGTGCCAGGATTCAGAGTAGATTACAGCATAAAACCAAATTCAATCTCACAGGTGCATTTGGAGAGGAACAATGGTGCCTTTCCCACCGGACGCTGCTAATATACAGCAGCACATCTACCTGCTCTGACCTCACTATTTCTGGGAGAAACTCCCAGTAAAGAGCAAGTCTTAAACTCACAGCTCTGTCTTCTGCACACATGCCATAAATAAGGAGCATCCATTTCATGTGCTTCAGGTCCCACCTATACCATTAGCCATTAAGGAATTTGTATGGTCAGTGTGCCTTTGTCAAGCACAACAGAAATCCTCCGCAAGAGCATTTCAATTTCAAGCTCATATTGCAAAGGAGGCAATGATAAATAAGTAAAAGGAACCACAGCATTAAAACAAGCTGAAGTGCACTCCCAGTGTTGGAGGCCCAGCTACTACTGCGGCCATATATTTAGCTCTGTTCACCCGACTCGTGGCAGTTTACATCATCATGCAAAACTTTGCAAAGTGAGTTCACGGAAGTTGGACAAATGTTCCCACTTTGTCCAATAGCTTATTACAGGATAGTAGAAAGCAACTGAAATACAAGGGAAGAACTTCTTCACTAAGACCTCTGCTTTACCTAAATCTACATTGAACTAAACTCAAATGCAAAGGTACATTGCATCTTCCACAGTTTTAGCTGAATGGGAGATGCCAGTGCCATTTGGGCAGAACCGAGATGGGGCAACGACTGCTTTGAGCTGCAGCTTCAGGCATAGAGAAAGTCCTGTCCCACAGAAGAATCATAGAATGGTGGGGGTTTGGAAGCGACCTCTAGAGATCATCTAGACCAACGCCTCTGCTAAAGCAGGTTCACCTAGAGCAGGTTGCACAGGAATGCATCCAGGCGGGTTTGGAATATCTCCTGAGAAGGAGACTCCACAACATCTCTCAGCAGCCTGGTCCAGTGCTCTGCCACCCTCAAAGTAAAGAAGTTTATCCTCAAGTTTAGAGGGACCTTCCTGTGTTCCAGTTTGTGCCCATTGCTCCTTGTCCTGTCACTGGTCACCACTGAGAAGAGTCTAACATCTGCCCTTTAGATATTGATAAGCATTGATAAGACCCGCTCTCGGTCTTCTCCAGACGAAACAGACCCATGTCCCTCAGCCTTTCCTTGCAAGAGAGATGCTCCAGTCCCCTAACCATCTTTGTAGCCCTCCACTGGACTCTCTCCAGTAGTTCCCTGTCTTCCTGAGCGGGGGAGCCCAGAACTGGACATAGTACTCTAGATGTGGTCTCACCTTTTTCTACACCAAAGAGTAAAATGCTGCCAGCCTCAGCCAGCACAAGGCTGTGCCATCCAGAGAATGCAGGCGCTGTAGAGATGAAGGCGTAAGCAATACTGACTCTCTGGCCCTAGGAAGGTGCAACAGCATGTGTTACTGACCCACTGTCCTCGACAGTTCCTCATGCTGTTCCTTTTCAAAACAGGAAACATAACTCTTGCAAAAAATTACTGCCAGTCTGAAGATTATATGCATCTACTCAGACAATTACATTCAATAGTCAAAAATCTTGATTGGCATTTAGAAAAGCGGATCGCTTTGGCCAAGTCCTTCCTCTTGCCAGAAGTGACAGACCTCTTTCCCCCTCAGCTGCAAGCCTTGCTCTCAGCACTCCAGCCACTTATCTCGCTGAAGGTTCAGTTGTGACAGATGCAACTTGTATTGGCAGCCACCAGCCTATATTGTGCTCCCTATGCAGCTGCTCATAACTCCAGCCTCTCCACAGCACCGAGCCTTCAATCAAAACAAATTGTTTGTTTCTTTCTGACCACAAGAAGAAGTTTGGTTTCATCGTTTGCTTTGGCTACGCCGCCTGAGTAAAAACACACTATAATGCTAGGAACTCCACTCAGCTCTCTCCAGAGCTGAAGCCATACGGTTGCAGTTTACAGTTCTGACTGACAAAGCAAAATAATTCACAACCGCTTTTGAGGCTCTGGCACTCACCAAGGAACCTTTCTTTGTGCGCTTTATCCGTACACTGAACTCCCACAGGAGCGTGAAGGTGAAGATACTCATCGAAGGGTTTTGAAGGATGGCAGGAGAAAGGGTTTCCGAGGACGGCGTAGCACACAACATAGGGATACTCAGGCTAGCGTGGGAATGGAAAGCCACACAAGTGGCACTGTGTGGGACTCCCCAGGCACCAGTTCAGCCTGTCCCCAGCCCCCAAGCCTTCTTGCCTCACCCTAGGCTGCACTGCAGGGTAGGCATACCTGGGGGAAACAACCTGCTTTCACCCCTCTGGCAGCAGGTTGGGAACAAAAAGAGAAATAACCTTTGGAAACCTTATTTTCTAGCTACACGCTCCTCCTGGCTGCTAGGAGAGCCACTCTGAATCCTCCTCATTCTTCATGCTCTGCTCACTAACATCGCTGCCTTTGCCCTCCACAGTCCCCAGTTCCTTGGCACATTGCCCCGCTGTAAAACACAGCCACCAGCAGAAACCTGCGATAAGCCTCAGCATGGGTCCCATTCCACAGCTAATGGAGACAGAGGAAAATTACACCAGACTGGGACAAATCTGTAAATTTAACCCCCCATCTTTTGTATCACCTAACACTATGTCAAGATTGTAACGCAGTCTGAAAAAGGGCAACACAATGTGGTTTCCTGAGACCGGGAGGGACTGCAGCCAGGGACCCAGGAGGTCCCATCCCTTCCCATGCTCTTCTTTTCTTTCCATGCTCCCTTCTTGCTGCCACACATCTAAATTTAGGCTGTAAACTAATTTTAACTGTAAGGGGCATGGGGTTGACTCTTTTGAGTGTCTGACACACTGTAGGAGCAGGGTAACTAAAACACAAATGCTTATGTAAATTCATCTTTGATTTTGCAATCAATTGAGTTCACTGATTTGTTGCAGGGATCGGCTGAAGTAACGCGCCAGAATTTTTACTGCCTCTGCCATAAAACTGACAAGCGTAGGTTTTCTGTTTTTGTTTTTACTTCCTTTCAAGTGTAATAACTTCCCTTTTCATAAAATGCCAACATATTCTTTTAAAACTGTCAGGCTGCCATCAACCTGGTCGTGATCCAGTGCCAGGCCATAGCCAGACAAGATGAGTTACAAGGTAATCTCCTGCCTGCCAAACAATACAAAGATATTGGCACTTTTCTCACGGCTGCAAATCAGCTCAAAGGGCCACAGAAATCAGAAAACCAAACTTCCTCCTCCTTTTGGTGTCTGCCTTGTGAGGAAAGTGGTGTTCTGCAAGGAATCTAATGTTTTCATTAATAGCATGCTAGATTCTTCCCTTTCTCCAAGCCTTTTCCTCCACAGAAGTGCTGGATATGATTTTAAAGAAATTGAGGATACCCTCACCCCCTCCAAGTTACACACTGCATTCCTGAAGACTAGTTTCAAGGAAATGCTACTCCCGAGATGAAACACAAAGCAGCTGAACAACTTTGGCAGGGGAGGCTGCACAAATGCCACCTAAGCGTGAATTGCTGTCTCAGCCTAACTAGAAGTTCCTACTCAGGAAGGCCACGCAGCAGTGGAGACCATCCCTTACATCATGTAGAAAAAATAGCACAAAAAGCCAGAGAACTGGAGTATTGACCACATTTGCTCTGTATGACCGACACTGAAAAGGAGGCTTTTCAAAGTCCATCAACTGGTAAACTAATACACCAGCACAGTCAGAGTTTTAGGTAGCTTCATGTGGTCTGAGACCGCACCTACGTTCTCTGCAGCTATGGTCCCTCCAAATTCCTGTTGCTTTTAAATGATTTGAGATGTATGTGTCAGGTACCGAACTTCTACCTCCTACCTCCACCCCTCACCTGGGATTTCAAAGGAGGACACGTCAGCCTCCTTATTTCATAGTTCTGAAAAGGCATCAAGAACTGTGATGAAAAGAAGGGTCTCCATGCAGTACTTTCTATGCCTCTTTGCCTAGGAAGTGCAGAACCAGCAGCTTTGCACAGGCAGAGAACAAATAAGGATGGCAAGAAGGTCCAGTAAGTGCTGCTGGGAGAATTTTTTTTTTTTTTTTAACAATTTTAATTGTATGACCAGGATACGGTCAACCTAGCAACATTACTGCATCAACCCTTCTTCATACCAATTTATTGAGCAGCTTGGTACTTACGGTTGCCAAGCTGAGAAGAGTTATCCTGGGCTCTGACTGAAGCTGGTTTTCATCTGGCCTACATAGCACCACCAGTAACAGAGATTTCTGGAGCCAAAATCAAACTCAGCCCTTGACTCAGTGTAGACAACGCCCTGTTGCTAATAAGGTAGAACAAGAGTAAATTAAAGGCAGGATTTGCATTCACAGTAGCAAATTGGTTAACGACGCCAAGACTTATTCCAAAACTGAAACAGCTGCACACTTGGGCAATGCTTGCAGTAATAAAAGTAGTAAATATTAATTTCTTTCACAACAGCAAACATATAGGGATATGTTATCAGGTATTTGCTGATAATGGTGTGTTATGGAGCAATAATGGTGTGTTATCAAGCAACAGCGGTATGGAGGAAAGGTGAAATTTTTTCAGAATGACTTATAACATAGAAATGTCCTCTGGAAATCATTTGGTTAACTAATATATTACTGATATTTATTGATAATAGTGACAATTACTTGTTATTAGAACAAATATGTATGTTTATCCTCGCACAATACTTGTAAAAATGTCCATACAACAAGTATAATATTCATCACACGCATCCTTTTTGAAAACTTGGACTATTGTTGGAGTTTAGTCATCTTTGGGATATACACAAATTATTTAGCAATATACAATAGTCATGTAATAGATGTTTGGGCAAGGTATTATCTTTGGGAAACTTGAGTAAGAATTTGTAGCAGTAGGTTACAGCTCCCCAGATTGGTAAGGGCACATAAATCTGCTACTGTTTGTATCCGTTAATCCAACACAAGGTATCATTAGAAAGATAATGTTTGCAGTCACATTAGAAATCACAAATCCTGAAGCATGCATTATTAGAGAGATGGTAGCTGAATATCAAAAACACCGATTTTAAGGTATGAGGTTTGAGACAACCATGCAGAAGATGGTCGTAAAACTTTCGCAATACTACAGCTCAATTGTTCCAGAAGCATGAAAGGAATGATTAAAGAAAATAAAAAAAAGAGAGAGGTAACACAGCTCACTGAATGCATGAAGTGATTTGGGAGTTTGTCTAGTTCTGCTTAGGAAGCCAAACGAACCACTCACCAAGGGAAAACAATATGCAGTAAGGAAATGAAATCAGATGAATACACAATTTACACACCGTCTAGATAAGAGATATTTACCTTCAGATAACTTTAAATTCAACTACTGAAATCAAGTATTTCCGGTCTCCAAAACTCTTGTGACTTAGACCAACATCTTAATAACACTAATCCATGTAGTTGGAGATGAAGAAAAAAAAAAAAAAAAAGAAAATCAAACAGAGCTTGATGTACCTTACACTCCAACGCGATCTGTTACTGGATATACAGCAAGATAAGGTACATTCAATAAGGAAGTCCTCAGGCAGTCTTCTGCCTACAGAGCACTCCAAACAAACTCTTTTTCTTGCTTGGCATATTTCATTTGAAATGTTTAACTAGAAAATGGGATTATACTAAAAACAAATTTCCAGGGAGAATTGCACTTCGGCTGCACTCCAAAGCTCAATGCAAAATATTAGACGTGCAAGTTATGAGGATGGAGAAACCAAATTTCCTGACTTAAATTTATATAGTAAAATCAGTGAGAAACCTACTCAAATATTTTAAGAAGACTTTAGTGATTAAGCAGCACCTTCCTTTCTGAAGACATAATGCTATTCTTTACATCAAATCCAACCTTACTCAATATTTGCTTTTGATGTTAAAGTGGAGCCTTGTAGTATTAAAGAACATTAAAACTGATGTAAAATTTAATTTTACATGCTTTTCAAGGCATCTTTAAGAAGTGGTAAAGGTGGTCTTGAACCCAGTTTCTTTGCCAATACATGAAAAGCCTTTAAAGGTTTCATTAATCTGGAAAGCAACAACATACTAGCATGATACTTGTCAGTGAATCATGTAAACGAAATGGAAATGTACCCACTGGACCTCAGTGGGTCAGGAATCAGCACCAGAATCATTCTCCTTTTGATGTCCGTGCTAGTCCCCGTGAAGAGGTCTATCAAAATCCTAAAGAACTCAGGAGGATAAAGCACAAACAACCCCATGCTACACGTCACGCCCACAGCCCCAAGATTTTTTTCACAAAAGCAGGTGGAAGAGTGTGGGGCAGTGGTAAAAGGAAAGCTCACAGAGTATGACCTATCAGTGAGCTCGCCATCTCTTCTTCTAGGTGAAACCTCACGTAAACGGACTGTTGCTTTTGTGCCAAAGCTGCAATAACGTACCATATAAATGACCAATCTAAAAGACTAACCTTATAAAAGACTAACTCTCTGAAGGAAAGGACTCATTCTTCTTAAGAAGTACCATATGCTGGTGAATGGGTAAGTGAGTATTACTTATGGACGAGGATCTAGGTGCTGTATGCAGTCAAACATAAATTTGGTTCTTGCATCGAAGAACTTCCAATCAAAGAGGTCAAGAGAGAAGACGCAGATGTAGGCAGACAGGTAAAGGACAAAAGATGCACGGGAACCAAGGAAGAGAACAGCCTTGTGAAAGTCCCTGCAACAAGCTGTAGACAAAACTTTCTTTACAGGCATTCCTGCAGAGCGAAGGTTCAAGGAGTATTTTGAAGGAAAATAATATAGTATGTGATTTTGCATGACTATAGAAGAATTCTCTGACATATGAATAGCAACAGTAGATGGGAAGCTTGACACATTCAGCATATGGCAATGCATAATTTTTAGTAGTCTTCCCTGAAATGGCTCATGAAATGTCACCAACATACCTTAAGCACAGAGTGATATTTTTAAGTTGTCTTTATTTGTTTTGACATTTCAGCCTTTACTATTTACATACTATTTAGCATTAATGTTGAATCAATCTGGCTTTATTTCAGCAGGCAACACTCTATTAAGACTCTAAAACTACAAGTTTCCTCAGAGATGCCTTCAACATGCAATTTGGATGACAGCCAGACATGAAAAGCCACCTGTAACTGAAAAATACTTAAAAATGGAATGGTCTTTGGAATGGAGAATATATAAGCTCAGTTACCTCTTACAAAAGTATAGCAAACATGAAGAGTAGATGGTGTGTCACAGGGAAAAGCCTTACACAGGTTGATTGCAGTGATTTTTCTGTTCATTTTAAGTCTTAAAAAAAATTTTGCCCTCTGTTAAGCCCTTGCCTTTCCATTTACTACAGGTCAGAATTTGACAGTAATTTTTTACTGTGCACTGAAGCATGCATCATATTAAAAGATGCACAATAAGCAAGAGACTTTCCCTGCCATGTCTCGCTTGTGATACCAGATCTGGGAATGCTTCCCATGGGAAGCATCTAGAAGCATTTTATAAGAAACTGAAATATCAGACTCATTTTACAGATGAGTAAACAAAATCACAAAGCAGTGACATGATTCAACTACATTAAACACAGACCATAGGTCTTCCATGGTGTAGTCCAGCCTTTAGCATTTTCACAGATAACACCTCTTTCATGGATGCACTCTCCCTCATAGCACCACGGTAAGTAAAGCAGTGCCAGCGCTTTGAGTTAGATTCATATGCCATTTCAAACTTTAACTGTACTCAACATATTTGCCTCAAAGAAGGAGCAGTCCCATAGTAATCCCACAGTCTATCCTCAATGCCCCCACCCAGGCACCCTACACCTGGGAGGAGATCACTTTCTGCTACGTAAATGGGAGTGATAAAAGCCTAAATATGATTCGAAACATTTAGCTAGTAACTTAAAAAAGTAGTTTACCTTGGATACACATCCCGTTTCCTCCCCATGCTCTATCAGCATGGAAAAACTCACAGCAACATGGTGGTGACTCTCTCCAATTCCACGGGTAGTTGCAAACCTTCACAACCATGTTCCGCCCTGGGTTGTTGGCTTCAAAGAGAAAATAAAAAAAGAAAATGGAAAAAGAAAATGGCACAACATTAGCACTGTCTTTTTCAATCCCGGGGCTGACCGGTAGTGAGGATTAGCTTCCCTTCAGAAATCCTCTAGCCTTTAGCCTTTACAGACCTGAAGAGAAATAATGAAGTTTTGCTTGTTCCTCTCCCAGGAGGTTTAAAACATGACCAGATTTGAGGAATTGAACCAACAGGAGAGGGAAAGTGTTCTCACAACTAAGTGCCTCCCTTGCATTCTTTCCCAGCATTCATGGGACAGAAAAAAAAGCCAGAATAAAGTGCCTACCCTGCCACACCTGGACATTATTAATTACATAGTTAATCAAACTGGAAAGCCCACACAACCTAATTTAGAGCAGAAACTTGGACAGAAATCACTTTTTTTTTTACTGTTGATCTTCCACTGCTTTGTACGTACGGGTAATCAGAAGCTGTCATTTTCAGTCTGTGCAGACAGGCAAAAGCCAGAACTGACATACTTTACTTGGAGGAGGAAGGATGACATTTTTGATGAACGGCAGGAGCCAGTTAAAAACTGAACTCCTGTCATATTAAATAGAAAGAAAACTGCTATCTACCGAAATTCTACTGAACAGAGTCTGACCCCACCTACACGAGCTTGAATTACAGGATATTTGTTATAACAAACAGAAAGACACTAGGGAACCCAAGCCAGGAGTCAGGTTGGGCAGTATGCGCAGCTCTCTCCCCAAGGTGACAACCTTTCCCCCAGTGCAAACAGCAGCCCTGCCAAGGAAGAAGCTGGTATTTATGTAGCCAACCTCCTTTTTCTCCCTTGGCCCCAAGGCTAGGAGGAAAGTAGTTGTTCTGCTGTTCGGGCTATGGTCCCATGGGAAGTGCTGCCCACTCCTCATATAGGGAACTAAAAATAAAATGTTTTGCACGATGTGCAGAGATTCTTCAAAAATCTTCAGAGGACAGGGTAGGTCTGTTGATGGGAAGAAGCTGTAATACACGTAAAGAGTCAGCATGGCAGAGGAAAGCGAGGAAATGTCCTTGCTCCTTCGCTGTCCTTTACTTGCAAGACAAGGAAATTACAGTAATGCTGTCACCATCTGTGCAAGGTCAAAAAGCATTTTTACTATCCCGAGTCTCTAAATGATCATCTGGAGAATGCTTCCCAAAGACCAGCCAAAAGGTCCTTACCAGAAGCACCTGAGGAACTCAGGACCTCATGTACACCCCGGATTGGTCTAACGCAGCAAGAAGCAGGACTGCCACGGGAGTGCAGGGCATGCACTCACTCCTTGGAATTCAGCCTATCGCCTGCCGTGTTTTGTGGCTAGCTGATGAGAAAGTACTGCCACAATTCTCTTACAACACATAAACCAGAAACAAGACTAATGGCATCAGAAGTATTACAGCATTGCCCTGCAGGCAGTAGGAAAAGGGAACACACTCTATCATTACTTGACATAAGATGGGTGAGAAAACAGATCCCAGCTTAAGAAACTACTACATAAGAGCATGCCAGGTTGGACCAAACCACTGTCTAACCCGATATCCTGCCTCTGATGGTATCCAGCAGCAGATGCCTAGGGTAGGTGTATGAGAAACACAGCGAGAACAGAACAAGCCTCTTGAGATACTCCTTCTCAGCTTCCAGCAATGCCAAATATTACGGGGGGGGGGGGGGGGTGGGGTGGGGTGGTGTAGAAAAAAAAACCAGATCAGATTCCTGCTGATGTCCTTCACGGACATGGGCAAATCACCATCCTTCCGTGCCTACCTCGACTTGCCCTCCTTCTCCCAACCCTTTTTACTGCTCTTTGAACTGGAACGCACCTGGGCAAGGGCTGCCTTGCAGTACATACAAACAATGTTCAATACAAACATGCTGCATGGCCCTTTACAAGGTCTACAGAAGAAATTGTAGGTTAAATCCCATCCTCATCTAGAAAAATCAAATGAAAAGAGGAACAACTCAAATTCTGCTTCTGCATGCAAAACCAGAGGAATGGTAGATAAAACTCCTCACTATGTAATCCCTCCTCAATTTTTGCTGCTGCCAGAAAAATGAAGAACTGAAAACAAATATCTTTGCAACTTTTCCCCATACAACATCCACAGCATAAAACACATTCAGAAAGTAAGCTGAAACACAGCAGATACAAGGGAAGAGCTAGTACCGCTGCATTTGCAAGAACTAAACGATCTGATGATTCATTAGAGAACTAAGATAGCAACGAGGGCTGAGAGGCCAATCACTGCCTTCCATATGCAAACTAGAACTACCATCATTATTTTCCTCTTCCTACTTACAAATCAATCAAAATTTTATTTGAAGGCATAGTTAGTCTTAGGAAGAAATGGCAAATATAAGCCACAGCCTTAGCGTAAACTACTTGCTTTCTGATGTATGTGCATACCATTAGGATAACTATTATCAAAAGTGCATGCATGCAGCTGAAAGGCTGAAGAGCTATAATTGAGGAGGATATTTGGCCTGGTCTCTAAAATCAGCCTAAAATGATAGTTAGATCCATATTAAGTACAGCTTTTAGGTTTTTTTCCTTTCTCTTTTTTTTTGAAAGCATCAAAACCATTAGTTTCCTAGCTTAAACCTCTCGCTGAAAATGCACTTTAAAATCTGATACTAAACAGCCCAGCCATAGTCTTGATACAAAATACAGTACTACAGATGACACACTGGGAAAAATAAAACAAAATTAACATACCAGTGTTTGTGGCTGGACCACTATACCATTACTGGCATTTTGCTTATGTAGTGATTCCATTGGTGTTTTGCATTACATGGCAAAACCATAGGTTTCCCTTCTAAGAAAAGAATTGCTTAATGTGCCAAATGGTACATCTGGAGAGATGTACCGCCAGCCTGCAATGACCAAAAAAAAAAAAAATTAATCCAATGCCTGCTGACTAGGTTTCTAAAAGATGATGCTCCTCACCATATTCCTATCGAGAATCATATTTTGGTAATGTATTGCCTAAAGCTTTCAGGCTGAAAAGCTTCTTTAATCCATTATTCTATGGCTTTTTATTTTCTTGGCAAAACCTGTAGCTGCAGGGAAGACAACTGGGGTTTTGGTGAGATAACATGTATTATTAGTGCTTTGCTTTAGCTTTTTAATTAGAATACTCTTTTGCCTTCTAGTGTCAGAGACACTACCAGGCACAGAATTTGTTCGATGTTTGACTGAGTAAGGTAACACGAAGCCTTTTGCCTTATAGTGTGGATTTAGTCATTTGGTATTTAAGGTTCAGTACATACATCAGAGAAAACAGGTAGAAAGGACCTATTAGATCATACATGGTCCATTATAACGTGTTTTTCTGAAGTGTGTTATGCTACTACTGTATGAAGTCTAGTTGGCCCTTCCAAGCAGTGACTTCTGCTGCTTTCTTTGGAAGGTTACTGCCCCAATCAAGCTGTTACTGGCAATGGGATTCCTGTGCCCCTTGTCTACTGTTACGGGACTCTGGGTGGCTAAAAGGCTCTGACTGTGCAACTCCAAGTGGAGACCTGAGCTGTAGCTGACCTCCATCTGAAGTTTTTAATTTAAATAACTTCAAACTATGCCTCCTTTTGAAAAGTGATTTCTTCCTGACACTTACACAGGAAAAAAAAAAAAAAAAAATCCCAAGCATTTCAGACTCTGGAGACTCAAGTTTGCACAGAATGATACAAGCAGTGGCCTGATCTTCTACAGATTTTATATCCAGTGATATAAAATATAACCTTTATTACCAGAATTAACATAACAGTTGTGGAGGATGCTCGTGCAGCAAGGCACACAACTGTAGGTTCAAGACATCACCAAATACATCTGTCCCAGCAGACAAGACGGGAATACAAAGACGCCTTGGACCAAGGCTCTGAGTTGCTAAAGCTGTGCCAAACCATCCAAGAACACAAATGTGCAAATCTGCAGCCATTTCAGAAGCTGAAGGAGCTCTCTGGTTTTGAGGTTTTAACAGTCTCTGCATTACAAAAGGCCATCCAAAGAATACAGATATTTTTTTTTTTCCCCTCCACTAAAGGTGAATGACTTTCCAACTGAATACCTCCCTGATTCAACAGTTCTAGGCATGCTTTCTGGAGCTTTCGGAAAGAGACCTACATTATAGATTGCAGAGCAAAAGTTCCCAAAACCCTTGCTCTGGAGTTGTTCATAACCAGTCTGAAATAGTCTGTGGACCACATTAAATACTCAGTGGGGAAACAAGGTGATGCCTTTTTCTAAAGAGTATTTCACACCAAAAAATTCCAGAGTGAGCTGAGACAGGCTACTTAATACAGCAGTATGAATGCTTCATGGATGACACATCAGTGCATGGGATGGTGTAGACACAACACAGGTAGAATATTTGAAATTCTGTAAAAGGCTATGGGTCATTATTACTAGCTCACACAGCTAGGTTAGGGCTGGGAGGTGGGGCGGAGAAGAGACACGCCTTTCAGTGTTACCTCCCTTGGAAGCTGCCATTATGCTGAGAAATTTCTGACCAGTTAGAACACAGAAAGCACTCCTGAAGTCAGCGCAGTCAAACGGCTGGTTCTGAATCGCGTATGTATGGCCGTACTTTGCCTGCTTTTCTGCCCGTTCAGGTATATGTTAGTGTGCTACAGATGTCCCTTCAGCTCTGCCGGGCAGATACACGATTCCAGTCTTCTGCTTGGTAGTTATCGCTTCCCATAGTATGAAAGAATTCTGAAAAATAGAATTAAACCCCTAATGACCTTTTCAAGAGGCTTCATCATTATCTCCCCTACGTGGACAAATTGCCAGCCATCACAGGAAGCTTCTACATTTCATAGTGTGAACAGTGTAAACTGCTTTGACATTTGTCAGTGCTTCCTACAAACTGACTATACACTTTAAAAGACGTGAAGTTTGAAAATACGTCGTTCGGCAAACAAACTCACCTGTCCTCCAGGTATAGTGACATTTTTCATCTCACACAGCGGTTCCTTTATTTTCCCAAAGATCAGAACTTTTACATTCCAGGAGGTAGTTTTCAGGATTGCTCTTCAGTTCCTTCCTGAAGAAACATGTTGGAAAGTTGATCTTATCTAAGTTATTTCCCTTCTCTGACACAGAATATTAATGGAACAAAGAATTCAGAGCAGCATGCCTGTCGACAAGTGGATGAGGAGTGTCTACACTTAGACACAAGCTACTGAACTTTTTGAACATCTTTGGGAGGCTGCTCTCTACCCACCCTGTTTACTTTCAGTCCAGACTGCTGCTTCGTTTTATTCAGCAATAAGCTCTGAAGTCTTTCCAGGAGCATTTAATGTGCATCTCTTATTTTAGTGTCAGAGATCAGATCTACAAGTGTGGCTCGCACAGCATGTATTATGAATTTCTGCTTAGCTTATTTTTATGAAGCGAAAACACTATTTTTCCTGAAAAACAATGTGATAGCACAAGAACAAAGTTCACAGAGAAAATAGATGTAGCATGGTTTTCTCCTATGATAATGTAGAAGTGCCTTAATATTTAACTTTCATAATAACAGCTGAATTAAATATATGCTTTCAGAGACACAAACTGTTCCAAGTCTTGCTGTTTCACAGATGGTGGATGCAGAGAATAAGTGATTGGCTGAAAGTAACACAGGAAGTCTGTGGCAAAGTAAGAAACTGATCCAAGAACTCCTGATTCCTACCCATGGTCTGAACCACAAGACTATTGTGTCTTCCAACTCGTATTATTCTTCTGTACCTGTATAAACTGTTTGCCCTCACCATGCTTTGTTAAAAGAGGTCTCGATACCATTAGGAAACACCGGTTCTTACCTCCAATAACCCCCTGTTCGGCTTCACAATCTCTAACCCTCCCCACCCCTCCCCCAAACCTGGATGGGGGTCCAGGAGCCCCTTCCACTACTGTTCCTAGACACACAGCACTGACAGTCCACCTCTCATCAGTCCTGTGAACACATCCCCACAGACGTTCCACCTCCTCCCAACATTTTGAACACAACGAGCCTTGCCATCAGTTTGCTAAACCTGCAAATCTGGCAGCATGGCTGCTGAACTAAGGGTGGCATGTGAGTGTTCTCTGTGCATTAGTGTCTTGAAGGTACTTGTGGCTCAGAAACACCTTTCCTGGTTGGTCTGGGAGGACCAGACTCACCCTGGTGTCCAGCAGCTTCATCCAGCCAGCTCCAGCCGCAGGAGTGAGCTGCCACTGCAGTAAATGTCACCTCTGCAAATACATTTTGGCAGAACTTAAATTCCAGGGAAGAAAACCCCCAAAGCTTTAACCTTTTATTTGGGATAACTGAGAAAATGGAAACTGAAAGCCTGTATGGAAGGGATTCAGAAAAACACAACCGGCTGTTAACTGCTTCATGTTATTGCGTGTCAATGGGAAATAAATACCAGCCGTGTGTCTTTGAGAGTCTCCCTGATGCGATTTGTCTAAAGCTGCAAAGCACGCACCAGAAATACAACCCTGGGACTGCATACCATTGTGTCCTGGCACTGATCACCATGAAATGTCTCACTGCACCTCACGTTCACACCTGGAGTGCCTCAGGTTTTTGCTAAGTGAAAAGAAATTGCGGCAGTTCAGAAGCCATCAAATCCAGCTTCCACAACTCCGCTAAACATTTGGAGAGGCAAAAAATGAAACAAACATGAAAAATGTATGCATAGAGTGATAAATGAGTGTGGAAGTCTACGGTACATATAAAAATTAAAACTAATAACCATTTTAAAAACAGGGATTATTTCCCCTTTAAAAATCCCTTAACTTTCACAAACAAACATACCTGGGTTTATTGTTCCATCAATCAATCGATTCATCCAGATTTGTTCCTGTTAGCCAGATTCCATAACTTACAGTGGACCAAAAATGAAAAGATGGATACTTTCAATGGATGCTAGACAACTTGCGATTAAAAAAGATTTTTGGGACGGAGTTTCCTGAGTAACCATGGAAAAAACACGTATTGATCACTTGAGTTCAGCATTCTCCCTTTCCCAAGGGAAAGAACATAAAAACATGCATTTGTTTACGGGAGCTCGAAAGGAAGTGGTAGAATTACTGTAATACTGCCCCGTCCAACATTATTTCCTGGCTCTCTCAACATCCGATGTTGTTTGAAGTGAATCTGCCCAAATTGTAACTTTGCTAAACTTCTCAAAATATATGAAATTTCTGAACAACAAACTCCAAACTAGGAGATAATGGATATGTAGAAGCAATGGCACCATCTCTGTCTCTTAGTGCACCAGCAGGAGCCAGGCAAGTCTATCTGAATTTATATTTGAACCCCACTAGTGGGGATATGTTATTCAGAAATCTCAGAACAGCAGATTTCATTTCAATACTACCACTAATTCCTGGTCCCTGTCTCCAGGTTGACCAGTTCCCACAGGAAATAGAAGCAGCCGTGGAATGGCAATGACAGCAGATAAGAGGACTATCATCGAAGAGGTTTACCTTCCAGGGATCGTTTGTCAGTATTTGAGTTATGCCTTCCATTATCTTAGCATTTGCCATATTCTTCATACTGTAGACATCGAAACGCTGAGGAAATATTAATTTCAAACTATTAAGTTATTCCAAGGGTGATCATTTTGAAAAAAACAGAATACCTTACTTGTGCTAATTAGTAATTTAGTTGCACAACATGGAAAACAGGACTGCGCTCTTCCTAACAAGTATAAAGGGGAAACAAATAGGTCTCATATGGAGACTTCTGCTGTTAACTAGATCGGTAATCCCTGGAAGACTCTCTGCCAGTGGCATACTATTATTAACCTCTCATTCCACAACAGATCTGACAATTTATTGACAATTTATTTCTCTGACAATTTTTTATTACACCTGGGTGCACTGGGCAGCCTCCAGGGTGTAGCAGGCTCCAAAAGAACATGCTCCTAAACTTGCAGTGTCTCATAGTCTCCAGTAAAGATTAAAATGAGTTGGGACAAGATGGTGAGCATCTTCTGCGAGGGTTCTCCTGCTCAGCAATTCATAAAATTTGATTTGCAATCCCATTAACTTTGTTACCTCAACAGTAAGATAGGTTTTTGGTTAGGGTTTTTTTTAGGTTCTTTGGGGGGTTTTTTTTGTAGGAAGTGGTAAGAGATAGCAGGACAGCAGTGAATGAAATAGAACATATCTGTGTGGCAACCAGTGCCATGTCGTGGGTTGGACAGTTTAATCTGGAATTTGCCTTAAAAGAAAGACAGAAAGAAAGGGTAATAAATAAAAGGAGATATGTGACTGTGGTGGAGGAACCCTTTGGGTCCAGCATTTGGAGAACAATCAGTGGATTGGGCACTTGAGGAGAACAGGGAATCATCTGGTTGGAAGAGACCTTCAAGATCATCGAGTCCAACTGTCCACCCTGCACCGCCAGGGTCCCTGAACCATGTCCCTCAGCACCACATCCACACGGCTTTTAAACACTTCCAGGGATGGGGACTCCACCACCTCCCTGGGCAGCCTGGTCCAATGCTTCACAACCCTCTCTGTAAAGAAGTTCTTCCTGATATCTAACCTAGATCTCCTCTGGCACAGCTTAAGGCCATTTCCTCTCATCCTATTGCTTGTCACATGGGAGAAGAGACCAACCCCCACCTCACTATAACCTCCTTTCAGGTAGTTGTACAGAGCAATAAGGTCTCCCCTCAGCCTCCTTTTCTCCAGGCTAAACAACCCCAATTCCCTCAGCCACTCCTCATAAGACTTGCTCTCCAGATCCTTCACCAGCTTTGTTGCCCTTCTCTGAACCCGCTCCAGCACCTCAATGTCCTTCTTGAAGTGAGGGGCCCAAAACCGGACACAGTACTCAAGGTGTGGCCTCACTAGTGCTGAGCACAGGCAACAATCAGCACTACTCTTCCTTCCATACCAGCTTCCACACAATCCTCCCCCCCACCCCCATCTCCAACACACACTTCATAGCAACAAGTTGTCCTTGGCATGACCCACGCTTCCAGCTAGTAAAGTCCTCCTCTGTTCCCCCCATTCCCTCAGAAGGCATCAGTTTTCTATTTTAAAAATATCAAGTCACCCTATCTCAGTTGCATTATAAACAAAGACAAACAAAACAATCCAAAACAGTTTTGTGTGTGTGGAATGAGAACAAAACACTTCAAACCCAAAGAAGTTTCCAATAAGTCACTCATTGAAATTCAGGAAGAAAAAAACCCCAAAGGGTAAAAATACCCCCACGTATCCAAGTTCTCTGAGGCCATTTCTTTCCCTCATCTGTGTTCCATCATCTTCTTCCTTATCCAAAAAAGTTGCGGTGTCCGTGGGAGTATGAAAAAACATTGGTGTGACCACCGAAAGGAACTCTCTGTCTGGCAGCATAAAGCCACGCGTTATCCAGTCTCCAGGAACTCAGCCTTGCTTCGATGGTCATAAATATTCTCTGATGACAAAGCAGAGGGTAGTCATTCATCCAGATTGAATAATACTTTAAAACCTTGAAAAGCATGCTGGGATCTGTACTCTGTCCCCAGCCAGAACACAATATCCATGGGAATCAACCCCTCATCGGCCTTGTGTGTAGGACACCCAGTGCTGCCCACCTCTATCTTCAGGGTGATCCAGGCAGAAAAGAGTATTGGACTTCTTCCTTTCAGAGGTCTCCACCCACCTGGTGGCCATTAAATTATGCGAGGACAGTATGAAGCTTTAAAACCTTCCCAATTCCCTCCCTTATAAAAATACTTTCTGGGTTTTTTTTTGCTTGCTAGCCTCATCCCGCCTTGAACATGTATAGGAAGCCAGTCGTCACGTTATGGAGGCATCACTTGACATAATTTCAAGGGTAGCAAATTAAAATACCGTATCTGTGAAAGTAATCAGCCTCAACTACATCACTGAACGACCCAGAGACACATGAAGGCTGAGGAAAGCACGGGCTATCTGATGAATGACAGCTAGTGTATGCTATTAAAGGGTACCCAGAAAGTTAGGTCACCTTTTTTAGAAACACTCTGCCCTTGGAAGTTTTCAAAGCTTTAAAAAACATTTGCACACGTGTTTTTAAAAGGGGAAAAAAAAAAAAAAGACTCATTACAATATTAATTGTATACTACACCACGTAATCAGAGATTTCCTGATTTTCAAGAGAGCATTACTTAAGATTTTGTTGCATAAATATTGTGCTTGTGCAAGCAGATCCATGAATGATCCATAATGTACGTCACAGTCTTGCAAAAGTTATTGATGAGAAAATTATCTTTATGACTAGCTTTCATTTAGTCCTTGGGAAATAAAAAAGATCTAAAGGTAAGTCACCCTCCTCTTCTGGCCTCCCTTTCTATCTCCCGACCCCAAAATTAATAAAACATTTACGATGAATTAATAACAACCTTATGCTTACCTGTATGGCTTCTCCTTTGATGGTAGTCTTTTAAATTAAATTTATTCTTGCCATTCAAGGTAGAAACAAGTATTAAAACTAACCTGTCTATTAGTCAGTGTAGTTTTAGAATTACATTCGCATTTCTTCCTTTGAGAACGTGACTGATTGTTGACACAATGGAGGCCAAGCATGCATTTATGGTGCATGATATCATTGTGTGGCTAATAGAGGGAGTTTACTTATTCCACAGATGACTGCCACAAGAGAATGCAATTGCTCAATAATATGTCAATGTACCCATGGGAAGGATTTAAGTCATCTGAGTCCTGTATTGGGAACTTGCCAGGGACTCCAGCACTACCTCTAATTTGCACGAAATGGAGGAATTGTGGACATCTTCTGCAATAAGGGGAAACAGAACAAGGGAGAGGGTCGGGAAGAGCCAAAAAGGCACCCCAAATCCGAAAACTGATTAGACTTTCAGTTAATAAATTGGAGGTTTAGTGATTAAAAAAAATTTTTTTTAAGTTTCTGATTTAAGAGAAAGACTAAGAAAAAATAGAAAATTTTAAAAAAAGCTTTTTTAAAAAAATGTATTTTTATTTTTAAAGGCGTCCAGGATGTTGGGATTATTGCCACCTAGCCATAAGATCCTAGCAGATGTCAATATCTCCTCCTAAAAGCGATTATGACATGCTACTTTATAAAAAAAAAAGAAAAAACTCTTTACCAGAAAACTGAACACAACCGTTACCCAGTTGCCGGAAACAAAAGCTGTAAGGATAACAAGCTTCCAAGGGGACAAATCAACATAAGTGTAGTATACTCCAGAACATAACATGATCTGCGTCAGGGAGAAATCACCTCACCAAGAACTAAATACAAAAATACAATACCTGACTGAAAAACTATTTACGGACAACAAAATCTTTGTACCATCTGCACTATGGCTTTATTTTTAAATCACGTATCAAGTTAAAGAGGAACATCTGACTGGTTGAATACTAGGGTGAGATTAAAAAATAGTCAAAGCAGAGTTAAGAGCTCACTGAATATTGCAAATCAAGCAGCAAAACGCACAATGATCTCAATATACAGGAATATTTTCCATACTTCTCCAGGATACAAAGAGTCATAGGATGAGAGTCAGCTTGTTGGATGACTACTTTTAAGACCATAACTACTTTCATTGGTTTTGAGAAGGCTACCCAACTGCTTTAGTTCAGATACATGCATAAAAAAAGATAATGGGTGAATGAAAGTCTTGATTAGGAATTCACCTGGATGTGTTGAGAAGCTTTTCAAATCAATGGAAACTGTTAACTCCTATGAGACCATAATAACGGAAAGAGACCCCTTGGTTAAAACAAGAACTGCCAGACAGCGCCCAGTGGCTAGGGCAGAACTGGAATTTAAAGCCTCTCCCAGTACGCAGTTGGAGAATTTTTCCTGAGTTTTAAAAATGTTTTATAGGATGCTTTCTGTCCACCTTTCCTCAAGATGCTGCTCAGAAGAACCTGCCACTCTTAGCACAAGAGTTCAACCCCAAACCCCACGAAGTCAAATTATTTGATTCAACAAGATACACTGTGTCATGATGTGATGCTCAGCTCAGGGTCCGTATGTAAGCTACTACAATTAAAAAAAAAAAAACCAACCAACCAAAACTAACAATTATACTAGTCCAGCTAATTCCAGGTTAGTTTTTCAAATGGGTCCTTTCCCCCAGCCCCCCCTCTATTCCTCCCACCACCCCAATCTGATTTTTCCCATTTTCAAATAAGATTTAGAATTCTGCCCAACAGCAGGTGGGTGGAGGAGCTCCAGATACTATGTTTGTTGGTAGCCCAGCAGTTATTTGTGGTTGACTTTTTTGGTTGTCCACAGGAATTTCCAGGGTGGTGTAAACAGACAGATGTGGGTTCGTTTCTGGTATATAGATCACACCATAGAGAGATATCAAAGAAAAAAAAAAAAATCCATGAATAATGCACTAGTGGTAGTGTTTGAAGCTCAGAACTTTAAACACTGGCCTCTGAATTGATCGGTTTAACTGTTGTGTATGGACATTTAGGCCACCAGATAGCTTTTGAAATCAAAACATCACCGAACAGTTTCCCAAATATTTAAAAGTTCATACAAAGGGAAAGTGGGCTCAAGTACTGGCAAAATCTAAGCTGCTTCCGCCCTGACAGCACTGCCCTAATCTCGAACACTAAAATTGCTCTTTCCTTCTCTTCCTCAGTGTCCTGTTGGTTTGATTTTTACTTCAGTGAGGCATCTCAACAACTATTCCATGACTCCTGGCTGCTGTAACACTGGCAAGCCAATGGGGAGGGCTTCCAGGGTATGGGTGACGAGACAGACTTTTTGCTGACATAGATTAGTAAAGCTCCACTGAGCTCAGGCTAACTCAGCCAGGAAATTCTGCTCCTCGCTCTCTTTTTCTTTTTTGTTTTTACTGGTACCATTATGTAAAAACTACTTTTGCCATGTGATTTTTGTGTGCCTTGTGCTCACACAAGAGACACATCATGGTTTTTTTTCCCTTGAGATTAACAAGCAGCACATGATTAAAATCATGTTAACTCAATGGTGCAATTTGCTAATCATTCTTACTCTGGAATTGTAAGCTAAAGTTTTTTTTTCGTAATTTATTTTTTCATGAGGATTTGTATATGTTTCTGTCAGTCTATTTTAGAGCACAGCAGGTTACAAAGGCGCTTTGATTCATGGCTGGACATAGATTATTTTAAGTAGAAGGAAAAAGGAGTCTTGGTTTTAACAGCATCGCACTGTCATCTTGCGGTTGCAGCGCTCAGTTCCTAACCCTTATTTGGAAATGCCTTGAACAGGAATTTGATGTGAGCAGGAAGAAACGGTGATTGCTTCACTCCCAGGGCTTCGGTTTGTTTGGAAGCCTCCTTCCTGCCACTCTTGTGACAACAAGACAGACTGACCTTGCCAACTGTTTCCACTTCAGTTCTTTCCATCTCCTTGGTGAGAGGAGAGCATGACCTCCTCCATAAAACCATCCGTATTTAGAAGACTTCAACTCCTCCAGACTCCCAGTACTTCTACTATGAATACTCACTCAAGGACACATTTTCACAGCAGTGGTGTGTACAGTCCTCCTTCCTGCCTCAGCCTTTAAAGAGGGTTAATGCTCTACCGCTGTCAGCTCCTGGTCAGCTATACAAGTGTTTCACACTTGAAGTAAATCACTTCAAACACCTTCTTGGCTTAATTCGCTTTTTTTCAAGCAACCATTTTTGTCTCTTTTCCTGGACTGCTCAAGATACCTGTCAGTGTGAGATTCTCCTTGTAGATCCTTCCAACCAGCTCAAAAGAGTTAATTTCCTGAGCTTGTCCAAGATGTAAGCGAAAGCCCTGAGCTAGGTTTCTCTTTGCCTCCAGTTGTGCTGTTCCTAGCTAGAGCATGGCTCTCCCACCTGCCTCCTTATGTCCTCCTGCTGGCTAAAAAGAATCCATATTCCAGAAAGATACACAAGGCACTGAGTCCCAGTGAATTCTGATTCATTCATCTATCAGTGCACATCTAGAAATGATGAAATGGTAGTCAGCCTAACTAGTTACTTGGAAGTGTGCAGCATGATGCTACTGAAAGGGTTGTCAAGCACTGGAACAGGCTGCCCAGGGAAGTGGTTGAGTCACCATCCCTGGAGGTATTTAAAAGATGTGTAGATGTGGTGCTGACGGATGTGATTTGGTGGTGACTTGGCAGTGCTGGGTTAACAGTTGGACTTGATGATCTTAAAGTCTCTTCCAACCAAAATGATTCTGTGATTCTATGATTCTAGCCCTAACCTAAACCACAGATTCCAAAAGCTGCAACCCTCTCCTCCTCCTTAAAAGGCAACAAGTAAATCTCCTATTGTACAGATTCCTCCTTACCCGTTCACCAATACCAGGAACGAAAAGCTTAAAAATCTACATTGTTTCTATGTGTGCTCTTCACTTCAGTAATTTCTCTCAAGCTAGGGAAGAAAAACTTACAAGGTCACTATTGTTACTTTCAGTTCTGGCTTTTGTATTCGGGCTGCCAATACTTTTGAGGGAATGTTCATTTTTGCATAAACCATTGTTAACATTAAAAGGCAGGGGAAGAAAATCAGAAATGGGTTCCTATGGAGCTTAGTTTAGTAGTTGGGAGGAAAATCTCTGTATTTTGGTTAGAATTGTGTTACTGTTGTTCCCCGGAATGGAATTTGGAGTACGCATACTGAATTCCCTATATTCGGATAGAATTGCCTACAGCTTGGAAGCCACGATTACCCCAACTTTTTTAACACGTGAGAATTTTCATGATCTTGCAAATGGAATACCGCAGACAGACTTACGCATTGACCCAAAACTTCCTACAAGCAGAGGGATTCTCTGTGGGTGTTGAAATCCATTGATGTACCATTCAGAGTACACGAGAGCTATACTCTAAGACTGCCAAAATACAAGACATTTATTGCAAAATTAATTTTTTTTTTCAGATACAAAGTATTTTAAAAGGTCAGAATTAACTATTTTATCCTCACATTTTCAAAATAACCACATTTTGGTTTAGCTTCAGAAAAGAACAGAACTTCTTGCAGAGATAAGATGTAAAAACATGTCAGAAAGAGGACTGCAAAACGATCGGAACCGCTGACAGCTACCACCGGTGTGATCGCCATTATGAAACAAATGGATTGAAATATGAAGAATCTTATTTGTGGTAGGTTTAGCAGAGATGTTAGGGGACTAACCTGCCTGATAAAGTGCATGTGGGAAAGTCCAGCTGCCCAGGTATGGAGATGCCCCTGAACCCAGGAATCAATAAACTGCAGAGGGCAAAGCAAAAGCAAACCAAAATGGGGACAGCTGGATATTGCGGGAGCAGGAAAAGTTGCAGTCTTCCCAGAGGGAGAAAACACACACGCACACACTATCCAGACAGTGTCAAAGTCGAGCTGCTGCTGGAAGACTCCAAGAGCAGGGTGCCTTGGCTCTGTTTTGGAGAGACCACCTCTAACAGCAGAAGACAGCTGATGGCTAATTCAGTCCTTCGCCTCACTTAGCCAGTACTGCCAACAAGGCTGCTAATTAGTACTAACTGTCACGGTGGTTTCTGTGATGTGGACAGCTGTTTGCGAAAAGCTGGACTGAGACCACCAACTCACTTCAGACAGGCCACTAAACAGCCATCTGAGGGTAACCACTAGGTCGCTAGCAACTTGGGTTAGATTCAAACTAGTGACTTCGAGGTGAAAAGGCTCCATATTCAATTACCAGTCCCCTGAGTCATCCCATCCACCCTCTGTAGTTATTGCAAAGCGCTTCCGTAAGCAATATCTGAGGACGTTACATGTGTTCAAACTGCTAAAAATACATATCTAAGAGGGCAGAGAAAAGATCAGATCACCCAAAGGAAATTTTCCTTTCTGTTCAAAAAGAAAATAAAGGGAAAAAAAGAAAAAAAAAATAATCACCATTCTAACACTTCAAGCTTGTCTGATTTTTTTTTTTTTTTAATATAAAAGGCCTCCCCATGACTTCCTTTTGCCTTTCCAATTCATTTCTTGCAAATATCATTAGAATACTAAAGAAAGAGAGACTGTTCTTGGAAAAAAGGAAAAATTCCTCTTACCTTCATATTTTCTAAATAGCCAAATCAACAGTAGAAAGAAGGGGAAAGCACTTGAGGGTGAGGGTATGAGAATGGTAGCAAGAACAAAACAAAATGCTAAGAGATGGATTAAGAAAAGCCCCATGCTGAGAACGACAACTCCCAGGGATTCCACCCAGGGCTTCTCAAATTTGCAGATTTGTTTTCAGAGCGACGCTGCCCTCTGGTACTCTGGGATATGGTATTTTCAATGCAACTCCAGAGGGCCACCAATCTATTTTTGTCACCTTTCCTGGGATCTGACAACTCTCACCAGGGGCTCAGTTAAATAAGCCTCCAGTTTTTAAACAAAGTGGACTTTAATTGAGAAGCACCTGTGGTGAGAGAGTACTGGCATTATTAAAAAGCAAATTTATCCCAGTGAATCATAGAGGCAGGGGGTAGGGGATCGAGTGGGGAGGGGGCGTCCACACATACGTCATACCTGCAGCACAGTACCATTCCTTTCATAAAACTCCCTTGAAGCAAATGTGTAGGATTTGACTGCACCCCATGAAGAGTGTTTTTCCCAACAAGCTGTTCCCAGGGTGTTGAAAAGCTATCATTCATAAAAAATTATTGAGGGGGAAGGAGGTGGCAAAGGAGAGTTCAGAAGGCCAGGGATGCCAGTGGAAACCACAGAATGAGACCCTCTGTAAAGCACGCACCTGTTTATGGCCACCATAATAGCTTAACTAGAAAGCTTAAAGTTCCAAATTGTGGGGGGTGGGAGAAGAGGTGAAAGAGGGAAAATATAATGAAAGCTTGTTTTAATATCAAAATACTTTTTAACCCATGGAGTGCAGGCTCACAACGGATGGCTGCAATTTAGAATAAAGCAATGACAATGAAAAGACCACAGAACTAGAGGATACTCTTCAGACACCTCTTGGTATCATTAAATAAACACGGGCTTGGGCCAAAGATTGGCAGTGCACCACTATTAAAATACGTGGTTATAAGAACCCTGCTTATTAAATAATATTTAACATTGGCCCAGAAAGCAGTTGAGAGTACAGACCACGTGCCAAGGTCTGTCTAAATGTGGTAATGAACAACTCCTGTAACAAAGAGTTTACAAGACAAGGAAAAAGAGAGTGTAGCCACCCAGCAAGGACTTGGACAGTACACAAATGTCTAGAATGACAAAAAATGTGCTGTAACTTTAATTACACTATTAATAAAATCCCTTGGTGATTTGTACCAGTGTTATGCATGCACTTTGTCCTCAGTGAGTGTTACAAGTCATGTACTCAAGCCTGTTGGTCCAGCTGAGAAGGCTTGACATTAAGGATGAGACTCCTCACAGGAATGCATCAGTGAGGATGCTTTTTTTTCCCCAGGAAGGAGATAGGCATTTTCATCCATTATTCCCTTATGAAGTCATTTTGCTGACATTTTTGCCAAGACTTCTCAAAACATTTTGAGAAAACAAATCTCAAATCGAATTGAGGGAAACCACAGGCAGGGGCAATATACATCTCTCACACAGAAGCTAGGTTCAAAATATTAGTATTCTGAGCAGGGCTGCAAGGCTGGCTTTGATGCAGAGTGCTCAGTCTTGTTCACAAACTTCTGGCAGAACCTATCATGACGGACCCATAAAAAACAGAAAAGGAGGGCAGCCCCAGGGGAACATGGGGTAATACAAGACACTTGTATATCTCTTTTCATTAATACGTTTTCCCATTTATCAGCAATACTGCTGCTTTTTTTTTTTTTACCTTGTTCATATAAATAAGTGTACTGAACCTCAGTACTTTAATCAAAAGTAGGAACAGTCTATGATGTGCAGAAGAAAAGAAACACATGGTGCAGAATAAAGGGGGTAAGGAACTGAACTGAATTATCACCTGCTCTACATCCGACGTCTGGGAAAACTTTTTAAATGGTTTATCAACAATCTCTGGTGGTTTTTCCCCTTTAAAATCACCCCCAAATTCATAAGCAACTTTTGCTCTACCACAAGACTTTGACCTGCAAGGCTTGCCTTAACTTTTTTTTTTTTTTAAACACAGGCAACTTAGACTGTTTAGACCTGTATTTCTAGGTCTAGTCTTTTTTAGTCAACCTGACTTCTACATTCTTCCAGCATGCTGTTCCCCTTCTCCACTTTAATTCTTACATATAACATTAACAGCTGAAAATCTTCTGTAGCAAATGTAGGCAACTTCATCCACAGTTGATGAATAGGTAACCAGAAGCAGCAAACGGATTCTTCCCACCCCACTCCCCCAAAAATTCCACAAAACCAAAATACATTGCAAAGCCCAGTATAATACACTGATCTTGCAACAAGAGATCACAACTCCGCACACGTGACAGGTTCTTATCACTCTTCCCACTGTTCTTCCTAGGCATCTCTCTACTCAAATTCAGTATCACTTCCTGACATGTCCAATAAAAAAATATTTTCAGAAGTTACTGGGAAGAGATCAAGACTTTACTGTTTAGCTAGTCAAGCTGTGAATTACATAAATAATTAGCCACAAGAAAGTCCTTTGTCATGAATGCTTACTTCCCCATTTTTCCCCCAATTTGCTCATAAGCAGTTTATAACAGCCCACATACACTAGATTCGTGAACGTGTTCTGTGAGAAATGTGTCAAACAACATATTACATGCTAATGCTCAATGTTAAACTGATTGCTCATTTAAAATGAGCAATACATAAACGATTTCTCATGAAAACCCAAGAAAATGCTGTTATAAGCATTCATTAGATAGCTCACAGGACAGATTTTAAAATGTATGTAATAAAAGGAAGATTCTGCTTTATAATAACTTTCAGTAAATGCAATTTCAAAACCCAAATTGCCCAGGCTAACAGATGAAATCCCCTCTATACCCAGACTTAGGACTTGATATTTAAGATAAATTACATAATCCATATATTTTACTTATTATTGTGCTGTGAATACAACATAACCATGTATTTCTGAAAAAGAAGTCAATAGTAGAATAGCTACCATAACCATTTGCTATGCTTATGTTTTAGAGTTAACAGCACTGTTGATAGGCCTGTCAGCTCCCGCGTTTCAGATAAATTTTTGAGATTTTTTTTTCCTTAGGCAACACAGCTTTTGTGCCTACTTTGATCACGTTTTCAAAACCCCATAAAAGGAAAAGCTCTTAAGAAGAACCCCATCAGAAAACAAATTAGAGATCACAGAACTACAGAATCGCTTTAAAATCATTGATTCCAAAGCAGCGCTGCGAAGTCCCCCACTAAACCATGTCCCTCAGCACCACATCTACACATCTTTTAAATACCTTCAGGGATGGGGACTCCATCACTGTCCCGGGCAGCCTGTTCCAATGATTTACAACCATTTTGATGAAGAAATTTTTCCTAATATCTAACTTAAACCCTGGCACAATTTGAGGCTGTTTCCCCTTGTCCTATTGCTTGTTACTTGGGAGAACAGACTGACCCCCACCTCGCTCAACCTCCTTTCAGGGAGTTGTAGAGAGTGTTAAGGTCTCCCCTCAGCCTGCTTTTCTACAGGCTAAAGAGCCCCAGTTCCCTCAGCCACTACCTATAAGACTTGTGCTCTAGAGCCTTCACCAGCTTCGCTGCCCTTCTCTGGACATGCCCCAGCACCAAAATGTCCTTCTTGGAGTGAGGGGCCCAAAACTGGACACAGTATTCCAGGTGCAATTTCACCAGTGCTGAGTACAGGGGAACAATCACTTCCCTCCTCCTGCTGACCACACCATTGCTGATACAAGCCAGGATGCTGTTGGCCTTCTTGGCCACCTGGCACACCGCTGGCTCATATTCAGCCGGCTGTCAACCAACAACCCCAGGTCCTTTTCCACTGGGCCGCTTTCCAGCCATGCTTCCCCAAGCCTGTAGCATTGCAAGGGGTTGTTGTGGCCCAAGTGCAGGAACTGGCCTTTGGCCTTATTGAGCCTCATACCATTGCCCTCAGCCCATCCAGATCCCTCTGTAAAGCCTCCCCACCCTCAAGCAAATAAACATTCCCGCCTAACTTGGTGTCATCTGCAAACCTACTGAGGTTGCACTCAATTCCCTCATCCAGATGATTGATAAAGATATTAAAGAGAACAGGCCCCAGTACTGAGCCCTGGGGAACACCACTTCTGACTGGCTGCCAACTGGATTTAACTCCACTCACCACCACTCTCTGGGCCCAGCCGTTCAGCCAGTTTTTTATCCAGCAAAGGGTATGCCAATCCATCCCATGAGCAGCCAGTTTCTCCAGGAGAATGCTGTAGGAAATGTTGTCAAAAGCTTTACTAAAGTGTCTGGAGATCACATACACAGCCTTTCCCTCATCCACTAAGCAAGTCACCTTGTCATAGAAGACCAGGGTAGTCAAGCAGGACCTGCCTTTCATAAACCCATGTTGACTAGGCCCGATCACCTGGTTGTCCTGTACATGCCGCACGCAAGGTAATATGCTCCTGGGGTCAGACTGACAGGCCTGTATTTCCCTGGATCTTTCTTCCAGCCCTTCTTGTAGATGGACATCACCTTTGCTAACCTCCGGTCAACTGATACTTCCCCTGTTAGCCAGGATTGCTGATAGATGATGGAAAGGGCCTTGGTGAGCGCTTCCAGCAGCTCCCTCAGGACTCTTGGGTGGATCCCACCTGACGCCATAGACTTGTGTGTAGTAGGTCACTGACATTTTCCTCTTGCATAACAAGGGCTTCATTCTGCTCCCCTTTCCTATCTTCCAGCTTAGGGGGCTGGATATTCAGAGAACAACTGGTCTTACTATAAAGACTGCGGTGAAAAAGGCGTTCAGTACCTCAGCCTTTTCCTCATCCTTGGTCACTATGTTTCCCTCCCACATCTAGTAGAGGATGGAGATTCTCCTTAGTCCTCCTTTTGTTGTTACTGCATTTATAGACACTCTTCTTATTGTCTTTTATGGTAGTAACCAGATTAAGTTCTAGTTGGCCTTTGGCCTTTCTAATTTTCTCCCTGCACAGCCTCACAACATCTTTGTAGTCTTCCTGAGTGGCTTGATCCTTCTTCCATAGGCCATAGACTTCCCTTTTCTTCCTGAGTTCCAGACAAACCTCTCTGTTTAACCAGGCCGGTCTTCTTCCCCAATGGCTTGTCTTACAGCACACTGGGCCTTCTATGCAATTGTGTCTCTAAACTTAGGCTTGTTTGTACTCAAACATGATAGGAAACTTTTAAGTTTAGAATAAATATGTTACGGAAGTCTCCTGATGTTTAAACAAGACCAAGTGCAAATTATAGTGCATCATACTAATGGCGCTACAGTGATGTGTCTACACCCCCATTGGCGTTAGCTGTGCTTCTGAACTGAGGCGAGATGCCATGTAGCAAAAAGAGGATGAAATTAATTTTAAATGCTCTGGACTTCCATCTCTCTTTACCTCCAGCTGTTTTTTCTTTTCCTAAGAAAAGACATGAAAAATTAGAATTCTTTGATTTATGTATTTTCTGGTTTTTATTTAAATATTTTAACTATTTAAGTATTTTCTGAATTATGTACTTATTTACTACTAAGCTGTAAGGCTGCAGAAAATGCTGAGCCAGATAGCAGTCCATACTGGATTTTCATAAGGCAATTAAAAGAAGTACATTGCTAATCCTGTCCAAAATAAATTTGGGGTGAAACTACACATTGCTTTGACCTTAGTCTGGAGAACTGAGTGTTTTCCTAAAGGATACCTTCTAGTTAGCAAACTTCTGCACTGTCAGAGTCTGGAAGGAATGATGCAATCTAATCATACTCCCTTGTCTGTTTCACAAAGGGACTAACAATTCATTCCTTAACTTCTAGACATGTCTCTTGGACCCAAATTACCTGAACTAATCCCTCTCTTACCCTCTGAGATCCTTTTTTATTTGTTGTTGCTATCTCCAGTTTCAGCAGTTCCTTACTCCACGTTAGACAGACACCAGCAGGCAGCTCTCAGAAAAATGCAGAGAATCTCTCAGTTCTTGACTTCTTCTGCCAGCACCACACTAGTCAGGAGGAATAGCTGTTGAAAATGCCCCATACAGACCCTGGACTCATGACTGGAACAAAGAAAATGCAAAAGCAAATTCAGCAAATTTAGTAGCTCAGCTCTCACAAGTCTCCACTTACAATGTAGAAACTAAGGACTTCCAGAGTTTACAATGTGGCCAAATTTGAACTGAATTAAGACAGAAGGAAAATGTATAACTCTCATTTATACTGAGAATTGTTAAGTCTTTTAAAAATATATCTATTTGAGGGATAATAGTAACATATAGAAAAACCAATATCAGTTTCTCCTCCTCAAAAATGACTGGATCTTATGAAAAATGACTGTGAAAGTTTCCATAAAGAAACTAATTAAGCCTAAGGCAGCATGGAAATTTTCCACTTGAATGGCTAAGAGCAACAGCAATCGGATTATAACATGGAAGGCATCATTTAACCATAAACAGAGCACTGCTAACAGGTCTGCCCATAAACAACAAAGACGTAAATATTGTCCACATGTAACAGAGTAAGAAATATCTGTCTCCAGGAACACTCTAAAAGAAACACGCACGCTATCACTCGGCTGTGACCTCAGCATACTGCAGCGAAACTCTAAAGGAAATTAGGAAAACGGTGACAACTAGACTATGAGCTCGCTTTCCACGTGAAGGTCACCGGCGGCTTGCACAGCAGTCCCGGTTCACGGCGCTGGGCAGTTTCCTCAGCACCCTGGACAGCGCCGCGGGGACCTACACCACCGCGGAGCGCAACCGCGCCGCGGCCGGCCACTGGTGCCCCGCGACCTCACGTACACCCCGGCTCCCAGCGCACCTCCCTCCCCACCCCCGGCTGCCACTGCCACCTCCAGATACCAAAGGGGTGGACACTGCATAAGGAATCCTTAGGGATTTTAAGAAGGAAGTGAAACGGCAAGGGAAAATGTCTTGTTCTGCACTACTTCATAACTCAACCCCCCTCTCCCCATTCAACATGAAGAAGTCTGCTTAAGAGTACTGTAAGAAGACAGCAAATTCTAAGTCAACTTAAAACGATGATATAGGTAAGGTTAGGTACAAAGATCTAAGGTGATTTTGGGTACAGCCTCACATTTTTAGTACTTATTCACTTCCAAATAAAGGGGAGTTTTCCAGAGCCTCACTATGCAAACACATCAACCTCAAAATATAAAATCAACCGCTAAATAAAGAATGCTACAATAGCATTAACTGCCTGAGATTTTGGGTTTTGTTGGTTGCATTTAAAAAATGTACTTTACAATCACTTTAGGCAAAATAACCTCAATTATTAGAAGGAGTAAAAATGAAGAACTTTGCAAATGTTTAAGCTTATTTCTCACAATTTGCAAGAAAGCTCTTTAAAAAAAAATGTGTCCACTCATGATGAAAAACCAACTCTCTATTCCCTTTTAATAAAAAATAGACCTAAAAAGAAAAAAGATCTGATCACTATTGTTTGAAAGCACTCGAAAGCGGTAAGATGGTCACAAGACTTGATCTGACTGTTCTGCCCCTTTACAAACTCAATAAAGCTTGCTTTTTATGACTGATTGCTGTGCTGTATTAATCCCCTGGCATATAAACCAAGCCTATTGGAGACTGGGACTCCACTGGGGGAGGACAGGGAAGCTGTTGTGTTCTGAGAATTAATCCATCTAGGAAAATCAAAAGCCAGCCACTCACAATACAGTAATCAGCATGTTCTCCACTGTGAAAGCCCTACATTTCCCATTTAGAAAACACAACTATTGCTTCACTATGTACTGAAACACACAAATCCCTTTTATTTATTTGTGTTTGTTATTATTTGGCTTATATTTATGGGTTTGTGCATATTGCATTGGTGGGTATACAACCATCAAGTTAAAAAAAACCAACCAACCTTGTCTATTCCCAATTGCTTAAAAGGAAAAAACGGACTCCCACTGCTTTTTCCACAACCAAAGTTCTTTCTGGATTTGCTTTGTGAACAGGATTTTAACTCTTTATTACCCTAAATAAAAGGAAATTCTTTGCATTTTTTTCTTTACACAGAAAGTTTGTTTCCTGTTCAGGATAATTATGGTTTTTCTCACTTTGTTTAATTATCTAACATGAGTTTCCTAAGTAGTGGTGCTAAAATAAAAATGTTTGAAATTTTATAATTACTCAATTGAAAATGACTTCACTTTATTTCTAGGTGCTGTTATACATTTGATGTAGTCTTTTTTTCTTTAAGAGTAGATTTCTTTATTTTTGCCATTTAGCTGCTAGAAGTATGAATTTTCCATTGTGTTATGGAGATAACCAGCTACAAATATTCTGTGACAAATCTTACGTAATTAAACTTCTAAATGAATTCTGGCCTAAATACAAGAATTAAGCCTTATGGAAATCATTGAGAAACCACAATCTGATAGACCACGTCCTTAAGAAGAACCAAAAGCATACATCCTTTTCCCTTTGGCTAGCAAAAGGCACCTATGTGTACAAGAAATGACTTTATAAACCAGCACTTAAACAAAACAGTTTTTAATACCTACTGAATGTTCATGTCAAATTATTTTTAAAAAGAAAATAAAGCACTTTGCTTATATTCATATTTGGTTTTCGTTAAAACAATTTACACTTTTCTCCCCCGCTTGCTTTTAAAGTAAGAAGTCACTCTCCCTTTATATACATCCTTTACACAATAAATGGTTAAAGACAGCAGTTTTATATCATTGCCTTTAAAAACAACTGGTGACTAAAATCCCACTAGGTCAATTCCATAGTCCCATCCGGTAGAAATTGAAATCTTATGATTAACTTGAAAAGATCTGAGTAGTCTGGCTGTACTCACCATCAGTTTTAAGTATTACTATATATTTCTCAGACTTCAAAGTACCATGTGGGTTTGTTTTCCATTTCTACATTAACAAATTGGAGGAGCAAAAGCTGATGCACATGGCTCAATGCCTGTTACATGTACGTGTAGTTTTAAGACACAAACCTGCCTTTCCATGTAAGAATGGGATTAAGTGACAACAATATCATGAACAATTTAGCTTTTCTGGGACCCCTTGTCAGACACAACTGACGATAACCAAATGACAGCAATGATACACAAGCGCTAGTAATAGTATGCTGTAATTCTTCTTTTGCTTATGCAAGGAGGATTACATTTCTTGGCTACCAGGGTAAAGCTATGGCACACATGGAGTTAACCATGCCCTCCCTGCCCTTTCATCACCCCCCTTTCTCCCCCCTTCTCATTCATGCCACATTCCACAGTGGCAGGGTCCAACAACAATATAGGAGGGTACCCAAAATGAAGAGGCAGGGCCTTCCATTCTTTTGCCTCTCTTGAATTAATTAACTGGAAATGAGTTTTGTCAATGTTTTGGAAAGGCAGAGCGGTGAAAAGAAACTGCTAGAATTAATCACAGTGAGAAACTACCTCTTCAGCAGTCTGCCAGAGTTCAGAAAACCCATGAGAAGTGCAAAATAAAAGGAAAGTGGGCTGACTTACCATCCAAAGGAACAAATAAAATTCAAACAAACACCCAAGTCTCCAAAACAGAGACGTGCCTCAATGCAAAGGAATGTAGCATCTGTTGCCACAACAGCTTCAGCTTTGTTTTTAATATACTTGTCATGAAGACTGAAAGGAAACAAGGTGGAAAAGACAATTTACTAATAATTTAAATACACAGAAGATGTGTTGTGTTTAATTCATCAAATATTTACGTACATCCAATGTTTCACTGATCCTTATGTAAGCAGAGATACTTAAGCACCATGACTGAAAATGAGTAACTTTCATTTTTAGCACCGATATAGCACAGATCTTTTATACAGAGAAGTCAGGCTGCAAAGCAGTTATTTCTTTGTTGAGTGTTTAATGATAGTTATCTCCAGGTTCAGCAATGGAAATAACAGCTCAATATGGTGCACATGACATCTTCTTTCGAATAACGAAACAAGAAAGTAATGAACTTTCAACCATCTGAAAAGAAGGATCTTTTCCCATAGATTAATTTACCTAGGTATTTAGAAAATGAGTAGGTGTTGCTTTGTTTACAACAGTGACGCAGAAGTATCATTTGGCAGTTTTTCTGAGAATGAACACAACACTTCCAGCAGGATGGAACTAAAACTGAAGAAATCTTGATTGCCTGAGTGGGGAAAAATATTTTAAAAGAGAAATCCTCTTTTAATGATTTGACTGTTCTTAGTTTTTTGTTCACAAGGGTTTTTTCCTGACAGATCTCAGAATTAACTTGTCATCTTGTTTCTCTACCTGTAAACCCATACTCTCAAGGGCAGAATTGTCTGCCAACCCCTTCTTCTCCATCCGTGCAATAACCTCTTGGTTTCTCTCATTCTGTTCAGTCAGATTTCGGATAGCATATACTGCCCACTGATTCACAACTGTTGGACAAAGTTAAGGATCATTTATTTATGTAAATATGAAACAATGCTTATTTTAATTAATTACTGCATTCACCTCCCCTTGCCACCCTCCTTCCTCAATCCCTCAAACCCAGGAAAATGGTAGAAATCAAGGGTTAGAAAAACACACTTACAGCCAATGATTCTGAACCTGCAAATATTTGCATACAAGGTAATTTAAGTTTAAATGAGGTATGCCCATTAACTTCAGGCAAGTTTACTAGGTTTTATCTTGAATTAAAACCAAACCAAAACAAAAAACACAAATTAACTGCAGGAATTGAAAAGACATATTGTTTAAAACCAAAATTACAGTTAATTGAAATGTTTCAATGATCTTCTTAGATTAAAAAAAAGAAAAAAAAAAAGTCAGTCACTGTGTTTATGATCCAAACACTTCAACGCTGCTCTTCCAAGAACTGGCAAACCAAATGAGCTGTAAATCAGGTACAAGAAAGAAGACAACTTATTTTCACTGCACAAGTTGAAGAAATGTAGAAAAAGAGAAACATATCTTATCCAGGTTAATAACTGAAAATAGCACAAATAATGTAGGGAAAAGAATATTTAGCTTCTAATGTTATCTAAACTCAGTTCTTTGTGCCTGGGTGCTTTTACAAGCTTGCCAACAGAACAGATGCTAAGATCACCAGCAGGCAGCTCCTGCTCACATTTAAACGGGCACAAGCTGCAACTTACTCACCATCTAAGGTGGTCCCTTGAGGCCAGGATTGAGGCACATGTCAGGGCCATAGACAAAGGATTTAAATTCCCAGGATTATCAGTCAGGCATCTTCCAAGTGAACTACAGTGTTTGTTTTATGAAGTGTCAGAGATGTTAGCCCCAATTCTGCAGCTGAAAAGCTATGTTATGATACAATCTTTCCCAAGTTACCCATATGGGAGGCAAGCCATTCTGAATCACACAAAAGTGGTTTGCCTGCAGGGCACCAATTATTTACTACATGTAGCTTCACATCCAGCAGAAGAATATGCATAATTTACTCATCTCCTCCAAGTCTTTTGGGTTGGACAGTGCCTAAGCACAGAGATAAGATAGTGTTCTTATGGGCATTTGCCAGGGGGATGAGTGGAGGGGAAAACTCCTCAATTGTGGAAGCTGGGAATTTCAGCCAAAAGAATAAAATACAGGAACTGGACTTTCTCACACAATCTATCATGACAGCATTTGGAAAATACAGTATGACTGCAGGTACATTCTTACAGTGGCAGTCTTGTCATTTCTCTGTGCACCCTGCACTGACCGCTGTGCCTACCTTGCTGCCACCTCCAAGCAGGCTTATACACTTCCAGCAGAGGCAGTCTCTCATGCTGGGTTGCTGGATGGACAAGACAGTGTGGATGAACATATAGCAGGAGCAGCTTTCTTAATATAAGACTAGGTCCTGCCTTCAGAAGTTTACATGTTAAGGGAAGGGAAGTGATAAACTAAGAACACAGGAGACAAAAAAAAAAATTATGACTATACGTAACTACAGTGATACTTAGATGCCAAAAGAGAATAGAGAAGGGACTGAAATAAAAAGCACATGTGGAACTGTCATCAGAGAGAGAAGGGTTTAAATGAAGAGCAGCTTGGACAAACATCACAGGAAACACACACGCTAGGGAACAATCTTGCATTGGTGTGCATCAGTGAAACAGCCTCTTGCCTTTTAATAGAAACTTCTATTTATTCTCATGTTCAACCAGCCCAGAACTGAAAATCAAAAATGGCAAAGCAGTAACAATTACAGGTTTGTTTGGGTTTTTTTTCTGTCAGAGCTCTTCAGACTTTGTCAGGAAACATGCTGAACACCTTCATTTAAAAAAAATTCTGGCATAAGATAATGACAGAGGAGAGAAATTAAGAAAAAAAAAGTATGTATCACATCAAAGCCTTAATAGGTGAACATGACAGAGAATATCAATGTATTCTCTTCTGTCAGTGCATCACTACTACAGCTAAGTGAAAAGACAAGTGCCAAGCTACACTTAAGTTACTTACACTGAATATTTCCACTGAAGGTTACGTTTGAGTATACAAAACAACAATAAAATACTAAAGAAACAAAACCATGTATGAGCAGAATATCACTCATCAGCTCCAATGGTGAGAATAAATTTCAGAATAGTAAAGTACGGAAGCCAATGAGAGCAGATGAACAAAAGCTGATACCTAGCAGGTCTTTCTGAGGTCTGATTTAGGGTGTTTCAGGAGTGCCAAAAAGCAACATGAAAATCTCCCAATGGACTCTGAGAAACACGCTACCATCCTCCTGGGATGGGAGCAGACTTGTCTTGTTGTGTTCCTAAAATACAGCTCTGCATAAAATACTGCACTTGCATAAAAGAATACCTCCTAAAAAAACCGAAATAATTTTCACAGACTGACAGTTCTCAATCATGCAAAGAGCCACACAGAGAAAAAAGTACTCTTTTTTTTTTTTTTTTTTTGTATTAGCCTTGGGAATAATCCTGTTATCATCATCTTTATGTCCTTCAACACAAAACCACTGCTAAACCCCAGAGCAAATGATGTTTTCCTATTATCATATCCATTCATGCTTACATAATATCTAAGACATCCCCATTGTCTTATGAACTCTATTATCATTACGGCATTTATCATTATTGACTACTGTAGCTGAAGCTGAAAATGGTTTCAATAACGTTTTCACTCACTGAAAAACTCTGTTCTATATGCAGGTTTTCCATTGTAAATTAAGTCATGAATATGCATGACTTCCCTTGTTCACATGCTGTGTGAAGCTAAGACCTTTGGATGGCTGTGTACAGACCTAGACAGACTTAAGTGTCAGCAGAGATTAAAGCTAGTCCCCAGCTAATATTCACATTACCCTCTTGCTCCTCTCCAAAGACAGAGAGAAAATTAAACATATTCTAGAGTCTCTAATCCTACCAACACTTTAAGCATCTTATTGTATGCTCAGCTTTAGAAAGAGAGCTTCTAAAGTTTCCATAGTTACGACAAAGAAGAGCATGAGCCTGTTTGTTGTGAAACTGCATAAAAGAGAAGAAATAGAGCAAGCACAGTAGATCTGATTGCATAGACTTGTCTAGCTTTTTCCAGCAGGACATATTGCACTCTCAGATTACTTAATATTGTAGACAAGCGAAGATTACAATTTCTTTGCCATGGTGTAGAGGACATACAAAACATAGAAAAAAATTCATTTTATTTTGCAGGAGCCTCATTACTAGACTGTCTGTGTTTAGGGGATGAAAGCAAACATTTTTACACATTTATAGCAACTTTTTTTACAAAAAACCTTTCGTACCATATGCTATGGGATTCCTATGTTATTTTGACTTATACAAATGATAACAAAACTGAACCAACTTGCCCTGTGTTCCATATTTGGGCAACATCTTCATACAGCAATTTAAAATTTATCATCTAAACTCCTCTGGGTCATAAACTCCTCGGCTTCACGGAGGGGGACATACAGGGAGAAAGGAAAAGAGGTGGAGAAAACGTGCTGGCAATCTGCCCTAGAGGATGAAAAATTTTACTATCTAGAATCAAAATAAACTATGAAAATCTATGCTACTAAACGCTGTGTGAGTTTTGCTATTGACTGCAAAGGGAACTTTTCACAATTCTCTTGTTTCTTTTCATATGGATTCTGCTACAAGAGGTAGCTAGAGTGAATGCTAGCTATAGCACAGTGACTGTTTTGTACATTTAATGGTGTATGAAGATACAGCTGCATACTGTCAGGATTCGCTAACCAATATCCTATTGCAATGCGTTACTGGACAGAAGGACTTCACAAACCATGTCCCAAAGACAGTATTCGTTTTTCGTTCACATATTAGTAGGTCCAACTTCCACTAAATGTTACTGACAAGTCTATTGCAGCCATCAGGACCTGTATTGAACTGTTCCGTAAAACAACTTGGTTTTTATGGATGGAAGACAGTAGACATAATCATTAATGAAGTTTGAATCTGACAAGGTAGGGTAAGTGATGTTGAAAGTATGTTGCTTGAAAAAGGCTAGTAGTTTTTACAGTTAAGTATTATCATTAACTAATATAGGGTACTGAAGAGTGGTGTCAAGGAGAACATACATCTGTTATCTTAAGTCCCTTTGATACTTCTTAATGCTGAGGAATTTCTAAATATAACATTCTTGGTGGAGAGTTTGATTTATTACATATTGCAGATACTTTTTTTCCTAGTTTAGACTATTTCTGGTACTACAGCTGACTTTCAATAATTAAATGATTACTTAGGAAACTCTCTTCCTTCAGAGTCATTTGGCCTAATGAGAAAAAGAGGATATTCTTTGCCCAATTCCATTACCTCATTTAAATCAGATTTTTGACTATTTAAATATTAACTTCATTTTAATCAAATATAAGAAGAGATATAAAGCCTTATCAAGCAAGACAACTCACAGAGGTTGAAACCCTAGTCAAATCGGCTGTTTATGTAACAGCTAAAGCCATCCAACTGTTTATAGGGCTAAAAAAAAAAAAATAATGAAAATACAGTTCTTGTTAATCACACTTCTTTTTGGTCTTCAACAAGTAATCCAATTATCACTAAAATTGCTGTACACAGGAATGAAATACTTAAGCGTTATGTTAGAAGAATCACTCCCATTTACAGACCTGCCTGGACCACACTGAAAAGACATAAACCACTTCCCCTTCAAGTCTTTCAGTCCTTTTAAGTACTGTTGCTTCACAACAACTTGAAGATAATTCTTCTCACCATTAAAGAGGTCTCCAGACAGCTACCACAACTGTTAAATCACAGTTCAGATAAACGTGCCATGATTGACCACATATAGTAGACAGTCAGGATTTTGGTCCCTCACAGTCAGCCGAATTGCTTACAAAGCTCTGCAAGCTTCTTCCTGTTGGGGGTTTTAGAAGTTTTATGAAGTTCTAGAAACTCTATAAGATGACAGCAATTCCTTACAACTCCTTTAACTCTCTTACGTAACTCTTACTTGTGCTTAAGACAGAAAATAATGAACTAAAGGTTTTAACTTATTTACTTAAAGAAACTAATTTTTAGAAAAAAAGTTTTGGACTCTATTTATACCTGACATTAAACTATCAGCATCAGAAAACTTTAGGAATTCAGTCTTTACAAACCCAAAATACTCTGCCTACAAGTTAGAATAAAAAGGTCTAAAATGTTTTGGTTGCCTTTATTTGTATATATTCCGTAGCAGTTATTATCACCTATGATTGCAGACACCATATTCTAGGTTTAAACGCTATAGACAGGCAGTGCTGTATCCGCTCTCCATGTCCTTCCTTCCCCTGCCCGACCTAGCTCTTGCAGAGCAGACACAGCACAACTCATCTAATCCAGAAGCCTCCAAGGTGGAGAGGCACCACTGGATGCTGGCAGAGGTATTTATTCCTGATCATACATTTTAGAGATAAGATTTGTAACACTGGGGAACCTAAAGCAGAGGTTCATCTCTGCTACAGGTAACTCTCACCTAGTCCAAGAGATCAGGAGGGTTGGACCATCCACGGCCAAACAAGCGTCAATGTTCACCACTACGTGGCAGCAAAGCTTCATTGGAAACGCATTAAACCAGACGTCTGCAGCCAGCCCTTTCCTATTCCTTAACTGGGACAAGAAGACCAGGGTGGGTTGATGATGCTACTGCAAGTACTCTCCATGCAAACTTGCTTCCACAAAATATTTTGTTAAAGACAGAAAGCCTATCCTCTAAAACCTGAACTGGGGTTTGCAGCTTGGATTCCACTCTGTAGAACATTGTTTTGCCAGAGAAAGATCTCAAATGATACCATATCAAAATAGAAAAGGAGGCAAAACTACTCAGTTTAAAGTGATCAAAACAGTTTCAGTTCCAAGGCAACATTCTCTGTAATCCATAGCCTACACAGGTTAGGAAACATCCACAGCAGAAAATAATTGTACATTAAATATTTTTTTCCAGTTCCCAAGCCTTCACTACCCTTCCACACCAGTAGTTACCTCTTCCTTTAGCAGACAAACACCTTCTTTCTGGCTACCTCTATTTGTATCAGTCTCTGAATGTCCTACCCATCTTCTGTAATGATGAATCCATTTCTTAAAGTGTGCCTTGTGGGATACAGGTTTCTTCAAAATGGGACTGATAATATCTGTATAATCAACGGACATACATGAGATATAACACACCTAACTTTCAGTGACAGTTCCCCCATTTAAGTATCCATGGGCAACAAATACACTTTAAGAACAGAATTGAAGATTACACCTCTTTCGCCCAACACTTCTGCACAAAACACAGATGATCAAAGGTCAGGCATCCCTGAAATCAAGTCCACCAATTCTGTTTCATGTATAAGACATTTTCACACTTTTTTTCCTGAAAGTCATCCAATGTTGATTGGGAGATTTCACTGTGTTCCTAAATAAACTGTTCCAGTGGGTAAATAGCTCAATCATTACAGCCTGTGGTTTGTTTCTGGTTTAGATTTGTTTAGAATTGTTTCCAAACACTGATTTTCATTATAGATTATTATTCATTAGAGTGCTGTTTACTACTTCAGCAATTTGGGTTACTAAGACATTTCTTACCTAGAGCAATGTGGGGATTTTTCTCCCCAGATCACTTGTACTTCTAGGTTAACAGATCACACAAGATGCCACTGAACAGTATTATATACCCAGCTTGTTACTAGTCTTTAATGTCTGCCAGCTAAACAACAACTAATCCATCTTCTGTGTGCCTCTTTTCATGACCTGTGGGACCTAAAAGCACAGTGCCAACACACCTAGTATACCATGAAACTAAACACAAAATTTCAGTCAAGTACTTGAGAGGTACAAAAGCCATAGTACATGTTTAGCTATGTCAGTCTGTTTTTATTATCAAGTCTCTCATGCCAAAACTTACAGAACTTTAAAAAAAAAAGATGAAGCCATAACCTCTAGTTTATTTTCCTTTTTCCTATACTCAGACTTGTAATACTAGCTTAAAACCATGAATATGACACATTCATTTTTGCTGCTTAGGCTGCCATTTTCCTTTTTAAATTATGACTTACATTTTTAATAGAAACCTATAATTTATGAGTAGCTATAAATCATCTGGTTTTAAAACAGAAAGAATCACACTCTTGATCAATCTCAGCCTAATGCCTATTCTTACAGTCCTTTCTATTACACTAATCCCATTTTAAGTATTCATGACAACTAAATCTGCTAGTTATCTATAAGAGCTACCAGAGAGTTAGCAGGTTGTTACATTAAAAAGAAAAAGCTTCAACGGCTGTTACCTAACTGTTAAAAATGCCTTAGCTTATCTTCTTTTCCCAGGTGCAGAAAAAAATGCAAAATTCCATTAAGATGAAACTCATGTATCAAATTACTATTAAAACCTACCGCAAACATTGAGATGTAAAGCACCAAAGCATAGAGGAATGGTAATTGCATTCACAAACTGATTAAATATCAGGCAGACTGTAGTAATATTTGAATTTCCCTGGACATGCAAAGAAAAAAGCTCCACCTACACACAAATATATTCATGCACATTTATATGCATACAGATAGAAATAAGCAGCTTTTCTAAAATGCTTTAAAATGGAAATTATGGAAGTAAAATAAAACTTTAAAAAAATTTGGCACTAGACTTAAAAACCCAACCTAACTAATACCTGAGATGTGGTCAAGCTAATCACAATTTATCACTCTAAGGTAGATGACAAGATAAGCTGACTCGCAATTTGGATAGAAGCTCTTTTTCTATTCGTAATCTCTAGAGATTCATCCATTTATAAAGATTCAGCAAGGATCTGTATGCCATCTTATCTTTCAGCCTTGTACTTGACTATTTTATTGATTTAGGGTCTCTAAATAACTTATGTGGCATAACACCTATCCTTGCTGCTTTTGTTAATTTCAAATTTCAATTTTATGACAAATAATCACAACAATGAAGGTCAATGAAACTCTAGTTCCAGTCTCACAGACATCAGATGATGTTCAGTGTGCATCCAAAAATAACAATGGTTAAATAAATGAGTGTTTTGAAAGATGCAACTAAATTACAACCAACTAAGGCTTTTCTCCCATGTTTTGCAAAATAGCCATTAGTCACAATTATAACTGCTACAATTTCAGGAAATGGTTGCATCTCCTTGAAGAAATCTCAGAACACCAAGAGACAAGAACAAATCAACAAAGTCGATGAAATGGACTGCAAATATTTTCTTAGTGAGAAGGTTAGATTTTGGAAATCATTTCTGAAATAGAAAGAACAAAGTCTAAACAAAGATCTGGGGAAGCAAGGGAAAACGATTTAAGGATCAGGAAAGATCTACACAGGACAATGCATTCACCAGCTGAAGTTACAGCTTGTTTTAATAAAAAAAAATAGTGACTGAAAATGGGACAACAGAAAAATGTCAGAAAAAAGGCATTATGCAAAGCATTGGCCATATGACATCTGAATATTCTTTGGAGGCATGCAAGAAACAATGTCAAGAAAACAGACTGAAATATGATAAGATGGTTGTAGAAGGCATTCCATTCTCAACACTATTTCTGAACCACTCTTAGGTTTATTTAAAAAAATAAAAACATTTGGGTCTCAAATTTCTAGTGCTCCATCTCAGCCCAGAGGGGAATTTTTCAAAAGGAAGTCAACAGAAAAATCAAGTGAGCTGTTTCAGCTATAAAAGCAGTAAAATATTGTAATTTTTTGTACTCCTGGTAACTAAAGAACCACTTTCTTTCAAGAATTCAAGCCTGTCATGGATTTAAATCCACCAAGAGGATTAGGGCCGAAGACAAATATGACAATATTTGGTTTAGAAATAGAGTTATTAACTTTAATTCCTCACTTTTACATGCATGAGTTGGTGCTGACAGAGATTAATCTTCTCAAGGGATTAGAAATATTATAATGTAACATTTGAAAGCACCTTCTTGCATTCTGTATACCTCTGTTACACTTCCTCCAGCTCTAAGAGGGATCCTGTACATCACACATGTTTCTTACTGATGGCAGTTGTCACTTAGTGGAGCTGAGTAGAGGTGAGATATGAAAGAATAGACTTCATATTTACATCTCTGCAAATCTGCTTTAGCATTTTATATACTTTCAAGAAAATTAATACTCTCCCCACCCCTCCCTGAACTCTGAATTTCAGTATTTTAATTATCGTGCAGATGCACTAAATTATTTGCATCCTTAAATTATGGAATCAGCAACATGAAATATACTATTGCAGAATCACAGAATCATCTGGTTGGAAGAGACCTTCAAGATCATTGAGTTCAACCATACAACCTGCGCTGCCAGGGTGCCTAAACCAAGTCCCTCAGTGTCACATCTACATGTCTTTTAAATACTTCCACGGATGAGGACTCCACCACCTCCCTGGGCAGACTGTTCCAGTGCTTCACAACCCTTTCAGTGAAGAAATTTTTCGTAATATCCAACCTAAACCTCCCCCGGCGCAACTTAAGGCCATTTCCTCTTGTCCTGTCACTTGTAACGTGGGAGAAGAGACCAACCCCCACCTCACACAACCTCCTTTCAGGGAGTCGTACAGAGCAATAAGGTCTCCCCTCAGCCTCCCTTTCTACAGGCTAAACAGCCCCAGTTCCCTCAGCCGCTACTCACAAGACTTGTGCTCTAGAGCCTTCACCAGCTTCGCTGCCCTTCTCTGGACATGCCCCAGCACCAAAATGTCCTTCTTGGAATGAGGGGCCCAAAACTGGACACAGTATTCCAGGTGTGGCCTCACCAGCACCGAGTACAGGGGAACAATCACTTCCCTCCTCCTGCTGGCCACACTATTTCTTTTACAAGCCAGGATGCTGTTGGCCTTCTTGGCCACCTGGGCACACTGCTGGCTCATATTCAATCAGTTGTCGACCAGCACCCCCAGGTCCTTTTCTGCTGGGCAGCTTTCCAGCCACACTTCCCCAAGCCTGTAGCGTTGCAAGGGTTTGTTGTGGCCCAAGTGCAGGAACCGGTGGGAATTACAACTTTGTTAAATGTCCAAACACAAAATTTAATCTGTGGTCATTTCTGGAAGAAAAAAAAAGAGGGACAGTGCTTTCATTTCTCAGACTATCCTTTCTGTACTGCACACTGCATTCCTTGTGTGGTCTTAGTCTTTTCCATATTAGGAGAATGTCGCATTTGACAAGAGAAAATTTGTTCTTGAGGAACAGTGTGGATTACTTATACAGCTAGTAGATGTAGAACATAAGAAAACTTCAGATTTTTGTTTTCATTCTAAAGTAAACATTTTCTTGCAACAAATATCAGAAGTGCAGTCTTTGAGTCAGAATTTAGGTCTACCAAATATCATGCTTAATGTAGCAGGTTTTTTGCCTGGTTCTTCAACTTTAACTGAGTTACGTTCTGAAGAGTTTGCAACATTCAGAAAAGGTAAGCAACGGGTTAAGACATGGAAGTTGTGTTATCCCATCTCTTCAGATGTGAAGCCAATGTCAAGAGTGATTTAAAATAAGATTAGGTTACACAAATGCCTCCTGTACCCTTTTCAACAGGGAGTATTGCACCTAGATCCTGCCCCTTCAGAGCTTTACAATAATCCCACTCAGGACACTTTATTCAATATCGTATAGACAGATCCTACTTACAATGGAATCCAGACCTCTCTAGTCCATTAGCCTGTGAGAACAAGATTGGTTACTTGAAATGCTTCTTTCAAAAGTATAAAAATGACCTGATACACAGTGACAGAAATAGGCACTGGTGAGCAGATGACCTTCCCAACCTAAACTAAAAGCAGTGTTTGAGCATAGCCGTGTTTTAGCCCTTTCATCATGAGAAATAACAAAACGTTGAAGTCTCTTGGGAATCGCTGAGGAAACTGATGCACCACTGCAGCCAAAAAAACCCAACTCTTATCATCAACAACACTGAGGGATACCCTTGGGAGCCAGGCAGACCCCTAAGCTCCATTTGTATCTAACAAAATACAGCTACAAAAAATTCACAGCAACTCGTAGGAACAGGATAGGGTTTAGTCTGCTGAATAAACTGACAGAAATAAGCCCCTCTCAGAATGTTCTTGCTCAAAGAATAACCACACTTGTACCTGTTCCAGCTTCTAGTCTGACCAGTTCATCTGAATAAAATTCTAAGATATAGAGAAGGAGCAAAGGTTTGTGCACGTCACAAACCAGAAGTCCTCCACTCTCTTTGCAATCTTTTTAAAGAAGAATTCTCAGCACGTAGGAGTTGAATTTGTCTGAACTGGAGTATGGTAATACAAAGATTTCTTCTTGCTTGACCATTTTTTAAAATCCTAGTTCTGTCTTTGGTAGTTGGCTTCCACTCAGCTGCTACTTTGGTTATCTTTGGCTCTATGAACCTCAGGGTTCAGGTCCACAAATTTCTGCTCTTTACCTGTGCTGACAAGTCCCATTCTTTCACTGCCGACCTCAGCAGCTGCTGGGTCACTAAAAAACTTACTATCTAAAATTTAAAGTCACTAAAACTTACCTTTTTTGTTAAAGTCGTAGTGACACAATCAGTACTGGTTTAGAGCAAATAAGATTCTAACAGTGCTCTGTGTCCAAGGATAAGGGCTGCAGCAGCAACAACTGCAATAGTGCAAAACTGGAGCCCTCTACCAAAGAATACACTTCTGCTTAGCCCAGATAGACTTCAAACCTACCTCTGTGGCAAAGCAAATGTCAATGGGATGAGGAAAATGGTAATTTCTCACAAGTGGACAGAACTTCACTGGGCATGAGGAGGGCATTACTGTTTTTATCAGTAGTCTAAGCTCTTTGCACTGACCATATCCACTGAAATAACATCATTTTATATATGCTTACAAAAATACAGAATCAAATAGGTCACCTCAAACTACTATATGCATTGGCAGTGCCTAAAATGAGCTAAAGAAAGGCACCATTACTGATGTAACATTATGCTGTATTTTCTTGCCAACATACATGAGATGACCACATTTACACGAAAACGCTCAACTATATGATGGCTTACTCTACAAAGTCAACTCACACTCCTATTTTTGCTTTCTACTGGCTTCTGTTCAGCTGTGAGGCTTTTTTACAGTATGTGGCCTGTTTTAGGTTGCACTCTGTAACTTAGAAATAAAATGTCTGTCAGTTCCCCCAAAAGTCTTTGCTGGCATCTCACAAAAACAAACTGCCATTGTTGTAGACCATAGCAACTTGATTTCTTCAAGCTTTAGCCAGAAGTTTTATGAACCACAATTATACTTGCTGCTGCCATGAAGTCAAAAGTATTTTCAATCTACCTCTCAGATGACTTTCAGACAATATAATAGAAGCAGCTTAGGGAGGGAGTATCTGAAAACTAACTTGTATTTTCTACAATTTCATTCATTATTCAAACTAAGGGGTTTATGTTTGGATATCCACAGCAGCCACAGGTTTTCCTTTGATAAATGATGAAAACCTTTACTCCTAAAACAGCCAGATGGATGTTTACTCATATTTATAAATATATATAGTGTGTGTAGATACACAAACCCACAGCAGGGTATTTCTCCTTCAAGTATGACTGCACTTTTGGCTAACAGAAAAACATTCCTGTTTAGCTGTTAAATATAATATGAACACTTACATAAGATCATTACAATTAAATTCAGACATTCACAAAATCATTTTATCAAGAGACCTACTACAAGAATCTCAGAAGGGTAAGATTGACAAGCATCCTGAGAAAACACGAATATTTCATCTTTAAAAATGCATTTCACTTCTCTTTTTCAAGTTTTACCACTAACAGATATTACTTGCATTATGTTGGATAATATGGGTTTTTTCCTAAAATATTAATAAATATACTTAAGGACAGTCAATGAATAAAAAAAGCACATATTTGTGTGTTACTAATGGGCATAAATACTAGGAAGTAGTGAAAGAACAGACAACCTAGTTAATGTAATCTGTAAAGTATTCAATAACAAACAGGTTAGTGTATTTAGTCTTTTCATAAGCACCTTTTTTGTATGATTAGGGTCAAAAGTCTTTTGATCAGCATGGGCTGGCCTCCCTCCTTACGTCTGCCTTAAGCAAGCAGAAGCTGAAAGGTCCGAAATGAAGCTGGAAGGAGCAGTAAGAGCTTAGGATGAAGTAAAACACAAGAACAAAAAGAAGGGATCTCGTCTGATGCTAGAGCCTGTCAGAGATGAGAGAGATGGTGGGTCAGAGAGCAAAATAGAAGACATTTTCATTCAGAACACCTTTTCAACCCAAATAACCTCAAAAGCAGGATCTGGAGTAAATTTTTTACTGGTATTACCCAGACAGGTATCTCCAACCTACTCTAATATAGGTTACATAAGTAAAGCACAACGCTCCCAACTTTTCAGAAGCAGAACAAGAAACTGAAATTTTAAACCCAAAAATTTATCTCATAAAAGAACCTCTCTTTAAAGAAAAACGAGTCCACTTGCATTGCAAAACACCCTTTTTCTTTTGAACAGTCAGACAGTTATGATTAAGATGCAGCAAATCCAAGATGGAAGATTTAAAGAGCATAGAAAAAATTAAAGTGATATTCACCCTCCTCTGAAGTTTAACTCTTCAGATCACAAGCTCTATAAGAAACTGTATCTCCCCAGTCTCACTGTTTACCTTTTCCCCTGTGCTAACGGCTGAGAATCTGGCATCTTTCAGCAATTCTCCACTGAATTTACTTGGAACCATGTAACGTTACAGTAGCTGAAAAGTTAAAATACCAATTCAAATAATTGCAAGAGGTACAGTAAATTTATTCCTAACTGTCCAAAATCTTCTTCATGTTTGTCACTAATGAGGGTAGGGCTTTTTTGTTGCTTTTACTCATGAAATATCCTGAAGGAGAAAGTACTATTTGTTAGTATAAATGTAAAAGATACAAGTCTGTCTGAGATGTAATTAGACAAGATAATACTTCTCCCAAACTGGGCACTGAAAGATGAATTCAAACCTAAAAAGTTAAAGCAATGCAAACACATCAGTGGAAATTCAGCTAGTAATCTTGTAAGCGATGAACCTCCTGATATTTCTACGCACAGTATGGAACCATTCAGGATCTCAAAGGATGCAATTTTAAGGTAATGATAGGTTTACAACGGAATTTAATTTAGGATAAGAGCAGACCCATTTCCTCTTTCAGTATGCTTCCATACACTACAAATAAAAAGATTTATCAAAAGATTTCTCCTCTCAAAGGTAATAAAGAGCTCTTTTAACATCTAACATGGCAGTCTAGCTTCTCCTGATGAATTGCATACTGTAGGAAAATGAATTTTTTGGTCCAGCAAAAAAAAAAAAATCCTGCAACTTTTACCACAAAAGTTACATTTTTCTTTGGAAAACTCTGTATGTGTAATTTGGAGACAGAACTTAGTAAAATGTAGAAAATCAGTATATCAACTCTGTTTTCAATAGAAAATGTAATGACAACTTAACTGTAGAGCTTGAGTGTCTCCGAAACAGATAAAGATCAAACAAAAATGTGCATCTACAAAGATTTTACTAAGAAATCTAAGAAGTTCTTACATAAAAAAAAGTGGATGTAACTTTTTCCAGTCAGTTTTATCCAAGGAGAAATATAAACAACACAGCCTGAAACCACAAAAACAGGCACTAGAAACAAGAATATACAGAGAAGTTTCTGGATATCTCTCTCCAAAGAAACGATGGCTGAAGAGCCTCACAAAGCTCTCCCTTGCAGTTTTCTACATTATCTTGGCAAACTACAGCACTACTGAGTGATCATATTCAAATTTCGGCAACTTTCTCAAAACCCAGCTCAAGAGCTGCCTAAATACTTCCTTTTAATAAATCTTCCTTAAAAAGAGAAAAAAGATGTCTTGGTTTGAGTTAGAACAGAACTAACTCTGCTCAGTGATTTTACTTTTCAGCTCAGTCTCTTCTAAGTAATGGCACTGTCTGAAGTTAACGGTGTATTTTTGCAGACAGTGTCTGCTTCTAGTAGTGACAGCGCTTGATGTTTACAGTTACCACCAGGGACTGGTGTGCAGAAAGGCTCTTGCTTATACTTTCTGCTGTGAAGATCAAGGTCACTGCTAAATCCTGTGTACCATGGTAGGGGTGCAATAAGTTCGAGGTCACACCTGCGGGGAGAAGTGGACAGGACAGGTGACCCTAAACTGACCATGAGTACTCCCTCCCATATACGTCATATTTGGTATAAAGCTGAGGGATCACAAGGGTAAAGCTCTCTTCTTCAATGACTGGTGTCTGAGGAGGACTCTCTCTGTTCTGTGTTTGGAATCTGTGCATTCCTGAAGCCAGTTCCAGGATCCAGCTCCTGAATCTGGTTCCCATCTGCTGCTCAGCCCAGCCTGGGACTTCCCCAGCATCTGCCCTGAAGCATCAGTAGGGACGGCAATGTGATTGTCATTGGTGGGGGGGGAGGGGGGCGCGGTGTGGGTGGGTGTAGGCTCAGTATTGGTTTTGTAGATACTTGTATAAAAATAATCTTATTATTACTATTTTCATTAAAGTGGTTTTAGGGTTTTTTTCCAAACTGTAAGTCTCTCTCCCTTATTCTCTTTCTCCACCCCTTTGGAAAGGGAGAGGGGTTAGTAGAGAGCATCTGTCATTTGTCTAGTGGCCAACCCAGCCCTAACCCTTGACATGAGACAAAATAGATTCACACCGGATTAAAAAGTTACAAGGCAGGCAATTTTAGGGTGTTCCAATTTTAAGCAAGGAGGCTTTCAAATCTTAGTAGAGGCATTGGGTTTGGTATACAAGCAAAATGGATTTGTGCCAGACAGGACTGGGTGCACAGAGGAAAGAGAGAAACAGTGGAATCTCTTCAGAGCAATATTATGCAATGGACTTGGGGACCTACACACTACTAAGGACTTGGTTTGTGGTGTCTAGAAGTAGCAGAATATGCTGCAAAGCAGACAAAAGTAGAGACAAACTGCAAACTCTTCTGCTTCCCTAGATAAGACATGCTGAGAACAGAGCAGATGAACAACGTTAGAGGCCAGAGAAAAGCAGGGGAGAATTAACTTCAAGTAGCACAAGAACACTTGAAATAGCTCTAGGTCAAAATGATAAACAGAGTAGCAGCCAGAAGCTGTGCTCCAAAAACTGATGCAGGAGCACAGCAGGCTAGTCCCCCTCTCTGCCCAAGTGCTACTTACTTTTTCATATACTTGAATACTATACACCACGGATCAGTGGTTAAAGCTGATATTAAGAGGTATTGTTATGTCTAGTAAGTTTTTAAAAACAAAGTAAGTGAAGTTTTATTCTCTGGTAAGAATTTTGTAGTACAGCCATAAAATGTCAGCCTGTATCAAAAGGGGTAAGAAGATCCACATTGCTCAAAATGTAGTAAAGGTTCCCATGGCATTTTATTTTCATTTCATTCAAGATCATAAATTACAACTCTATGCTTCCAAGGCCTCAAATTTTATTCTCTTTTACTAACAGCTAAAATGAGAGATTAATCCCAGGAAGAAATTCTCAAAGTCACTGTGCAGCAGAGCTTCCCAGCAAAGGAAGAGTAATGGGATCAAAACTCCTTACTAGTTTTCCCAGCGCTGCTCTTCTGCTTAGGGAAAAGTAACTCTCTCTGCCCTTCCCACTGCATCCAGCAGCGCCCCTTACCAGAATCAGACCAGGGAAGCACAACTCTGTTGCTCAGGGCACTGTCAAGACACACCATGTCATGTCTCCAACTAGACGAACAGCTGTGAATGTAAAAACCTTGCATATAAAACCACAAAGTGAGTAACACAGAGGATACCTAACACCCATTGCTCCTCCACTCAGCTTGTTAACGTTTTGGTATCATCTGTCCCTGTATTATTTCATCCTTTTAAGATATATTTATATGTAGAGATGTTCTACACAATTATGAGAACATGTAACATTTTCACAAATTTGTTTCTATGATACTTGTTAAAAAGTGAGCTTTTTCTGACAAATTTATTTAAAAAAAAAATTTCATGTGTTCAGTATAAGAAAGCCGACGTTACTCTAGACAGGAAAGGCATTTGATTTCCAGATTCACTTATCAGAAACTTTCACGGAGCTAATGATTAGATGACAGAAAATAATAGCTCACCCACTGAACACCCCAGCAGGATTACTATGCAGTTCATGAAGAGATGGATAAGTCTGCTTAACAATGGTTTATCTTCAATATAAAGTTACTGTCCTCTAATAGCAATCTATCTTGGAAAATCTCTGCTTTTCAACCACAGAAAAAAAATTCCAAATATGAAGCACAATGCCATTTATATTAAAATCTCCCCAACATTTCAGTAATCTGCATCGATTATATACATTTTCATTACAGCTTGCTAGCATTGTCTCTGTGCTTAGAATAAGTTCTCTAGTCATATTTAATAAACATAAAATATTGATGGGGTACTTATTTCAGTCTAGTGAATAAATTACAGTTGAAGCAAAAGCTCCAAGATCTGATACAATGACTAAACACAGAATTAATTCAGATTTCTATCACAGTCAACTCTCCGAATTGACAGTTGTAAGCCAGTAATATTTATTATTTTAGGAAACAGAATATAACCACAGTTCAACTTACTCGGAATTCAGTTCATGAAAGCATATTTATGAGTTTGCTCACTTCTGAACCAAGCATTTAAATACAACCTAGAAACTCACAAGGCCAGTTAGATTTAGGTGCCATGTGAAAGCAATGCTGCCATAATATATTAAAACCTCCACGCATTCTCTTATGGGTCATACTCAGTAATTAGAAGTCTTTTGTAAAGGATACAAGGATTGTTGTCATCAATGCTACAGCTGTCCAGGATCAAGGGGATGCCATCTAACTCATAAACCTACATAAAAACAAAAGTTTCATTTAACAGATCTCAACAACATTGATGATGTTTCATACAAGAAATATTTAAAAACATAACAGGGATGTTTGTTTCATAAAAAATACTAAACATGTAACAGAAATTGCAGAGTAAATCTGGTTTTATCATCAGTATCACAAAATGGTAACAAAGCAGACATTAATTTCACATTCTTGCTTCACTTAGCATATGGTTGACTGAGGTATTTTCTATGTTGTGCTTCTCGCACTGAGACAGAAAAGCTAGGCTTAATCACAGCTCATGCTTGCTTCCAGAAGGAAGGACTATGAAAAACTGAGTGAAAAAAATAGGGGAAAAAATAAAGTTGAAAAATACATATATACATGCACACAAGTTAGCATGGGGTCATGTGTCTTCTGTAACTTCTGTATATATACAACCTTCAAAATCAATGCGCTACCTGTATGTACCTAAGCACAAATTCCTTATATCAAGTGCCACTGACTTGTTTCCTTTGTATAAGGTGTTCTTTATGTTATTAGCCAACCAGCAAAAACGAGATCTGAAATTTTTTTATTTTCTATATACACATGTGAATTCACAAATTACGCTAATACATTTATGTGTGTGGATGAGGTAACAACGTATAATCCTAATAGACTCACACATACATACACACACACTACCAAGAATTCAGGACAAGCTGATAGTAACAATAAATATGTAGCATAATTATCTGAAGAAAACTATATTCCACAATAAATTTATCCAGACTTCTAAGGTACACTGTAACACCACACATCATCATGCATATTCATAGCTCTAGAAAGTGTTACTTAAATGAAAACCTGTTCTAAATTACCTGGAAAATTTCAACATTGGAAGTACATATAAGCATTTTATTTTAAATTACAAAAGCAGTTTTAAAAAGACTTGAAGGCATCAGGACTAATTGCTTATATTCTTACACCTGTATATTGTTTATATTCTTTAAGCCACCTGGATATGGTTCTGGGTAACCAGGGTGGTTGGACAAGACATCCCTCCAGAAGTCCCCTCCAACCTCAACCATTCCGTGATTCGGTGATAGCCAAACTGTACTTGTCCAAATCTTAAATTCTTTAATTTCTTAAAATTTAATTTCAGACCAAGAACTGGTGGACAAAGGAATTCAGAGAGAATGTTAGTTTAGGTTGTGGCTTGATGATGGGATGCTCTCTTCCATCTTTTCTGCCCAAAATAAGACGCAGTTTTATGAACCATGTAACACAACAAATCACGAAGTTTATATTGTAGGATGGATCAGCTTTCTGAAGTGCAAAGTCTACGGTAAGAGTGGAAAGTTGGGTAGGAGGAGATGTAGATGTGAAATCCAAAACAGACTATTGACCAGTAAAACTGAATTCAGAGACGAATGTGAGCACATCCCTCTTACAAGTTCCTTTTCAGATACTATTATTGCAGAATCTCACTATAATATGAGAAAGTAACAGTAACAGAAACAGATACGCAAGCAGGCAAGGCTTACATGTAAGAAAAGCAAAGAGCAATGCTAGCTCCTAAGACCTAACTGGCACATCTATACTAACATACGTAACTATACCTACGTGAAATACAGTTAATATCACAAGTTTTAAAATATCCATTCTTTGCCCAAAATTTTTGTAATTTCTCCAAAGGTATGTATGATGTCATACTTCAAAGCTTGAACAAACAGTGACCTTCCAATAATACGGAGTTGCATGTGCTTGGGAAACGTTGATTTTCACGCTGTAGCCAAACCAATATGCCCACAATGTTATCTTTTATTTTCCATGTTTTTGAACAGTACAAATTCATCTGTATTAAGTGCTGTTAACCAAAATAAACCTTGCCATCTGTTCCAGTTTGATTCAAGCAAGACGCCTGGTTAACAAAGTAAGTATGTATTCAGGAATAATAGAGTAAGTAAGTATTCAGTAAAACTTTAACTAAAATCCACACATGCATCAAAAGCTTACTGCAGGAATATAAGGAGGTTTTTCAAAGTGGAAACAGAAGCAGCAAACCACAGCCTTAGTGATACCTTAACATAAAAACCAGTTGCTAACTACCACTGCGTTACACATCCACCGAAAGACTCCTGAACATCGTACAACTAAACTGTACCTATAGTTTGACCAAGTTAGGCATAGCTTTTGCCAGCATGATGATAGCTTTAGTATGTCACCTGTGACTTGTGACACAGCATAACAATGTACCCAGCCAAGACACATCTATTTACTTCTCACGACTCATGAGGCAAAGATCTGTGATTCCTGAGCAACCACTACTAGAGAAGTTCCAGTCCACATCAGCTGTTCCTGAACCAGCGGTGATCCACTGAAACAGCATTTTATGGTAACCTAAAATTGATGCCAGTGTACTGTAACGATCTAGGCTGCAAGGTAAGCCAGTTCAGCAATTGTTCTGCACGTAGCAAAGCCATTTCTGCAACAAGAGCACCACAGATAGTCAAAGGAAGGAATCACTGACCCTCACCAGGCTGTCCCACGTGCAGGCTGACAGTCTCTCAAATCTCCTCACTCTCATCTGCCTGTCATCTCCCACATGAGCAGATTTTGTAAACATTGAGAAACCATCCTCCTAGATCTCAAACTCTCACACAGATTTATTAGAACTATACTGCCCAATACGAAGACATTAGTGAGTTTTTCCAACTAATTATTTGCCTCAGAGCTTTTCCTTTGAGAAGAAATGTCTGTGAAATGCAGTGCAGAGGAAGATGTGGACCTTTTGCAGGGATCTTCTGCAGGACTTGGGAAAGAAGTCAATATTGCACAAGCCTCAAAATCTCACTTTAAATAAGGTACAAAAATATCCTGGGAAGAAAACATGTAGTGACTGGTGGGAACTGGCTGTAATCCATCCAGATTTTGGAAGAAATTATAGACATAAACTAAGGAATAGGACAGTTCTGGAGTCTGTCTTGTTATCATAATTGCTCACATAGGCCTGTGTTACAAAAGATCGCTGAACCTATTCTTCATTTACATTATTGACAACATAGCTGGCCAAGAACGTGTAACTGCACTGGGCAGTAACAAAACCACAAGGTTGTTTTATTATGACAAACTATAATACTTTATTCTGAAGTACACTGAAACAGTAAATGAAGCTGCAACCTACATGTAGGCTGAAATCTCGACCATGTTTAAGTTAATTACAAAGGTTACTTAAGACCAGTTTAAATTAAAAAAAAAAAATACAGTTCTGCGCTCATGATGTCTAGAGCTTCAGTCAAGTCAGTACCAAAAATTTTGCCCTAATGTCAGTTTCTGAACTTGTTTTCTGAAAGATGGAAAAATAGAACTTCCAGCATTCAAAGGCAGGTATCTGTCTCTGCCAATTAAAAAGATATAATTCACAACACAGCTTTATACTGCTGTCCCACTTGTTTTCTCTACTTGCCTTTGAAACATAATGAAGATTGGTATCATGCCAGTGAGATATTTAAATGTATTACACTTAAAAGAAAATGCTTTCCCCAATGACAAAGTGACTGCTAGGTTTTTTTCCCCTCTTTATCAGTACCTGATAAAAAAGTATTTCAATTACTTCAACCAGACACTAAACAGAAGCCCACGTATGCAGAGGTGCTATATAAATATTAAACAAGAGCTTATGAAGGTGACCAGACCATATATGCCCACTGCTCTCATGGCCAAGGAACAATACAGTGTTTTACTCAGATGCTTTTGCTACTCTTCATTGGTAAAATCTGGCTGGATGGCCGGGCCCAAAGAGTGGTGGTGAATGGAGGTCAATCCAGCTGGTGGCCGGTCACAAGTGGTGTCCCCCAGGGCTCAGTATTAGGGCCTGTCCTCTTCAACATCTTTATCAGTGATCCGGACGAGGGAATTGAGCGCACCCTCAGTATGTTCACAGATGACACCAAGTTAGGTGGGAATGTTGATTTGCTTGAGGGTGGAGAGGCTCTACAGAGGGATCTGGACAGGCTGGATCGATGGGCTGAGGCCAATTGTACAATGTTTGACATGGCCAAAGGCTGGTTCCTGCACTTGGGTCACAACAACCCCCTGCAATGCTACAGGCTTGGGGAGCAGTGGCTGGAAAACTGCCTAGAGGAAAGGACCTGGACATGTTGTTTGACAATCAACCAGCAGTGTGCCCAGGTGGCCAAGAAGGCCAACAGCATCCTGGCTTGTAAAAGAAATAGTGTGGCCAGCAGGAGGAGGGCAGTGATTGTCCTCCTGTACTCAGTGCTGGTGAGGCCACACCTGGAATACTGTGTCCAGTTTTGGGCCTTTCACAGCACAAAGGACATTTTGGTGCTGGAGTGTGTCCAAAAAAGGGCAACAAAGCTGGTGAAAAATCTAGAGGACAAGTCCTGTGAGTAGTGACTGAGGGAACTGGGCTTGTCTAGCCTGTAGAAAAGCAGGCTGAGGGGAGACCTTATTGCTCTGTACAACTCCCTGAAAGGAGATTGAGCGAGGTGGGGGTCAGTCTGTTCTCCCAAGTAACAAGCAATAGGACGAGGGGAAACAGCCTCAAATTGTGCCAGGGTTTAGGTTGGATATTAGGAAAAATTTCTTCATCAAAATGGTTGTAAATCATTGGAAGAGGCTGCCCAGGGCCATGATGGAGTCCCCATCCCTGGAGGTATTTAAAAGATGTGTAGATGTGGTGCTTAAGGACATGTTCTTTTGGTGACCTGGCAGTGCTGGGTTAATGGTTGGACTTGATGATAAACGCCTCTTCCAACCAAAATGATTCTGTGACTCAGTAATATATAAATAAGGTCACTAGCATAATTTTGGATATCTGTCTGAACAGAACTACTTCTGATAATGTCCTACTATTTTCTTAGGAAGTTCACAGAAGTAATTATTAACACAATCATTCACATCAGAGCCCAGAAAAAGAAAAAAGCCCACAAAAATAATTAAGTGCAGACTGTTTCTTAAGTCTTTCCTTCTAGCAGCAATCGAGCCAAGCTCAGGGGTAAGAATGCAAATTCTCCAAGCATGACAGTGCTTGTTGCTGAATCTGCGTGAATCAAGCAAAATGAAACTACAGTTTCCAAGTCCAGCAATTATACAGACAGTAACAGAAAAACCTCTAGCAAAAATGATCTCTTCAAAGAACCATTAAAATTTCAGGCATTAAAACCATTACGTAGTCAACTAAATTAGTATTACTATGCAAAAAGAATATTTATGCCTTTAGATAACAATGGCTTGAACATAAATTATTCTTCCACAAAAATGCAACCGATTCTCAGTCTTCAATCAAATCAGAAAGCAGAACAAGAAATAGGTTTGTTTCAGTCACAGAAATACTTCTATTTCTCAGAAGTTTTGACTGGTCTAACTATAGACAAGCAAAAGGAAATGCATTCTCACAAATAGAAGCAGACTACTAACAGTACTAACACACGTTACTGACACACATTACTGACATACTGACTATTGACAAATAGAAGGACAAATTTCTAGTTTAAAGAGTAGCTGGGGATGAGATTCACATAATCTAGAAATGAGACAAAAACTAGGAACAAGTGAGAACTGTTTATACGGAAAAACACCAGATATGACATTCATTACAGATCACTAGTTTCCTACCAGAGAAAAAGTCTGTCTCCAACAATGTTTAGCTCCAGAGTATTCAATTTTAAATCACACCGTGCAACTTAAAAAGGGATTTTGGGAGCAACAAAACTGGCAAACTTGACATTTTTATGGATTTGGCTCCTTCACTCTACGCAATGCTCCTAGTTCCATCATACAGGTAAAGCGTCAAAACCACCCAAATAGAAGCACATGGTTCATAGGTACAGGCGTGCCGACTGTTTGCCAAACTTCAGCCTTAGTTTGCAGTGGATCAGGGATTAAGCTGCTGTTACCCAACTTCCCCTCTCAGGACCATTACTTCAGATTTCTCATTTACCTAATTGCTGATTCTCACGAGGCAAAAAGTAGGAGTGTAACAATATTTCTGATACCTGTATTTCTCTGACATATTTGATTTAAACTGGGTAGTGGATTTAAAAGCTGGAGGAGATAAATTAAGGTAGAAGGGGAAGAATGGCACAGCTAGAATGGCATACCATAGGAAACCTAAAAAACATACTAAGGTTGCAGAAAACAAACCTATTGACTGTATTTTCTCTTTTCGCTTAGTACCACAGACTACTGAAATGATTACATTTCAAGGTCCTTCTCGAGAGCTGAATCATCAAGATATTAACATCCACCTTACATGAAACAAAAGCAACCTAAGCTGTATCAACAGGAGCACAGCCAGTAGATCAAGGGAAGCAATTATTCTCCTTGGTACTTATTATACAGCAATGTACTCAAGGGGCTGAAGCTATGCCACGCAAAGAGACGTGGAGGGAACTTGGTTTTTTTAGTCTGGAGAGAAGACTTCAGAAGAACTTCCTGGGAGCCTTGCCATACTACAGAGAGGTTACTAAGAAGACAGAGCTAGTCTCTTGACTCCGGTTCACAGTAGTTTAAATAGAGAATTTTGGTCAAGGAAACGAAACTGAGAAGGTTCTGACAGGATACCAGGAAAACTTTTTTACCATCAGGATATGGAGCAGGCTGCCTGCAGACACTGTGGACTCTCCATCTTGGAGGTTTTCAAGACTTGCCTAGAAAAGCCCTGAGCAATCTGTTCTTAATCCAACTTTGAGCAGGAGGGTGGACTATAGATCACCTGAAATCCCTTGCAGTCTCAATGATTCTGCAAGTCTAAGACTTTTCCATCTCACTTCAACAAAAATGAAAAGGTTAAGAGCATGGAAAGAAGCATAAGTCCATTCTTTTCCTCACATTAGTTCAAGACCAGATTCTTTCTATCCTAATACAACCTTTTCTTGGTTATAAAGCCAGGAAAAGTCAGAAAATTTATCGGATATGTAACAAACAGTAACAGTTCTAGAAAAAATTATTCTTGCCCATTTGTGGAATAATCTTTTATATTCACTAAATTCACATGACAGAGAAATCTTACAATAATTTGTATTTTGGATGCCAGACTGTTCATATACATTTATTCCTATAAACCCATACAACTTCAAATTAATGCCTGAGAGTAAATAAAAAGGATTCCTCAACTGTACATACTAAGACAACTTCCTGTTTTCTAGAGTAAAAGGTAAGAATTTTGCATAATCCAATATACTGAATAAATATCTGAACTGACTGGGAAGAAAATAAAGGAAGAAAAGTGGGGTCTAAAAACCACAATTCATGAAAAAAAAAAAAGAGAATGAGAGCATAAATAACATCGTTAACCTACAGCAGAAGCTTGCTAGCAAACACAGTAACCTTAGTCAGCTTCAAGGAATAGAAGTATGATCTACTATCTACATCCAGGAGAAGTAATGGCCCTAGTGAACAGAACGTTCACATTACACATTCACAGAATATTTTTAACAGTAACGGTTAATCAAACACTGCAATACGCTGAAACACAAGCCTCAGTGACTCTTGGACCAGTCTCCAACACTGCAAATCCCCACAAACGACCTGATAAATCTTAACCATGAATACTCTTAACCAGTCCTGCTCTGGAGAGGCGAATGGTTACAGCCCTTTGAATCTCTTCTGTCCCTAAGTCTCTCTTCTGTCTGACTTTCTGAGACAGAAAATCGTAGTAGAATAAATCATGCCAAAGAAAACTGAAGTACACATTGGGGACTTGTTGCCAATCTTCGGTCATCATTAAAGATACGTTTAAGTCTTATTCCTTCTGAATGTACCACCTGAGGACTACATAATGACTATATAATGAGCAATATATCCTTTAGGCCTTGCTACCAAACGGGCTGATTAACAGGATTCAATTTTCCTCCAAGACCTGCTCAACAAGATAGGTAATTTTAATTAAACATCTGGGCAGAATCCAGCATTCGAGTAACAGAACAGCTTAATAACAGTAGGAATATATCAACCGGTTAGGTTCAGAAATTGGAGCCTCTGCAGTTAAGATGGTACTGAAAAACATTACTTAATTTTTTTCATGTGAGCCTTGATTTTGGGATTTTGTTGGTTTTTTTTTTTTCCAAGCTGCAGAAGTGACAGGAGACACACAGGAGATTCTACTTCAAAGGATAAAAGAACACTTTAATCCCTCAGTGCTAGTGGATTCCTAGGTCTTCTGCAGACTACAGGCACTTTGGCTTAGAATAGAGGCAGCTGTGGCTTGCGGCAATCAAGTCTATTATTGGATTTCACCACATCCTGCAGATCTACTGAAATACTTGTGGACAGAGGCTCCTTTCTTCAGGACATCACAGCAGACTTGCTTAGCTAGTCTGAGAGCTCCTTGTACCAGCGTGAATGACTTGAAGAACCAAGAGAGATCTTTATATTCATTTCAGTCAAGGCAGTGTCCCCAGAATACTCTTCCACCTACTACACTGTTTGGGTAAGCATGTATTTAACGTTTTAATGTTTGAAATTCAGAAATCATAGCAACAAAACTTGTTGCTCCTGCTACATTAATTTCAAATATATTCTTTCTACTTCAGCATTATTTCCTGGAGAGAGATGAGGTCTACTTCAACTCTCCCAAAAGAGGTGACTCTTGGCTTTTTCTGGGAAACAAAAAAAAATAATTAAAATATATATTTTAGATTCTAAAAGTGGGATTCCTTTGGGATGACCCAAAACTCTCAGAAGATAATTGGCTCAGAAGATGACCGTTTTGGCCTTACTGAGGGGGAAGGGAAGAAAACATGAAGGTACCAAGCACACAAATCAGGACACAGCCAAAACAAGCAGAAGCTAGAGTGTCCAGCTTCTAGGAGAGGGTAAAAACCCATCTTAGTTGCTGAATAATTTTTTCCAGTAGTTTTTCCAAGAGCAAAACATGGGTGTTTCCAGCCTTTGAAATGACAATATAAACACTTGAGAATTCAGAATAGGTTCCCAAAAGAGACAGTAACACAATTGGTTCACTTGTTTTTTAAGCAATTCAGCTTTCATCGTTCACTTATTTACAGTTCCTGAAGCAGAAGCCACTTTTCCGTAATAAATACACGCTGCTATGAGGAGCAGGCTCTTAGCTCTTTTTAGGTTTAGCTCTGCTACTTAACATGGATAAAGTAAGGTCCAACACAACATGGATTTCACTTGAAACACACAACTTTTGCTAGTGAGGTCTTTGTCTCTCCCGGCAGCAGCAGTAAGAGAAAACAATGATGCTAAGCATTGTCCAGTATTAAACCCCTGTGCTTTTTATCAGTTGAATCTGTACAAATTTGCACCAACAACAAAGCACATGTTGCTCTACTTCTAGTCACTTGCTATCTTATTCTCTGTACATTAAAATCAGCAATTGGACGGTCTTAATTTGTTGATTGCAAATTACTGCTATAAAAGAGGTTCTCTTAATTTTCTTTTTTGCTTTCATCAGAACAAAAAAAGAAAGTAAAAAGAAACTAAGTGTAAAAATTAGCTATGTGACTAGAACTGGGCTGAGGATACAACTTATACAAGATCACAAAAAATTTCAAAATTGTATTTTGTTCCAAAGCAGAGTGAAGAATAAAGACTTTGAATTACTCCAAAGTTCTGAAAAAATACTGAGCTAGAGGTTGGGTAAGTCACATGATTCATTTCAGCTGTTTTAATCACCATTGCAATGGGAAGTTCAAAGCCATTCTGGCAAGCTGCCACTGTTTTGGTGGCTACAGTATTTTTGTCTTCCATCTCAAGCTTAATAAACCATTTTAAGCATATTTCAATTAAAATGAGGGACATTGTTTTGTTGGTTGTGTGTATTGTTTTTCTGGGGTTTTTTTTCCTTTTCAGTTTCACATTTTATATTATGTTGGAATAGCTTTTCTTCTGAAACAAAACTCCAGGCATTCCACAAAATATCCCAATTCTGAATATCATTGACATTGACAGAAAAATAGATTACCACAGCATGTTTCTGTTGAAGATTTCCTCATTATCGTTCTACATATGATCGCACACTCTCCTAGCCAAAGACGAGCACAACAGTCTTGTGACTCTCTATCAACCTCTTTGCTCTATTACTTGTTCCTGCTTTGGGACTTCATTTCTCCCCCAACAGCCTGCACATCTGCTTTGCTGCTACCTTCTCTCAAGATTCCAGTTGTTCCTCAAAACCCAGTTCAGCTGAAATCTCTCAAAACAACAGCCGCTGCTTACAACTTAAGAGCGAGTGGGAATGGAAAAGGAGAAAAAGCAATTCAAATTCATACCCTCTTTTGATGCATACATACCCTCACTGAGGCCACAGGTGTCATCACTCTCCTGCATTCCTGCTGTATTCCAAAACTGCTTCCACTCCCAACATCAAGAACTACAACTCTTCCTTCGAAACTTCTGAATTTGGCAAGCAAAAATAAACGCCAATCAAATGTTCTGTGCTCTAATGATGACTTTTGTTGTGTCCAGTATTACTTGGCATTCTCTTTTTATTTCACTTTAAACCAAGAGTTTTAAAAAAATTCCACGTCAGACATATAAACTGATCTTTGGCAAAGGTAGCAACACGCAATACTCAAATTATTAAAATAATGCATAAGAAAAGATCTAGGATGATTTCAAAATTATTTGTGCTGGCAATTGCTGCATTCCATGGTAAAATTCTGCAGCTAAATACAACAGCATGCCACACTGAATTGTAGTGCTTAGAGTGCACTGGCAGACTCGAGACTAAAAGCAAAGTACCACAACCACGCAAGTGGTGGCACCTTCCCATAATTCCCCAGAGTTTCCTGTTGCAACTATGAAGCGACTTTAGTAGTAACAGAATTTAAGGAACTGTAAAGAATAAATTGAGTCTATTTCATGTATGACCCCAATCTTCACAGCTAAGGAGGGTGGGAGGAAAGAGAAAAAAGGAGCAAGCTAGTAGGCTAGGAGATTGGAAAGGGCACATAGACATTATTAATGGCATTCGCTATTCACTGTTTCCACACTCCCTTGTATGCAGAGCTTCCAAGATTTTAGTGACGGGTCAGAGAACAAATCATTCATTTTCTAATGTGTGTAAAAGACATGTGCTCTACTACATGTTAAGTATAAAACTATCCTTGATGATAATTAACTTTTTCACTAGGTTAAAGCATAGTAAAATAAAGCAATTGTTTCGGGAAAGGACTGTAAAATGCCTTTCTAGAACTCTACTGAATTTGTAAATGGTAAGATTGCGGGACCCGGTTGACTACTAAAGCCAGAAGACAGTTCAGTGGTGTTTGCTGCTTGTGTTTTAAATCAGACCAGTCAGGGAAGCCTTCAGAAGTCTGCAGCCAGCCATATAACACTCATTGTTTAATACTGCAGTAAATAATACTTCTCCCCGAGCAATGCCAATTTTCACGCTCCACTTTATATGAAATGTGCATTTTCCAAGAAACATATAGATAGCAGAACTATGATCCTTTTGAAAGAAAAAACCCCCAAATCTTGCAATTACAGTAATTGCTTTGTTTCAGATCTAACAGATGTGGTCTCAGTTTACTGCACAGCAATACGTACAGCTTAGTGGGGATAGTTTCAAAGGAGGCTAATGCAGGTGCAAATTAAGTCTCAAGTTGGTAGGAAAGAAGCTTTAGATGTACACTCTTCTGCTGAGATTGATTCATATCTTCTTCCTGATAACCTTTCTTTTATGGTACCTTCAAGTCACAGTGTATTCTTCATCCAAACTAGAAGAGGTGGCATGTCATTTCATGTCACGGTTTAAGTACTTCCCTGTAAAGCCCTTTCATTTCTTCCTCCAAGTAATTTTATAACCAAATTCAGTGCAATTTTTATTTATTCAATGCTCAGCACACAAATAAATCCCAGTAACTTTCCCTGGAACATTCAGGAAAGGTAAAAGAAGGCTGAAGCATTCACCTTAACTTCATTAACAAGGACTAAGTAGTCTTGTAAATGTAAATGAAGCTCCTTTCAACCCTCTTTCACAAGCTCTGTATACTCACCGTACGTTTTTGCTCATACAGCCTAGAAGAACAGCAACTAAAACTTACTACATTTACTTCATATGTGGCAGTAACAGACTGACTGACAGGTGCTGGGGTTCACATTTTTCTTACGCCTCTTTTCGGCACCATGCTTTTGTAGCAAGCATTACTGTAAAGTAAACCAAATTGTTTGCAAGCAGTGTCAAAAATCAGAAATTACCATAAATCAAGTGACTATAAAATTAACAGAGTAAGTTTTAGTTCAGTTTAGCATTGTTTCCAAGTCAGATCAAATGTATTTCTTCTGTGCTCATTTCTGGGGATCCTAGCATAAGAAAGACATGGTCTTACTCGAGTGGGTCCAGAGAAGGGGCACAAAGATGATGATGAGGGTGCTGGAGCACCTCCCCTATGAGGACAGGCTGAGTGTTGAGGTTGTTCAGCCTGGAGGAGAGAAGGCTCCAGGAAGACCTTAAAGCTGCCTTCCAGTACTTTTAAGTGGAGATGGAGAGGGACTACAGGGAAAGCCAGGGAGGGACTTTCTATTAGGGAGTGTAGTCATAGGACAAGGGGTAATGGTTTCAAACTGAAAGAGGGTAGATATAGATCAGATGTGAGGAAAAAATCTTTTACTGTGAGGGCGGTGAGACACCAGAACAGGTTGCCCAGAGAAGCTGTGGATACCTCCTCCCTGGAAACATTCAAGGGCAGGCTGGATGGGGTTTTGAGCAACCTGGTCTCGTGGAAGGTGACCCTGCCCATGGCAGTTGGTTTGGAACTAGGTGATCTTCAACGGCTCCTTCCAACCCAAACCACTCTATGATTCTATGAATGAAGTAATGCCACAAACAACTTCAGCAACATTTTTACTGAGACAACTACAGTCACACCTTTTATGGCCTGAAGAAGATACTCTCTCGAAAACATATCCCAGACAGACTAAATGATTTCTCACATGCTGAAACCAAATATTAAATGAAAACAGAAAACTTCCAGTGATGTATTCAAAAGATTTCACAGTACTAATTCAAGGGAAGCTGTAGGCAGAGAGAAACACTTTTCAATTGAAAAAGTGATCAAATACACGAAGAGAGGCTTTATTCAAGTTAATAATCAGTAACACGATATGTCCCTTCTTCTGATTTTATGGCACCCTATGAAAAACAACGATTATTTCAGTGAACGTTATTTTATAAATTTTATTTTTTTAAATCGAAGTTGATAATTTGATTTCTCATCAGCTCTATCTTATATAAACTAGTCACTTAATGAGAAGTAGAGATGTACTAATGAAGGTGTTTTGAATTGCCAACCTATTACAGAGGTGACTAGCAGCAGCGTATGCCATTATGAAACTTGGAAAATATCAATGTATGGGAAGATGACAAGCTTCTTCTGTCATTTAAAGAGAAAAATACTAAACTAAGTTTTGTAAACCGGTATAGTGGCATTAAAGTGTTATTCTTTATCAGTTTAACTAGATAAGTGGAGGGAGTCCCTGTGCACACATGCTATTCAAGCATTTAATGTTTCTCACAGTGTAGGGGGAAAAAAAGGGATTTTACTTTGGTTTGGGGTCTTCTTTACAGCTTTTATACAAACAGAACCAAATCCTCAACAATTTCTAGATTCAAAGATTTTGCTAGCAATGACGTTTCATTTTTAACTGAAAAGGAAATCTAAATGCTGATCTTTTAATGACTGTTCATCATTCTTGATACTTGGAACCCCTTTTGTTAATGTAACCGAAGTTAAAAATAACTGCTGGAGAGTTTTCCCTCTGACAATCATTACGAAGTGTGATTCTGGAGGGATGACGTTTTCATAACTTTTTCATTATAGTTTTGGAAAGTCTCAAATTGCCAAACCACAAAAAGATTCAGAAAACTAGCCAAACTGTACTCTAGGTTACACTAGTAATAGTTCAGTACTTGGCCCCTTCCAGCAGTTATCTACAAACATACCAATATATAAAAGCAGAATAAATCCTTGCACCTTACACTACACACCCATGACCGCTGAGGAAATCAGTTATCAAATTACATAGTCCACCTGCTTCACAACCCAGCTCAACTGCATTCTGAAATGCCACTGCCGACTCCAAATACCTATCCCCTGGAGCACCCTTTGACAAACAGATAAAAGCAATACTTAAACCTCTCCCGCAGGTTGAGAGCTATCTGTGTTTTGGAAATTATTTTCAAGGAGAACAAACTACTGAAATGGTTAGGAACTAGAGAATGTCACAAGTTAATTCAGAGGCAGGGCATAGCAGCTTCGAAACCATGTGCTGCGATTTATGAGATCTGCAAATGAACTAGCAATGAGTTGTCAAACTCATTTATGAAGAACGTCTCGAGACAGAGGTCTCTGTGGCCCAAGACAATGGGACCCAAGGTCTAATGCCTCTTACTGTGATCAAAATAAGTACAGGAATCATTACAGGAGATGCAGAACATAGAGTGGAAGGAAGGAAAAGAACCATCAGCCTCATCTTAGGTGAACAATACACTAGTGAATTCTGAAGGCTGTAAAAAGCTTGGATCATTCCAACTCATTTCAGCAGAGCTTCTAATTGCATTAGTAAGAGATGCAGAGTTGGGATGTCAGGATTCAGTGCCGACTTGAGGTTGCCATTTCTTGCTGTACTTCTCAGATGGTCCCTGAGGGGCTGTTGGCTCATGACAGCTAGCACTCCTTTGGACAATGTTCAGGAATGGTTGGGTATATAGTGTAGGCTATGGACTCTTCCCAAGAAGAGGTTTGGGAAAGCAATTGTGTGATTTGATTTTGGTGGGGGAAGATGAAGAAGAAGGAAGACAAGTCCATAAAGGAGAATACTGTCATGTGGATGTGAGCCATGCCAAACTCTGCAGCTTGCCCTCAAGGCTAGAAACGGTCCCTAACACATTTTAGTTGCTGTACCCACTAGGGACTGGCCCAGTTGGCATGTGTCTCTGATGATGATCCAGACTTACAGAAAGTTGAGCAATTATTCTCCACATTTACCTGAAATTCTAAGAATACACATTTTCTTTTAATGATTCACCAAGCATAACCTTTGTACAGGATCAGATTCTCTTATTAAGATAAATTTAGCCACCTTGTTGAGATTAAGATCAACTTTACATTTAGAAAACACAAGAATCCTGATGTTGTGATTTATATGTCTATAAAAGCCATACATTTAGTATGCAAGATATACAATAACTCAGGTATGCATGCTCTAGCACTACATTTCATGCTGAAAGCTTGCTAATGCCTCAGGCTATTGAGCAAGAAGATACATGAAGCTATACATAAGGAGACCGCATACTAGTTTCTTAATTTACTTCTAAATTACAACTACCAGAGGTTTGAGTATTTGTGTCTCTAAATGTCTTGCAGTCTGGTAATAACAACTGCAGGCAGGACAAAAGTAAAATTCCCAGCTTCTAGCTCAACTCATATATCCATGAGCAGAATTCTAGGTTTTTAAAAATTGTAAAAGTGTGGTTCAAATGGTTTTAAAAGATCTATAATAAATGTATCCTTTCAGATGGCCAATTTACAGGAAAATATTATTGTGCAAAACAATATATACCTCAGGCACTAAGCCAATTGTTTATAAAATTTTAAATGTTCTGTTTAGCTTTATATATAATTGTTATTTCCTTTCTTGCAACAGATGATTACTTTGATTACAGGTCTGTACCTATAAAGTCAAGACTGTAGGTTTTAACTGAAAACTAGGAAGAATGCCTGTTTCAAAACAGTTACATCACTCTGCATTAAGTATATGTACACATCGTGTTATTAAAACTTTATTAAAGGAAATCCACACGTGCATGACACCTCTTCCTAACAGAAAAAAAGATCTCATATGTAGAGAGCTGGAGGGTACATTTCAGTAGCTAAATTTTGTAGCAAAATAAATGTGATAAGTTTAGAAACGTTTCTTTTTAATTCTTAACATCTACAAGTCACTATGTTTTATTTTTTTTTTAAAGAACAAAGAATATTTCTACAGGAGTTTATTAACAAACACTGTGTTCTTTGAAGTTGATATTCAAAGGGACAGGTCGACACTTTTATAGAAAAGCCTGCAGGAGCAGGTTGACAGTAATGGTGGGTCAAAAGGTGAGAGGAGAAAAAGCATTGAATCAGAACCTCACTCACCTATAGTAGGGGCATTGAAAATTATATTTTTAATTTTAAAATTAAGAAAGCGTTTTAAAGCCTTTTTTTCTCAGCAGCTACAAATTCTAATAGCACTTTCAAAATATGCATTAAATGGTGAAGTGCTCATGAAATTGTATGACTCAAGAGCTGGAATTAAAAGGTGACACTTGCAACCACCAGCCGGATCACAAGTTCCAGAAGAACCGGCAGTAGTGAATGCCCTCTCAAATTGCATCAGCTTCTCATGACTGCAGCTATGGGGAACAGGCAGAGCTGAGGCAGCTAAGTAGACCCGGTTGAAAAACACCAAGGTAGTGACGTCTAATTAAGTTCAAGGGAAACTAAGTTAATGTAAATACAAGGGAACTTACCAGTTTATTACTAGTTTTCACTAAACTATTTCCATTTGTGTTGCAGGCAAAACAGGGTTTTGGTGTGGTTTTTTTTTAATTTTTTACTACAATACTGAACAATTGCCTTCAGTATTTCCAAAGGCAAATGCACAACCCTAACTTTGCTGGACTAAAGGGTGAAAGAATTTTTAAGAAAGTTTGAAACTGTCCTACAGAAAATTGCAAGCCCTGAACAGCTCCACGTACCCCTCCTTTACTAAAAAGACAGGAAAAAACCATCAATTTGGAGGCAAATGTTGTAATTTACCCTTATTAAAACTCAACAGAAATGTCGCCAACTTCAATATGAATTCACTGAGCTCCATAATGGTGCTCTAGAACAGTAATTTCTAGAACAAAATCTAAATCCTTCTTATTTCATCATAGGTAAGATTAATGTCAAACCAAAGCAGACTGTAATGCTAAAACACACACATAAAAAAAGGAAGTAGCTCAATACTTATTTTAGTTTATGAAGAATACAAAACCTGTCATTTTTTCAAGATGAAGGTAATTTTCATACTATTCAGTATTTCACTTGAAATATCAGTCAGATTGTAACAACATCAAAATATTAAAGCAACCTGAAACATTGCACATATCACCTCAAAAATTACTGGAGTGAAATGAAGCACACTGGGTATTTTTACTTTAGAGGCAGTCAACTATCTAAAATTTGTTACACTTAAAACCAGCAAAATTATATCTTTGAAGTTACGCAAGCAGAATGAATCTCAAACTCAAAATACTGCAATAGCCTCAGTTATACCCATCCATATTACAAATAGATCCTTTAACTCTGTTGTGTTCCTCAGGAAACCATCGTCAGGAGAATATAATTTCCATTGCGTGTAACATATCTGAATTGCACAGTGGGATTCATACACTGTTCAAACACATTTTTGGCATTGGTAGTTTTCAAAGTACTGCTAGCTTGCAAAGTAAGATTTTTCAGCCGCTGTGAATTCATGTAATTTACACTCATGTGAAATTTTTTGTTTTCAAGTATCAGAGTTGTCTTTCTTTTCTACTTTTCACACCATTAAGACTGCTCCATAGCTCATTTTTTAACAAAGTTCACTGAAAGATGCCAAAAGACAACATGAAAAAAAAGACCTAACAAGGTACATAGACCTTACTCTTTTTTTTTTTTTTTTTAATTTATCAATGCAATGTTTTTCTCAGGAATGGAACAAAAGATAAGATTCTTACTCAGTCGATTAATCTGTCTCATATTTCAAAATCTCTTTCACAGTATATGAGTAATACAATCTAAACACTGCTTGTGCAAAGAACAGTAAATAAAAGATGTATAAGGCAATTAGTTTTAATGAAAAATAACACCCCTCTTCTGTAATTTTCCAAAGAAACCCCCCACAGTATTACATTGAGGCAACTGATCAGTTTGTATGCATATACACAGAATCACAGAATGGTTTGGGTTGGAAAGGGCCATTGAAGATCACCTAGTTCCAAACCAACTGCCATGGGCAGGGTCACCTTCCACGAGACCAGGTTGCTCAAAACCCCATCCAGCCTGGCCTTGAAAGTTTCCAGGGAGGAGGTATCCACAACTTCTCTGGGCAATCTGTTCTGGTGTCTCACCACCTTCACAGTGAGGAATTTCTTCCTCACATCTGATCTATATCTACCCTCTTTCAGTTTGAAACCATTATCACTTGTCCTATGACTACACTCCCTAACAGAGAGTCCCTCCCTGGCTTTAAGTGTCCTTTAAGTATTGAAAGGCCACAGTAAGGTCTCCCCAGAGCCTCTCTCAGCTTCTCCTCACAGGAGAGGTCTTCCAGTCCTCTGACCATTTTTGTGGCCCTTCTCTGGACCCAGGTGAACAGGTCCATATGTTTCTTGTGCTGGGCACCCCAGAGCTGAATGCAATACTCCAGCTGGGGTCTCATGAGAGTGGAGTAGAGGGGAAGAATTATCTCCTTCAATCTGCTGGCCATGCTTCTTTTTCATGTATGTATTATACACTTATATTCATGTATATATTTTATAGACACACAGGCACACACACATATATATACACAAAAATATACGCATACACATTGCACTATATATATAAAATTATACAGATTACAGACAGTAAACAAGAAAATAGCTGGTTTTTATCGATTATATCAATTTCCCTATTCCCTCGAATTATGGAAAATATTCCATTTCATAAATGAGAACAATGAACAATAAGTCAAGAATATCCTGACAGAAAGGCTATATTTGCAATTTCAGAAACAAATTGTTACAAGTCTGTGGGTTACTACTTAAAGTACAAGCAAAACAAAGCAGAGCTCTCTTCTGTACCTCCTCAGATGAATAAACTTTTACACTTACACAACATTTATGATAACCCACCAGTTATTATACTCATCTTCAATCTTGCTTTATCTTGCAAAGAATTACTTCGGTCAAAACCATGCCTTATTTGTGTATCACAGTTGCAAACAGGCTCTACACCTATTTTAGCCATTTGGAACCTGCACACAGATACTTGTTTTCTCTTAATACTCAATCAGTGGCAAAAAAGTGCATTTAGGAATTTCAAACTGTGAGGATACAACTGAAAATTCTTAGTGCTCTGACTTTCAGCACAGAGATCACTTGACAGCACTTTGATGTTTCTCCCACTGTTACAGTACCTAAATATAGGCATAGCTCCATTCAAGGAACTTAAACAAAAATGCAATTGTTTTTCCAGCATCTTTAATAGATCTTTGGTCAATGACCCTTCAAAATCCTTCCAGCAAACCACTTCTGCCATAACATTCTGAACATGTCTGATTGACTGCAATTATGATGTGTGAACTTGGAGACATGCAGTTTTAAACATTTAAGTGTTCACTAATGAGGCACTTTTTTTTAAATCTTTGCCCACTCTTCATGGAAATACTGAGCTTTTGGGGGGAAAGAATAGAAATTAAAAAAACCCCAAACCCCGATTAATGTGACTTGTCAAAATAAAGACATCAATAGACTGTAAAGGGAATATTAAAGCTGTTTTCAAATCACAGACAGAAGATCCTCACTATTTAAGAAGTCCTTCAACAATGTTAGAACTGAGATATTTTTCCAGAATTTCCTTAAAGATTACAAGTTCTCCTCTCCTCAACTGTTCTGCCACCACATAGATAAAAGAAGGCATGAAAAGCTAGGCAGGTTTCTTTCAATCATTGGCTGTTGATAGCAAGATTAGATAATCTATAGTTAACAAAAGGATGCAAAAGTGATCACCACTCATTTTTATATTATTGCAGCACTCTAATAACACCAGGGCTCTTCAAAGGTCCCTGCATTTCAAGTGGAAAAGTTAACTGAGTGGAATCCTGCAAATAAGAGCTGAACATGCAGAACCTTTGCCTACACAGACACGTGCATCCTCATTTCCCATCCCCCCACCTACCCACTTTAAAATTTAAAAAATGAGATTATTCAAGTAGTTTGGTTTCCTTTGGGCACCGGCATCACCAAACTTAGCTCAAGCATCGCCATGCTGAACAGCAAAGAGCTGAATACTGCAGGACTAGAACTTAGAACAAACAGCATCACCCAATGGCAGAAATCCAAAACTGCAGATGACAGTCACTGCACTTGCTCTTCCCAAAGACACAAAGAAAAACAGGAGAAACAGGGGAAAAAAAAAACCCAAACAAGAAAACCAAATGTTCAATCCATCTGAAGACTAGGTACTCTGAAACAGACTCACATGCTTCAACGGGAGTTTTAGCAAAAACGTTTCAGGGCTGGTAACAGAAGTTATACTGGCTCAAAGGCACACAGTTGCTTTTTGATAAGGCAAAGCCAGGCTGAAGCCTGCAAGATGCCACACCTCTGCTGAACCTGATGACAGCCTGTCACAGGAGTGGAGGGATATCAGTAACTGAACCCCACTGTGATGAAACAGAAACTGGACACCAGACTTCCGTAAGAACATTGGTAAACTTCTTTCTAGCTCAATGCTTTTCAGATTTTGGTGGGAAAGTTACTATCAGAACTTGGTGGCATGCACTCAGCACCCTGCTTGCTGATCACTGGCAAGGGATCTTCCACCACCCCCTTCCAGAAGCCTTCACAAAAAGCACAAAGTCTCCTTCCTGTCCTCCTCGACCTGAATGTAGCACGGAGTATCACTAAAACCAAGAGTTACTGCACTAAGTTCATCAGAAAATGTAGTCTATCCCATGTCATGCTCCATTATTTCCTCACTACAGCTGTTTTACTGGTGCCTCCAAAATGTCAGCCGAACTGACAAATTACAAGTAGTGAAGGCCAAATCTCAACACTCAGCAAAATAGAAAGTAAATTTTTTGCTCATACCTATGCTTATAAACTTCAGGATTGTCATAAAAATACAAGCTGAGAAACTTTAGTATCTCACAGTAAGCAAAACAGTGAGTAACTACCCAGGAAAGAGATGAAAAAGATGATTCATTTCTGTGCCTCACAGGGTAATTAAAACAGCAAACCTTTTGTAAGTGGAAATGAAGAGAAAGTTTTATGTATCTAAGAGGGTTCATGTTCAATACTCACAGCATTATAACATCAGCCCATTGTGATGATTTAAAAACAAACAACAAAGAAATTGTGGTTGAGATGGCAATTAAGAAAAGATGGGGAAACTCAAAGTTCATGCTGAAGTTAGAACAACAAAAAATAACATAGACAACTAATGAAATTCCTTATTATCGTAATGGAAAATAGATGGTACTTCATCTGACACCAGTAAAATTGGAAAGAATTTGGATTAACAGCTCAGATCTGAGCTGGAGAAAAAGGTATATTAAGAAAGGTAGACATTCTTCCACAAATAGTGATCTTGCTTTCAGCAATCAATAACAACAGCTAAAGGCAGGGAACACAGATAAACCCCCTTCCTGCAATTGAGGGTACAGTATGTCCTTCTGAGCCTTTTTTTTTTTCTTTATATTAAATCAGCCACATCAGAATACGGCTATTTTAGTAAGAGCTTTCCTAACATTGAGTACCCCAGACAAATTTGGTTCTTCACTACCTAGTAAACTAGCAAGAAACATTTTTGGTTGACATGGTGCTCTTCACTTAACTGAGGATGATATTCAGAACAACAACAAAAATTCTCTCTGAATACCTCAGAATATTTTGCAAGCTACTAGAACTTTAACATCCTATATCTTACTAAAAATCTAAACCCAAGCTGGAGAAAGAAAAAAAGTCATGACTTCCAGACTCCTTTTTCTAGAAGATAGGCCCCATCACCACCCATCTTTATAGGCCTCAAAATATGCACCCAGAAAAAGAAATTATGAGGATAATCAAGATCACTGAGGAACACAAAGAAATTTTTTGATTTGGTGGACTTTAAACCAGGGCATTTGCACAACAGATGCTGAAGCTATTCTTGAAGAGAGAAAGTGCCTGGAAAGCCCAAAAGAATACTCCTCTGTTTTACAAAGGAGGTAACACACCAAGAATCACCTGCGATATCCACAGCACAACTGTAATCCTCTCATCATACGATTCATGTTGGTGTTTACAGAAATTACTCCAAGCAGCAAGGACCACCACACAATACACCTTTCAAGTTACGTACTACGTCAGACCATTCTGCAAACCAGGAAGTCTAAAGAGTCTGCAACAGCACAAAGCACTCTCTGGTGAACACCAAGTTTAATCCACGTCTGCCACATGAATGATACCTACTACCCAGTCCATGGGATCAGGAAAGAAGTCTCAGGAATCTCTGAGAATTCCTTCATATAATGGTCAATACCTTATTTTTACATTTCAGTCTGGTTTAAAATCAGTATTTTTACATAAGCTGCTCATCATAAGTGGGCACATTAAATACCAATGCTATAGATGCCTTTTCAACACTTAGAATAGTGTCATTTTGAGTGCTTACTAGGAGTTTGGAAAAGGCCTGGAAATGGCTGTTTGACAATGGCATGCTGAGCTTTCCTGTGCTGCACCGCAGTGGTACACCAAATAGGGTTCAAAAAACCGTTCACAGTCAAGAAGAGGCCAACAAGCCTCTAAGTTGGTACTGACTGTTTGGAAATGTATGCAGAGCCAGCTTGTTTTAATTTTGAGCATTAGAAGACATCTAGTCATCTTACTCTTTTATATCTTCCCTTCCCACTATAAATCAAAGCAATTAATTTACTTTCTAGAGCTATCCAACATCTTAATTTAAAACACTACAAACTTCACAAGAATAATCCTCCTCCCACCATCTGGTTTTTTTACTCCAAAATGCCCAATTCTTGTTCTTGCTTTTGGCAAATGTATGTTGCATTTGCCATCTTGACATCTTCACATTGGCAGAAGCCAATGTAGTTTACACTTACATATATTTAAGCTTTGGTCAAAATCTCAGCCTATGATTCATGAGAACGTAATAATATACAGATTGATCTTTACACCCCTTTATGAGATAGATGATAATTATAGTAATCCTCCACCTTCCTTCACCTAATCATTGAGGGATACCCAGACAACCAACACGTGAAGAGGTGTCTATGTAGCATGCAATTTAAATATCAATTGGAAGCTCTTAAAAATAAAACCTAAAGAAAAACAAAAAAAATAGCTTCTGCACTATTAAAATTATATTTAATATGAAACTTTGAGTGTACCTAAAAGCACTTAAGTTCCTTGCAAGAGAAAACTTTCTATGCATTGTATGATCAAGGCTTCAAGTGAAATTGCTCAAACTGGACAAGTCACAAGGAACAATTGGATCAACTGTATTAATTGCCAAAAATTGGTGGGGTGGAAAGGGGAATAGAAGCAGGACAAGAGGGAATAATATGTTAATGACTTCTTGCCTATAAAAGGGCAGTACAACAGAAAAAAAGTTTTGTATTATTCTCTAACAACAAATGAATCACATTGTTATAAAACTAATTCAGCACTTCACAAACTATACTACATTAGGCATGCAACTCTGACCTCAGGGCAAAAAAACTCCACACCAACCCTTTATTACTCATACTGTCCCACTTCTTAAGAGAGATCATCATTCTTTTTTGTTCAACAGTCTCTAGTACTTTAATGAAAATCTTGGCACTTTATTAAGGATCCATGACTGTGAGAGAGCTGAAGACGAACAAAAAATCTGTATGGGACCAGGACTAGAGACAGTTACCATATATGTCGCAACAGATACTTTTGAAGACACTCTTGAACCACAGACACTTTTCTACTTGGGGTATCTCTACACTAGCTAGGTAGAAATCTCATTTCCACAGCAAAATCTCGGCTTTAAAAGCCCTTCTGTGAGAAAGTCTATTTAAGTTTTACTGCTGACTTTTACAGTCAAAACTTACAAATTAAAGGGGTCAGTCCTGCAACACCCTGAATGTTTTGTCCTTCTCTAGCAAAGCATTAAAATATACAGATAGCTACAACATGAGACTAGCCCCATCCAAACAGTGGAACCATGTAGAACTTTACAGTTAGGTGTGCAGGAGCTCACCACTTCAGAGCATACAGATCCAAAAGGCTCCTCCTTTTTTCCCCAACTCAAAACCAAGAATCTCTTCCATTTTAGATTTACGTTTTAACATTAGGAAAATATAATAATCACAATTATGTAGGTTTCTAGTGAAGAAATTAAAGTGGTTTATTTCTCTCCTCCCTCTCTCAAAAGCATGTGCAGATAAATGTATGATGCTCTTGACTGCAAGTAACTCCAAATCCTGCCATGCCAGGAAGAACGTAATTACTGTAAAAAGTTAAACTAATCCTGAAGAAAAAGAACAGATAAGTTCATACAGTCTTTCTGAAAACCTCAGGTGAAAAAGAACTTATCATTAAATAAAATGAAGTATTTGTCTTTAGTTTGACATTTTCTACTTTATAATCAATACAGTAAGAAGACTAACTTAAGGACCTGAATGGTGACGATTATGATCTATGGATGCCGACACTCTTTTCTAACTGTATTCTAACTGGATGCATTGCACACCCTGCCCCGGGGAAAAAAGAATGGAAAACCAAATTCCAAGCAAGTCAAATCTTGTTCATGCTTTCAGGCAGGTTAGTCTTCAAATTAGGGAGCCAGTCTCATGTAAAACAATTTGGCTTAGACATATATATAAAAAAAAATCCAAGTTACGTTAAACAATTAAACAGCATCCAGATGTTTTACTCGCTACTTTTATTAATTTTAAGTGTAGACGCTTTTTTTTTTTTCCTCCTCCTTTTCTCCCAGACGACTTCCTTTGTCAACTCTGCATTGACAAAAAACAATATACTTGCATTAAAGGAAGTACGGCTGCCACCTCAAAGGAAAAAAAAAAAAAGGCAAACCACCAAAAGGCATTGAAGAAGTTTCTCTCAAATTGTTCACCTCATTAGAGTGATTCCACTCAGGTAAGAAGGTGCCAGGTGTCAGTACCAATGACAATTATTTTTTTTCCCCTACATAGACAACGGAATGATTTTACCAATGACAGACACACATTCCGAGAATAACATTCTAACATAGGGCCCATCAGCAGCCCCAGTATCTAAAACGTCCTTGGCATGAGGGTATGGATTGCTTTCTTTACCTGAGGGGATCGGGTTTGGTTTTAACAGGCTGAATAAGAAAAAGAGAGATCTCAAAAATATACTTGGTGTGCATTCATTGTTCTGCAGGGGATAGAGATCTCTTAGCATATATCAAACTGTCCCAGCACAGTAACTGTATTGCTAGACAAAGTAAGCAGTAGCAATAAACTACCTACCCTATCAGTAACAAGAGTCAAAGACGAAAAAGTCAATGCAACCAGATTATAGCACGAACCCCAAGTTAAATGCTTTGTTCTTACTAAATTAGGCTTAACTTTGCATTCAGAAGCACCACAATTTTTCTCTTCGGGATCCCTCTCAAAAGGGAACAGCACAGCATGATCTCAGCACACCGATGTTCTGCCAGCTGGCTGCTCCCCCACTGCAGGGAACGTAGCTCATGTCTCACATCAAGCTTGTTTCAGACAATGCTGCATCCTTCAGTAATAATTTTCACAGGACATAACCCCCAGACAATTCAGATTCCCCCATTTGATCTCAGAGGTAATAGTGAACTAAAGTGAATAGTGAATGAAGACTACAATTAAACTTTGTCAAACTTTCTACTTCCTTTCAATTTTGTATTTGCTAATTCCAGCAAGGTTATTTGATTGAAGTCTGTGTAGTTCCTCTCCTTACAAGACAGGAAGGGAAACAATGCAGAATAAGGTCTACATCATTCCATTCTTTATGCAAGTACTGATGACCCTTGTAATTAAATCAAGTATTTTAAACAAGTAACACTGCATAAACACTTCAACATAAACAATAGTTTTAGGCAAATGTAATAAGGTTGTGCAGAGTAGTGCTGTCATAATAAGGCAGAGATTAGTCATCTCACTTTCCCATAGGTATTCTTGTAAATGAAGAAAGAAATGGGGGTGCAGATTAATTGCTATGAGCTATTTTGTATTTGTTTCATTTCTACAATAAAGGATTCTAGTCTCTATACTTCATCAGGTTTCTTTCACAAATTTTATTCTTTATTAAAACAGTTCTACTGTACCAAACCAGCACTAAGAGCTATACTGAATCAATCACCTCATAGCTTTACAAGTGAGAGCGGAAAACAAGTCCCTAAAGCCTCCACCCAAGAAAACAGTATTAACTCTGTCCAGATGAGAAAACTGAGGTGTTTAGAAGGCAAGTCAAACAAGGTGAGAGGAATATGGGGGAATTTTCACCTTCTCCTTCTGATAACTTCATTCATCAACTAGCAGCTAAACCCTCCACTCTTTGCTCAGCCTGAGAACCCACCTCCTTCCTGCAACATACAATGCATCTTTGTGAAGGAGACAGAATATAAGCCAAACAAAATACAAGGACTGCCCCACATGTGTGACAAGAACTCTTGAGAGGTTTTCCTCCTACAGAAAGTACAGGGCAACTCCACATCCACTGTAGGCTCTTAGAAGGTTCAACATGGAACTAGCTCAACACTTCTTGTCTGAAGTACAGCATATTTGTTCTTCTCTTCACACAAGAGTGTGCACAACTCAGGACATGCATGTACCCAACATTTATCAGCCCAAAATGAACATTTTGTCAGATGCTTTTTGTACAAATACCAACACATCCAGCCTCACAAAACATGCAAGTAGGCAGTAAGCCTGGCAAGACTCATTTTAAAAACTGCATCTCAGTTTACGGCTTAAATGTCTGCCCAATCCCTTACATCTTAAGTACTTATCAGAACAGTGTAAATAAAAGTACGAGGAAGAAAAGATGTAAAGACTGCATTCCTAATGCTAACAGAATACAAGCTAAGAATCCTCTATCAAAAGCAAAGATTCTGACAGAAAGGAAAGAAGGGACAAAGCACTGGTAAGATATTTCTCTGTTCTAAAGCATTACAAGATTTTTCGCTGCTGCCAACAAAACAGTGCACTAATCCCCTGCAATTATTGTTCTTACAGCAGGTGGACACCATAAACAGAGATGGAGAAGCAGCCTTTGCAGAGCAATTGTCCTCCCTCTTTGAGCATTCTCTATTGCTTTAACTCTGCCACTAGCGCCCCAAGCAGTAGAACTGCACCATGGTACTCCAGGAGACACGCACTGCATGAGGTGTAGGCCGACTTAGGACCCCCTCCCAGAGAACAAGCAGGTTGTCATTCCACTCCTGAAGACAGCAATGCAACTCTGATGACTTGGGCTAAGTCTTGAGCAGGTATTTGAGCCCCAGGTCTTTGGGGACTACTTATGTTTTCAGAATAAGTCAGGCAGATCAACACCAAGCACAAAGGTTATATTATAAAAATAGGCACCATATTTTTTTTATTATTTATTATTACTAGTGTGCTATTACTCCATTTGCTAATGGATTATCATTGTTACTGGGAAAAGAGCTCTACTGGGACTGGAAATTACAGAAAAAGATTAGAGAAAACAAGTGAATGTCTCAGTTTATTAAAGCATCAGAATACTAACAGTGCTGTTCAAGAGCCTTTGGTAAGGGATGTGCAGCCCTCTCACAACAGACAACCTAAGACAACCTAGCCAGGCAGCTAAACTGACTGACAAGAAAGTCACTTTCCCAGTTTGCACCTACAATTCACACGGTAAGTCACACAAAAGCAACAGCCAATGGTAAAGCTCAAGGTCTCTCAGATGTGTTGGGTCAGTTGGCTTATTATACAGAAAACACTATCTAGTCTGTATTACATTACTTTTGATTGAATATAAAAAGTAAAGTCTGTGTAAACCCAATAATGGCTATAAAATAAAACCTATATTGTGAGATATTATTCTGAAGACAGATGTGGGAACCCAAGAACTAACACCATTTTCATTCAGTTCTAGGTCTGACCCATGCACCACTTGGAACAACTCACTCTCATCTCAGAACTTCAGTTTTCTTAACTGTGCAACGATATGGGCTGCTTGCCCCATCCTCACAAGTATATGTTTAAGTATGGAAACTGCCTTAAAAAAGATAAGTGCATTTATTAGAATCAATTTAAATATATGAAATAAACCAAAGATACAGACAGGATATCATACTATTGGCATTTCTGAAGTTTCAACAGCACTTTAAAAATGTTCCATGATATCACACACAAGAATTTAAGTAATTTTCAAGACAGCATAAAGCAATAATATCTGCAGACAGTTGAAGGCAAGTTGATACCCAGCTTCAATTGAAAACACTACGCCTGCATGCCTAATTGCTCCAGGGGCCTTTGAAAATCTCAGTGAAAATGAACAATAAGCAGTAAATCAACCCTTTCAAAATGAAAGCATCCCCCTCCCCTCCACTATCATAAGGTACTTCACAAAAATGTATTTCACTTATATAAATCCATATTACATCACAATGGGTGACAGAGAGCTATGCAAGAATGATTAAGAGGATTAATAAAATTTTTCAGAAATATTAAAGTCTTTTATTATATACTGTAATACGAATGGGGAAAGGGAGTATCATTACCATATTTCTCATCCATATGCCCATATTATTAGCATTTTTCAGACAAAGAGTATAGCATTCCTTAGGTTTTCTATTTCTCTATTTCTTTGCAGAAAAAAGCCCCAAGGAAATGGGAGAGCTCCTCTCTATAAAAATGCCCTGCTGCCATTATAAAAGTCTAACTTGGTAGACACTGAAGTAGTTGAAACCAGATTGGATGTCATCAGCACAAAAGAACCAATTATCTTTGTATAATTAAGTAAACGCCCCCCAAATATTAGTTAGGGAACAGAAGCTGCTAACAGACATTGATTTTTCAGTACTCAGTGTCTCAGTAGCTCCTTGGCAACACAGAATTGGACTCAGAGTACCTCATCATATGTAACTTCCTGCAGAGTAACCAGTACTAATCACTGTATTTTTGGCACTTGCTGACATGGATCCTCATTTGACATTGTGAGAGAGAAGTAAAAATACTCAATTATCTCCTTTACTCCTTCTTTGACACAGCCTTTCTTCTGTGTTTTTCATTTCCCAACCTAAAAATTGCTTCCCTCAGAGCACGTGAAAACTTTGAATCAAATTAATCAAGTAGAGAAAACAATCCCAAATTCCCCTAACATTTCAATAACAAATATCAATTACAAAGGCTACTCATACCATCTCCTTCCAGGACAAGGCTGCCATAAGGGAAGACACTTCCAAGAGAAAAGGAAGATACAGGAATAATCAGAGGGTTTCTCTGCAACAAGAAACTCACAAGGAAGAACTAGAGAAACAGCTGAGGCTACTGTAAAACACTACATGATTACTTAGGCCAAATGAGAAAAGTAATCTATTTGATTTTGGGGAGTACTCAGATGAACCATAAGACAACGCCACTATTTCATGACTGCTTTTCTTGCTGAAATTAGGTTGGTTTAACCAGTCCTGGAAGAAAGCCACATCTTTTATCAATCTAAGAAAAAAAGCTTTCACGTTTAAAAACATGCTGCTGTTTCCTCTTTTTCCTCACTGTGGAAACAAAACTAATTTTCCATACAGGAATTCTAAAGATAAAGTGTTTAAAGCAATTTGATGGAAGCAGACCTACATTTTTTAAAAATTTAAGCTGGGGAAGGAAAAAGCACGAGAGACTAATACAAAAATTTAAAATTAAGTTCATGCAACAATTCCCATCTATTTCCCTTCAAAGTGAAGTTGATGTTTAGTCTCAGGCATTTCCTTTTCAAAGAAAGTAGAAATGTGAAAATAACAGAATTAAGCACTGGCTTGCATTTTATAGGACTGAAATAAAAGGTAGACAGGAACACATCTCATTGTTATTAAAGAGTTCACACACTGTGATAGTAATTCAAAGATACTAAGAAAAAAATTACCTCCTTTACATGACCAGTTCTAACCTCTATTTATAGATCAACAATATACTTTCATCAGTAAAGTCGTGGTCAGGCATACACGTTTAGATGTCAGCGTTCTGCCAGAAAAATGTATAAACTTACCTTGTCTTGGTTTCCCTTATTTTTGTAACACAAATTTCCAATCAAACGAATGAGATGAGATTTAAAACCCACAGCTGGATGTGAAATTTCTTCCTCCCCTATCATAGCATGTGTGGCAGTGAAAATATTTACAGCCTGTTTCCCAGCAAGATGAGTTAATCTCAGGGTATCTACAGAAAACAAGAATATTTTAATTACCACATGAAAATCAGTATTGCTCTGCACAGAGCTTTACTACTAATTTTTAGGTTCAATGTTAATCAGCATCATTTCAGATATTCAGCAATATGTCAAAAGAACTTTGAAAGTTAAGATTCTTAACTTCTTAATTTGTGCCCGTATAACCGTAAAAGGCCATCCCACGGTCAAAAGGTATTTTTGCATCCATTTTATACACTGAGATGGTTCAGACATGAAGTCTGAAGGCTGGTGCTATCAGTCTGTACTTGAAGAGTCAGCTTTTGTAGGCTGTCAATGAATCTGGTACCGTAAATATATTGCTAAAACCAAGATTTTTTTAGGAAACTTCCTTTAGTTCAAACTTGTCAGAGCAGTACACACTAACCACAGAATTCTCTCTTCTCCCAGGCTGTTCCAAGCTCTGTAGTATGAGAAAAGATCGAGTACATCCAGCACCTTGACACATCTTGACAAATCCTTCAGTACTATAATCCTGTCAACTAAGAAACACTCATGTTCCTGTATGGGAAATGCTAGTTTACAGCAACTAGGATTTTTTCTACAATGCTCCAGAGAGAATTCATGGAGAAGGGAAACTAAAATCTGTGAAAACAACATTCCACAAAGAGACCACACCCAGAAGAAAAGTTGAAATCATGTGAACACCTGAGAGCTTGTACAGCTGAGAAGCTGATTCACTAAAGGCTGTGCCTGTACTTAAAAATTAAGTATTTCTCCTCTGAACAACCTGCAATACTGACAGTAATAAATGCCCTGGCATGCCACTGTCCCCAAGATGCTTCATGCAACTTGCACTGGAACAATAAAGACGTTGCAAACCCAGGTTACAGCACAGGGCAGTAATTAAGCCCTATGCTCCTTCTGCTCCAGATGTGACAACACCCACAGTGGAATGGGCACTGGATTTCCTGTCTTTAAATGAGAACTTCATAGGTCCTCATAGTTTTACTCCCAGATGGCTGATACAGGAGAATAAAAAAAAAAAACCACCTCTGTGCTGATAAAGAGGTAACCACATTTTTGGCATTGTTTTAAAAATATGAACTATAATAGCTCTCCCATATGAGAGCTAACATTTATATTTGTCCATATTTTGAACTAGGAAAAAGTCTCTTGATTACATCCAGAAAATGTCATAATAAAATAGCTTTTAAAACAACCTTCTTTCAAAAAAATGTTTGCTCCTGTAAATTCATAAAAATCAGTGTCTCACATCCTTCTCAAGGCATTCCACTTTGTGTGCTTCCTTGCTTTACAGTGTTAGTGTTTTCCCACAGTATTCTCAAACCTTCTGCCTGTCCTTAAGAGGGATCCCTGAATGAAAGTATTAAAAACAAAACCAAACCAAAAAACATCAAGAAAGTAAACAACGCTCTTCAAATTTTATTACAGTGCAGATAAAAATGCAACGAGCAGTGAACCTGCCCAGAAAGGGAAGTACAGAAGAAGGTAGAAGAAAAACAGCCACTTTCCAGGCATGATTCCAACCCAGAGAGAGCAGTGTCCTCTCAAACACTGCACATCAACGCAGCCCAGCAACTGCTCCTGGGTTGTCACCCATGCTCTCAACTAAAGCACACCTCGGTCTGTGTTCTCTCATTATCCCAAAGAGCAATTCTTCCAAAATGACCCTCAATCCAGAAGATCATTTACCTCCCCGGTGATACTATCCAAACACTGTGCAAAATCAAGCTACCAACAATGCTTTAGATATTATTAACACGGCAGTATTACCATCTAACTTAATCCAACGATTCCTGAAAATAGCAAAACACACTCCTAGGCTGATACTTAAAAAATCATTCAGATCTTTCAATCAATCTTTTAGTAATATCCATTAGGAGATTTCTCATGAGATAAACTGAAGAGAGCTGCTTCATCAAAAGATCTATTAGATGAAAATCTTTTGCACTGTCTATCCTTATTCTTCTGGTCTTCAGAACTAAATACTGAAGGTGATATAACGCATCAACGCAGTTTTTCACTCTTCTTGTTAATCCGGGATTAAAGCTGTCTTGTAGCCAAAAGGTAGTCTTAAACAGAAACTATACAAGTTGATAAATTCCTGTTGGGTGAGGGTAGGATGCACATGGTAGCATTATTCTAGCCTGCACCCATTTCATTAGCCTGGAGGCAGCTGCAGAGAAAAGTCAGTCTGTGCACAGCTATAGAAAAGAGGACTGACCTACAGGCCTCTAAATTTAACTGATATGCAGCTCCTTGAAATTACTGTTTAAGTCGAAAGACTTATACAAACATTCAGATGATACAATGCATTACTTTCAGTTTCCTCAAAATACACAAAAATACATCTTGTTGTTAGTCATCTTACTGTAAGCAATGAAACTATGAACCTGTCATCAAAAATAGAGGTGGGGTTGTTTTTTGGGTGGGTTTTTTTGTTTGGTTGGGGTTTTTTTTTGTTTGTTTGTTTTCTTTTCTTACAGCAAGGACCCTTCAAACATCTCAAAATAGTCATAGTTAACACCTACTTCAGCCTTTTTCTTTTATTCCTTATCAAAAATACAACATATTCCTCTTTAAAAATCCATGTATTTTTACAATTTTCTCAGAAAATGGTGGCATACCTCAGTCTCAAAGTGCTAAGATTTAGGAAGGCACAGGTGAATATGTATACTTCCTCCTTCTCCCTCCTCGAGAATATCTCGAGGGTCTTTCTGGACTTAACTTTCACTCCTGGCTTGATTTTCTTTGTGTACAGACCTTTGCTTGTTGTTTCTCAGCAAAATAAAGCTTCTTTCAAAGTGACCTTTAAAAGTTACTGAATCTGGTTATGAACATTCAAACTGTAATTAGTTTCAGTTTTCAGGAATTTGGGAAACAGAAGCCAACAGGATGGAAAAGTCCTTTTTCTACTTCTTGGGGAAATTCTTCCACACACATTTAGCCAGTGGAAGAACATAGGAAGCGGCTGTCCTTTGCACAACTCTTACTTTATAAACAGAGCATTGCTGACACTTGAATCAAGGCTCTGTTGGGTAATGGGAGCCAACAGAGCAAGTAGAGAAGCAGAAAAATTCCAGGAACAAACCAAATATTTGAAAATGTAGATTAACTCAATCTCCTATTTATTTTTTTAAAAGCTCAGAACCATATTTACCACCACTTGTGAAAAATATCATTCACAGAGCAACATGATTCGGAGCAAGCCAACAGTTAATAAACCTTGTGGCTTTTCACTCACCTATGGCTGTTTCAAGCAAACCAGGCAAAACCTGTAGATGTTCTAGCTGTCCGTTGTTTGATGTCATTTCACAAAGAACGTCAAGAAGGCGAATTGTAACCAGTGCTTCCTGTAAATGAAAACTACATTTCTGAAAATGGCTTATGAAAGATACCATAAGAACCTAAAACTGATGATCTAAACAGGGTCAGAAACTATCAGCACCTAAGGATCTTTGCAGACCTTCTAAACCGCCAAGAATAAATTTACATAAAATGAGAACATCTTCCACAATAACAGTAATTTATTACACGGCAATAATTTCTTTTCTGCAGTAAAACAGTGTTATATGTGCCCTGAAAAATCATGGGGAAACCAAAACAGAGCCATAAGGGATAAAATTTGAACAAAAACACAGTAGATTCCAAAAGCAGAAATGCAGAAAATTACTAGCTGAGAAAATTATTTCTGTATAAATGTTTTCTTTGAGTTTATTCAGTAGGATTGTCCCACTTTAAAGACACAAACACCGCCTGCAAGACACCAATTTGTTATCCGCAGGAATTCTGTAAAGCTCTGTGGTCAAATGAACTTTGGCTGCAAGAATTTACATTATTCTTGAGTAAATAGGATTGGGATCATAGATGCAGCAGTTTGGTTAGGTATAAGACACACAATTTTATTTGCATATTATTTATTCAGCCAGAGAACTATTTTTTTCTCACAGATTATGTTGATGTGTGCTTGTAATGACAATCTAGCACTTACAGAAACTACCTTAAGAGCATACGGCATAATTTGGAACACCACATATTGCTCAAGAAACAGACTGTGACTACAAGATGATTCCACACGAGGTGTGGTATGTAAACTGCAAGTAGCCTTGAAAAGGCTCAGACACAGGTCACAGTAACTGTTCTTGTCTTGTCTGGTCCAGGACAAAGAGATGTTTAGTTACCAACAGTATAGTATTTTTAAATGCATATAATCAATAAAACATTTTTGAAATAATCAATAACAGTGTTTAGTAGTTAAGCATTATGGTTATGTCCATTCTTTGCTCCTTCATGTGCTCCTTGAAGACACAAATAGGTACAGGGTCCAGATCCTAAAGCTGTATTTTCATCTTTTTCCTCTGACAGGTGGAGGAAGGTGCAGATCTTGCCCCAAGTTATTCAATAAATTGCTTTCAACAGCACAAAAATAGTCTCTGAATACTTTATAACAGGTCAATGACCAATGTAAGAATACCCCAACCGTATTACAGAGACAGAAAGCAGGTATTTACAATTTTTAAGCCATTTTGCATTGTTACAAGACAGCAGCTTAACCAAAAGCGTCTTCAGCTCATACACTTAACACCTACCCTTGCACTAGAACAGGTTATGCGCTTTACAATGTAGAGCAAACAAGTATCAATAGGCAACTATAAATCGCACCAGTAAGGTACAATGGCTGTTGCTGCCTATGTGTACCCCATTACCCATGAACATAAAGCAAGCTCTGTAGCAGCAGATAATATGAGATGTGGCTTTTCCATTCTCAGCCTTATCCTTTTTCACAAACTGCCCCCCCCACCTTTTTTTTTTTTTTAAATTACTTTCTTCAGTGTCCACTATGTATTTCTTTCCAGGGTTTTATACTACCATCTCTCCTTTCTCTTATCCCACCATGTGGCTCAGTTCAACAAATGTTCCACCTACATTTGAGAAGAACAGATTATTTAAAAAGCCCAAAAGAACCCCCAAATTCTTATCTACATTTGAAACTTAATACTTTCAATAAATAAACCGTTGAAACATCTCTGGTTGGGTCATATCATGTCTGTGTCTCCCCCGCTCCACCACCCCCAATTTTCCAGTTTTTGTTATTTTTTCGCCCTCCATCTGTATTAATGAAAGGCAATAAAGCAGAATACTTCCTTTTTAAGTTCAGCCACAAGATACTGTTCAAATCCCAAAATATTTTGAAATCTGACAGCCATCTTGATGTGGACACAATCAGCAAAGTAATAGTAAAAGGAAATAACTGAAGAGTTTTTAAATAAACATATTTTGAGAAAGAGTCAGAAAAGATGTTCCTTACAAAGAAATAAAGTAAGAATTTAAAATCCAGGGAAGGGTTTTATTTTGCAAGTATGGTTGAAAGTTAGTGAAAGCAAACTGATGCTGAAGTCAGGCTTATAATGGAAAAGCTATTTTAAACGTTGGTTTAAGCACTGCAGAAGCATATGATTAGCTTTTCCTTGGTTTGAGATTGAAGCTACAAGACCTGAGGTTCCTTAGGAAAAAAAAGGCAGTGTCTACATATAATAAATTAAACAGTAGGTGGGACACTCAGGCAACAAGTCAAGTCAGTTCAAGGACTGTTCCCAAACGGCAGTTTTCAAATATGGTCTCACAGTTTTGGATGCTAAGACAGTGCACTAGTACAGACATAGCCTGACCAAGGCACTTGGCTTCAAGGCCACGGAAAAGTCCAGGCAGAGTTTAGTTTAATTCACAGATGCTGCCTAAAGCATTTTTAATGACAGATTCTACATGCACAATTTCACTTTTTTCAGTTTAGTACAACTCTTATGCAAAAACTAAAATAAATTTCTGATCATGCAATTTAAATGCAATTTTTGATCATTTCTAGTAAGAAAAGAAACGATTTTATGAATTCAGTCTGGAATTTCTCTTTTACCATAGCAAGCATATGTTATGAGTAAATACATATGGACAATGTGCATATACACATTCTTTTAAATAAATATTCTTGTCATTACTCTCCATATATTCAGCTATATTTTGTGCTCATTAAATTATCTGCATTTCCCACTGAATAGTGATACTCAACTTATTATACAACATGTTTATGCGAGAGAAGAATAAAAAAAGTCAGTGTCAAGCAGGGAAAGTTATACAGTAACATTCTCAATACTAGTGTCCCAGCACCTTCAAGTTGGACAGAGACCACCTCTGCTAGGCGCAAACATATGGTTTTTTCCAAGAACTGAAACCACAGAACACTTGGAAAGTTACCATACAGGATTAAAAAAAAAAAAGGGGGGGGTGTGTGGAAACAAAAGAGAGCAACCGAGAGAAAAGCAGGGGGACAAAAAAAAAGATGGAATTGTTTCAGTACATGAGCTCTTACTGCCAAGCTGATACCTTTTCCAGAAGCAGTCAATTAAGTTTTATAACATAACTTAGACTAAGTAGTTGGGGCAGTGGAGGCAAGGTGTGCTTCTTGAAGAGATAAGAGATTGCTGTGTGGTTGGTTTTGGGGTGGGTTTTTTTTTAATACATCCAACTATTGTCTCCTCAAAGTGATTTTTGCTACCTTTTCATAACACCTCTCAACATACATTTAACATTCTTGTGCCTATTTAAACAAACAAAAAAATCAGCAAGCAAAACCCTGTGTAACATCATAATATAAAAACATTTAAATATCAGTATTCTTTCCACTTTGATAGTAAATTAGTTATGACAGCCATTCTCAAGTTTCTACAAATAAAACTATTACAGATTAATTTTGTTATAACAATAAAATGCTTCAACTACAGTATACTGGGTAACACAATTTCAACATGGTCACTTGTGGTTACTTGGCAAGATAGCAGCTAGATGTGACTTTTAAAATATCTTTTTAAATATTAAGAAAATGCATTAATCACACTTCTGAAACTAATTGATTACCGATTGATCAATCATTAAGAATCAGTGATTAACTAACTCTGTGTTTGACTAGAACATATTAGATTTCTCAAGCATTTAGTTTTCTGGCTAGTTGTCTTAAAAAAAAAAAAAACCAACCTGAAAACAGCTGAAAACATTAAAACTTTATCTCTACTACAGGAACCAAGAACTGAGACCAAAATGACGTGGCACTGCCTGTTCACAACATGATGACCTAACACAGCACAAATGAGGTCACTACAAGTTGATAGTGGCATTCATGGTACAAGTTGTCTTCTGTATTTGCAAAGGCATTGTTAGATCTTCAAGCAGCTTGTTGAAAGTAATAGAAAAAATAGACCACCAGATTATTTGAAAAGACCCCTACCCTTAGATGGCCTAAGTCTCCTTACTGTACTACATCATGTGGCAAGTATCCAGCAACCCTTGGATACTCCACAAGGAGGAAATCCAGTACTCAGCTCTGCATCTGAGGTTCCCAAAGTGCAAGCCACAAAACGTTCTGTGACCCATAGAAGTCTGTTCCTATTCAGTTTGCAAGGGGACTTCCTTGTGGCCATCCTCAACAGAACCAGTTCATTAAGTCAAGCAATAACAGATTTTTTCCAAGTGGACTGGAGTTAGGACTAGCATCTGGGTGCTCCAGCTGCCTGTCACTTGGTGCCCAGCAAGTTCTGCAACTTGATGCTGTGGACACTAGCTGGCCCCAGGAGGGCTGCCTTGTCAGAGCCATGCAAGGTCCACCAGAGAACCCCAAACCATTGGGAAATAGGGAAGAGTCAGTAACAAAAGCCCTTGCTTGCAGGAAGGATCATTATACATTTCAGACAGCTCTCCTACAACGAGCCAACCACATACACACCACAGCTCTCCATGATCAGAACTTGATGTTCCAGGCCCCAAACAGATCAGGAACATCTACCTTGCAAGTAGCCAAATGCAGTTTCAAAGAACCAGTATTTGGGACTTTAATGATGTATTAATTATCAAGATTATTGATATATAATCTTGATATTATTAAATATCAAGATTAATTATCATCAGTTATTTACCTTTAAAAAAAACCAAACAAACAAGATTTACTTACTTTGGTACTGCTAAGAAAAAAACCCATTTACTCCATTTTTACCCCAATTTAAAGAGGGGACGGGGCAGGGAAGAATAAAAAGAATTGCTGCTTCCCACCTATAATATTTAAAGTTTTGATTAACACTCGAGTAAAATATAACTCACAACCCAAATAAATTATAGATACCCAAACACATGAAAACATGAACATTTTTAAAATTTTGAGATCTTTAACAATGTGGTAGAGTTATTTCTATCTCAAAGTACCATATTCTTTGCCATCTTCAAATTAAAAGCAAAATTGGGCTGCTGTCTTACAGATTCTCCTGTGACCTCTTTCCCAATATAAAACAAACTAGGAATATACACAAGCGCCATTTGGGTAATAGTGGGAATGAAGATTCACCAGTGCAGATTCTACTACTATAATGTTTTTTTATCAGTCATACCTCATCCTCTGCATCTGCTGCAGAAGTTAACTTGAGCACAGCTTCACATTTCTCTTGGAAACAGCCTGCAAGGAAGTCAGCATGTCTCATGAACACATGCATTTCTTCACTGGTAACTGGGTTCTTCTCACTTACTTTCACCATCATCAGCTCTAACAAAGTAACTCTAGAATCAGGAAAGAACTTGTTAATCAAATTCACTTAGCCATATAGAATTACGAGTAGCATAAGCAGATACAGTTGTTAAAAATGATACAAACTATTAGCATGCTAGTAACAGAGCTGATTTTTAAAAATTAAGAAGTCTTAGAACACTGGCAATCAGTTCCTGCTTGCTGGTTTATTTCTACACACCATCAATCTAATTCATCGTTCAGTTAATACATTCTGGCCAGACAAGTCAATATTTTTCTCAAGTCTATCTCAATTTCTTATTCTTATGTCTTAACACATTACTGTGACTGCATATTCCATAAGTCAAAAATTTCCACCAAAACAGCTCTTAAAAGCTGTTGTGAAGTTCAGCAAAATAAACACTAACTATTTGACAGCTTTCCTTTGAAAATACCAGCTTTTCACAGCCCTTGCTTTGTATGTCCTTCACTAATTCTCCTCCCCAACCCCAAATCAATTCTGAGCAGGAACAGGGGAAATAAACACTGGGTCGTACACTCAGTTCTTTACAGTCATTTTATAATTGCCACCAGATAGACCACAATAAATCCCAGTTAATTACTCATATACCCAGTAAGAGTTATGAAGTGTATTAAACCAGCAAGTGAATACATAATGAAGCTGCTCTATAAAATGTACTTGGGTCTTTTATTCTAATAGCTTTCATGTTGTTTTATTTCTGATAGCTCATGGTGTCGTTACAGCAAACTGGGAGTATTTTGTGGAAGCAGGACTTTAACGTGGCAGAGGCCCTCCCTACAGTTCAACTCCAGTGCAGAGGAGCACACAGGGTAGTAAAGTCCCACTTTAAGTCACTCAATCTGAAGGAGCACTATTTATCGAATGAATTCAAAAGCAGGCTCAGAGTTTTCTTTCACTAAAATATTTGCAATTCAGATGGAAGACTGACATTTAAACATGTGGAATAGTTCAAATGCCTTTTTTTTCCCCCTCTTCCTTAAATTTACCCAGCAGGTTGTCACAAGGGGAAGAGAAAAGTCTTTTTCTGTGGAAAAAGCACGGTCACTGCTTTATTAACTTCCAAGAACACACCCCTATTAATCACAAAACAGCTACTCAGTTCTTGCTAAACTCGACCCTCAATGTCATTAATACAGCTACATTAAACAATTACCTAAATGAGGACAAACAGCTTCTTCAACATGGTAGCACAGAAATGTGCTCAACACATTTGGGGAAAGGCGGATTCCAGGCTGTCAAACACTGGTAACCTCTCACAGGCTTTGCTGATGTACATGATGCAGTGCCAGCAGTCGTTCTGTTTGTGCTGCAGGTTGCAACTGGGTACCACACGCTTGCCCATCTAGAGAGTCCAGTTACCCAACATCCCTAACTGAACAAAGGCTTTCAGATTTGGCATACTATACAAAAATCAAGTTAAGTGCACAGGCGTGTCATTCATTCCCAAGACAGGGCTAGGTTTTACATGACAGTTTTTACCAAGTTTAGAGCTTTTCAAGCCTGTGCTCAGCTAAGAAAACAGACTGCTTAAGACTTCATGATTACAGGAATTATTCCAATTAAATATTGTCTCCTGCATAACAGAATTTTAGTCATCTATTGCTGCAGCAATAATACAGGTAACACACGTTTAAAAATGACACGTAATCCTTCTCTAAAGAAGTTGGAGGGTCATCACATACTTCCATAAACTGTATTAGTGAGATGAAATTGTTGCCAATAGGTGAATTTTTTGCATTACTCTTTCTTTTGCAATATAGTTGGGTGCCCTTTTAGACAACCATAATCCTTCCACAGAAACAGGAGTGACATTACAGCACCACCTGTATACAATTTCTTCTTAAGCTTTCTGTTCTCTTTAGGCATTCACATCAAAACTATTTTCTTGAGTTTTCTTCCAGGCACAGTCATCCAGTACATGCCCATCTTTGCCCTGAATTTCAAGCAAGTCCTGCCATTCAGCCAACAATTTCCTGAGAGCAACGCTTTTTGTTCTGGTGCAAGTTCCCTTATATTCCTTTCACTATTGTTTCTCTCAGTTCTCTTCCAAGACACACAAATTCTCCAAGTTAGTTCTCCCACACAATGCGATGTGCTCATTTCTTTTAAATGATCTCACAACTGTTTAGCCATTCAGATGACTTTTTTCCTACTTGCTTGCCTATAGTTAAATGTAACAGATATGACAACTGTTAGTACCAGTTTTAGTATGTCTCATAATGAATTTTTGCAACAGTTCAATATTTAAAATATAATTTTGTATATTATATTTATGATTATATTCCTGTTTGGAAATGATCAAGCTGTAAGTATCATCTTCCTTTTCTTTAGGCACCACCTAGGAAGGCTTTTTGTCAATCTCTTTTTTTTTCCCCCAAGCCAAATTTAAACCAGTTCTTCCTGAAGCTAACCAAACTGGCAAGAACTTAGCATAACTACTATAAAGTATTTGCCATCACCAGTAAAACAAATTGCTGTCTCCTATAGTCTGAAAATAAACCACAGCACTAAAGTGCAATTTAAACCTGAAAGCTCATTATTACAAAATGAAGCCTTAATAAGCCTGTTTAAAAATAGTATTGTAAAATTCTATCAATTTTATAATCACCAAACAATTTTTGTATCAAGTGTGCTTGGTTTATAACCTCTTAGTAAGTTCCAGACACTTGGGACATTCTTTCTTCTTGACTGAGACTTCTCTTTGCTGACACACTTTACTGACAGCAATGGTTCTATGGGACAAATTAGGTCCTTCCTCGAAACTTCCTACTCTTTCATCTTTGAACGATACTTGTAAGCATCCTAGTAAATGAAATTTGGTGAACTTTCAAAGGCCTATAATCAACACTACCCTCAGCTATTCTGTGTCTATGAGCATTACCAGGAACAAAAACCCACCACACCACTGAGGTTAGCAGCCCTGTAGCTGAACGTATGGAAGAAGTGGTGCCACCTACACTACTTCAGTGTCCATTTCCCTGCTGGTGATTGGATCAATGGCTACACATTCAGTGACAACACTTCACATGAAATAACACAAAAATCAAAATTAAAGATGCAAGTAGTTGAATAACTTAAAAACACCTGAAGCTATTCAGTTGCATTTTTGTTGCTATTAAAGCCAAACCCTTTCTTAAAATGGACAACACAGATGCACTCATTTTGAAGATTTTACAGTGTAATTAAGACTATCAAGGCATTAACTTACATTGTCCATGCTCAAGGCTAACCTGGATTAAAGCAAACCAGGCTTTTTCTGCCAAGCACTTGCACACACGTGCAGGGAAATCTCAGATCTGGCAAAGAATTCAAGAACCTACAGTCTTCTGGCTCAATACCATACCCCTATGTTTCTGCAGTAATCACTTGCAGAGGAACAGCAGGCATCGTCACATCCTCATACACTTTTCAAAGCCAGAATATCATTTAAAAAAGCTGATCATATTATCATAACTTTTATTTCAGGCCATTTGCAAACTCAGACATGAAACACCGAAGTGCTTAAATTTGTTTGGAAATGAAAGAGAAAGGTGTCCAGAAGTCAGGAATTTTATTTCAATTGAAAATTCAGGTTCCAGATCCACTTCTACAACAAGAACTATTTCATGGCATGCACCATGGCCACTGTATCACAAATACACTAAGTTTCCATTACAGGAAATACTTGGAATAGTGTGAATACTGTGAATAGTGCGAATAACTGCGGTTATGCATCTGCACATATTTTGGTTATCTAAGGCAATGGTCAACTTTAAGAGTCACCGCTAATGTATGTGTTTGCAAACTTTCTCAGCGTAGTTAATTTCGTTTCAGTAAATACATTTAGAGCTTAATGGGCATGATAGGGAATACTGTAACTGAGAGTTACCATATATTCATGAGCTCAAGCTGCTTTTCCCAGACACCTCAATACCACATCTGTCCCTTCTTCATTTATATGACTTAGTCAGCCTTATAGGACACCCAGCGCTGCAACTCTTGCGGTGAAGGCTCCTTGTCTCATGTCGAAACAATGAATTCCCTATACTCCGGTTTATATGGTTACTGTTTTCTCCAGTTAATGACAGTCAAAATGTTTTTATCTGAACTGAATTTATCTCCTCATATATCTCAAAAGAATGCATTCTTAAATATGCTAACATATAGGAAGATGTCATGGCAGAGTTTTCTTCTATAGCTCAGATGCAAAAGGACTATTTCTACGCCAGTTACTTCCATATGTTTGAGAGTAAATTAAGCAGTATCAAATTCATAATAAACTGCTGTGATTGTGTTTGGAGTTTACTTGATTTGCAGAATTCTTGGGATTGTTAATAAATTCAGAGAATATGCTGTGACTAGCCATTCCACATGTGATCATCCACACCATGCCTTCACCAAAAGCCTTTCAGTGAAGGCAGCCAATCACTGTCTGTAGCACAGTGCATGCAACAAATCCAGCTAAGACCTTTCTGGAAACTGATTACATCTACTGGTTTAAGTACAACTGAACACCCTAACCCAGCTCTGGCTGTCTTCAAGGGGACTACAAAAACATACAAACAAACTGTCATTCATGACATTCCCCAAAAGAATTAAATCTGGCTCATTCACTTAAAACAGTCTTTCCTGCTAACTGGTTAAGAAGCCCCTACCACCAGGTACAGTAAGCACACAGCTCACATATGTTCCCGTTTGGTCAGCCTGAATAAAGGAGAAAGATAGTATTTCCCTCCTTATCATTCCAGTCTCTTGTCGTCCATCCCACACCTATACATTAATGATACTTTACCTAAAGTTCTCAACCTATCATACACCCTTTCTTTGCCTACCAGCCCTTTTGGTTTTTTTATAATCTCTGATCAGCATCTGTACCCCATTTGTAGTAACACTGTAGCTTTAGTCACAGGAAAGAAAAACATTAAGGGACAGCTTGGCTTACTGCTTTGTCTTCCACCTGCAAAAACTACAAAGGGGAACCTGAGTTTTCCCTGGGCAAATGGGGACCAAAGTAGCCATGTTGAATACATAAACAAGATCACAAGATACTCAAGCAGTTGGAAGAGCTGTAGAATTATAATACAGGATTTCCCAAAGTTGATCATTCTAACAAAGTCATTTTTATCTTCCCCAATTCTCTATTAAAGCAATTGTAAATGAGAATTTTCCCAATTATAGCAATAGCCATTTCCCATCAATTCAGCATGTATTTACTCAAATGCTTGAAGGAAGACTAGCTAGCTTATTTCAAGGTGAAAGTTTGTTGAAGCATTTTATATTTTCAATAGTGGAAATACTAAAAGATTAAGTAATCATGGGCATCTGCAAATCTACCTTTTTTAGGTTCTACTAACCAGTATTTGACACACCTCTAACCTCAGTAAAGGTTTCCTTTTAATTTCTCATAATTACAGCAGGAGTATGGACAAATGAGGACATTTCAAGTACAGCTGTAGAACACTGTAGGGTGTGGTGCTCTTACGAAATCAAGACACAGGCATGAAATCTTGTCCTTTTTTTTTTTTTAAAGTATTTCTTTATCCAGTAATGGCGCCAACCTGGATTCTGCAACCCTACATAAATCACTGCCAGTTGTGGCTAAGCTGTAATGTTAACCAACCAATTTAAAACCATTACTGACATAGAAACATGTATTTAGAGATTTTGTGCCAACTATGAAACCACACAGTTTTTCAATCATGTGAACAGGATACTCTATATGGAATGCTAAATACTAAAAGCCACATTGGTTTTTGGGGTTACCTTTCTTGATTGCTCAGTTTGGCATAGAGGGCTTTTACCAACTCGGGACATTTCAGCAAATGGTCTGTAACAATCAAGAACCTAAAGGAAAAAGAAAAAAATAAGTGTTACTGGTGCTACAAAGAGAGCATCTACATTTACTCCAAATGGTGCTGGTTATTTTTACTTCACCGTGTGCCATGCTTCTGGTCCTATTTGCTAATAGATACAAATTGTCACAAAATAATTGCACATTGCTCTGCAGTATTTTTCCTAATACAGCAATGGCCATTTCCCATCAATTCAGCACACTTTTATTCAAATGCTTGAAGGAAAGCTGGTTAGTCTTTTGCCAGTGGCACACCACAATTCAAATAATAAAACATTCATCCAATTGTTTATGCATCTCAGCAAAAAGCCAAAGTTCAAGCTTGAAAACTATTACGATCCTTATCATGACACTGTTTTTAAGCCCACCAGTCAAAAAAGTACCCAAATCATATCTCTTTTTAAAAAATTTCTAAAAAACATCAAAACAAATGGAAACTTCTTTGACAGATGCAAGGCAGCAAAATACTGTTCTCAACTTACAAAAAAATACCCTCTTTGTGTAGAAGGAACCTGAGATGATAACCAAATCTAACTCCTGCTCTACAAGGCAGGTAGGTATCATCAGTCTATGCTTGTGCTAATGCCAGTATTTACACTGATGACCTTCCCAAGCACTGTTCACAGCAGGCAATAGCAGATGCTAGTCATTTAATCTCAACACAGACACATATTCTCTCACATACTCGCATTATGGGAAAAAACTAAGTATGTAAAAATATTTTTCTCCTCAAACTACATTCCTAGGAGTACTGACAGTGTTATATATGTTGCATAGGTATATGCATACTAACCTATGCATATTTAAGCAGCGTTCTACCTATTTAAATATAGAATAATTACCAGCCAAATTTCAAGAGCATCCTCCAAGCTGATGAAACTACAGAGAAAGAACAGCTACAATAATATGAGAACCAAGCAATTTCAATATTCCCTCCTCCTCCTCCCTACTTTTCACTTTGCTGACAACCTTTTATTTTGTGTATTCGTAATGCACTACATAGCTAACAGGAAGATCACATAGAAGCCTTCCAGCTGCAGTGAAGTTTTTTTTGGACAAATACTCAGTGACAAATGGGGAAATAGGAGAACAAGAGGTCCAAAAGATTAATAGCTATTATATTTCTAATGGTCACTGTGGACTTAGCCAGCATCTGGTTCAGTTACTGTAAACTGGATGTTTTTAAGAGGGGGAGGGGAAAAAAAGCTATTTTGTGCTGTGCCTTTTTTTTTTTTACTGATATTTGTACACACATTCAAAAAAAATAGTGTAGGCATAGGGAATCATCAACTTAAAGTTGGCATTCTGAGCAGTATAGCATTGATTCAAGAGTTTCTCAATACAAATTTGAACCTAGAGATGCCCCTAAAGTCAACAGCACAAATGTATTCCTACTGAGCAGTGCAGACTCAGCCATAACAACTGCATCAAGCCATCGGCAGGGCAATCAAGGGGAACACTTCTACAATTCCTGAACCCACAATTCACAGCATACAAGCCATCCACAGTTAAATCTTCAGAATGCTAATGATTGACTTCATTTTTCAAGGATTTGAGTAGAAGCAAAGTCTTTTATCTGGAGCTGCAAAAGAAAAAAGTATAATAGAGTTGTGCAGAACACAGTACTTTGCCTCATAACGTACTAAATTTCAGCTGACAAAACATATGGTAAAAGTGCATTTAAGGAGACAACCTGAAGCCTAATTTTTCAATTTTGCTGTTGAGACTATGAATTTAATCTTTATTTTCATTATTAACATTACTTTGAGGAAATCTTGACTATTTGCCTTGTAGTTAAAAAGCAATCAATAATTATCACAAAAAGATCTAACGTTACTAGGTGCATTAGTGATTACTATCACGAGGTGGAAGATCTGTATTTTAGTCACTACTTGGGTCTACACTCTTTTATTTATTCAAACACATCTTTTCACGTTCTTTGGACTAGACCTCTACCTGCTTGAGGAGCTTGCATTATTTCAGAATAAAGTTTCTGCTTATAAAGGAGCACAGACTTCTGTATATTGTTTTTACCCTTTTAATTTCATTACACGATGTTACACCTCAGAAATTGCTGTTTCTTTATTTAAGTTTCTCTTTTACCTTATCCGTTTCCTACATTACTGTATCATACAGAATACAGCACTAGCATATTTTACAAGAGCATCACCAAAAGGTACCAGAAGCAGGAGAGTAAAGCACTTTCAGCTCTTGCTACCAGGCCCAGAAATGTTGGTGGTAGTTAAGCAAGGTTGCAGCAAATTAAGTCTAGTATCTTTAGTCCTCAGGTCTCCTGTTTCTCATTTGGGGCAGGGGAGAAGAAGAGGAAAAGTAAGACCATCCACAACTCTGAAATAAAAAAAGACGTTCAGTTTTGGGTTACTGACCGAATATGGCATATTAGATGCACACAAAAGGCTTTGGTAGGAGACTTAAACTCTCTCTGGGGGCCAACAGCAGAACTACTGGGATAAACTGAGGACCACTGTAATTTAGTGAAGGAAATGGTGAAAATTAAAGTTGTTATGCAAGCTTAACACAGTAACAAATGAACAGTGTTAAATATGCCAATTTTCTTGACTTTTAAAAAATTGTTTGGCTAAAATCCTAAAAAAATCGAGTGCTTACATACTAGATAAATACAGGAGATGTTCAGTTCAAAGACTTTACAATAGCACAAGGGCTGCATTGTACCAAACTGAACTTGAGAAGCAGCCAAGATGAAATATTATAAGCTACATTTGTGCTCAGTATATTCCAAATGACCACTAATCTTGCTCCAATCAAAGCCGGGTGTAAGCAATCAACTTTATCATCAAATGTCATGCTCCATATTAAGTTTATTTGATCCCATTAGCGAGTTTAGAGAACAGTGTCCTTGGTCTCAGAAGATGAGGAAGAAAGCCCCCACAAATGTTTCAGAAGAGGAAAAAAGACATGGCAACCCTCTATTTGGTCAGCAAAATTCTCTCCTGATCTCAAAACCAAAAGCAGGTTTTCATCATCCTACTAGATAAAGCCACTCTATCCAAAATATTCAGTAAGAACGAAATAGCTATTTTTACTGTAGTTTAACAAACAAATGTAACAAATAATCCAAATTTTGAAGAAAAAAAGAAGATAATTTAGACATCCAACCTAACAAAGCCACACCACCAGCCTGTTTAGCTGCTAAAAAAAACAAACTTATTGCTTCATGAGCAATTGCTTGGGACCAGAATGTATTTTAGAAGGAGAAGTATTTTTTGACCTCCTGCAAGAATATAAGCACCCTATCAAAACTATCTAAAAGCAGTTACAAGTATAAAGCTATTTAATAACAAATGGAACATATGTGCTGTCACAAAGACCTCCAGAAACTAGATAATTCATCCCACTCAAACTCCAGCACTTCTTGCTCAGAAGAAGAATAAGGAAACACAGTCCCAAGTTTAGGCTTAACCCCAAGTATCAAGCATCACAATAATCCTCTCCTGAACTGAATCAAGGACAACAGCAAACATTCTTCCATCTTCAAAAGGCATTATCCATAATGAATGGCATACATCCTCCTTACAGGCTACGATACTGTCCACCAGATCAACTCTCAGGTCTAGAAGACTGAGTTCAGAGTAACTGTAGTATTTTTCTCTGTTTCAGGAAACACTTCCTTTCAATCTGATAGCTGTGAAAGGCACTAAAGAGATTTATTTTTACTTATGTATAAGGCTGGAATGTTTTATCTGAAGAGCTAGAAAGAAAAAAACTGGAAGATGATTAGCAACACAATCACTTCCTGCTCCCCGCCCCTCCACAATATATACAAGAAGAAAGAGGTGACAAGATAAATAAATGTGTGATGCTGGGCTTTGAACGATTGAAGAAATCTGTGCCAATACACTGACACTGCAAACAGAAAGTAGAAGCTAGTCAGATCTCTACAATTAAGGAAGCTTTTCCAATCGTCAGTACTATTTAAAACCACAGTTGAACTTGGAACCTGCAACATAACTCCGATTTTCCTGGAATTAAAAATTAAGAATTACTTTATGGAGAGTAAAATGAAGGGGGTGGGGGACACCCTAAACTGTCAGAGAGAAGAGAGAGTGTTGCCAACCTAAAATGAAGAAAAAAAAAAAAGGGTAACATTTTCTGGTTTCTCCACCACATGGATACCAATAAAGCAACAAGAGCTCTCCTGAGGAGTTTCATCTTTGCCTTTAAATCTATGCTCATGGGCGAGACTCCTTGCCACAGGAGCACTAGTTTCTGTCCACACTTCTTTCCATAAGCCAGGACAAAATAACTAAAGGCAAAAAATGGGGAGGGGGAGCCCCACACCCTAATCTTTACAGTCATCATTGAGCTGTGGTTTCAAAAAGAGAAAGTGGATGTTCAGAAAATTTTACTTCCAATGCCAAACAGCTGACCACACTCTTCATATCGTCTTTCTGGAAGCCAAAAGCCATATTATGCCTCTTACTTTAAAATGGAGGATTTTTGTTCCTTGCACTTCAGGAATTAAAAATACAACCTGTTTTTTCTTTCCATAGTAGCTACACTGCCTCACGCGCACACTTGGAAAAACTGATGACACAAGCTATACTCTCATCTAATGGAACAACCAAAGTATTTCTAAAATAAACAGCTTTTAGAATACACATTGGTCTCGGTTAGGATAAATTATAATGTAATTTTGTACTACTTTTTCCTAATTATTTTACAAAACACATATGTTTGCAGGTTCAATACTCTAAAATAGATCTCATGTGGCATTCTGTGCTGGTTTCTCTTCTAAACACAGTAGCTTCTAAACAGTGGGACACACTCTTCTGCTGTTAATACAAACCTGAAAGGGAGTCGATGTGGATGTGTGGGGAAACAGAGGAATGACTTTTTAAAGGCTCCACAATTTTCCAGAGCCTAAGGCATAGCTCTCTGCATGTTTTATGAAAACCTTTTACTAGGAAAAAAGGGACAAAAAGAGAAGGCGGCGAGACAAAAAGAGAAATAGAGTGAGTAGGAAATACATTTGTTACTGAACAGTGTGTAACAGCTTTGTTTCCTAAAGGAAGGATATGTCCAATTTCCTGATAGCATCCTTTGGTAGGCAGCAGCTGTTGAAAGAAAGCAGCACTGGAAAAAGAATTAGCTTACGGATTGAGTATATTTGCTTACATGTTTAAGCTACATTCAACTTAGTACTCAACGCTCCAGAACAATTAAATCAGCATACCATTACAGAGGTATACTGGAAAGATGGAAGATACACAGAAAATAAATTGTCTCATACGGGCTTGAAAACCATGCTCATCCTTTTGAATAGACACAGATGATGAGACACAGGGTTGGAGTAGGCAGGACCAAAAGACGCACAACGCAGAAAGACCGATCACAGTTTAAGACACAGATCTTTGGGAACAGAAAGGAAGGAACTAAGTAATGCAAATACATGTGCAAGGAAGTATTTTACAGGGAATGCTGATCCCACAACTGTGACCATGAGCAGAGCAAGCTGGAAGCAACAGATCATAACCAGCTCCTGAAAGGGGAAGCCTACACTAAAGGGCAAGGTCTCAGGACTAAAGACAGGAATGGTCTCTCACACACCAGGCTGCAGCAGCATGCAAGTTTTTCACTGAAGTTAGACTTTAAGCTAATAGTCTAGATAGTAGCTGCATGTTGCAAAGGACACATTTTCCAGAAGGCAACTGCACAGCAAAGATCTGTCGAGGAGATAGGATCATCTAATTAGCGTATGCCATGAGTCAAATCAAAGAAAGGAAACTAACTTGTTTCTGCAGAGCCAGCGTCTTTGCAAAGACACGTGCTTTGAAGTATATTCTGTAACACCACAATTCTTGAAACTTTGCGAGCAGCAAGCTCTGGGCACACTTCTCAAGCCCAGCTACAGATACAAACATTCAGGAAAAGACAAGTAAGTTTCAACGGCTTTCAGTCCTGAGAACTCCCAGTTTCTTCTTGCTCTAAGATTTTAGCCAAAAGCTACAAAACAAAGGAGTATATAGCCAGCAAGGCAACATTCTGAAGAATCTCAGTTGGAGATGCACCTCAGATCATTGCTCTTGGGAGTTAGACCAGCAGTGGCAACCTCAGAACATCTCCTAGTATTCAAGATTACAGGATAGCTAGCCTGAAACAAGTTCAGGAGCTGTGTTGACTAGAAGTTTAGAGGCAGTTTAAAAATATGTTAATATATGTTAATTAATACTGTTTTAATATGCGACTTAACATCTAGTATTAAAGATGACAAAGGTAGCAACATTAAAATAATCTTGGAGCTGTTTAGAGAAACAAGCTTCTAAAAGAGAAAGCAGAAGAGGTATCCATTCTTAAATCAAGAGAATATTTACTAAATGTGTGAATTACGTTCTTCAATTTCACAGATTTCAGTGACAGAAGCATTTCTGATGCTTACAAGTAACCATAAGCTTAATGATATGAGCCTTCAGACTACCTGGTCTGGATGAACAGGTATGATCATACAAGGTCTGAATACAAAATTTGACCAGGGCATTCCTTATAGAACTGACTTCCTTCTTAAATTCATTAACTATTTCTTAGCTTATAGCAGGCCATAGAAAAAACTTAATAAAAAGTGTATCACTCATGATGACACACTTAGGTGTGAATCTCAGCACTGTTACCTCCCTTTCTTCCAAGTTCTGGGGCAATTTTCATTATGCTGTAAATCTACAAATATGTTTTAAAAATGCATCAGTGCTTAGTCTCAAAATCTCACTATGCTGATCTGTCAAACAGCTCCCATCTTTCTCAAAAACTGCTTAGAATGTGGATGGCTTGGCTTTCCATCACTAATTAGATAAGTTGCTAAAATGAGGCATTATCTCCCATAACCCACTCCTCTCATGAAGCTTAGCCAACACTTCAGACGTTCACTCTTCGCTAGCAGGAGAGCCTTGTCTTCTACTGAACGTCTCATGATTTGAGAAGTAGGCAAACATGACAGCAAAATTCTAGAAAGCTATGTCCTGCCTTTAAAGACACTTCCTCTGCCGTCTTTAACTGGGAGAGGGGGCTTATGGCAGATCGAAAAGGAACTCCAAAAGTTCTGCTACCAACAGCTGCTTCTAAAAAAGGAGCTCTGAGGAGCTGCTCAGAATAATCTCAGATATCCACTGACAAAACCTCCTTACAGAACTGCTGCGAGACTGGAGAGAGAAGCCAAAGGTATCACACTTGGAAAGAGGTTCCTCCTGAACTTTCCCTAAAGGCTTTTCCAGCCTGGAGATGGAAAACTGGATTCTAAACATGATAGGCGGGACTCACAAACAGAGGAGAAATTGCCAATCCACCAAAGAAAGATTTAAAGGTGTGCTTGCTCTCCTGGGATAGGTAAAGAGTAGAAAGTCCAATATGTGCTAGCCAAACGGAGTATTGAGGACCCCTTGGGAGAGACTACAGTTCAGCCAATGGCCTTAAATCCAAATATTTGTCCTGGATGTCCTCTCTCTGTCCTAACAGTTTATGGCAGCAACTGCAAAAATAACTTGAGCATCATAAGTGTTTATTTGTGGAATTCATTGGATACTAACTTAGAGGAACATTAAGTCATAAGTTTCAGTGCACAATAAAAGAAAAGGGAATAAAATCGTGAATAGAAGTTTTGCCTATAACCAACACTACCCTGGTTATTCAAAGAACGATTTTCAGTATCTAAAAGCAGCATTTGACAGCAAGAAAACGCAGCCAAGAGGAATAAACACATGTGGCATTCACTTTTTACTCCATGTAATGTGAAACCAGATGCTCCAGTTGAGAGTCAAGAAGGTTGGCAGGAATTAAGTAATATTTTCAACTTTAAAAGTAAGAACATCTTAATTTCAGTAATTTGTGAGTCCAGCCATGAGTATAACCTCCTGGAAGAAGACTAGTTTGTATTTCGGCTTAGCCGTATAATGCCGTAACAGCTGCTTAAAAATGATTGCTGTGGGCTTTGTTAGCTGTGGCGCAAGGGACGCAAATCTTTACAACAGAGTACTGGCTCTGTTGCAAATACCGCAGCTATGTAAATTCATTTAAGCAATCCTAGTGGCATGTACTTCAGTGAGAGCTGAAGTATAGCTCCAAATTTTCAATGAATTGCTGACAAAATGTTGTTTTTTGTTTTTTTTTTTTTTACAGTTCAGCCAGAGAGGTATCCAAAGCTTAGCTTTAGCTTCGTAAGAGAAGGGACAGAAATTTTTATGCACTTTTATCCGTCTGTATCTCATGTACACTCTTCTATATCAGAAAGTACCATAGTTCTTCAATGAGGAAATGCAATGAGATATATGGAAAAAGCAAAAGCAGCAATACACCAGACTCCAAATTTATCCTAAACATATCCTCTGTAAATAAAACTAAACTAAGAACAACCTCTTGTCTATGAAATACATGCTGCATTAATACTGCCAAGCTAACAAGAAAAAACCTCCTGATAATTCGGGAAAAAAAAACCAAACATCATGCAGTACAGGCTCACGAGTTGAAAGTAAGATAAAAGCATTACATTAGGATAACACGCTGACCTACGGCTAACTGGAAGAGGGAAGAAAAGAAAGGAGAAAAATCATATCCAAAATCAGAAAAAAAAAAAGACTTTAAATCAGTGTTGCATAAGGAATGGTACACACTAGCAGATTTCCATTGTAAATATGAAAAATAAATATCTTACACCATTCTTGGTTGGTTTTTGGTTGGGTTTTTTTCTTTTGGTAAATAGAAAGGATGTGAAAATGTTACTTTCTTCTTTCGCCCTCTGCACCAAGTAGACTAAAGATACTACATGTATACTAATACAACCATAGTTTCTTTCAGGATAGAAATAACTTTTTTTAAAAAACAAAAGGAAATCTAGTATGAAGAAAGAACATATTTTGCCATTTAAATTACCCTCTGCCATGACAACTATTATCTCACAATAAGAACAGATGAACACGAAGGAGAACCAGAAAGCAAATGGATTTCTTGAGATGGGAGATACAATAAAGAGTACTAGAAGAAAAAAAATGAAGTGAGGATCAAGAAATGAGGGTCTATAGGTACAAGGTGAATCGCAAAAAGGCTCTAGACCTACAAAGACATGGAAAAATCATCCCTTCAACAAAAATATAGTCTTATTTTAGCTGCAATCAAAACAGTCAGTGAAAGTATCACGAAAATTATCTCTTAATACTAAATTACTAACTTCTAAATAGATCTTCATTTACTACTTAGTGTCACAAATTTAGCCTTAAGACATAGATTTACACTAGAAAAACACCTAATTAAGACGGGGAAAAATGTCTAAGGATACATACGACCACTCAGACTCCAACTGCTCTTTGTAGACTTTCAGGACACGGAGAGCCACAGTCAAGTTCCCAGGATTCAGCAGTTCTCTCACTTTCTCTGAATTAAGGCAGGTGAACAGGACCATGCAACAATAGGCAACAATTTTCTCATCACTGTATGTTAGGCATGTCCTTCAAAAGAAAATAAGGAGTTAAGAAAGTAAGTTAAAACTGGCCCTGGAATACCAGACTAGTGGCATTCAACTTGTTGAGTTTTTCTTTGCTGTCTGTTAAGGAATTCTGAGTTTGTCGTTGCCTGAGAGGGACAGAAATCATGTGCAAAGAAAAACTCCTAGCTGAAGGTTAAACTTAACAGGCATTTTACAAAACTAATGCTAAACTGGAGCTAACTGGAGATCTAGAAATTAGGTGAAACCATGATAATCATCTGCTTCTATTATCATAAGGTCTTTCTACATCCAGTGCTGACAAGCAGGCTCCAAAAACACACTCAGAATGATTATCAAATTGAAAGATTGTGCCTTTTTTACTAGCTCACTATGAAAAATTAGGCCAAATACATCAACAATACTGTCATGTGTCTGCACAAAATCGTTTTTGTAATATTTTGTTACACATATGTCATCAAACCTCCAGAAAGACATTCTATTAAGGTTAGAAGCAGGACAAAAGAATTGGAAGACACAAAGATTACATCACTTTCACAGATTCCATCTGATTCACAAATACTGACAGGTCTCCACAGCCGCAAAGTGAATAATAAAAAAAAAGCTCTATCCTTGGAAATGAGCATAACTACTTGAAAACACCTTTGAAATAAAGCTTACGTTTGAAACTCATAAGACTAGAGTTTTCTTCCAGTTCCTGTTAAATGAAATCAATTTACTGTTAGTTTAGAACAAGTGGGTTTTTAAAAGGTCCTGACCCCTGCAGCTGACTAACAAAGAAAACATCTACAGGATATGGTCTCAACCGTCCCATTCTCAAAGTTATTTTTCAAAGCTTCATGGTGCTAGTAGAGGCACAACTATAATGTACGAAAGATTCAAATATAACCACAGAAATTATATTAGGAAAAAAACCCCGCATCCATGCTTACAGGAAGAGATCTGGGAAAGCACACTTCCAAATGCTATTCTGGGAATCTCCATTTCCTGCTGCAACGTTTCCAAGAAACTGGAGACTACAACGAAGAGCTGAAAAAAACCCAGAAAATATGTTAACAGGAATTCAAAGAAATACTAATAAATTTCATATAAATGACAAACTTCAACATTACAGCTACACCCTGTAGAATCCATCTCAAGTAAGCTTTGAGTGTACTGTACATGAATATATGCATTTTTCTCTTCTAATGCAAATAATGTTACAAACTATTCTAGAATTATACCCCCAAAATAAATTTTTTCCTCAATTAAACTTATAGGAATATTAAACATTGGTTACTAGTGATTAGAACTAATTGTCAAGGCTTAAGACGCATTAAATCAATGAAAGCTTGGAGCTACAGTTAGCACAAACTGAAGCAGACCCATGCTGAACCAGTGACTTATGACATGGCAGTGGCCATTTTGCCTCTTCTGGATCTCAGGTGGCTTTCTTACTCATATTAAATTAACATAAATAGGCCACTTATCACCTGAACTCTGCAAAAGCAGCTCTGCCTGCTACTAAGAGAACTCCTCAGGCATCCTCCCTAGGCTCACCAGAGGTGGCTTGAAAATTTTGTTGCAGCCAGAGCAAGAGAACTGACTCCGTTCATTCACTACCCACATTAAATTCTATTTAGCTGGACAAATCATTATATAATGTGATGTGCTCAATACCTTCTGATTTCTATCCCAGGAAAATTAAAAGTCAGTACTCCAAGCAACTCTGCCTCCAATTTTAACACTGATTTCTACTATTACTACAAAGGATTTATTCCAGCCTCCTCTCAATATAGACTTAAAATATGGGAAGATGATATTTCATTATAAAAGTTAATATCCTAGAGCCTGCCAAAAGATGCAAACTCATGAAAAATAAAAGCATGAACCCACAGACCTCACAAAATTAAAACACTTATTTTGGTCCAACTGACAGCTCTCAAAAGCCTGGCCCTTACTAACAGGTTGGCAAAGAAACTTAAAATTAAATGTTAAAATGCAGTTTAACAGATATTACAAACAGAAGCACATTACAGATGGAGGTGGCCGATATTGCCAGGTTCTGAAAACATAAAATTAGGTCTCTTTGAAAGGTGCTGTGCCAGCTGGCAGCCAGATTTCCTGCAGAGGTCTGGTCATATGTCCTCTTGGGAACAGAAAGAAAGCAAGTCTAAAACGAGGTCACTTGAGCTTAGCAAATAGTAATGTCCTCTCCATAAGGCAGTTTAAATCGTATTCTCCTTTATGCTTTAGTTCTTAAGTTTTCTGTTCTCTCTCCCTGCACATCTGCACTTTTTTATTCTTTCCTGCTCATCATTATGCTTTCGCTTCTCGCATCCATCTGGTTCCCACTCTGCTGACTCAGAATTTTTCTGAAGGACAGCAAGCATGGGCATGCTACTCTTCTAGCAGGCATTTTATGGAAATACTTCTCTGCTAGAAAAAACTAACAAGGCAGTAAATCGTAGGAACAGGGTATTATTTCTCTTGGTGAACTCCTTACCTACTCTACGAGAAAGATCTCTCAGAGAGACATGAGGTTGCTTGATTACGCTCCAATCTTTATCTGAAATTTGCTTGATCTTTTACAACTATCAATTAAATTTTGGTCGTTAGACATTAAGTTGTCAAAAAAAAAAAATACTACAGATGAGAGGAAAAAAGTTAAAGATCTTTTAAAAGTTACCATCTTTACTGTAACAAAGATGAAATCCTATGAACAGGTTTGCAGTACAATAAAAAATATCTACAAATTCTCCATTAATCACACACTGGGGTCTTAATATTTGTGAAAGCAACCAACACAGCCCTTGTTCAATCATGATGTCCTGAACAAGAATCCTGATGTCCAGGAAAAAGACACGATTTTGTGGATGTATCATGGAAAAAAACCTTAGTTTCACCTGTAAGTGCTTGTTTTTAACCAGTAATGGTTAACATTTCTCTTTCTATTAGAGGACACAAATCAGTATATGGGCAAGCACGTAATCTGTGAGCTACTACCTATTCACAACTAAGCAGAATAAGAGGATGTATTGATAATACAATATTTCCCCATGCAAGTAATCTCACATGATGAATCTCAGCAATTCAGAAGAAAGATGTGATTCTACAAAAACCCGAGGTAATCGAGCTATACCACGAGATTACACACAACAGATCTAGCTCTCAGTCTGTCCAATCAATAAATGTGCTGTCACAGCTACAATGCAACTGCTGCACTGTTTCTGCAGTGTCTGAACTCCTTTTCACTTAAAAAGTCATTCACATTACAAAAAAAAAAAAAAAAAATCTAACTTCTTTCAGTGTGATGGCCAGGTCAATGACATATGTCAAATATGGTTCATGTACTGGAGTGTGAATACTTTTGTTTTGGCTTCTATGATCACGGATCCACCTCTGAATAGCTGGATCTGCTGGGAGCTGATGAGATTCACCTGACCAAGTGGGACACAGAACTACAGAGGTGCACCTGGTGGTCTTGGAGTATACCAATGCCTTACATGCAGTGTTCCTCTCCAAAGATGATTCCACAAAAATGTTACTAGCCTAGCACCAAGCTACCAAGTGGCAGTGAATTTTGATACAAACATTGGAAATCTATACTTTTGTATTTATGCTTAAAAAAAAAAAAACAAAAAATCCAACCAGAGCTGTTAATTCACAGCAAGGTATGCATGTGTTAAAAAATGCAAATGCTACAGAAAAAGTCAAGTATTGCATTCCCAACTATAGAAATTCTCTTTTGTTTTCCCTCTATTGGAGTTGACTGCTTCATTATATGATTCAACTATGCTTAGAAATCTTTAGAATACAGATAATGTTGTTCTCTCCAAATTCACTCTCCTTACAGCAAAAGCAAGAAAATCTAGCAGACAGTTCAAGACAGACTTCATTGCACAGTACACCAGCTGAAACCATTTTTCTATCCAGTCAGTAAGCCCTATGCTTTCTGGAAAGAGAAAAATAAAGAAAAAGATAGATAAAAAGACAAACAGGACTATATTACTTTTTTCCATGAAAAAGATCTTTATGAAGCTAAAATAATTGTCAACCATTCTTTCCAGCTGCATTAGCTAGTATTTGGGAAATACTACTCATAACAATTATTAAAAAATGTTTTTCTATAGGACTGATTTATTCAACATCTTAAGTCCACCCCCTAGCTGCTCTTGTCTATAAGCACTGACTTAACAAGTAATTCTGTAGCTATCGGCACAACTAAATTTTAATTTTAAAAAATGTTACACTGTGTGAGGTCAACAATACTATTTTTAACCTGATGGTCAACCACTCTGAAATTCCACGTACTAAGATGTAACTTCTGATACACAGATCGACCCTAGAGCTGAAGCATTTCCACCCCCCACCCCCCCATTAAGATTTCAATGGTTCCTATAAAAGCAGGATGTTCTTTAGCAAATGCAAATACTCACATTACATGGTGCTTTCACGATCAGCCTGCAATGGGTTATTGAGGTTTTCTAGGTTCTACAAAAATATCCTCTTTATACAACAAGGGAATGCATACAAGGGGAAACATTGCCTCTTTTCCTAATGAATTTTGGTACCCAAATGTTTGTCTATACGTAAGCTGATCTTTTAGGGTTGCTCAATGCTACCCATGCAAAAGGTGAGGCAGCTTTATGGCCCTGAATGAGGATGGCTTAAATGCACTCCAGCAGTTCAGTACCTTCAAGATCAAAGCTTCATTTGTTCCTTTCAATCTCTCATGATCACACACTAACTGAACCAAGCTCTAGCACACACTTTTCATTTAACAATTATACTACAGTACTATCTAGACAGCCTGAAGAACACACATGAACCTTTCACAGGCCTGACCCTGCATCTTGCTCCTCACAAAGACATCATTTCACAGTGTCATTTGCAGAATCAGATTGTGTATTAGATGAAAACTTAAATCCTTGAAGTTATTAGGATAAAGATTTTAAGTACTATGATTTTAAAATATAATACATTGTTTCCTTCTGCTCCAGGAGGTTAGGTAACATTTCCAAAAAAATGTGTTAAAGTTCCAGCACTAAAGTTAGAAGAGTTTATTTCTGGTAAGCCTCTATCAGGAAGATTAACTGTAACTTCTCCTCCCCAGTATTTTTCCTGATTAGATTGGTACACATGACCATTACGTTATTACACAATCAAATTTGCTGTAGTGGATGTTATTTAACTATTTATATTCATTCAGAATTTTACACATTCCTTATAGAACATGAGGATTTTTCCTGCTGGAAAATCAGACTTATCTTTCAAATTCCTACTACAGTTTCTGTAGTCAAGAACAGGAGCCCATGAACTTGCTCACCAATCACTTTGAAAAAAATTGACCTCAGCTGCAGAGGCTTACAATAGTCACAAGAAGAGATTTTTGTTCTTTTTTATCTGAGGCAGACAGCATAGAGGTAGTTGTAAGTACAATTCTCTGCCTTTACTAGAATTACATAGAGATATAAAATAAATCAAAGCATGTATGAAGCTGTACAACATCCCTTGCCAGACTGCAAATATAAGGCTAGCAAACTTGCATCCCTCTCTTCAATGCTTTGCTAACCATTAACTATGCATGAAAGATATAGCTGGTGTGCCCCCTCTCCAGTGAGGGCATGCACAAAGGTTTACCAGCACTTAGACCAAATCCCAGCCTCCCGACAGCCTGCACACCTTTTAAGTCACCCGTGACCTTTGCAAATCTAAATTGTGGACTGTAAGCAATTACAGAGACTACCTCTGATTGTTTGTAAACAATGGCAGAATATTTTGTGATACATTGCCATCTCTGGAAAAATAAAACCTTCAACTCAGCATAAGGTGTAGACCTCTATTACTACAAAATGTTAGTTTCCACCACTATCATCCGGTCATTGACTTGTTTCCTTGTGGCTGCAATTTAAAGCAACTTCCAGTCATAAAAAGAGTTATTTGCCTCTTCACCACCATGAATCATACCACAAATACTGATGAAAATGTATTTTCCTTGGAAAACAGGCTGTCTAGACTACTCAAATTGAATGTACAATACGTATAAGGGCTCTGTCATTTAAAGTTATTAAAATAGTGCTTAGTATTTTATTTCTGTAAATAAAATGAACGTCTAGCTACCGATTATATTTCTGCCTTGATCATACTGCACTTGCTGCATTGCAGACTAGTAACCCATTTTTACCATCTGTGGAATACCAAGAATGTTGTGTTTAATAAGTTTCTGTTCCCACTCCTCATCTCCTCTGTCTCTGAAAGAAAGTAACACTCTCAATTTTTTTTTCCTTCCCTTCAGAAATGCCAACTCTAATATTAACAGAACATTATGTGCACTGACAGGACAACCATTCTGTTCTTGGAAGATAAATGTCTAGGCAAAATATCAAGACTTTGTTCTTACTAAAAAGGAGAATTTGAGTCAAAGGCAAGGAAAATCCCCCTATGTTGTTAAAAACGTGGAGTTACAAGTGAATTAGAAGGGAGCTGGAAGAAGCCATCAGACCACTCATCAAATTAGCCTCTGATGCAAATTAAAGTCTAATGAGATCTCATAATGGAAGATTAAAAAAAAAATTGTGCATTTACTAGGAAAAGAGGCAGTTTGACAGCCCACTGCCTGACATGAGAGCAGTTTCATAGTGATTACAATTCACACAGCATTAGCAATGCTCATTAAATACAGTAACAGGACCATTCCCTTTATCTTCTAGTATTTTAATTGCATCATTTTATTTTTAGAAAGTGAACAACATAAGTGTGTTCATTTGTTTAATAAGTTATCTATTGAAGTCTAAAGGCAAAATAAATAGGACTCCTGTTACATCCCCACAAGTAGCAAAAACACATGTCTGAGATTACTCTCCTCTGTGAAGTAAAACACATGTAAGTGCTTGCAGACTTGGGAACTGCATTTATAAGCTTCCTGCAGGCATTAGGATGTAAAATCTTTTTCTTGAATCAACCTAGAAGCTGAGCCTAAATCTAACAATGTCTCTTTAAGGACCCTACTGTAGCAAAATCAGCAAGTTTGAAGTACTGGGGAGTCTCAACCTGGAGTTAAACCATGCCAGGAAACCAAGAAAAATAACAGAAAGGACTGGCCACCCACTATGCCTTATTCGTGGTATCTAACCATACGACACACTACTACATGATACCTTGTACAGGTCTAAAAAAAAAAAAAAAAAAATTATTAACATGTAAAATAGTAACCAAGATTGTGAGCAAATTTCTCCAATTATTTTTAATGGCATACTGTGGATGTTGTTTCATTTAAACCAAAACTACCACTGAAGTGCTTATATTTTTCCTAGAAAAGCTAAATCATCTTTTTCTGTAAGCCTGTGGAAAGGATATAATTTTTTTTTTCTCCCTTGGATCATTTATATACTACATCTGGCTAATAAATGGATCATTCCCCTTTTGCAACAGACAGAGATCAATAATTAAACTTACATTTAGTATTTTTAGTTGCATACCAACATTAATACACAGCAACAGTTTGAGCATCCACACTTTTGGGTATTACCATTTATTTTTATTTCTTTACACCTATAAAGGCAGCTTGCCTCTTCTCATTGCCTTAGTATCACATGTGATGTTTGCCCAGAGAATGTAAGAAAGGGAAGAAACCTGATGTCTCCTGGTACAAATCTTGAAACTTCTCCTTTCTACACTGACAGTGTTTTCTAAAATCCTCACTGAGAGTGAAGGACAGGCACAAGGCATTTCTCTCTAAGTCCAAAGCTCCTAGCAAAAAAGGATGCTGCAGAATGCAAAAAAGCTACAATTACAGACAGCCCCCTCTTTTTCCACCAGAACAATGCTCATGTAACTAGAGTCTGGAAATTGTGCCATGATAATTACAATCAAAAGGTTGAGAATTGCATGGTGAACTTCTAACAATTACAACTACTGGGATTTTTATCCAAACAGGTGACAGTTCACCCGAAGACAAGCAGATGCCTCATGTTGTTCTCTTTGCCTGGATCTTCCTCCAGCCCCTTTCCATCCTCACCTTCCCTGGAAGAACTACAGCAGTCTCAGGCCTCTGTGGGAGACTCTTTAGCAGGGACTAAAGAGCAGTATCCCCTATAGTACATGTGAAAACAGTTAAGCTTCTTCTCCTTACGTTATACTTAAGATGCTCTGTCTTTAGGAAGATCTCTGCATTAAAAGGTTTTCTTTGCCCCATTCTTCCCACCTTGATCCTAGGATCCCGATGTCCCTGCTAGGAAAAACAAAACCAACCTAGACATGGTCATAACCTTTAAGAACGTAATGTATTCTTTACAATAAATGTATCCTTTATCTCTTCTCCATCACAGGCATAAGACAGGGAAGAAGCACGTGACCTGCATTATGCCCATCATTGCCAATAACCACAGGATCTATTAGGGACAGTATGTAATTGGCAAACCCCATCGATGCCTGCCCTTTTCTGATCAAAGCCCAGTGGCACGTTATGAGATAAAGACTGGTTCTTCTTCCTGCCTTTGATGTAGAGGGAAGATAGAAACAGCCACTAAGCAGCTGCTGCAAGGTAAGATAATCAGACATACCATTGCCTTGCTCACACCAGAGCTGCTCTGTGCAGCTGCTGATTCAGCACACCATGCCAGAGCAAAGCAAAAACACCAGTCATTCCGTCAAAAGAAAAAGGCAGGGAACAAATTTTCCATCCATAATAGAACAGTAATCTTTTTTCCTCACACCTTTACAGTCAGCCAATGGTGACTGCAAGTTTTGATTTACATGTTATTTATGTAGATGAGAAACCTGCTTCATTATGAATCTTGTTGACATTATTTACTGGTAGGGTAGGGTACAGTAAAGAGCAGGGAAGGAAGGAAGGAAGGAAGGGGCTTACAGAATACTGTACTTAAAGGTCCACAGAAATACAGGCACTACTGTTCGTTTCAAGCCTCAAAGTAACCAGAAACCATTCTAATTAAATAGACATCAGCAAACTCCTATTTCCTTTGTGCTCCAAGTGGATATCAGTCCAGATTATAAAACCACTATGCCTATGACATAAATCAGCAACATCTTGGCAGGCTGTACTAGAAAGCCTCCAAATTGCAAAAGCGAGAAAAAACCCAAAACATCTATAAACACTGCCTAAAAGCAGTATCAGCAACAAGAAAAGGGAAACCTACAAGGCAGCTCACTGAGGTACCAATTGTTATAACTTACGGATATTAGCTCAGGTTAGTCTTTCTCCTAAAAGGAGCAAAATTATTTACACTAACTCTGAGACAGTCACTGTCTCTGTCTCCCAGTACAGCAATCAAAATTTTTTCCACGAGTATCATGGGAAGGACAGCTCTGAGTTTTGATTATCAGTGCAATAAACACTGAATTGTTGGAAACTAGCTTTTTTGTCACTATTTCAAAGTCTGCCTCCAATGCCACCCATGTCATCAGTATCTGACAGGTGAAACTCATTAGGTACTATCTGGTCTGGTCCATAGGTCAAATTGTATCTCAACAAGCTGCTGCAATAATACACTTCTATACTCACAGTCTGTGGTAAATAAAGTAATTCAGCTCAGCAGAGCTTAAATCAGTCAGTCACTGCAGAAGCAACAGGACTCGAGTAGAGAATCAAGTCCAAGGTAGGAAAAAGCCCACTATTGAAGAACCACTGGATTCTAACTCAGTAGGAAATTTAGACCAGAGTTAGGAAAAGGTTTTAAAATGAGGAGTGTCTTCCACAGGACTAAGAAGGGATAAACACAGCAAGCTGGACCTTACTGTTCTCAGACACAGGATCCTTCAACTACAGTCGCCTGTGGTATCAAGGGTCTAATAACGATTTCAGGCCCTGTTGGAAGCCCCTCTCCCTCGTCCTCCTCCCTCCACCCCCCTTAAGACAAGAAAATGTTGTATTTAAATAGAGTCCCTGGTCCTAAAGCTGCCTTTCTTAAAGGGATTTGAACTTGCACTTCTCAAAACTTACTCCACTTCAGATGTTATAAACTGAGAAAAAGAAACTGAGGCATGTGTATGGTTTCTGTGTTAATACCAGGAGTCACAGTCAAGCCACATGCGCAAAGACAAATGTGTCAGGCTGAGAACACTGGTAACACTGGTATTTACTCAAAATGACACTTACTTCTGCGTCACATAAATACAGTTTACTGTTACTAACCCTGCAGGGCACATATAGCTGTGCCTGTACACTGCACAGAATTTAAACTGTGGGACTCTCAGTGCATGGCGCAAGCGTTAACCACTGCAGCCAGGGGCATACTACACACAAAAGTCAAAGAAACTTCAGCGTTTGCTAACTCAGGAGTATTCACCAATTTGACTCGTCTTAGTCCAGGTTTGGCTCTTTTCCTTCCACAGACAGCTGGAAGAGGTGTAAAAGTTGGCTCCCTATTTTGCAGCTGCTGAAAAAAGGCCAAAGAACAGAGACCTGGAACAATGACCTGAACCAAGGCCCACCCAAATCAGAGTCTTTCCACAGCCTTTCATGGATTTTGGACCAAACTATGAGGATCAAGAGAACCTTCTCACCCACAGAAGGTGGCATCAGGTTGACATGCTTAGGAAGGGTGAAGCTTGCAGGCTGTAATCCTTGCTGTAGATGTTCTGAAGACGGTTCATTAAAAACCTACTACACTATTCACCAAAACACAGCGCAGACCGAGCAGTTATAAAGTTAAAACTGCAGTATAGGGCAGGATTGACGTATTATTACATCTGGTAACTTACTATTGCCCAGCAGCAGCAATGCCTAGGTCCTGACTGTACCATTAACCAGCAAAGGACCAACTGCCTGTTGTTAGAAAACCTCATACTTGCTTCCTAGCATAGATGTTTCTGGGGCATGCTCACAGTCACTTTTCAAAAGCACCCATCCCCACTTTCAATTAAAAAAAAATTGAAAAATTAGTGAGTTAAACACAAAGGAACAAAAAAAAAAAAAACCGAATAACCCCAAATGGTACCAAGAGAACAAACCAATTACTTAAAACCTTCCTGTTTGGTAAAGTAGTAAAATGCTCTGAGCTATAATAATTAGGGGATAACAAAACTCAAAAAAAAACACACAGGATTTTCTTAAGCTATGGAAACATGAAACTGAAATCCCAATACAAGTGCAAATAACAGTTTACTTCTACCAGATATTGTATCAACTGATTGTTAGGGCATACACTCTGCAAATGCTACAAAGACCATGAAAATCCCAGTATTATTTTTACAGATTGGAAAAATACAAATGCCAAAAACAACACCAATAACTCAAATAAAAAACTCATGCTTATGTTTACATAAAAGTTTGATGAGTATAATATATTCGTCACACTCCCACAATTATTCCCCGAAAATACTATAAATATTATTTTGACAATGTAATTACAGTTTTTACTTTAACAGTGGCAGCAAAGTACTGGCACCAATCCCCCATACAAAAAGCCTAGACAGACAAAGCAAAGATCACACATGGAAACTGGCAACTCTTAAGATCAGGGCTGCCCTTTATTGATATCACTAAAAAAAGTGTTTAAATTAGTATCTGGTTTATTTAAGCTGTAAAACATAAGTAGTTTAATTATGCTAGCAGTAAGCAAAAGGAAACCCTGAATACAAAAATAAATGGAAGTCAAGATTTTTAAATTCTCTTTTCTTCCAGCAACTAAAGCGTGCTTCTTTCATGCTGTTTTTGGGAATTAACCCTATGGACTGTGGGCCCATTCAGGAAGCGCTCTCTCCCACTTCCTCTCCCTTGAAAGAAAAGGTAATATGAATATGAACTTAAATTGACAAATATCATCTATCAACAGTTCATGATGTTTTGACTTTGTACAAGTAAAATGGTTCAAGCTTTGTAACCACTTACTCTCTCATTCCATGTAAATCAGCATGTAATGTATGACTCGTACAACAAATCTGCAGCATAGTACTTTACAGTATTCGCTCACAAAAAAATTAAAACCAAACCATCACCAACAAAAATCCCCAACAAAACAGTATGCTTTCTCCTCTGGAGATAAATATAGCAGGCACTGATGTGGGAAGAGAGGAAGGATTAACTTTCCTTCCTTAGTCCTGTTGGTTTAAATTTAGTAGCCATTGTGTTTGAGAGTCTCCAGGATACAATTTACATCTTCTCCAACTGTAGTCAAATTACAATCAAATCCACATAACCAAGCCTGTGTGGAGACACTTGTTGTTCAGACAGCAAAAAAGACCTCCATTTATAGACAATAAACCTCAGCAATGGTTTCCCAAATGCATTTGGAATATGCATTGCATATTTGCTCTGTTATGATGTCTGTCTAATGAAAATTTACTGTCCATCACACTTTCCAGGTGTATTTTAAAATATTTTTTTGCTTATATAAAACACAAGCAACAATTTCAAAATTAAACCATTCAGTGCAACATGACTAAAGAACTACAAAAAGCAGTGAAAGCAGAATGCAAAGTTTTAAAGAATAAGACAGAACCATGACAGACACTGAACAGGAAATAAAAGAGAAGGGCAGAAGGTAAGAGACAGACTCCTTAGGTCAATATTTGCATTCATAACAGAGTATTTACATTCCGTAGTTGGCCACTCTGTTTCTCTTTCCTGTTAATTTAAAATACATTACTGAATGACCAGTCATTCCAAACAATAAGGTACAGGGCAAAAAAAAGAAGTATCAAAAATAGGCCACAGATAGACTCCTATACATAAGCCCTAAATGCCCTGATTTTCAAACTAACTGGTTCTGCAAAGGTACCACTCAGACGGATTCTGAAAAGCTCCAAGGTATTTACTTCTAGCTCATTTTCCTATTGCCAAGATATAGCCTTTTTAGTGCAACCAAAAGTAAGAGCTGCTGTTGTCACTGCCTTCTAGGGGAAGAATAAATAGGTACGTAAATATTGACAAGAATCAAGACATGGTTAAGGACACACGGCTGCCCATTTAAAAAATGAATAAAGGAGAATCAATTTTGTGTTCTTTGGCAGGTCTGAGAATGCCACCTTCCCCTTTTTCACACCCTCAAAATTAGTCAGTCTTGGTTTTCCACTGCAATTCCAATTGGCAACTAGTTGAGTGCAGAACTAGGAACAGGTCGGAGCAAAGAAACATCTCATGTTTGTTTCACTGAGTGAGGACAGAACAGGAGGGTTCATTTCTCCTAGCTTCTCTTGAGGAAGTAGAAATCACTTGAATTAATACCAGTTAAGTGTTTTCCTGTTTTCAAGAATACTTTTGCAAACATAACTACTCAAACCTCTCTGCTTTACTCAGATTCTTCTGGAAAACAAAAACATTTGATTAAACATCTCCTTTTCTGTAAACCCTTGAAAATTACTTTGAACTAACAACTTTTAGAAGGGATAAGCTACTGAATGAAGCTGCTGGGAATTTCTGATTTCCAATTCCCCACTTCTTTTCAGGAGGGCAATATGATTTTCTAGTACTACATGAACTCTTACAGCTTATAATTCTATGGCTTTTTAAACAGACCATTCCTTCACCTTCAAAAGTTTAAAAAGAAATCAAGTATCCTTATTTGCCCATTGTGTGATGTTCTCCTTCTGCAGATCTCAGGAGAAAGTTTTTGTCTTGCTATTTCATCAAAGATTAAATGCATCCAACCCATTTGGCTTTTGCAAGACTTGTTATCTCTGGAAGCTATATATAGCCTAGGTCCCTTACCTCTTATTTTTGAAGCACGCACACACCATTATGCCTTTTTTTTAATATCTATGAAGGAACGTTGTTGGTTTTATTTTTACAGGGTTCTGAATTCCAAGGTTACTTATTGCCATTTCTTCTGCAAAGTACTTCTCTTCCACACTGACAGATTAAAAACTACTTTCCAAAGCACTTTCTTCCTAGACCATGATCAACCCATAAGGCAGCAATGGCTCAAGAGCAATTGTTTTTTCATTAACTAAAAGAAAATACGCATGATATCTGATCAGGCCCAAATCAGTTTGAGTACTTAAAGAACACTGACTGAACCCAAGTTATTATTAATGCTCCTGGCAGGCAGAGACAGGGAAGAAACATTAAAAAAATTTAAAAAGGAGGCACTGAAGAAGAAGTTACAGTCTTTCTCCTCTTCTGGTCAAAGACAGAAACATTCCTTTATAGCTCCTTTGTTAAGTATGTTGCTCTTGTGAGTATTTTAAAAACATTTAAAACAAGGCATTTCTTATTTTGTCACACATCCTCCCTCAAGAAAGGTGTGAACAGGTGTTAGACATAAGATATTCATGTTATTGAACATCCTACCAGAAAATGCTCAAGTTACTATAATAAGCATAGTATTAAAAAATTTACATAGAGTCGTCTTTCATCACTGCTTTTAAAGGAATGTTTTAAGTTCTGAATAGAGTATCTGTAGCACTTTAACTACACCTGAACACTTTTCAGAAAATTGGAAGCAAAGTCAATTTCCTGTTCAAGGATTCAAGCTTACCATCCACTATAAATTACCCAAAGTTTCTGTACTTCATAACATTAAGAGCAGCGAATGACCTAAACCTTTGTACAACAGCTAGCACATCTGGACCCTCATTTTTACTGAGATCTTCAGAAGTACTCATGACATGAACATATGCTGTTAACAATCTCCCATTAATGCATTTTTACACAGCTTATGCTGGCTGGTTAAACCCCCTAACAATTTAAGAGGCATGGCATCAGCACAGCACAACAATAATAATACCTGCACTGCTTGGTTCAAAGATAGCTTGAGTATCACCAGCAGCCTGGAACTGAGGAATGCTGGTGCCATGCTCAGAGCACCTCTCTCAGGCTCACACAAACAGTGTAGCATTGCTCTACAGCTGATATGGGGCAGTGGCACTCAGTTCTGCCCAGCGAGGACAATCAACTCATTCAGAGAACTTGCACAACAAATTGTCCCACACAGAACAGCTATCAGGCATTCAATGCCTTTTCATCCTAGAGGAGAGAAAAGTATTTTGGCAGATAAATACTTTTTAAGCAATTATGTTGGAATTCAAAGCACACTCTTCAGCACCGGCAATATCTTGAAGCAGTGAAAGGTTTCAGAAGATCTATTTACAAACAAAAGATTAAAGCTCCTTCTGTCTGGTATGGGGTGGGGGTGGGAATCAATGAAAGGATCAAATAGGACACAGCCTGAACATAAAGCTTGCTTCAAAACAGGCATGCCCTCACTGCAATTTATTAAGGAGAAATAAAGCTATCTGTTTTTTCCAGATTTCAGATATGAATCCTAAACACAGATCTCACACTCTGGAATCTACAGATCCATCACCTTAACAAACCTCAACATACCTTCCCAAAAGCCTGCTAGATTCTGCTGGAAAGCGTTAAGATTTGCCATAGGAAAAAGAGGGGGGGGGGGGAAAAAATGCGCGCACACACCCCCCCCCCCCCACCAAACAACCCCACAACCAAACCAAGACACATGTTATGAAGTGATGGAGATTTTCTGCTTGGGCTTCTGTCAAGGATATTTCCTATGTCTGCTGCAATCCCTGACATACTGAACTACTACTTAGCTCTTAAGAGATCTGGGTCTGCTTAAAGTTCAGTTAAAGTTCATCTGGTAGCTTCATCAGCCTGCTCCTCTGGCAAGTTTTCTTGGTATCCACAGCAGAAAATACAAAAAGCTTGCTATGATAAGGCTTTTTTTTTTTTTTTTAATTAAAAAAATTACTAAACCAAAAGAGATGTAGAGAGGGCACTAAGAAAATTCCATTACATCTATATTCTGTGGAGACAATTTTTTCCTAAGACTCAAAGTAAAAGTTTGGTTATCTTATTAGCTATTTGTGGAAGACCATGGTCTCAAACCAGTTAACAAAGAAATGTAATGAACCCACTTGCATGCAGCATTTCCGCATGAGTAGGCAAAGTTCTTGCATCTTCAATCCCTATTCAAATTAATATTCAACTGGGAACACGTGGACAGCATTTGTCATCTTCCCTGTCTTCCCACTGCAAATATCCAAGTTCCATGATCAAAAAAGTTAAATACCTCTTTATATGATCACCCACTTCCCAGACTTTCAGCGTGTATAGTTTTAAGAACACTGAGGTGAAGTCCAGTTTTCAGATACTGTCCAAGTAGCACTTGAATTTTTCTCTACTTAACTGGGAAGTTCTATCTTTTGCAGAGAGGAAGAGGGAAGACTGCTGGAGCAATAAGAAAACAAAGTACATTTACAACCATGTGTGACTTGTCTGACACAAATCAGTCTTGACACTGCCCAGAAGAAGGGCTACAAATTGATAAACACTTGTTAAGCATCACGGCCCATTAACCCCCTGCGCTCATCTAGCTGTTGGCTTTCACTGTGCAACTCCTTAGAGCAGGTTCCCTTCTCCAAGAATACAAATTGCTCAAGATTAATTACTACTATGCACTGTAAGCAATTATGACAAGAGAAACTAGGCTATGGAATGCAACTAAATCTAACTTGAGAAGTAAGAAGGGAGAATGTGTGGGGACAAACCGTGATCTGTAGCAACACCATACAGGAAAGGCCTAAAAATGTTCTTTTAATATATATATTAAAAAAAAGAAGATTATTATCACAGGGGTGGCTGGCTTGCAGGTGGGGTTGGACAATCTTTGTACACCATACGTATGAATTAACCAGTTATTTCTAAACCTATCTGAAGCCTTCAAAAGGACAGACATACTAACCTTCCCGTTTTCTGGCCCATTGCCTTAGTGGCCTATCATGTACTCAGAACAACAGCTTTCTCCACTTCTGGCTGCAACAAGTACATTACAAGCATATAGGAATTTATCTAACTTTTTATAGCATTAAAATTAAAAAAAAAAAGACATGCTGAAAACTTGCAGTACAGGTGTTTCAGTAAATACACTGAAATGAGAAGACAAATTAATCACGTATGTAACACCTGGGCCTAATATAAACTATTAAAAACAGTATTTCTACTAGCAGAGAAGATTTAAATGATTCTGGATTTAACTGAGTCAATCTCAGCAACAGTTTTTAAACACACCACTTTGCACAGCACCTCAGGTTTTGCTGCTTTGATCACTAATATATTGTTAGAACAGGCAGTTTATCCACTCCATTAGAACACCACACTCATCACAGTAGTGGCCAGAGAATATATACTTTAGTTTCTGATTTTATCCATTACAAATGGTACAAAAATTACCATACCACTCAGACTTACCAGCCTTAACAGTTACCAATGGATAAAAGAGCAAAAACTTAACACAGATCAGGTTAAACTTATTTTTAGTCAGCATAAAGAATTTTCAGTCTCTTCTTCATAAATACAATAATGCTGGAATTTGAAATTTATTTAGCCTACAGTGATTGAATTCTTCACAGGGACAGGAACAGAGGCATTACTTAGTGTTGTTCACTCTGCAATAGAGCATTACCTCTTTATCCTCTATTTTGTTGCTATGGAAGCAACACGAAGGTATTTAGAATACCTTAAGGATATAAACAGATATTGAAGAATCATCAAATCCAAGCAGCTATTTAAGGGAGGAAATGGGACACACAGCCAAATGAACAACTTGAAATATTCCACTTAACACCTAATTACCTGCTAGAACAAAATACACATGCTATTCTAGCCCCATGACGTGATTTTCTATATGAAATATGAGAAGAATCATGAAAAAATACAGGTAATAAACACAGTAACAATTACTAATTTCATGGGTTTCTTTTGTTTCAACAGTGCTATGCAAGTCTAATTTAGCAATTTTCCTCGCTTTTGAAAGTGCGAGGAATAATCCACAGCTGAATGTAACTGTTAGCTTCTGAGGTACACCCTGTAGAGGAGCTGGTGCTCTAGGCACTAGCTTAATTTTTGCTTAGACCAAAGTTCATCAGATCTCTCAGCAAGAAACTTGCAACACTTTCTTGTCTAGAAATTATTTCTGTTGTACTAACATAAATGGAATACTCAAGCCATGCTCATCACAGATGTTTCCCAGTGAGATCAATACTACATATGGTATCAAACAAACCATCTATCCTGGGTCAATACATCAAATTTTAGTTATAACTCAAACTCATTCGATGAGCAGCTACGTATAGTAACAGTCACAAAACAGTTTTTATCAAAATACTGTTAAAAACTTTCTGGTTAATGACCCCCTTAATTTTCAATGGTGATAAAATGAGATTTTACAACATCCTCTGGCTAGGAAAAGGCATCTGAAGCAGTTAATCAAAATATGGGGTTCCATCCCCCCCTTTCTATTTTACTGTGTAACATTCACTGCTGCTTCTTCAGATCCCAGCACCAGAAGAACAGCACACATGCATATGGTAACCCAGGGAGGGGCCAGCAGCCATACACTAAAGGGGAAACCTCAGCCCATGGATGTAACCACAAGGGGTGCATCCTGCTCACTCTCCTGCAGATGCTGGGAAGCAGCACTGAAAGGTGATATTCTCACACTTTGAATAAGCTAAAGGTAGGAAGTACACTTCCCAGAAGAGCCTTTCAAGCCTACAGCTGTCAAGGACCCTAGTAGGGACAATGTCAGGCTGGACAAAACCACACTTCAGTTTCCATTGCTTTTCCTTTTCTCTTACTGGTCTATGAAGGAATTCACAACTGTGGGGCAGGACATTCTTGCCCTCCATGCTTTGTCCTCAGTCCTCCCTACCCAACCCTGTGACACGGCTTGAAAGTCACTCCTGTGAGCTCTCAGTTCCTCCCATTTAGGACCATTGAGCAAGCCCTCGTTTTTCCCACCCACAGGGTTTAGTTTTGGTCCTCCTGCACTGAAGGGCTGTGCGAGCATCACTGATCCTTCCCTGGAAGAAGGATTCCAGCAACGGGTAGAGGAGTGAACGTGGCTTAAGCATAATACCATGACAAGCCTGAAAGGCTTAATTTTGAGCCAGATGGAGCAGCAAAGGAAAAACAGTATCCTGGACTTCACTGCTCTTTCCCAGCTTCTTTGAGGGTAAGTTACTGTATGACAGTAGTTTCACTTGCTTTCACAAAATGATAGAAAAGCAGCAACAGGAACCCGGTAAAAACCTCATCCAAGTAATGGGAGTGAAAAGAAATAAAAGTAGCAAGAGAAACCAAATGTTCCCTATTCTCCTCAACCACAGATGGTAAGGACTGGGGTCCAATGACCTGTATCAAGCTCCACATGCACACACAGGGAAATGAAAATTGTGAAGAGAATTACTGAAAATGCCTTAAGATCCAGTGAAATGAGTCTGGTAGAAAGTGGTAGCAATAACCGCCCACGAAGGAGGAAGGATACTGTAGTCAGGATTTCACTTTATGAAAAGAAAAAACTCATCCATTAAGGAAATGTGAACACTACTCAAACCATTACTCAGTTGTTGAAGATATTACCCTGACTGGCCAGCAACCACAGTACCGAAATGAAAATTAAAAAATAATTTTAAAAAAAGTCACAGCCAAAATTTGTTTCCAATTAAATTACTTCAGGTGTCATCAAAAAAAAAAAAAAGGAGTATCTCTGTTTCACTATGCAGATCAAGTAAAACGACAGTGAAACAGCTGATTTTACAGACAGACAGCTCCATTTTGAATGGAACTTTTCTTTTTTGCAATTCAAATATCCTGGTTAATTTTAAAGAAGTCTCCACATCTTTCCTCTCTACAGGGAACAGTTGAGGGAAAATACAATTGGACTAGACGTGCAGCCAAGATTTTTTCAAGCAGTATAAGAGAAGATCACCCAATTCGTAACTGTAATTCAAGAAACAACTAAGCTTATTTATGGAAAAAATGCATCAGTAAAGTGCAATCGTACTACCATAAGACTTCACACGTAAAAAAAACCATAGTGCAGGCTATATATTAACAAAATCCACAGCCTTACCAGTCAATAACAATTCTTCTTTGATTTGTATTTCATGAAGCAATTTGATCAAATGGACAGATGTAGAGATGAGACCCAAGTTCCTATTATTAAATTGGGAAAAAAAAAAATCATAAATTACTTGAACGAAATACACTCGAATAAAGTGAAAAGGCTCTTCACTGAAGTTAACAGCAAGCCTTTAAGATCTTCAGAAACTCTGAAATAAAAAGCAATTTCTCCTACTTAACTGTGCCTGACTATCAGTACCCACACTACTATCACAAGCAAATCAAACAGGTTTACTGCATCAGCCTGCATACTAACAATTTTGGACAGTTTCAGAGCAAAGTATCCTTTCCTCTCTTTTTCTATTCTCCTAAATCAGATGTTAAAAAATAGCAGGTTATTCCTGTAATTTAAACAGTTTTATTTGTGTTAAAACTTTGACACTTGACTGAACACTTGAACTTCAAATAAAGCAATGTACATTACTTAGTATAAAATTTGAGAATTTTTAATACCAAAGTGATTAGTGACAGCCACCAAACAAAACAACAGCTCCAGTTCAAAGGGAAACATACAAAACCCTTAGAGGGAAGCAGGGAAGGTCAAGTAATCATTTATCCTTCCTCCAATAAAAAGGAATCATAGGTAGAATCTCAGAATGATTTGGCTTGTAAGGGACCTTTAAAGATCATCTCGTCCAATCCCTCCACCATGGGCAGGGACATCTTCCACTACAAGTAGCTGAAAGCCCCATCCAGCCTGACCTTGAACACTTTCCCAGGTCTGGAAAAACAGAGTGATAGTGAAGACAAACCAGTGAAGTGGAGCCATTTGGAATCAAAAACACAAAAATAATTCTACAACCAAAGATCAGCAATCCTGGAGGTAGACAACATATGTGCCAGGATGTGCATGCAACAGGAGCATTGAAGGAAAATTAAAGAATACAGTATAAGTAGATGACGTTTTCAGCTTTTAACTCTTTAAGTAGTTTTGTACTTTAGTAGTCAAGCTTTTTGAGAAGAGATTAGCCAAAATAGAGCAGGTGAAACTTCAGAATATAGCAATACCATCTCTACCAAACCCCCCCACACATGCATGAGTTACTTTATAAAATATCATAGTATCACATGTGAATCCTAAATAATTGGAGTAATGTTTTCTGCAGATATTTTCTAAACAAACACATACTCCTTCTCATTAAGTTCTAGCATAGAAGAGACGCCAAAGATAGATTTATAAATATATAATACACACATGAACACTGGTATACATACAATCTATTAAAACATTTCCCATCCCTTCAGACCCCAAATTTCTTCCCAGCATACAAAACAGAAAAACTGACCCTGGAAGGAATAAAGCTTCATGTTCCCCAGTAGTTTAAAAGCTGGTACACAATCAATGTGTTTACAATCTTGGCATTCTTTCTTATCATAGAATCATCTGGTTAGAAGAGACCTTTAAGATCGAGTCCAACCATTCACCCATTCATCACTGTCAGGGTCCCTAAACCATGTCCATCACCACCACATCTACATGTCTTTTAAACACTTCCAGGGATGGGGACTCCACCACCTCCCTGGGCAGCCTGGTCCAATGTTTCACAACCATCTCTGTAAAGAAGTTCTTCCTGATATCTAACCTAGATCTCCCTTGGAGCAACTTAAGGCCTTTTCCTCTCGTCCTGTCACTTGTCACATGGGAGAAGAGACCAACCCCCACCTCACTATAACCTCCTTTCAGGTAGTTGTACAGAGCAATAAGGTCTCCCCTCAGCCTCTTTTTCTCCAGGCTAAACAACCCCAGTTCCCTTAGCCGCTCCTCATAAGACTTGCTCTCCAGACCCTTCTCCAGCTTTGCTGGTGAACTCAACATCTGAACTCAACATCCTCTCAAGCACCAAAATGTCCTTCTTGAAGTGAGAGGCCCAAAACTGGACACAGTACTCAAGGCGTGGCCTCACCAGTGCAGAATACAGGGGAACAATCACTTCCGTGCTCCTGCTGGTCACACTATTTCTGATACAAGCCAGGATGCTGTTGGCCTTCTTGGCCCCCTGGGCACACTGCTGGGTCATATTCAATCGGCTGTCGACCAATACCCCCATTTTGATTTTAATTGAACAATTTGTATTTTGAGGGTTTTTTTGGAATTCTGAATGTTGAACACTTCAAACCAACATCAAAGGCACATAACTTTCATTCCATTCACATCTTTTGATCACTCAGGACATTCAATTCCTGAACGAGTTGTGCATTTGCAACCTTTTAAAATCAGCACGAACATATGGCTAATACACAGCTGGCTCAAAGCACCCATTGCAGTATTAAAAGGAGCATAAATTGTTATGCTGCTACAAAGCCAAAACAGTATCTGATGAGTGACCCACTGGGTCCTTCACTGTTAGAAATGTGGTCAGGACTTTCTATACACACAGGCCTACCCCCTCCTGCAGTCTAAACGAAAGTACAATAATTAGCATCCAGCTTCCTAAATGAGCAAGACTATGCTGTCTAGTGAGGGCAAGTATGCAGCATAAACATAACCAGTGCAGAGCACATTTTTATTCAGAAGCAGGTTGGACATTCGAATTCCATTAGAAAGTGAAAACTGGTGAATTCAGATATCTGTAACTAGGTTGTACTTGTCATGCTACTGAAAAAGGCAATCCTACCAACAACCAGCCACGTAATTCTGTGCCCCCTGTTTTGTTAACATGAGTAACTACAGAGGTACAGAAGTTACAGTAAGGAACCCAGGCTGGCTGAACATCCACCTACCAAAATTTATAAACAAGCACACAAATTTTCTGTCAGATCAGTTCCTTGACCCATGACATGATCACGACTGCTAGCCCTGCCAGGAACAAAAAGGTAAGAGCCTGAACTCAGATTCACCTTATTCTAAAAGTAATGCCTTCCATGAAAAGTCCTGCAACTTCTGCGGCAGTAACAAAATTTTGCCCCAGCAAAGAAGTTGTGACTTTGTGTCATGTCAAAATTATATCTAGTTCAATAAACTCTGCAACAATTCTTCATGATCTAACAAACATGTAACAGATTTCAGGGTTTTGTTTTGGTTTTTTCCAGTTGGTTGGGTTTGGGTTCTTGGGGGGGGGGGGTGGTGGTATATTTGTTATTGTTTTGGAACTTGTTCTTCTTTTTTTAAAAAAAAAAAAAAACCCAGTAGGTAGACTATCAGCATTCCAGTAACTATAGCTGGCTGTATCCCAACCTCCCCTCAGCCCTGCAAGAGACACAGGCACCAAAAAAAAAAAGAGGCAGGCTGACTTCTTATTATCCATTAATATTAGTTTACGCGTATAAGTATCAGGGTTGACTTACACAATTCTACATTAAATCTGTCTGGCACTCATGGAAAAGTATAATGTACCTTAAACATACTAATCCTGTAACTGATAATTAAGACTATTTACTTATTCATTATGATCAAAAAAGCTAAAAAATGAAAGAGAAAAAAAGGATAGTTCTTCAGTTAGACTTCCAAAAGGCTTATATTATTTGCACAATCAACTCATACTAAGGACACAAACACTCTGTTCTATTATTCAGCAGTGCCCCAAACTCTGACCTACAAATAGTCAGCTATTTTTGTTTCTTGCATACTTCATTTCAAGTGATTGCATCCAACAGGAAATACCAGTTAATAAATCAACTAAGAGAGCAGTGTAAAATAAGAATCCCTATATAAAGCCACACAAACATCAGAAGGTTATATTTTTGTATGGGTTAAAACGGATCATAACTATACCTCATGACATGTTGATTCTTGGCACACTCCACACAGGCATTCCTCAGACATCTGAAACACTCTGCTATGAGCAGCAGGCAGGTGTCTAGATCCACCAATTCACAGGAGTCCTTACAGGCCTGCTCAATTTCACTTGAGGCACTCATCAGGATTTCCAGGAGATCCCGAAATATACTTTCATTTGCCATTTCTCTGAAATAAATAAATTTTTAGTGAACAAAAAAAATACACTGATATCAAAAAGCCTGTATTATGACAATTACACTTCTTATTGTAAACCCAAAGACGTTTCTGCAAAAATCTATCCATAGTACACAAGGTTTTTCAAGCAGAAGGAGCAAAATATATCCACACAATCATTCCATCAGCTTTTTCTGAAAAGGGGCTGTGAGAGACCTGTGTTGCCTTAGTATTCCTGACAGCTTTCCAATGGCTCTTAGGAATCTTAATTTTAAAAAGTCTTCCTGATGCACATAGCTAGCACGTTTATACATGATGCTGCACATTGGTTTTAGGAATTGCCTTAATCAATGAACACAGTTTAGATGTCCAGTACTAGATGTTTCAGAAGGTATAAAAAGCTCCATTAGAAAATACCCTGCCACAAATTTCACCAGAGGGAGAAAGAGAAGTCATGAAGAAAGCATTCTGAAGCATGCAAATCAAAGACAAGGGAGAAAATAAACTACTTCAGCAGACAACTACCCCAATACAAAAAAATGCCACTTCTTACAATATCAAAACCAAGGAAAACAACACTACAAACCATAAGCATATAGACAGATACTATATGAATGGATGAGAGAGCTGATGTTGCTGCACCACAGAGATTCACCAGACTCCCCAGGACCAACATGCACATCTGCAGATGATCTATCATGCAGATATGAAGAACATTTTCAAACTACAGCTATTCAAATACTCTCTTCCCTGATTTTACGTTCATAAAGGAGATGAGGGCAACACATTAGAAACACTGCTAACTCCGTTTTGATACTACGTGCTGTTTATGGCATTGCTACAGGAAAGTTCAATAAATTTGTTCACTTCTGACCAGGGTCAAAAAAGGAAATCCAGACACAGCTTTCTTAAACCTTAAACACTTGTCCTGTACTCAAGATCAAACAAAGTTAGGATCTGAGATAAAGCTGAGAACTGCCTCCAAAATTATGAACAGAAGAAATTGAGATGAAGCAGAAAGTAATATTAAGCAAAATATGTTCACAGAGAAAACTCTTCCTAAAGGAGACTTTTAAAAATTCTTGATTAATCATTAGTGAATAATACAGTATTATCTTTGTTCTGCTGCTTGCTCAAATGTCTAAATATTGGCACAATTAGAAATTCTACCTACTGTTTATAAGTGACTACATGTCCATAAACCAAACCACAGAATCACAGAATCGTCCCTTAAGATCATCAAATCCATCCGTTAACCTAACACCGCCAACTCCACCACTAGACCATCTCCCTAAGCTCAATGTCTACACATCCTATCTGTAACACCCTTAGACATGTATTTCCTACCTCTGCTCCTGCCCTGTTCTTTTTTCTAGACAAAACAAAACTAACTCTCAACTTTACTCACAGTTCCTGTTTTCTAAGCCTCTTATCACTCTTGTTGTTCCAACAGGGACACTGCCATGTTTGTCTGCATTTTAGTGACAGTACAGAGTATCCAATATTGAGGTCTGTTAGGGCGTGGGCAAACTTACAGTAAAGTGTTCTCCCTTCTTTGTAAGAAATACAACAACATACACAAATATCATTAAACTACTACAGTATTAGATTTCAGATCTTTGGGAAGTATGTATTTTATTCTACAACCTCACAGCTGATCAAGATTAATACACTTACACAATCTCCATTGACACCAAAACATTAAAAAAGCCACCACAGCATCACTAAGAATTATCAGGGGAGGGAAGCTACATTTTACAATGGTGTAACGCTGAGGGGAAAATACCAAAGTGGTACAACAAAAGATCAAAAGCAGAGCTGTCCCTCAGTGAAAGAAAACTGCGGAGCTTATATAACCAGAAAGATTTGGAATTTGTTTTGGTTTTTTGTTAAGACATAATAAAAGACATTCATGGGACTTTGACCTTCGACTTAGAAGAAGTGGTGCAGCTCCTGCTGCTTCATGACAGGCATGAATGCCAAAAGAAGATTCAGTGGCTGATGTAGCACTGTACACATGGTAACACATCCAGACCCAAGTTTTGCTAAACATCACAAGAGCTGCAGTCTGGTAAAGGAGGACCCAGCCAGGTCCTGTCCCAAAGACACAAAAGCCATGTTTTTTCTATTTAGTGAAGATGCCATACAGAACCCTTAGCTATTAGTCAGCTGAGTTTTTAAACACTAAAATTTTTCTAAAATAGGAAAACTCTCAGACCTAATGCAGTTTCCTTTACATTTACCTATGCCATGTGTTGGGATTATCATATCAAACTAGTCCGTTCCTGTCCCAACTTCAAAATGCAGAAATCAGTGGTCAGTGCAAGACACCTACAACTGTACAACATTCAATAGCTTTAAATTGGTAAAAAAGCTGCCAAGTATTCTCATGTGCATTCTTGTGACTCCACGGGTAAAAAGACACCCTCAAGTTATTCTCATCCTAGAAAAGTTTCTATTCTCATTACAGAGGTATGCAGCAGAACAGAAGTTTTAGTCAGATACTGGATCACAAGCATACTAGGATGTTGTGACAACTTTTCTCTTAATATTAGATTGAAAGTTAAAAAAAAACTAAGAGTGTAGAAATTTCCAGTAAAATACAAAGATTAAACTCTTGCACGTCCTAACAGAGCAAGTGTGAGGTACACAAGGAAGTGTCAGTACTCACTGTGAATGTGGAAATAGATGTGGATCTTTATACACCACTGAGGAGAGACAGAACTCCGTATCTCTCCCTTGCACACTATGAAAGAAAATTAACACGCTCAAGCCAGATCTTTCTGAGCAGAAATCACATCTCTTCCTACAAACAAGAAAGTCTATGTGAACAAGTAAAAGTCATTCCAAACAAACAAGGAATGACTTAAAGGCTGGTTGGTAAAGCAGGATTCTATTCAAGGTAAATTTAAATGCAACTCTTGTACTGAGGCATTTATACATCTTTGCAATTTGAGTGCGTACTACAAGGGAATTTTAATAAAAATCATCCTTCTGCACAAAACCCAAAATTCTCAAGTTAGTAAGAAAGGCAAGAAGTATTTAGCTAACATTAAGAAATCAGTCAAGAGTGATTTCAGGTAACTGTTCTACAGCAATGCTTACAACCATTTAAAAAAAAAAAAAAAATTCCAGCAGTACCACAAAGATTCACACACAGACAAAAATAGCAGCTACAAGTATTGAAAATGTGTTTTTGAAAAGAAAAATATTTTCCTTCCATAACCTTTTCCCTAATCTTTAAATATTAATCAATAAAACTAGCAAAGAGCCTGATAAGTAGCTTCTAGATTAAAAAATACCTTCTATTATAAACAGGCCTTGAAGTTTATTCAGAACTGTTCTGTGGATATTCCACAAACTTCTGTTTTCTGTGTTGTTGCCCAAGACAGAATCTTCACAATTTGCTACTGCTACCTGTCCTTAATTTCAGCATCAAGTATTCTGCAGGAATGCAAAAGGAAGCAGAAGCAAAGGGTACAGCAGCCCTGCTCTCAGACAAGGAAGACATGCACAATTTCTTGTTAAGTCAAAACAAAGAGTCAGAATTCATGTATTCATGCCAAAAGGAAGATTACTGACACTCCTTGTAAGACCTAAGTGCTTGATTGTTAAAGGAACTGTACAACACCCTAGTGAACACAGAGTTAAAAACCTTAATGCAATCCTGTTCAAAACACCATAGCTCCAAAAATCAATGAATTAGTCATGACATGAATTATGCAAACAATTCAGAAGTTTGCAATTCTGTATTTAAACACTATGTTTTAGGTACTTAGACAATTCTACTCCTGTAAGCAGAGTCCCTAAAAAGCCTTGAAAGCATTTGTCTTCACAATATTCCTGGTAATAGAATAAAGCCATTTTCTTCCTTTTGTAGATTAGTAATGGAAGCATAAAGAAATCAAGCTATCTGCTCAAACACACTGGAAGTCTGGACTAAAGCACACGGCTGAATTCAAGTCTCCCAAATACCACACCATGGTCTTGTAGTTGGGGCCTTATTTCCTCACCTTACTTGCTTCTGAATTACAGACCACTAGAACTCACAATTTTTAATAATTTTGTTTTCACAAGCACTGAACAATTACATAATAACAAAAGAATTGTCACTAAATATCACAAGTCCAAATACCAAACAGCCATTGAGTTGTGTCTTCTGGTTCAACAGCACCAACATCAATATTTTCTACAGTTGGCAAATTTATTGCCAGAGTTCCATTCAGATCCACTCTGTCACATTCTATATGAAGTAACCTATCACTACAGTTTTGTCCCTCTGGAAGGGCTATTACATTGTCTCTCTTCCAGTTCACCTTCTTACGCAAAACTTGGCTGTTTTGGGGAATAGCTACTCTTCTGTCAAACACACTGGCAGACGCTTCAGGGAGAAAGGCAAGAAACAGGCAGAGAGAATATCAGCATGTAAGCCCAAGACTTGCCCAGGTCCTCCTCTCTTCCTAGAGAAATTGAGATGAATACCAGAAGGTCTTCTGTACACACAAAGAGCACATGACAATATTTGTAATTACATCTCTCCCCTCCCCCCAACCTTTAATAGCATTTGGGACTTGACTAAAAAAAAAACCACAAAAAGCAAATCACCACCACAATTTTACGCTAAATTAAAAAGTTTGATTGTTTTCATTCTTCGGTGTAATAACAAGCTGCTGTTAGGAGTGAGCACAGACTTCCCACCAACCTATGCTTCCTCCCACCTTTCAGGAGGTGTGAAAACCATTACTCTAAGGCCAGTCACGCAGCTGAACCTCTGCATGCCCAACCTTGCCAAAGCCAACAGTGTGGTATAGCACAGGCCCCCCCAAACCTTACAATGCTCCAGAACAGCCCCTTGCTTTCTCCAGTAACCCCATCCTTTCTTTCTCTACCTTAAAGCTACCAAGGGCCATCGAACCTTTCCTCCCACTGAAGCCACCAACACCCCACAGCACTTGCCCTCAGTCACCACCCTCAACCCAAGGCCTTGGCCTCACAGGCATGAAACCGCCCAGCAAGGCCTCGCAGAGGCACATCTTACCCATTTCTAACCACCCTGCAGGGCTCACCGTGGCTTTCTGCCTCACAGCAGCTACTCTCACGCCTACAACACACCTGAGCGTACCTGCCTCGGAGGGCAACTGTTGCCCTCTGCAACTGGGAGACGCAAAACTTTCCTCCCTGCCCTGGGCCTGTCACGGACACAACGACAAAAGCAGACTGCCAGCTCCTCAAAAGACTACTTGGGAAGGGAGAAGCGAAGGGTCAGTTCACCCACCTCCTTCCCCCACTGGCCCCGGGCCCCACAGGTGACGCCGTCTGCCCCGGAGAAGGGGGCAGAAATTTCACAGCAGGGACGGCGGTACCTGGCCGCCCCTCTGTGGGCACTCAGGGTCTCTTTCTCTGCGGAGCCTTCGGCTCGCAGCCGACACCCCGAGGGGGCAGGACTGCGCTCGGAGCAGAAGCGAGCCCTGCCCGCCAACACACAGACCACCCCAACCAGCCGGCAGCACCGGTCCCTGCGGCCGGAGCTCGCTCCCTCCCCCGGCCCACGTGGCCACGGGCGGCCCCTCCTCCCCGCTACCTGGGCTGCGCCTCCCGGAACAGGCCTGCCAGCGCCCGCACGCTTTCCAGGCGGGCCTCCGGCGCGGCCGCCACCGCGCCCCTCAGCTGCGCCGCCGCAGCAGGCAACGCTCCCGCCGCCGCCGCCATCCCTTCCTTTGCCCAGGCGCGGCCCCAGCTCCGCCCCCCGCCGCGCAGAAATGGCGGCGGCGCGGCGCGGCGCGGCCCAGCCCCGGCGGACGGGCGGTGCGCCTGGCAGGGCCGGCCCAGGGCCCGGCGGGAAAATGGCGGCACGGCCTGTGGGGGCGCGCGCGGGCGGGCAGCCATCGGCGCCGCGGCCCGCATGGGTGCAGGGGCCGTAATCCCGTGCGTGTTGTCCCGTGAAAGAGCTAACCGTGGGGACAGCCCTTGGTCCCGTCTCCTGCGCGGCGGCGCTCGGCCCGCCCCGGCTCTCACGGACCGCGGGGAGCAAGGCTGGCTGCGCGGGGCAGACCTGGCGTCCGGTCCTTCTCCTGCCGTCCCCTTTTGGAGGTGCGTGCCTGTAAATGGTCCGAATAAATTTTTCAGCGTGTTCTAAACGTGTGTGTGAAAAGTTAACGTACATACATTGAAGAGAAAACCCAAGCTTCCCGTGGATAAAAAGACTTAATTGTGACCGAATACTATGGAAAGCTTCATTGAACTGGAACTAAAGCCAATTGACCGAAGATACTTGCAGGAACCTGAAAGCAGTACCTCCAACAGAAAGCGGACGGCAGAAAAACCCACCCGTGATTAATTCGTCCCCTCTGTCGCCTTCCTCTGCGTTTGCCCAGGCGCCCCTGGCACCTGGGGCCGTGGAAGCCGTGCCTGGCGCCGCGGGGAGCAGAGGGGCCTCACTGCCTTCCCCACACTAGCCACTCCACAGCTGGTGTGGGAAGGATGTATCCCTTTTCCCGAAACAAACCTGCGTGTCTTGGGTTACCAGTGGGAAGTGCCATTTCCAGGCCTCCTCCTGGTAATTATTGTGTTACTAATGCACAACCAACCAGTTCTTGGCATCTCTGTGGTAGAAACAGCTTCGAGTAACAAGTAGAAATTAAGTGAAGAATGCTGGACAAGACCCCTTGCAATCATGCAAGTTCTTCCTTCTAATAGTTCCTATCACTTCTGAGAAGTTTCCGTTCATTAATAAAGAGTAATTCGTTTCAATTGAAATTAAACTGGAGACGAAGAATAGTGAAGCATCGGAACTGTCCTGGCTGGGGCTGAGTGTGTTGTGCCCAACAGCAATGACTCTGGGCAAGATACGGCTACACAACGCAACAACATTGTTCTGCATGCTCTTGCTGACCACTGATTCCGTAGGTCCAGGCGATTGGCAGATCACAACTTCAGTGAAGGAGGTAATAAAATACATTAAAATCGAACGAGCTAATCACAGGTGCTCTGTGAAAATTACCTGCGAATATATAATTATCTATTTGTTTGTATCCTGCCCTGTTTGGGAAGGGATGTAGTTTGCCCAGCAGTCCAATTTAACTCACTGGCTTCATCTTTTAGCTGACATTTTGCCTGTCTTTTGTCAAACACGTCTTGTAAGCAACCATTTTTTCATTTACCCCATATAAACGTATCTGTTCAGGGATTTTTTTAAAAACACCTCCTGTTTTAAGGTGACCATTAAGCAGCTTTTACTCCATTAGCTATGCAGATTTTTGGTGTAGCGTACTGATAAGCTACGTTGCAAAATATTTCGGATGAAATAGCTGAAAATATAGACTAGACCATAGATGTCCAAGACGTAAGTACAGGGATGCATTGGTCCTCTAATTCAAACTAGTACATTTTTAAGGCTCCAACTTAACCTCAGCTGACATAAAGGAAGACCGTAGTAACTCATGCTCACCCTGGGGCAAGGTTAGATAGCGTACAGCAGCTCTGTGTATAAATATTTTCTTTTTAAGAGCACTTAGAAAGCAATGCAGAACAGAAAAGTCTGTCTTTCTGGCAATCATAAGAGTCCTGATCTTCTTCCAACAATTTCCATGGGCCAGCTTCACCCTGTTTAGACTTGCTCCCTGTTTCATCAAATGCCTCCTCAATCAGTATTATTGATTATTAGTTGTGGATCCTTGTGAAAAAATAGTTTTGCCTGTGTATATGGTAACTTTTTAAATTTTTTTCTGCCTAAAACAGTCACAGCATTTTTTGGTTTTCCTCATTTAAGGCTTTTCGTGCTTTTCATTCTCAACAACGTACTTGAAACCACCTTTATTACATGGCTGTGCAACACTTTGAGATAGGCTTCTCATAAGGGAGTGATGCAGGGTCTCAGGGATATCAACTACAGAATTTAGTCATTTTTACCAGATTACTCACAGATGTTATATCTTGAGCTCATCTGATTTGCCTGATTCTGGCAACAGAGGCAGATCCCTTAAAGATCCAGTTTGTCCTCCAAAGAGCTTACAATCTAAATAAGGTGTATTTTTCTTAGCACAGATTTAGAGAACTGCAAGAAGGGAAACAATCCACCTAAAGCCAACCACTCTATCTGAAAATTAAATTATATGGAACCTATTTTCAAAAGTGCTGCGTCAAATTAAGAGGTAGACCAGTCTTTTGAGGCACTGGAGTTTGAAGTGGGATGCAGAGAAGGAGCCATCTACCCTGAGACTCTGGAGGGAGACAGACAGTTGCCCTGTTTCAGCAAATGCTAGCTCTGCGTTTAGAAGCAAAGCAGGTCAAAGACTTTGAATCCCTTACATCTCAAATGTTGAGAGGTGGCTGCTCCTTCTAATCACAACACATATACTAGCCTTGCCCTTTTTTTTATTAGAGGTAACTTCCAGTCAGAAGATATAATTTGGGCTCTGGAAAAGGTTACCTTACACTGAAGAAGCAAATCCCGCAGCATGTTATATTTCCGGCATAAATATTAGTTTTCTGTCTCCTATTTTGGGCCTGTATTAGATTAAGTATGACTTGGGCCACAGAGCTTTGAAGCCGTAGACCAAAGCTTTTATTTTTGGTCTAGTGTTTAATAGAAACCAGTGAAATTGATTGATACACTTGAAAAATGCTTTTGATTAGCCTTTGTTGCTGAGCAGTGAGCCCCACCGTGGATCCACTGAGCTGTGGAGCACACTGTACCTTCACGTCAGTTCTCAGTTCTCCGTGTACAGCAGGCAAATTACAGTAATTGGCTGAGGAATTCTGAACACCTATGTTAAGACGAGGAGGAGCACAGCTGAGAGGAGATAGCACCATCTTCTTAACCACCAGAGGTGAAACACAGAACAGCTTTTAAGTTTTTTTGGAGGCATTTGAGATCAGTGAAGAATCCATATGAAAAGAATACTGCAGACTAAGATCCTAAGAATAGCTATTGCAGTCTCAAGCCAAGAACACCAAAGGTTATTTGGCTTCGGATGAGATATTACACATGTGTCCGAGGGCCATAAAAGAGCTGTTGAATTTCATGTTGAGATGTATTTATCACTCCTTTGTTATATAATAGCAGAAATAAATGTAATTCTTCAGAAGAAAGAAACCCCTTCATCTGGAAAGAAAGCCTGCAAGGCTCTGGAGGAGGAGTTCGAAGTGGTTGCAGTGTGTTGTGGAAATGAATGGTGTCTTCCAAGAAGTAAATACTTCCAAGAAGCAAATACTTCCAAGAAGTAAGTACAGCTGTCTGCTGTACAGTTGTCAGGCATAGACTCTGTCTATACTCTCGCCTCATTTGTTAGAAGCAGTCTGATTTCCAAAGTTAATGAGGATTTTCATAACTGTCATGTGCCCTTCACAAAGTTTTTATGTGGCGTTTGCATGGAGTGTTTTTGTTGGGATCAGCATTATCATCATCATGTTGGGCAACTGCATGAGCATATGGAAGGACACAATCCTTGCCCTATTCAGCTGGATCAGAGAGATGCCTCTTAGGATATTTGGTACCCAAAGTCTAGTTCCTTCATAACCTGGGGAATTTCATTGTACATAACTTTGACCTCATTCATGTACCAGTTGATTTATACTATGTAGAATTTAACATCACATTTTGGTCTGGCATGGCAGGAAATGCAGCTGAATTGTAAGAAGGCTGGTGCTAAGTCAAAGGAGGCCGTGTGTACACTAACTTACGTATTCCCGCAGTTTTTTGTGTGTAAGGGATGCACAGATTGTTCCACACATCAGCAGAGTACATGTCAGCTCTGGGAGTGTGAACTGGCTCATCACCTCTGCATTTCTCCAGCATTCCACATTTCTTTCTTCTCTGCTTGTCATTACCTTTGCCCTTGGCAACAGCTCCCTCCAAGGACAGAGGGAAAGCTTGTGCTATTTTATCACCCCCTCCCTTTCCCCATCACGACCCATACATGCTGTGCCCTGTGCGGGCTCTGCCCATACCTTCCATGTGTTTCCCAGCTTCATCTGTCCTCCAGCTGAAATACCTCTTGGGCTGCTTGAACTTAGATGCGAGCTGGCCGGACATCCTCCAAAGATCCTAAAGTGCCTTTCTCTGCCTGACTATTCACTGGGCTGCCTTCCTTGCTGCAGCAACTTCTTCCCTCCCGGCTGGTTTGTAGTTGTGACAAGAAGTGATTGCTGTGCTGCGAAGGCACAAGCAAAGCAAAAACTTTGGTCAAGGAGAGGCCTCCTTCTGTTTAGCAATTTATTCTCATGGATAAAGAATCTCCCTATTACAAGGTTTGATGTTAAATCCCGTGTTCGGGATTTAATTACCAGAACTGGGAGGAACCCAGTAGCAAAACCTGTACTGACTTCTGTGTTGCAGGAGCAGCATCCCATACAAGGCTTGTCTGCTTAAAATCCCAGTGTCTGATGGGTGCAACAGGGTCCCTTTTGTCTGCAGCATGCAGCGCAGCACCCACCGCTACAGGAGTGGATGCCCAGTTCAGTTTGTGCATGCCTGCATGTGTGTTTGGACCTGCTTACCTGTATAAAACCGTGGTATGTGGTGTGTCAGAGTCAGGGAGACCGGTAAAAAAGAATGGGCAGTTATTCTCTGTTATTGTACAGTATACACTAAATCAGGACTCAAACTGGCACATGGGGAGTGAAGTTCTCATTTTTGTGAGAGCCAGGGTAAGCATGGATTGGGATGACTAAGGAGGTGAGGATAGCCAAAAGAGAAAACCGATGCATAGAGGAGAAGGTGGGATACAGTCCACTTCACTCTCTGTCAGAACCTCTGTATGACATTTTTCTTTTTCTTGTACACTGAGGTAATGCAAATTTGGCTAAAACTAAACCTTTATAATTTCAATGATTTTTCGTCTTTTAGGCTGTCAGTTGACAATAACATAGTTTAATGCTGTGGCAGGGAAAAAATTCATTTACTACAGTTTAATGTTTGTAGAAAAGGAAAAGGGTGCTCCAAAGAATACACAAAGCAGGGGAGGACATTTCTCTTCACAAGACAGGCTGCCATTGATGCTGATCATGAAACTACTGAAGGGAAGATGGATGAGGGAAAGGTGACAGTAAGCATCAGGTTTACAGAAAGGCGTGTCCAGGAATGGATCACGCTACCTAGAGACAGGAGATCTGAAATGTTACAAACATTTTGTGTAAGGTTTCATTGGAAAGGAGGATTCTTGAGGACTATGAAGGTGAGAGTGTGCAGTTACTAGTCCCCTCTTGTGATCTTTTCAACTATCCAGTGTTATTTTAAGTCCTAGACTCCCATGTGAAAATGCTTCCATGAGCAGTGCTAAGTTTGAAAGTTGTGCCATATAATATGGATTTCCCATACAAATACAATTATATCTCATTTCTCATGAAAATCTTGGCTTTTCCTGTGTTTTGATAGCAGCAACATTTTTTTGGCCTTCAACAGCCTGGACAACTGAGCATCCAAAAACTTGCTATTAAGTGCGCATAAATCACTCCTGGGCTCTGTACTGAGCTCACCAGTCTTTTGCGCATACATGGAGTAACTGTGTCACAAGACAGACAGTTCAGGCAGACTCAATGCTTTTGCATGCAGTGTGTACTCACTCTCCCCGTGCACATGAAACCTGACATGCTGGGCTTGCATCACGTTGCCGAGCTGCACGTGGCAAACTTACCTTTTCAGGGCTGCAGAAGCCACTGATTAGCATCTGGGAGCAAAATCTTCTAAAACCCTGTGTATGATCCTGGAAATATTATCCTGATTCTGCTGCTTGGGAAATTTAATTCATCTGCTAAGCCTGCAGTCCAGCCTGGCTCCTTCAGCTGACCTTATAAAGATACTATTGGAGTGGTGAGAATACTTTCTGAAATTATATCTTCATTCCAGAAAACAAAAATAACTATCTTTACTCGGGAACAGAAATAACCAAAAAGCTCCCCACCACCTGGTCACTGTCAGGGAATGAAAAGGCATGCTCTTAAATATTTTTGAGGAACTCACAAATGGAGTAGTTCTCCTGAGTAGATGTGTCAAGTCTGAACCTTTATGAATGGATGAGCAAAGGGAAATGCCCACAGGGAATCCCACGTCACTCGGTGCTGCTCCCATTTATCAGCACTGGTGGACCTTGTCAATGCTGAGAAATTTGCTGGAGGGAAAAGACAGGGGCTAAAACAGCAAAGAACAAGAAAAAACAATATAGTGACTCAGAGTATCTCCTATTTTGGGTTACTGCTGGTGACTGGAAGCAAAGAATTGTTGCTGTGATCCTGGCCATGCTCCTTACTAGGAAATAAGGATTAAACCCTCCAGCACTGTCGACAGACTGACATCTAGTGGAGGTAAAATAATGGGCTGAAGAACTCAACCTAAAATCATCTCTGTATGATTATACTGAGTTCATGTTATTCACTGCAGATGTTCAGTTCATTTAATCTGTTAGATCCATTTGTGAAATATAAAATAATTTCATGAATGAATCTATGAATCTTGATTGTAAACTAAAATCATAGGAGATGATAGGTAAATTTGCAGCATTTCTTTTAGCCTAACAGAAATAATATTAGGATCTAACTAAATCACATAACCTAACACTTTAGAAGGTTTTCTGTACTGACAATACTGTGTCAGAAGAAAAGCTTTGTAAGACAAGGGCAACAGGGCTGGCATTTGTGATTTGTTAGGAAACAAATACCTACAAAGTTTGGTTTTGGAGTGTTTACAAAAGCCAGTCTTATAACACCTTAAGCAATAGTGTTTGAGCAGATGCTATTGATAACTCAGAAGTTGCCACATACATTATCTATCTGTGTCTAAGAACAAAATATATCCAATTATATAGAGAGAGTTGTTAGACTGAGAAAGGGTTGACAGTTCAATTCTCCAGAATCTTTTTCTCCAGGTCTTTGCAGCTATAGTTTTTTGCCACTACAAGAAAAGTTTAATAGTCATGAGAAAAGGGTAGTGAAAATTGTGGATATTAATTTTCTATCATACTATGAAATTCATGAAGATCTAGTTGAAAATCTCAGATCTTATTTTCCTCAAATTGTTCTACTCCAGCTTTATATTCCTTTAAAATAAACATGCGACCTAAACTTTAAAAAAGGGAACAAATACTGCTGCTAAAGTAATATCTTCAGAAGATTTCAGAAGATTTGAGTATATGAAGGTATTTTATTGCCTTTTCATTTCAAAACCTTAACACACCAGAGAAATATCTGATGAAACTTTGCTGTCATACCTGTGGACCTGAAAAAAAATTATGTTCCTTTTAAACCAGTGTGTAAAGGCTGCCCAAAAAGTTCATCTAGTTACGTATCTGAAGGGATACTTTGATCCATTCATGTTTTATATGTTTTTTCCCCGCAAGACCATGTCAGTAGACTAAAATTAAGAGGTATATAGATTATTATTTCTTTAAACCACCATCTTAACTTCCTTTAAGCAGCCACAAATATAAATGAAATTCAATAGTTTCCTTCTGCATGTGCTGATTACAAAATTCAGCCTCTGCAGAAGTCATTATTTGGATTTACATGACAGGATTATAATTTTCAAAATTTAAAAATCCCACAGTCTTTAATGACTGGAAGTAATAATGCTATGGAGATATAAATTTCCCAGCTCACAGGGAGATAAAAGCAGATTTTGAAGGAGGGAGTTGTCCATCTGTTCACCTGTGCAATGTCCTCCTGAAGCCCAAAACTCATAGAAATAAAATCAGCCCACTGTGTATGCATCTGTTTGCCACCCATTATCCACTTGCTAGATCTAGACTGCATGGGTTTTATTAGCCTTTTGCCCAGCATTTACCAGCCTCTGGATGTGCTTGGTGCCTCAATAGCACTGCATGAGGTTATTAAGTAGTATAAAATAATAATTAAAATGAATATTAACTATTCATACCGTGCAAGCACAGACATGTTCAAGACACTGTCAGGAATGGGCGAGCCTGCTTTTTGATCTGAGCAAGTGCTGATATTCACCAAATACAAATACAGGTTTCACTGAAGAGGTAAATAAGGAGAAAACCCAGTGGTGAGTCGGAGGTGGAGCCTCGGTTGGCAAGAACTGGGTCTGAGATTATGTTAGTCTAAAGCCCCTCCTGACTTCTTTCTTCCTTCTCTCCCCTGGCCCATCATTTTTGTTAGCTGGGGCTCTGCAACTGCAAAAGACTTTGGGCCTTACCAATAGTCTTGGGAAAATATCTTGTTTGTCTCCCTTTCTGTGTGGTCTGGTTTAGAGGCAGGATGAGAAGGGGAATAAAGCGGGCATTCCTGTCTGCTAGACTTCATTTTTGTCTTTTACCCATGCTCGCCCTGCACTGATGAAATATCTGTCCTTGACGGAAGGGTGAATCAGCATAGCAGGCTCATCACACCCCAGGGGCTATGCTCAGAAATCCTCAGGCATTGGGATTCACGCTCTTCAGTGCCTTGGTGCAGGGGAACATGCAGGTTGAGATATTTCTCATATAAATAATGCAAGAAGAGGACTGAACTCCACAGACCACAATCTCTGCTCCTCTGCTTGTTTTATGCCAACATCATTGAAAGCCAGAGACGTACCTTAGACAAAATCTGTTGTTTTCCCAGCTAGAAGCTCCATCCAGCTACATCTGGTATAACTTCCCAAACTAACATCCCCTTACCTCCTAAAATGTGATTTATGCCTGCGCATGCCTGCCTTCTGAATACAGACTGTAGTTGCCCAGCACCGTCACGCTCAGTTGGACAAAGAGTCGTCACTTGGTAAATCAAAAGCAGGTAACAGAGTTGGTTTTTCCTAACAGAAGACAAAGGTTTATAAGACCATCATGTTAGGTGAAGTGTCTGAGTATGCTTCATTCCTGAAGCAAGGAGTGCCTCTACTGAGGAATCTGTTATAAATCACATTTTTAGTGAGACTGGCAAAGCTGCATAACTCTGGCCTCGGGGAATCTGTCTAATTTGTCAGCTAAAATTCAGTCTCCTGATAGAAAACTAGTCCATTCATGCTTCGTGAAGGCTAATTACCCGTGGAAGGAATCTGCTCAGGGAACTGTCAGCAGTGATGTGGTGTGGCACCATCACCCAGCTGGGAGCTTACCAGTGAAGGTCGGCAGAGTTCCCCCTCCTCCTTGTGCCGAACCTTAGCCGTGCAGCCGCGGCTCTCCCCCCTCTCCCTTCTATGCGTGCCTGTCACTTCATGGCCTCAGTCAGTGGGATGTCCTGAGAGATAAGTGTTCTGATGTGGCACTTTTGCAGGTAAACTGCTTGCTCCCGGTGGGAGGCCGTCCTCTGCGACTGCATGTGGTGGGAGTCTAAAAGAGGTGAGGTTTGCAAGAAAAGGTTTTATTAGACCATTAACAGAGTTGCAGAAAACAGGAGTTCTTATGTACCCGTGTGCTTCATCAGACCTGCAACAGAATCTGCTTACAAAGTTACTGTCACTTCTGTGTCAAGACAGAAGGAACACAAATAATATAAAGCAAATAGGAGCTTCCAAAAATAATCCTGGGAAAAAATATTACTTAAATTCTTGAGAACTTATTTTTTGTAATCATTCATGTGTAATACAAACTGTAAAAACTCCAGCATTGAATAAATTGCCACAGATTTAACACTTCCCATATCAGAGAACTTTGTTTCTCTACTGGAGTAATGAAAGTAGTTACAAGATTTTCTAACTACAGATCATAGTATAATTCCCATCCATAATGTTAGGCATGCAGTGTATTTTTTTTTTCTGGAAAATAACCTTCTGATGTTGGTCCTGAACTTTGGTGAGCTAAATACCTCTAGGTCTAGTTGTTCCATTTTAGTAGCATCTTTAAATGACCATGTATTACACGTAGCCCAAACTTAAAGGTTGTCATTAGAATAACAATGAAAATGGGAAGAGACGTTGGAAAAATGATTGGATCTTGGGGGAAAAATGATTATTCACAGTTATTAGCAACCATTAGCAACTAGAGGTTCAGTACCTGTCAAGGCCAAGTCATGATCCTGAAAGAAACCCCTTCAGCTGGCTGCTTAACTTGCTTTAGGCAGTCACAAACAGGTCTCCCAGACTGAGTTGTATTGAACAAGGAAAACAGAATATGAATAAGAGGATAATTGCTTGGTAAACAGTTATGTCCAGCCCCAGTCTATTATAGCCAGTTTTAATTTTTTATTCTGGAAAGGCTTACCTAAAAAATAATGTTACAGAAAATTGTTCTCTGCAATTAAGAATTATAATGCAGATTGACTGAGCACACCTGAATCAGCAGGGTGGTGAAACCAATGCAAGTCTGCAAGAAAATGAGCAGTACTGGGATGATTAGTAACCTTAAAGTAACACCCGTGTTTAAGTCTCTTGATGTGCCAAGGCCCCTTCTGTTCTGTTTGATTCCATCAAGTTTGTGTGTTTGTTCTATTAGATGGCATCAATAACCAGTCTCTTCTCAGAGTCCTGGGTAGAAAAGGGAGCATAATTGTCTGAAAAGAGGCTTATTAAGTGTTTGCTTTTAAATCAAAGAACACTTTTGAAATATTAAATAAAGAGGGACAACAGTGTATAAGTCACTCCAACCCATCTCAAAAATACTGATGCACATTAATGATTTACTTTGGGCTTATACATCTATTTGCTTTTGTATTCACAAGGTTGCATTGTTACCTTGGTAACCCAAATATCTCACAGAATTTAGCTTATTCTACATCTAAAGTACACCCTCTTGAGGAAATTCATACAGGTTCTCACAAGAGCACTTTTCCCTTTTTTCCCCATTGTTTGTAAAGGAAGAAATAATGACTGGTTTCATTGTGAATGGGCCATTTTTGTCTTTTCTTCCTCCTCTCTCCCATCCCATTAATGATAGCTGATATTTAAACACAACAGCTCATTCAGTGCTGTATTCACTGTTTAACAACATTCCCCATCTTAAATGAGTTGGGCTGCTTTACTCCCCTATCATGCATATTGATATGCTGCAAAGAGCCTTTCTAAGAAATTCCTCTCCTGATGTTAAAGGATAGCTTAATTCTCCAACAGTCTGGCCCCCCTCATATTCCTTTAAACAAGGACGATATAGCTCTGCTCTGGTGTGCTGGTGTTTTACTGGGGCATCATTAACTAGGGCGCGTTTCAGCCTTTCTTACTGTTCAGGGCCCTTTCAGCCCTTAGTGCAATGGCAAACATCAGGAAGAGGTTGCCAATGAGCCTCACAGCTCCAATTCTGCCCCGTGGCATTACCTGGCAGGTAGACAAGGATGGGGGGAAGAAAAGCAAATACCCCGTGGGACACTGTACCTCTCAGAAGCCAGACATGACTTAAATCATCTGTCTTAAAATTGTCTGGCCTCCCTCCTGTGCTGGTGGCGATAGCCAATGATCCAGCTCAGGTTGTTGAGCCAGACAAAGGCAATAGCTGCAAACTGGGGTTGGAGCTGACAGCTCTCGGAAAGGGGCAGTCCGGCTTTGCCCTGGGTGCCAGTTTCCACAATCGCTTTGTTGTTTGAGGTCTAGCAGTCACCCCATGGAAGAACGAGCTGATTCAGAGGGCTGATCCAGAAGGAACACTGGAAGCCAGCTCCAGGACTCGCTGCGCTCCTTCGTCCTGCCTGCTCTTGGTTGCTGGTGTACCGCGCCTCCTCGCCTCCCATGCTGTGCGAGGGTTTCTGTGGCCACACATCCATCGTGGCTGGTGACCTGATCTGACTGTTTCGCTTTTGCCCCATTGTATTCGCATTTGTATTCATGCCCTTATTTTCATCGGTTCCTGATGGCAATCCCCCATATGGTGGCTCAACACTCACCTTAACGCAGGGGAGGAGATGGGGACCTGCAGGAATGAAGGACAGGGAGCATGAGAGGTCAGGACACAATAACTGGCATTGCCACTCTTCCTGCAAAGCATGACAGGGCAGGTGGTTTTGTGGAGGCAGGTCAGAGCTGGAAAGGAATATAAACTTTGCAGTGCGAGCTGGGCAGACAGCCACCTGTAGTGCTATGACACAGCCCAGAGCTACAGCAAACCCAGCCCAAACTAGACCCCAGGTAAGCCACAGGCAGCTCCTGAAACAGCAAATACCATCCATATCCCTTCTGTCCCCTCCTGGCACAGGGCAGCATGGGGCTGCCCACACCTGTCTGAGCACAGGGCAGAAAGATGCCAGTCAACAGAAAGCTCTAGAGAATTAGGTCATGGGGAAGATGTTCCTGGGAAGGGGCGGATGGACAAAACCCTAGAGTCTGTCCCCTGAGCAGGTACAGGTCAGTCACAGCCACACACTCGCCCTCAGCCTTCTGCGAATGCCAGAAACAGCAAGATTTGCTGAGCACAGTGGTTTACATGACAAATCAATGTTTGTTCCATATGTTAATTTTTTGAATTAAGACAACTTATTCAGACCGATGCAGAAGAAATAATAAAAGAAAATGCAAGCTTAAAGCTTCAGAAGCTTGAAAGCTCGTTACTCAACATTATTTACTTGCTGCGTAATCCCATCACCCATTGACCTATGGCAAACAAAGAGTTAAGCTGACAGCAGCTTCCAACTTCCTTCCTTAAGACAAGATGCTTAAAAACACCTTCTTTTTAAAGATGTATTTCAGGCTTTACAGACACTCTTTCCAATAATCTCTCTTTAAAAGCACCATCCTACTTGTCTTTTGCGTTTAAGAAACTTGCTAAGAGGACTTTGCAGTAAGCTAGGTAGGTAGATTATCTTTTCTTAACAAGAGTAAAGGGAAAAAAATTCCAAAAGAAGTGAAGCCAACCTGCTTGTATAAAGACAAAACCTCTTTTCTTTATTTTTTTACTTTGCTTTATAAAAATGTCTTGTTAATCACTGCAGGATTTCTGTCTGAGAAAATGTCTACACAACAATATAAGTTAGACACACATGAAGCAGAAAATGAGACTGACTGACTTAATGATTAAACAAAAAGAGGATGTGTAAATGACTGAGGAATGTATCAGGGAAACATATTAACTGCAGTTTCTCGATGTGTCTGCCTTTGCATTCTTAATAATTCACTTAGAGGAGATGTTGAGGTGGCTTGTCTCAGTTAGTTCTTGCTAACCTTAAATGCGAAGAGGTTTTATCCATTTAAATCACAAAAAAAGATCCATCAGACTACATCCACTTTGTGATAGTTATAAATCTATCTGTCTCAGAGCTGATGAAAGCTTTCCAAATTTTGTATGATGTTGTCTTATTTGAATTTTGAAATTAGATGAAATAAAATAGTTTTCAGATTTTTTTCAAAAGTGGTAACTTTTTTTCTTTTTTCTCAGATAGTTAGTTCTCTGAAATTGTCCGGATTTTGAAGGGGGGATGAAAAATGTTTATGAACATTTTAATGTGAAGGAGGAAAGACATTTTCGTTAAAAGCTTTGCAGTGTTTCGATAAAACCAGAGAAAATAGCGCGCGTCCTGATCTAGGTAGAAATGACAACACACAACTACTCCTGCTATCACTGTTTAAGTATGGAACTGCAAATACTAAGAGCCAGCAATACACTTTCAAGGAATATTGCGAAAAAAGTACAGATTGAATTTGCTGGTTTAGCAAATTCAAAAAGAAGCACGTTGTTTCACTGAATTAATTGGTCAAATGAGCTTAATGAGCTCAAGTGATGGTATTTTTGTCAGTCATGCTGCAAAGAAGGTATTTTGAAGGAGTTGCCACCAGGAGATGAATAACCTTCTGCTGAGCACAGATGGAAAGTGAATGGAAGTTACTCAGGCATCTAGAAGCCCCCATTGACCTCAATCAGGGACCAGCATCTCTGTTACCCCTGCACACAGGAGCTATTCCTGCCTTATATCTGACCACTTCCCGCAGCTCTGAGCATCGCTGTTAATGCACAGGGACTGACCCCGGTCTAGCGTGCTCTGTAGTGGCTGGTCCTTGGAAAGCCCTCGTAATCTAAATCAGATTTGATTCATGTATACTAACACAAATTTTATCTCCTCCTTACATTAGTCTGTGAGTTTATTGGAAAATAGCATCTGGGTTTGCCCCTAGAATGAGTACAACACAAATACTATCAGGGCAGTATCCCAGGAACTTTTCCCATACTGGAGGATAGAAATAGGCTGGGTCTCAGCTGGCATTCAGTTTCTAGCGCTTCCATTAGCGTAGCTTAGCAAAGGGAGAACCATAACGTGGGGCCTGTTGAAATATGATGAATTACCAGCTCTGTTGGCACAGGACCAGTCTACCTCAGGCAAACTACCAGGCAGGGAGGTCTTATTTGTATTGGACATTGGGGTAGTGGTGAGAAAACCATGGTTCCCTGTGAAAGACACCTAAGAACAGGAGGGTCTCTGTCTGGGAGTGTGTGGCTGCTGGCAGCTTGGGTGAGATCTGAACTGATGACCATCAAGTCAAAGGGTTTTGCAGTTCATCAGTTGCTTCAAGTGCCAAACCGCTCTATCGCACCATTTTGGATTAACATTACTACAGAACGCATCTTTGTATAACACAGTGGAGTTTTGCTCACAGCAACATATGAACTTGAGTTACTGCTAGCTAGAGCTAGGGGCAGAGCAACCAGGGCAGGGATCAAATTGGATATGGAGTTGTAATATCCTCCTAGGAGTATTTTCTCCTTGTTCTATTTGGGAATATGCTCGGTTCCTACCCATATTAGAGGCATATTATCTTCTCCTCCATGAAAGCTTAGCCCTGTTGCCCACAAATTATTGGGAAAAAAGCCAAAGTGCCATCCCTTTATGACTGCTTCCCTGTTCCTCCCCTGCAAAAGCCATCCCACAAAGCTTGCTCACGCAGCCCTGACCATCCCTAGCACTGCAAAATGGTCTCGGTGTGTGCCTGTCCAGAGCGGTGGGATGTAAGAGAGAAAGCCATGGCTACAGGTTAGAAAGGAGAAGCCTGAAGTGCGCTTTCCTCTGAGCCTTATCAGTTTGGAAACGGACGGGTGGGGGTTGAGGGGGAGCAAGTTTCTGGTTGTAGTGCGCATTTTCCTAGCTCAGCTTAGATGAAGTACGCATGCTTGTGGTTCATCCTCACAAATGCCATGTCAGGCCCTAGGCCAATACAAACACCAAGTCTGTCTTCAATATATATCGTGAAAAAAATAGTTTGAGCTCCCTCCAAATTAGAGTGTGTTTGCAGAGAGAGGGAGGAAACGAGGAGGTGTCTCGTAGTTGTAGCCGAGTAATGCTGAACCTCGCCCTTAGTAGGTTATGTTGTGGAAAGCACAGCTATTTTTCCTAACTGGCATGCTTTAGAGTTGATTATAATACAAATAAAAATGTGTTCAAACGCACCAGACCAACTGTCTCAAACATATCTTAATTCTGTAGGATGAGAGTTTCCACAGGACTTTGTGGGAGTTAAGGTGCCAGCACACCTCATAATTTGCGGGTGATACAGGTGCTTTATGCCACACGCCAGTGTGAAACCTCCAGTGTTCATTCCTGATAAAGACATGTTAACGAGTGACGTGGTATTTGTTGATTTTGTCTTTAAAGTATTCCCATGTTGGAGAAGTCTGCAAAACCACCTCCCCCAGATTCAGATGTTGGTAAAAGCCTTCAAATCTGACATTTAAAAGGCTGAGATCTTGAAATCTTTTTAGTTTTCTTGCACCTGGAGATCCAGTCATCCATGAAGCAGAAATAGCACAAATAAAATAAAATAAGAACGTTGCGAGAAAGGCAGCAACTGAAATGGATCTTGATGAGTGTTTGATCACAACTGAAGATAGAAAGAAATAAGAAAGAGAAAAGTTAATTTTGTTTTCAAGTCTCTAAAAATTAAATTGAAAACAAAAAAGTCCATATAAATTAATAAATTATTCATGGCAATTAGTTTGCCAAATATAAATCCATGCAGTTTTTCATTGAGAATAAAGATCCCACTCTGGTTTCGTGGCCTGATTCCAGATAAGGTAATTACATTGTGCCTACTTAAATTTCGCCTTCAGTTCAGCATGACATATATGTCTTCCTTTCTCAAAACTGTTGTCTAACAAATCTAAAGCCTGCCACTTGCCTTTCGATGTTGGATAGCTTTGGGTTTTGTTACAGGGGTCTTTATACCTCTACCCCAGTATGCTTGATTTTTCTTAGCTCAAAAGCATTAAAAAATTAGAACTCAAGCCATAGCGTTGTTAAATCCTAGTATTTCTATGATTTTCCTACAATTAAAGATTTTAATGCTCAAGTCAACAGTTTCAGCCATGCAACAAACACAAATTCAGCCCAGAAAGGACACTGCCTTTGCCCATCCTCCTAAAGCTGCTGCATGTTTTTATCATTAGGAACCAAATTTCACTTGGACTACCCTCTGCAGATGTGAACCTTGCATCTTAATGCTTCCCTGTGGGGTGGGGATTATCTGCATGTGACTTCACGTTTCGGAGCAAGCTTGAAAGCATTTCAAAAGCAGCTGAAGGCTGTTCCTGCAGCTCCAGCTTTTGAGAGCTGGGAATAAACTGGGTTGCTTGAGTCAGTTATTTCTTTACTAGAGAAGGACTTAATCTTTTTTTGTTTGTGGCTGACATTAATCTCTGCGATATAAATAATAAAGCACCTTGGAGGTTCTAAAGATGTGCTGATTCCTCACAGAAAGCCCTAAAATGTGTTAGGCTGGAGATATTTTTATTCTGAGTAGTTCTGAAGGCTGCTCAGTATCAGCAAGGATGCTGGTATATAAACTTCATCATCATCATCATCAAAACATTTTCACCAGGTCTTTCTGCTTAAGATTCACTTGAAATCATTGTGCCAGATTGAGAGGTGATGTAGGTAGATCATGTCAAATATAACAGGTCCACATCAAATTCAGCACTCTTCATGTATGTTTGAGTTAGATTTGGTTTCTAAAGCTCTGCTTGCACACTCACAAATGATTGCAGCCTGGAGACTTTATGCAGTAAGGTGCTGAGTACCTTCAGCTCTGTTAGGTAATTTGTGTGCTCTAGTGGGAAGTCAAATCATCTTGTTTCTTTTAAAGAGGGCCCAGCACACAGGAGGATGAGATGGTACCCTGTATTTGTGGGCTGAAGACGTTCGAAACATACAGAAAGCAAACTCAATGCCATGAACTTCCAAAACACCTGGATCTGGACAGGACAAGTCTACCTCTGCTGGAAAAAACAGGTATATTGGAGACTGCTGAAGGGACTCATACAGAGCCCACAGGAAGTTATGATGCATAAAGCTTCCATTGGGACTTGAATTAAGTCTGCGGCGAGCTTTAAGATGAAAAGATATTGTGACAGCCAAGAGTGACCTTTAAGAGAGGAGAGTACCCCCCGAGTAAATATCCTCACTTGTTGGTTCCAAAGAGTGAAGAGATGATTGAAAAAAAATTAATAACTCACAGATCAACAACATAAACCCCTTTTTACCTCTTTTCAGCCGTGGATTAAATTGCTTTGATGAATATCAGACATGTATTTACCTTTCATCACTTTTCATGTTCTAAACCTTGCCCCCAGACTCAGCATCTCTGTTTCAGTCTACTAACTATTATATGTGCACAGGAGCAATTTGGTGTATATAATGATAGGCATGATTGTTAAATTGGTTTCCAGTGTCTTTCAGGCCGTGTCCCTGCAGAATTGCAATTAAACACTTCACAAACCACAAGGCTATGCTAATCCCGCTTCAAAAATCTCTGATGGCAAGGATGGCAGTCTGCCTTCCTTCTCCACTGAAAGATGGAGAGAGCCAGCATAACTCAAGCTTTTCTTAAAAATATTGTGTTTTCCCCCTTTGGCTCAGCGGCTCATGTTTCAGCTGTAACATTCTGCCTGAGTTCGCTATTGCCGTGTAACAATCTCCTCTTTGTTTAGCCCTGCTACCTCATTTCTCTCTATTAGCCTTTAATCCCTGTCAGGGTTTCACCTTTGCAACGATGAGGTCACAGCTCACGTTGATTGGGAAAGGAAATCCTGATGATTGTTGCTGACAGAAAGCTGATAATGCTGGTTTGGGCAGCAATAAATTCTCAGTCTCTAAATGAAGACTAATCTTTGAGCCAGAAATCACTTCTTTCAGTAGTTTTTTGGGGCCTCATTCACAAATATTTTCCCATGCTCAAGCTGCTTGACCTTTGGAGAATTCAATGCACCTATGTTATTGTGCAGAACTGTTTTCCAAGGATCAAAATAAGCAGCCATCTATCAATGAGAGGCAGGTGAAATTATGAAATAAATCAATGATGTTATCCTCATTGGGAATGCAGCACTTGGAGCAACCTGTAGCCTCTGCAACTCTAAGTGCAAAATTGGTATCTGCTGCTGAGCAATTCTGTCCTGTCAGCATTTTTATTGCTTAAAATGACTGTTATTGTCAGGACCGGTTATTTTTATTTTTTTCAGGACAGAAGTACATCATGGAGAGAGAGAGAAGAGGTGAGCAGGACACGTTTGTGCTGTTTAATTCAGGTTGTTGATCCAGTGAACGATTCAATAAAGATAGTTCTTAAATAACCCTGAGCAATGCAGACGCATCGTAAGTGCTGTCTTTGGTGCACTTCACGGCTTTAAATCAAGTAAGGCCATTGAACTGGCCCTTCTCCGCTGCAGCACCCATTACATGCCCACTCCTTGCACCTCTTGCAATGACATGGCTCCTTACCAGCAGTGAGCACCAGGGAAGTTCATCAACAGTTGAACAAGGAGACTTTATCGGAATTCAAATCATTCAAATAATTGACAATACTGTCAATAACTTCTGCACATTGTATTGTCTGTTCCTTCTGCTGTTCCCCAAAACAGATATTCCTTCAGGATGCTGCAGTCTGATCTACTCCTATTGTCTTATCTACCTAACAGAGCCTCGGTGCTCCTAAATGCAGCTTCTTTGTGCACTAATTCACTCCTGGACAGCTGTACCCCAGCTCAGTGCTCCTAGAAATGAGAAGCTGGTAGTTGAAAGCTTCAACTTGCTCTCTGCCAGTGCAGTCTGGCTGTTGTTTTTTGTCTCTGCAGCAGACTGTACTCACTCCTTTGATCAGAATAACCCTGGACTTTGGTCTGAATGCAGATTTGAACTTTACAAATTGGGTCTTCCCCAAATAACAGAGTGGGCATTTTACTCCCTTTCCTGCTAGCAGTAGCAAAACTCCCTGCTCCCATGCACAGCTGGTAGCATTTTAGTCAGGCAATCTCTATGTAATCTATTATAATTTTTTTCTTCCTTCTACAGCATGTTTGGCTTCCCAATGGTGAAAATCCACTATTGCCTGGCCATAATTCTCTCTGAATACAGGCTCCAGCAGGGCACCTGAGGGGAGCAATTCAGGTGCCTGAACACAGATGTGCAGTGCCATAGTAGATGATTTAGGCTAGCCAAGATACCCGCACTGGGCTGGTGGATACGATGTATGGAAGATAGACACCTTTCTGGAGGGGCAGCCAGAGCCCAGGCAGGCTGTAATACAATCTTGAAGAGATCTTAGCTAATCTTAGCTGCAAACACCTGCAGCCTGTCCAGGCAACACTGTGCTTTCGGTGGGGCAGATTGCTTCTGTGCCCATCAGCTGAACAGAGACGTAAGTTTGCCCCGTACATCAAGGGTCAAAAATGGATCAGTACCTGATGGTATTGAAACCAGTTCTTCGGTGTTTATACTGACATTCCCACCTTTGCAGGGACAAACACCAGTAAGTTTATATTATAATGCTTATGCCTACAGGTAACTACTTTAAGTATCTTATACATGTCTGCATCTGTCTGCATGTATCAGATTTTTCCAATCCTTTTGTCAACTAAATCTACTGGCCTGTGGATTAAACTCTTCAGAGGAGAAAGGGAAGCTTTGTTCCTTGAATTATTTTGACTTTAGAATTCTTTCTGGTCTTGGTTTAATGAAAACTCTAGCCTTAGCTACACTTTGATTGTGTGCAAGGTTTCTCATTAGAGAAATTTGGCTGGACCAAGACTCCTAAACCTGCCTCACATCCAAGAACCCTTCTTCACACATCCACATCTCATTTTCTGTCAGGGACAGCTGAGGAGCTCAATGACAGCAACAAACATGATGGCTGCAGGTCTAGCTCTCTGTTTCAGACCATGGAGCGTAAGAAAGTACCTGGGAAATGCTAAGGTAAACTCGACCCAGTGTCCAGGGAAGTACCGTTCTTTGAAAGATGAAGCTGAGGAGCCAGCACACTCAAAATAGAGCCTGTATGTCTCTACATACAGTAGGGGATGGGGGAGCAGTAAGGAAGGAGGAAGGATAAAAGCAGGAAAGCAGCTGCAGTACATAGAGTAGAGTTGGTGGGCTGCTTAACCTGGTTTCCATTACCTGCCTTGGCTGAATATGAGTGAATTTCTTTAATTGCAAGAACATTATCTCTGCAAGGGATTGGGCTGAATAGTCTGGCTCTTGTTTCTGCCCTTCATTTGTATGCCCTAAGAAATTGGTGAGACAAAATACTGCATAAATACATGGGTAAATACACTGTGTAAATACACATGGGTAAATACACAGCAGTCAAACTCAACGGGACCACAGCATCATCCCTTCTGTGCTCCCAGGACTCTACTCCAGACTACACATCTCACTGTTTTGTGCTGCTGCTTTGGGCATCTGGCCATTTTCTGCCAGTACCGCACAGCTCCATTTCAAAAAATTTAAACCTCAAACTGAAAATAGACATAGTAATACGTCCTGGAAGGAAGATGTGTGTGGAGATAACAGTAATTGCTGATGGATGAAGTCCCAATAGATGGAATTTATTTATCCCGGACCAGATCAAACTTCCTTCCATGCATTGCAAACAGCTTTTCGTGTGCATCCCTTTACAAGCAGCTTTTATCAATTCACACAGATCTGCTGCTAAAAAGAATATGTAGTATGGTTGGAAAGTAATTTTTTTTTTTTCATCTTACATTTTATATATCAAGATAACATAAAAGCTAAAGAAAACAGAAGTAATCCTGGTATTGCTGAAACATATGCCTAACCCATCCAAACTGGCATTCCGAATCTTATCACAAGGAAAACCCTCAGAGGATGGAAAACCCTTTAGGGAAGAAAAATTGGGATGTCAAGTACAGTGCTACTATTCTGCAATGCCATTTTAATCTAGTTATACAACTAGAACTGAGTAATTAAAGTCACCACAAAGCTTTCTCCAGCTCTGCACTGAACTCATTATTCCCATTTCAAAATACAATCACTTAAGCTAAAGTAACCGCCGTGTTATTGTCACAGCTCTGTGCTGCTGCAGCTAGATAGGATACCTTTAATCTTTCTCGAGCAATATAGCTGAAGGCAGACTCTTGCAGCAGAACAGCTTGAATGCCATACCACAATTACATGACAACCTTTGGGACTGAGAATTGCCTTGGCTTTGGGAGATTATATAAAAATAAATGCTCTTTCTTGAAAAACAAACAGTTAGTGTCATCAGCCAACCCTGCTGGCTGCAGGCATTTTTCCTTCGAACACCATTTTCCATTCTAAGATTTCTTCTTATCTTTTTATCACCTCTTTTTCTTCAAAGGTTGTGTTACAGTTACGACCAGGTCCCCTTCAGAATATCTGGTCTGTGCTAGTGGTGGCATACAACTAGTCTAGTGCCTGAGAAGAAAAGGGCCTGGCATGCTGAACAGGGTTTTCCAGGGAACTGAGAGGCTGTGGAGATGCCCAACCCATGAACGCCTTGTGACCTAAGATAGGAAGCAGGAATTTTGAAGGTCAGGCTGACACTTCAGGGTGTGCTCCATGGCAGGTATTTAAGCTTCTAGGGAATTTGGTGATGAAAACTTATGATTCAGTTCCAAAGAACCTTGGTGAGATCGGATGGTTTCACCTATAACAGATGTGCATCTAAATTCTACCTGCTTCAAAAGGTGTAGTAGGTAGGTTGTTGGTGCCACATCCTTATTGACTGAATATTTGCAGGCTGCTGGTTTTCAAAAGGATCTCAGTTCTTGTATTTTTGTATATTTTTCCTGGAGATGGAAAAAGTTGTCTGCCTGACAGAAATGCCATCTCTAGGAACTAGGGAGTGCTTGCTCAGCAGCTTAAGAACATGGCAGGAGGGGAAAAAAAAAAAAGAGAGAAATCCATGCTTACTTTAATATAGGAAAACTACAAATTTAGATTTTTCATTAGTAACAGGCAGCACATCATATAGTCCTCCATAGCAGGATGCATGTTCACCCCCGCTTCTGGAACCCATCAGCTCAGGTCTACAGTCACTCTGGTTTGCCACAGCTTCGCACTTGAAAACATCGGGCTTGTATTGGCTAAGAAACAAAAATTGACCTGAGGCATAGAAAATGTCTGCCCAAACACTACGATTTTTCCAAAATCCTAGCGCTGAAAAGAGCATCACTTAACAGGGAGCGTTGAGCAGAGGTAATGCTAGGCTGCACTGCCAGCTCCTCCTATAAAGCAGAAGAGAGGAGCTGGGAGTTTGCCTCTTACTACCAGTTACCATATAGCTCCTTTTTTGCAGCACAGGATGCTTTTGATTTGTGCAGCATTCTCCATACTTGTACCTCTGATAAAACCAATGCGCTGTCAGGTAATTTCAGAAAGTGGTTTAACTTACCTCTGAATTTTCTGCAGAAATTAACTACTCTAAAAGTATGGGCTCAGGATTTAAGAAAACTACTCAGGCTTTGCAAACTAGGAGGCTCATAACATGACAATATTTTTTTGTTGTTGTTAGAATTTATTAATCCCTAGGATGTAATAGCTCAGTACCAACTGCTTCGCTTCTATAGATGACATTTCCTAATCGTCACCCCCTAGCAAAAGTTTTATGGTTTGGGACAGACAGATCCAAAAGAGAAAAAGTGCCAGACCTCACCCAGCTATGAAGAAGGAGTTAAACTGTATTTCCTGCAATATCAGCCAGGTTCTAGCCACCGGTTGATAAGAAGTCCACATTTTGAATTGCACAAAGAACATAACTGTGTGTGGGACTGTGGAGAAAGGCTGCTTGCTTTGAGGCCAAAATTTGGACAAAGGAATTATAGTCACTACAAGTATAGGCACAACAAACTGTGTATTTTACTTACATGATAGAGCAAAGGTGGTTTTTTTTTTTTCCCCTTTTTCTACACCCTTGTGCTGTTACTTACAGCTGCTTTGTAGTGCTTATGTGATCTCTTAAGGTAACGACCTATATACTGGGCTGCAAAAAGCACCTCGGTTAAAACACTTTCCATAGCAAAGCAGTGATTTTTTTAATACAGACCATGTAAAACACCTGGTTTACAACACAAGTTCTTAAAAAGTTGTATCAGCCATAGTGATGGGATAGCAAAGCACCACGCAGGATTTGAAGAGACTGGTGAGGAGCAGGAAATTCTCAAATTGGCTCTGAAAAGGAGACCTATTGTGGGGTATATAACCCCTCTGAGTATTATGGAGCTGCTCTCTCAGACCTGCTTTGAGCCATCAGAACATCTGATCCCCTGATAAATATGTAAAAGTCTGAGCATGGCCAATAACACCTCTAGCTGCTTGCGTCCATATAAGCTGTAGATTTATACTGCATAATGTGTGTGCACAAGGGCTTTCCCCCAGTGGTGGTTTAAAAACTTCAGTGTGAGCCAGTAAGTTTTTGGGGTTGGTTTTTTTTTTTTTTGCCTGTTTGGTGAAATGCTGAGATTTGCACTGAACAGATTTGTTTTCATAAAAAGCATCTGGGTTCCAGGGAAATCACAGTTCTGTGTAAAGACATGAATGCCCAGTACCCAAAATACTGAGGGTGACGTAGCAATGTTCAATTTTCAGTACTCTACCACAACATGATGGAGACAGAATTTGTGTCCTTTCCCGTCACGGACCACTTCCCAACTTTGAGGGAAGACGTGTGGTGGTTTTGTGCAACTGAGTCCATAGAAGAACCTCAGCTATTCTGGAAGAAGGACCATCCAGTTTCCCTCTCTCTGGGAAACCACAATATCATTTCCAAAGAGATGTAGTCCAAATAATAATAATAATTGAAAACCTGCATCTTTTAAATTAATTATTTGGATTCTTTTATTTGAATGATTAAAACTGACAAATCTAAAGCTTTTTAAAGAAAGAAGTGATCATTCAAGAACTGTTATAACATGTTAGGTCAGAGGTTTATCTTGCTCCATTACCCTATCTCTGGCAGCAGTCAGCACTGGGTACTTGGGGCAAGCACATAGAGATTCTTCCCAAGGATGCTCTCTGATCTTCCAACAATTCATAGCTCAGAGTTCCTAACACACAGGAAAAGTCTTTGAAAAAATATCCCTCTGTGAAGTTTACTTCTGGGAATCTGTGTAGACACTTCTGAAACCTTGTGAAGTTTCAGTATCTACAATATCTTATAGCAAGGAACCCCACAGCTTAATTACCCATTGTGTGAAGAACCACCACCTCCTTGTTCATTTTCAGTCTAACCTCTGCTAATTATGCACCTACTAAACAACATTTAATCTTGGCTTATGTATTGTCAAGTGAAGGCTGAAATAAAATATGCTCTCACATCTACTATCATTATCATAGTAGCTAAACAGGTTACATATAAATGAACCTAGTACAGCAAAATCCCTATGAGACAGCAGGAATAAAAGGGATGTCTGGATTAGCATTTCAGTTTGCACCATTAGTGCTCTTCTGAAGACAATCTCCTGGTTGTCCCCTCCTACTATGCATTTGCTTGTATTGTGGAGAGGTCATAGAGTAACAGCTGGATTCAGCCGAAGTGAAACTTAATGCAGATGTATGCCAAGAGGGGTCCTAAAGTGCTCTAGCCTCATGGATGCTTGGTACTACGGATCAGATTAGACTTTTTAAAAAAACAAACAAACAAACCCGTAGGGTTTGTATGTTTACGTTACCTTCAACTGTTTCAGTCTCCAGATCTGATCCTTTTATGCTTCACGGCTTGCTGCTGTAGACAAAGCCTACACAATTTGTTCAAGGCCATAGAAAACATCAAGGGCAGTACAAAGATAAAGCTCAGACCTCCGAGCATCTTACCTCTTCAAGACATGTAACACAATTAAGTGTGTAGTTATAACCTACGGTATTCAAATATTTTGGGCTATACATAGTCTCATATCAGGATGCACATCTGATGTGTCACCAGCTGAAGTCAGACAGGATGCACCACCACCCCCACCCACCACATCACATGGCCCTGCCCCTCTCATCTTTCTCTCCCAAAGAAGAGTATTTTTATTTCCATCAATGAGCTCCACAGTGATGTCGGACAATTCTACCCGCTGGCTTCTGACAAACCAACTTAGTCATGGGTGATGATATAACAAGACTAATAATAGGTCAGCAGTGCAAATACTGTGAGGCCAGAAATAGTATAACATGGTGATGACAATCTCTTCGTGCTGAAAGGAGAAGTGGGCAGTATTACCTTTTAAATGAAATTTATTGACTTCCAACTGAAGGTGAAGAGGCTGCAAGTCATTCCATCAGCAGACTTTTTTTCCCACCGTTTAGCAAGTGATTATTGCTCTGCTGTGTAGGTGGTTTACAGTTCATTGCATCATACTGCTGTGGTATTTCTATTCCTTGGTCCCAGTAGAAGGGCCAATACCACTGTCAATTTGCTTCAAGTTTTACATATATAATCTCTTGTTTAAATTTAAGGGTGGGCAGCAGAAAAGTAAAACATTACTTTCTAGCAAGTATATTTTATTTTTATGTTCTAGTCAGAAAAGAGTGCTATTTAAAAAAAATGCCTTTCTGTAAATACCTTAGCAAATGCTTTCTTATTTGTTATACAGCCAGATTTTGAGGAGATTAAAGACTAGATTAAAAAGAGCTTGACATACCTAAATATCACAGATAGCTAATCTGTCTTGACTCTCATGACAATCTCTCTAGGCATCTGCAGGTCTTCAGAAATCTGGCCATGTGGAAAATGGGTTTAGATCCACAGAGCCTATCAAATATTGGTTGGGTTTTCCCCAACCACGAGTTTCCTTTTTGGTAAATAAAAACTAATCTTGATGTGTTATAGAGGGTCTAATACATTTAGAATTGTAGAAGAATCAAACAAAAAGAAAACAGGGTGGTGAGAGAGAGAGATGGCCAGAGAAAAAGTTTCCATCATTAATGAAATTCTCAGGTCAAAACTAATGGCAATGCTTCCTTGGCTTCAGGAAAGCGTATGCAGGGATGTTGCATTTATGAACCGGACCCAGGGCTGCAAGTACCTCGGCAGTCCTTATTTAAGCAGGAATTAAGTTTCATATAAGAGCTACTAGATGCGGGACAGAGCAGTGCTCGTTTACATTGGATTATCGTGTAAGCCACTGTGTCAAAGAAGCGCCAAAGAGCGTGGCAGGTACTGAAGAGCCGTAGAGGGCAGAGAGGAAGAAGACTTGTGTATACAATTAGAGTTGTGAAGGAAATAAAATAAAGAGAACATAATTCATAGAATGCTTTGGGTTGGAAGGGACCTTTAAAGGTCATCCAGTCCAACCCCCTGCAGTGAGCAGGGACAGCTTCAACTAGAGCAGGTTCCTCAGAGCATTCCTCATTTCTGTGGCACAGTAGCTGAGAGGAACAATTTCAGATAGACACTAGCCCAGTCCCAGTAGGATTCTGTAACACACTGGTTTTCCAACGTTTTTCAAGTTCTAATGCATTAAAACATTTGTCACTAGGGACAAAATAATGTGAATTAAAACCTGACAATAGGCTTAGCTTGTGAGTTTCTCAGAATTGCTTCAGAGTTTCTCCCAGTGGGTCTGCAGATCACAAGCAGAAACCTATTTGAGGTAGAGGGATGTTCAGCGGCTCTGTGTGTATAATACAGAATTATTACATATATATAAATATACTGTGTGTATAATAATTACCAGGTTGGTATTTAGCCTGTGAACAGGCTATAATATACCTGCTTTTACAAACTCCTCCTTCAAAAAATCCGATGTAAACTTTTTAACGTACTGCAAACAATTACATTCTTGGATTTCCTTTAAGCTCACATGGGTGGGACTTAAAACCTTGAGTGAGGCACCTGTGTTTGAAGCTGATTTGTTGAACTATCTGTCCCTGATAGCCCCTTGACACAGCACTGTAAATTAGTCACTATGAATTTGGTTATAGCTATGTTTGGTTTTGGTTGTTGTTGGGTTTTTTGGTTTGTTTTTTTTTTTTTTGTTATGACATCCTCTCACTATCCTCACTGCACCCCCCACCCCCACGCTGGGGATCTGTCAATAGAATCAGATTATTTTTTCAGACTCCTGTTTTTGTCTGAAGTCCTCAAATTCCAGTTAAATGGAGCAGAACAGGGTGATTTAGAGTTTTGCATTTAAAGCTCACACCGGTTTCCATAAAAAGGCCCTGATATCAGAGTGAATTCAGTTCAACAGTCTTTTTAAGAGGATCCAGTTACAAACCCTTGGTGGCCCTCTGGTAAGAGTCACAGGGCAAGCAAGATTACAGAGAGAACTGAGTTCCTTTCAGACACAGTTCCCTCTGACAAGTCATTGATGGCCTCTATTTATTTATGGCAGGCAGTTTATGTGGTTTCCTCTATTGTTCTATTTATTACATTTTATTTTTGTAAGATGTGCCTATGTGTATTTAAAAAAATATTATTTTAATAAAAAGATGCAAACTAACTGAGACAAATAGAATGACTTAAAAGAGGGTAAGATTCGTTTCATTCAGGCTTCCATCAATAAGTCATCCTGAACCGTAATCTTGATGTGCTTTCTGTGAATGGGGGCAAAAGAAAAAATTAATTTAACTCTGCTTTTTCATATGTAAAAGAAAATACTAGGATTTAAGCTTCCTAGCCTGCTCCTACCAATATATACATAAAGATGAATGCCACGAGACCCTCAGAGTTACTTCACGCGGAGGCCTCCCTGGGTACAGCTTTTGGCAGACTGCGAGATCCAACTGGTTTTTTCTGACAAGAACCAGCCAAGTGATAGCACCTTCCATTTACATACTGGAGTTTGTAGTCTATAAATAACTCATTATCTGATTCACATCGGGATAACTATCAAATGATCTTCTCTCATGTGAGCCGTTGCACTGATATTATCTGGCAGCCACTGAACCACTTAGATGTAAACCCACTGGGCTGAAATTACCTTAATCAGATGAAAAAGGGAAAAGCAAACCCGTAAACTGCTGGCTCTCTCCAGCTCCTTTGTTCAACCTTTCTTCCTGCCTACATGTTCTTTTGTTTTGGTCAGTTTTCGGTTGAACACTTTCAGCTTCTTCCCAGTCTGCATCTTCCATCTTCCAGCTGAGTAAGGTAATACTGAAAGATCTTCTCCTCCAGATTTGCTTCATTGCTTATAGACACCTTCCTCTATCGATAGCACCTGCTTTTGCTTATCCTCTCTGAGGAGTATGGTGAGATGACAGAAACCACCTTTGTTTTGTCATCTACACAATTCTGTATTTTCCTGTTATCTCTGTTAGACTAAACCTCATTCTCCCTGGTACGGTGGCGTGTCAACAAATAACTATAAAAGCCCATCGTGAAGCTGTCCTGGCTTTTATTCTGCTGTTGACACAAATGACTGGATCCAGCCCTGCCTAAGTAAATAAAGCCAGCTCTTGCTCATTAAAGACAGAGAAGAGCACCAGCGGTTTAGTTATGGCCACACCAGCTGTGCCCACCCTGTCTCCCCCCACCAGGGCAGGCCCCAGGAGGGCTCAGTGCTTTAGAGTGCCCTGGACCTGGCACCAGGGATGGAGTTTAGATGCTGAAATCCAGGCAGTTAGTGACAGCCTAGACGCCCTCTGGTCTCTTCCAGAAGGGTGTGGGTCTCCTAGAAGTCCTCTGTCATATCTGAAGCAGCACACAGATGACTTGGACACCCTGAGACATCTAAAATGGCACCAGAAGCCCATGGGTAAGCAATTGAATCCCACCCATCAGGTCCTTGCTGACAGTGGTATTTGACTGCATGTCCACTTTCACAAGACGTGATCTTGGAGCTACGTGGAGGGGAGCAGAACAAATTTAACCAAAGCTCTTTTTGCTCATCAGTCTGCCTGGGGTCGCTGTAGCAGGACTAGGTGGGCTAGCTGAAGGCCACAGGAGGCTAATACGTAGGGACTGCTATGTTGGGGAGGACCCTCTGCAGCCGAATACCACGAGCTACCGACTCACTGAATTCCCTGGAGACCTCAGACTGCTCCTTACAGATTAACAGCCCTGGGTCACTTTTACTGCAGGCTGTTGCATTTCAGGAAGACCTGCACCCCCATCGGGAGGTGTTTTCAGACTGAAGAGAGGGGGCTTTTCCAGGGAGCCACCGTTTCCTTAGAAGGTGGCTTGACAACGTGGTCTCCGGTCTCTCAGGCTGTTGCTGCCTCTCCTTCCTCCCAGCTGGCTCTGCTGCTTGGTAAACCTTTGCTTCCCACGCACTCACCAAGAGAAAACTATCTCTCCCACCCCAAAAGCAGGTATTTATGTCATTTTAAAGGCTTCTGTCAGTTCGAGGAAAGAAGGACCCAGGGACCAAATGCTGCAGGTGGGAGCACTGTGCTACAGGTTATTGAGCCCTTAGACTGCTCTGCAGGATTAAACCACCCCTTTGGGACCCTCCCAGCTCAGGATGTCCCACTGCAGACCACAGGAGCCAAGCAAAGCTGCCCATTTAGCACATGTTGATGGGCACCCCTCAGCAACTTGGGTGCAGAGCGACGTTCTCGGCAGGGCTCAGCACTGCAGGAGATGCTTTTTTTTTTTTTGGCCTGTCCAGTTACTATCGCCACCTTGCGGTGGTCCCGGGCAGCCTGTCCACTGTTTCTGTGACGTTTCTGGGTTAGGAATTTAAACTACTTCCAAAAACTGTCTTAACATTTTTATATAGTTAAAGATACATATTACAGTAAACCAATTAATAACATTTGCATGTTCTCCCTTGGAGTTTCTGCCACCCAAGTGTTCAGTACAACTTGCATTTATTAACAAAACATCAAAACATAGATTTTTCAGGTACCCATCTACATAGTCTCCATAGACAGAAGAAATGAATAAAACGTGGTGTGAAGAGGTGGAATACTTGCCTAAGGTCTCTTTGTAATGTTGGGTGCCTGAAAAATCATGACCTTTTAATTAACTTCAATGGACACCTTTAGGCTCTTAGTATTATTGGCAGGAGATGAAATGAAAGTCAAAATATCTTGACCCCAGTGTAGCCATGGAGAGTAATTCGACAATATTGCTTTAGATAGCTTGGGAACTCACCACTAGACCTCCTTGGCTTGCACTGGAGAAGCCATCTAGACCCCCACCACAGCAGCTGAGCAGATAGGAAGCCAAGTCTGGAACACTAAGCCTAGCGTGGAGCCAGCGTGGTTTCCCTGTACGCCTGGTGTTATGCAGAGAGCAAAGCCACGATGAGCTCTTCCTCCTATAACAATTGCATTCCTCCCCTCCACGGGCTCACACAGCTCCCTCAGCTGCTGCTGGATCCCCTGCTGCAGCTCTGCCCAATGCATGCCCGATGGAAGATCAAGCCTGTTGGCTTGTATTTTAACTCCTCCTTGCTTCAGTCAGAGTGTTTTCTTCATTTCTCTAGAACACGACTGACCACCGTGGAAAAGAGGATGAAGCAGGTGGTTCCCAGTATGTCTTGCCAACCCACTGCCTCTATGTTTCAGAGGAGATGGGTGACCAGAGAAAGGGGGGGATGGGGAGTGAGCTTTGCTGCAGAGGTATCAAGGAGGTCCTGCTAACCAAACTGCTTTTTGAACTGCTGTTCTTCCTCCGGTCTCTTCATAGAAAAGCTCCTGCCAAGGCAGCCTCTGGACAAAGTATCAAGTACAAAACCACCACTGGAGAGAAGATCTCTAGATCCTGCCTGAACTGACCCCTTGTGCCTCTTCAGAGCCCTTCTGCCACTGCCTAGGTAGGCCCATCTCTAGCCTAGACATGGTGCTCTGGTTTAGCTCCTTCCTAACCTTGCCTCAGTAAGTTGTTCATCTGCAGATCTGGGAAATGATGTGGGTTTAGGGAAAAAAAGGGAAAAAAAAGCTCATTCCATCAATGCCCTTCAACGAGAGCCATCTTTCAGCCACCCACACCTACCAGCTAAGTGCGTTTGGCCAGACATCAAAAAACGAAGTCAAGCCTGAACCACCACTGATTTCAGTATAACCTTTGCCTAGGAGGAGTTCAGGAAAGCCCACGTGTTTTCAGACTGTGTTGAAGCCCGCTTCTTGGCTTGCTCCCAGAGGTGCTCTCCTGGACCCATCTGCCCTGCTCAGCCACATAACCTACGTCACCAGGTCTCTGCCTCAGATGGAGCCCACAGCTCTACATACACAGTGGCTTCTGGGGGCAGAACATCTAATTTCAGTTTGACCAACACAGACATCAGCAGCTGGAATACTCTATGTTCCCAGCTGTTCTGTCTCTGAGAAACTTACGGAGAGGGAGGCGGAATAAGGGCTCAGGCGTGAAACTTACTCAGGGTAGGGGTAAAAAGGAATTACAATCATAAACATCCACAGAGAGATCAGCAGACAAATGTACACGAGTTGGCAAGAACAGAGTTGCCAGCACGATTTGAAGAAAGAGCACGGAAATAAGGCTCACACATATAATTCAAGACAAAACGAAACTCACTGTTACTAAAGAAAGCAAAGTTTACCGTGAACTGTTAACTGATGGGGTCTGATAAAAAAATAAAAAATAAAATGTAGTGGCTGCAAATGAGGTCCCTAATCCATAAAAGGTGAAGTGCATCATAACTTGAAGGCTACAGAGTCTGTTTTTCCTTGTGTCTTGTGCAGTTGGTTTACAAAGTACTTTGTCAACTGATGCTTCCTGGCAGCGCTGGACAAACAGACACCAGCTCAGTGTGTACAAATGTACAGCAGCTCTTCCACTTGCGAAAGGAAAAACCATTCTTTTCTAATTTCTAAATACTAGGCAGCTGGCCACAGTTAAAACACCACCTAGTGCTTTCTGGTTAGCCTTAGTTGAACACATATTTGTAATTTTCAAAACCTAAACTGTAGTTACAAAGTTATGATGGTATCTATTACACTGGTGCTTTTTTATCATTATTACAACTTCTGCCCAAAACGTTGGCAGTATTAGGACAATTCAGCAGCATGTAATTTAACCTACCTCGCATCCAGAGTTGAGGGTGGTCCCTCTTATCAGGTCCGAGGTCGCTGATGGGGCAGCTTCAGAGAAAGTTGCCCTTGCTAGGGTCAGCCTGACTAGAGAAACCTAAAAACACTTCTCTTTTATCAGCTTCCCCCCACCATCACTGTGTGACCTGCACCAGACCTCATCATGTGAGAACCATCAGCTAATGACAAAACAAAAGAGCTAATCACCACCTCCAGAATCAACCTGCAAAGGTTACTCTGCAGAATTGCCAGGCCAAGATATTTATCGCCTGTGGGGTCGGATGCGATACAACTGGTTTTTTTCATTTGATTTTTTTTTTTTAATTTAAACCGGGTGAGGGAATCCATTGCCATTAGAGCAATACTAATGCCAGACATAAGCTAGGTGTGATCACAAAATAGCTATGCTTTGCCCTCATGGGATCTCCAACGCTGTGCTCACTGTGAAATCCACCCCCCGCACCTCTGTGCTGCATGAGCCGTCACGCACTGCCTGCTGACCTGCTCCTCTGACTGCAGGGCAGAACTCCTGTAGCCTGGTTGCCATTGATGAAGCAGAGGGTAGAGAGTCGTGGCTCCTATCTCCTTGCTCCCGGTGGCTGGTGACTCAGTGGAAGTTATGAAGTTACCGGACCCACTAGCAGATGTGTAGATGAAGGCATGGAGGGGCTGGTTGATACACCCAGTTACCAGAGTAGCATCAGAGAGCCTACGTCCTTAATCCCCACTTTTTGTCACTACCAAACAATTTCAGCATGAGCTGGGGCATATCTCTGCTATAATCATAAAACTTCTAAGTTGTTCAGGGTTACCTACGTGACATTTAGTTATCCTAGTCCACCTATTACGTACAGCTCCAGGGAAGAGCCTTCCTTGTGCTTCTGGACCCCAGTTTCCCCAGAGAGCGACCAGCACTGGTTGCAGGAGGGAAGGGAAAGTCCCCGGTCTTGTGACAGGAGAAGCCAGCTCTGCCAGTTGCCTTTTGACGCAGGCAGACCCCAAATGTCTTCTAATGCACCAAGGGGCTGATTGTAGTATGAGTTTGTGGAGGAGCCATGACATTTTGTGGCACATTAGAACACAGCATCGGTAGGACATGGGAACCTGAGTCTGCAGGTGGTTCCTCCGTGAGGTGGTTCCCCACAGCCCTGACCCAGTGCCACTTGCTGCATTCTGTTAGTCTGGGCCCATGATGAGTGACTGACCCTTTGCTTCAGAGTACCGGCAAAAGTGTCATCCAGGACTGAAGCTTGCAAAGAATGTGGCAGTTACCCAAAATGTCCACGCAGGCCTGAAGGACAGACATTAGCCAGTTCTCTTCATCTGCAGCACGCACACACACAGAGAAAACCTCAGAAAAACAGATCTGGAAGCAGAAGGGACAAAGTATGATTGTTTCTTGTGCTCGTGCTTCTTTTCTGCATTAGCCACAGTCAGCAGGATTAAACCTGGACCCCCTGACCCAGCGCAGATGAGACGTGATTGATTCACATAGTCCCTCTGCCACAGATGCAGAAAGCTCAGTGACCCTCTGTGTGGCCTCTCTTCTCACAGGGAGTGACAAAGTACCATCCCAAATGGGAATATCTTACAGAGGAGGGCTGTGGAGTCTTCTCTACCGCCCCACGCATCACTTTGGCTATGGCACTTTGAAGGGATGAGGCACATGGGTTGAGTTGTAAGAAATAAGTTTAAAAGAGGGTGGCCATAAACTGTCCCGTGCAGGTGTCCATCCCGGCATGATTTAGATGTGATTCAGAGCTCCAGGGTAAAATGTTCGGGGTATGAAAGCACAGTGTCCCTCTGTCTGTCTGCAGTGACCCCAGGATAGATTTTCTTTCTGCAGCTCTTCCAGGTCTCTCTCCCAGGGCTGGTGGACGTGTTTAAGCTCAATTGCTCAGTTACAAGTAAGCGCTTGCTGGTAGAAGAAAAGAAAAAGATGGATGTGGAGAGTGAAAATAAGGAGAGGGAGAAGAGAATCCAATAAAAGGAAAAAGAGAGAAAGAAAATTATGAAATAGGATAAGGAGAAAGCAAAATAAAAGGTCTTATGACAGAACAGATAGCACATTCTTAGCTACAGCAGGAATGAAAAATCTTTCATCAGATCAGTGATTCTGGAGACTTGGTGGGTATACTTTATGTCTCCCTCTTGTCTGGCAGCAGCGATTTCCACGCAGCTTCACACGTCCTGCTCTCACCACAGGCAGCAGGGAACAAAGACGCTCAGAAAGCAGAAGTGATGCTGGGGAGGGCTTTGGCATTCCTCGCCGTTGCAGAGCGCAGAGGGCTGTTCAGCATCAGGCCAGATGGGTCATCTGGGGGAAGGGCGTCCTCCACGGGCATGCAGGGCCGCCTGGGGAGCCCCGGGCGCATCGCTGTGATGGGCAGAAGTTGAGGTGTGCAGAGGGCAGGCGATTCAAACCTGCAGGCAGGTGTGAAACCTCAGCCAAACTCAGGACCCTGAAACAGAAACCAGATTCTGGTCCCTCTCACTTTCCTGAGGAGAAGTGGTATTTCTTAACTAATGGCTAAGCACATGCTGGCCGACCAGAAGTGACTCTGGCATTTCTATGAATACTGCGCTCGTGTCAGACTCGGCCAAGAGAGGACAAGGATGACTGACTGCATTCCCTTGGAATGAGCATCCCTAGGAGACCTCAGCTGACATCTTTTAAAAAGCCAGCAAAAATACCAATTTAGGGGAGAGAAGGAATTTCTTTTCCTTTCCGAGCGAATGACTTTTCTACAAATCAAAAGGAGTGTGTTTGATTAGTTCTGACCGGGTGTTAAATGTGCTCAAAACCAAAAGCGAAGCGACAGCCAGTGGAGCCAAACCTGAACCTCGCTATAGAAAACAAATACCTTTCAAATGAAAAGACATAATGTCAAGACAGTAGCTAAGTCCACAGTAGAAAAAAAGTTCAGATTGCTGTTATATGCAAATTTTTATTTTCTTGAAAAAAGAAAATAATATCAAGGAGCACGTTTATTTATTTAGATTCTCTGAATTCCAACAGCCTTGTCTTAAATTCCACTTGGAACTTCCTCGGACTCATTTTGAACCCCCAAAAGTAAGTTACTCTGCTGTCCGTAGGATTGTTTTCATATTTGAGATCCACTAGATCTCAAATATTGAGATGCAAGCTGACGTCCCTCGGTTGCTCAGCCACTTCCGTAGAGGCAGAGCGAGCAGTATTTTACATTCACAAAAGCTCTCTGAAATAAGTCACGGTGACATGACGTAAGGGAAATTACTGCTGGAGAGGACGTCGAGGAATCTGTGCTCATCTGACACAGAAGGCAAGGCTGGACCCTGAGCCCCAGTACGTACACAGGCTGCTGCGGGCAGTGGAGCGCGAGCCCTGGGACTCCTCGCGGAGGCAGCCTCCAGGGAGCCCAGCGGTCGAGAGGTGCAGGATCCACAGGGAGCTGGACAACTTCTGGCAACCCAAACCGGTGCGGGCTGCTCCTTTGTGTGTGGGCTCTCACATGCCGTGGCATCTCACGCCATCCGACACCCAGCGTACCAAAGGCGAGGGACATCCCCGTAGGACACGTGGCTTTTGACTTCACGTGTAAGTAAACTACAGTATGTTTCTTTCTCAAAATCCTTGTAGTACTATTGATAGGTTGCTCACAGGGGTTTTATAAACTATTTATTGCCACCATGCAAGTCAGTCTTGTCTCAGCAACCTGTAGAAGCAGTTTCTCTGACTCGCCTGGCCTCCACCACATATGTTCCTTGCTCTTCAATGTCTCCATTACCATCAGATTTACTTGCCCATAACGGCTGCTGTGAGGGTACCAAGTCCTGTCACAGCCCTGAATTCACCAACAAGCTCTAATTAGCATGAACACCCTGTAGCAGCCTTTCTCTGTAATCCTCACCTGCAGCTGCTTCCCGCCGCTCCTTCTCGGGGCTTGGCCAGCTCTCACGTGGGGTGGCTCAGTGATGCTGGGCCGGCCACTGTGGAGAATGCGGTGTGAGGAAGGGCTGCCAGAAGCCTCAGCTGGGGCCTGCACACCTCGATTTGGGAGCTGCACTGGGGCCTTCAGCCTTGGTCCTTGCCTGAGCTGTGTTGCACATGTGCTGTGCCCAACCACACCAACCATGGCCAAGAATCGCCAGTCCTTCCCATGGCCTGAGCTTGGCCTTGGCATTTCCAGCAGCAGCAGTACGGGGTTTTCCAGGCCGGGCTTTAACTGGATTCAGCTGGCCAGTAAATGCGTCACACCGCCCTCTAAGACTGTTGTCTTGTTCAAAAAGGATGGCATCACGGAATGGTGGGATTTGGAAGGGACCTTTGGAGATCATCTAGTCCAACCTCCCCCGCTAAAGCAGGTTCACCTAGAGCAGGTTGCACAGGAACATGTCCAGGCAGGTTTTGAAAGTCTCCAGAGAAGGAGACTCCACAGCCTCTCTGGGCAGCCCGTTCCAGTGCTCTGCCACCCTCAAAGTTTTTCCTTATGTTTAGATGGAACTTCCTGTGTTCCAGTTTGTGCCTGTTGCTCCTTGTCCTGTAGCTGGGCACCACTGAAAAGAGCCTGGCCCAATCCTCCTGACACCTGCCTTTTAGATATTGATAAGCATTGATAAGACCCCCTCTCAGTCTTCTCCAAACTAAACAGACCCAGGTCCTTCAGCCTTTACTTATAAGAGAGATGCTCCAGTCCCCTAACCATCTTTGCAGCCCTCCACTGGACTCTCTCCAGTAGTTCCCTGTCTCTCTGGAACAGGGGAGCCCAGAACTGGACAAAATACTCCAAATGTGGCCTCACTAGGGCAGAGTAGAGTGGGAGGAGAACCTCCCTCCACCTGCTGGTCATGCTCTTCTTAATGCACCCCAGGATACCATTGGCCTTCTTGGCCACAAGAGCAAACGGCTGGCTCATGGTTAACTTGTTGTCCACCAGAACTCCCAGGTCCTTCTCTGCAGAGCTGCTTCCCAGCAAGTCAACCCCTGACCTGAACTGGTACACGGTGTTACTCCTCCCCAGGTGCAGGAGCCTGCACTTGTCCTTGTTGAACTTCATTAGGTTCCTCTCCATCCGGGTCTCCAGCCTGTCCAGGTCTTGCTGAATGGCAGCACAGCCTTCTGGTCTATCAGCCACTCCTCCCACTTCTGCATCATCAGCAAACCTGCTGAGGGTACACTCTGTGCCTTCTATCAGGTCATTGATGAATATGTTGAACAAGACTGGACCCTCTACCAACCGCTGGGGAACACTGTTATCTGCAGGCCTCTAACTAGACTCTGTGCTGCTGATCACAACCCTCTGTGCACCTCGTTCAGCCAGTTCTCAATCCACCTCACTGTCCACTCATCTAATTCACACTTCCTAAGATTCCCTATGAGGATGTTATGGGAGACCCTGTCAAAAGCCTTGTTGAAGCTGAGATAGACAACATCCATTGCCCTCCCCTCATCTATCCATCCAGTCATGTGATCATAGAAGGCTATCAGATTGCTCAAGCATGATTGGTCAAGCACGATCATCTTGTAGCATATTTAACAGATTAATGGATTTTTCTGTGCTGATCTATTAAAAGTCAAGACATGTCACAGTGATCATGGCACTGAACACTCTTTAATTTTATTATACACAAAAGGTAAAACCATCTACTGGATCCATGTTCCCATATGACATCAGGATTATTTAAAAAGCTGCTTGAAATTTTCAAAGATTCTTGGGACAATGTAGGAAAACAGTTTTCCAGGAAGTGGTGGTAATCCTTCTTCTATCCTACTTTTCCTCAAAAACACAGACAGAAACCCGGGAAAGGTGTGTGTCTGTGGTGGTGTGTGGTTTCTCCTTTACAGAAAGGAGAAGTTTGTAAATGAGTTTGATCCTAAAATTAGATTTCTGTTGTCCCGAAGTTCTTTCCAACTAAACACCACTTCCAGAGGAAATCAGATGGTAGCAGGTTTTGTATTTTTGGTACAAAGGCTACTTACTTTTCCTACACCTCCAAGAAAAAGAACTTGACAATATCAGGAGAGTCTTTCATCTTCCTTTTCTTGGACGCTGTTAGTGTAATAAAATGTTTTACTTTCCAATCTAAACTGGAATTGTGTAGGCTAGTAATCCCTGAAGTCAACGGTATGTCTCGTCATCTGAAGTTTTCCAAAATCTCCGTCAGTTACTTGAATGATGAAGGTCGCCTGCTACAAATATATCAGCTTCACATCATTTTTCTACAGAAATAGGTAACTAGATATTGAAATTGTAAGGACTGCAGAGGTAGTCTCTGACAACACTGAACACATTGTAAGCTGATTGCATCCTAAATACCAGACTATGCATGAGGCTGGGATGCTCTTTAAGTGTGGGGGGATCAAGTGCTACCAGGAGGGTATCCTTTGGTCAACGTTTATTTTTGAGAATGTGTTGTCATAGTATCTTAATTTACGGAAGTGAGAATGCAGGCAGAGAAGCTTCCCTGCCACAGGGAATGGAATGAAGACTTCTGTATGTACACAGTAAAGTTACTATTGTCTTTTATTTGCAACGGATCAGAGAGGATAATCTTTATTGTTGTTTCCCAAAGATAATTCAAGTCAATGGGAAGATTCCCTTAAGCTTCAGGGGCTTTTGTATAAAATGAAGAGACAAATGCCTAGCACCAAAAATGAACAGTGAAATAGCAAACTGTTTTGAGTGGGGAATGGGTATATACACGTATAATTCATTTGCTTACAGACATAGGATTTCTTCCTATCTTAACAAACGTAACAAACTGAAACACGGAGCTATTTATTTTCTGTTCTGTAATAAAAAAATATACGTTACTTTGATGCCCAGAAAACACGTTAAACATTCATTGACTTGTGAGAGTTTCATTAAGTTATTACATATGCCTTGATTTGGTGCACAGGAAGCACACAATTGAACATGCTAATTTTATTCACAATTTTAAAAAGGTGCGGAGCTTTAGTCTATAATAGATAGGAGTGTAGGTTTGAGTTTCCCATGTATTGCTGAGTACAGAGAAGATTGGAATTTAAGCAATACGCCTTATCCTTGTAACAGGTTAATTTTAATGAAAGGAATTTGTTTAATTAGAATCACACATAATCTTACAAACAAATCAGAAGTACAAAAAAAAAAAAAAGGAGTATTTTTAATATGTGCAATAGCTTGTTAGTCTCTTACTATTTCTAATTTCTTTTGCACTTCCTCTGGAGCCATAGCTGAATGGTGCTTTTTAAATAGCTAGGCTAAACTTTTCAGAAATTATTAGCAATTCTGGGTGCCTATTCAAAGTTATCCTACTGGGGCCCAAAAGCAAGTATTTAGCACTTTCTGACAGTCTGAATCCTACAAAGTAGTTAATACTGAGGTGAAATGACTAATCCTCACCAAGCTTCTTCCACCCGAAGATAACATATATTCACCCCGATCAGTTCTGACATCTATTTTGTTCCACATCCTCAGTTGCTCTGGTTATCTGGCCAAGGAGCAATAGTTAAGATCTGCCTAAATGTTTAGAAAAGTTTTAAATTTCACTAGGCAGCTGAGCACATTTAGACACTACTTATTTATACAGACAACTACATCTGGCTCATTTAATTTGCTCCACCCAATGTCTAATCAACATAATAGCTTGTTATTTGTCTTAAACAATGAACCAAGTAATTAAAAATAAAACAAAACCCCACTATTGGGTTTTACAAACAAGTATATGACATAATATTTTGTGGTAATTGTTTGGGTTGGAGCAGCTTGCTTGTCTGGGATTTGAAACTCTCAGAACCAGTACTCGGAGACAAAGATGTGGACGTTGACAACGTTACGGTGAGATACCACTCCACCCATTACATAGATCATCTCCAGTTTCAGGATGGCGTGGAAAGGTCCAACAATGGGCCTCACCTGGCGAACTACACCTGTTGGGATAGAAGTAAATGGCTGAGATTAACAGGAGAATCGGATGGGTTTGGGTGAGCTACATGCCCCTTCGTTTTCAGTATAGCTGATGGCAAGTTATTTCACCTATTGGATCTGTAAATAGCTTGTAAGAAAGCCTGCAAAATAAGAACAGAATATAACTTTTCAATCAAAATACCCTGAAGATCTAGAAACAGCAGATCTAAAATGCTGCTAATGGCAGAAAAACTCTATGTTTTGAAACTAGTAATTTTTTTTTTACCTTTTTATTCAGAGAGATAAATTCTGTAAGCAGTCTGACACTGCTTTTTAAGCAGGACATAAGAGACTTTCCCTAGGTAAGCCAGCACACACATTGCCCTGAGGAGTATATGAGCGTGCACACCTGGGAATGCCATGCAATTCCTGGTACCATGTTGAAAACCGCATTTCCTTTGGCACAGTAGAAGTTATTTGTAATTCAACAGTAAAATCAACACTCTCCCTATAAACATCAGATGACACTCGTCTGTAAATTGTTAGTGTGCCATTTCGTGGACGGACAACCCCACTGGAAGCAATGGGAATAGAAGCAGGGGAGTTAAATGAGGAAGCGGGGACTCTCACAGCATCTGTTCCTTCATCATTCCTCACGTGGATAATGGCCATATCCTCACCAACAGCAGGGCTTGATAACGAGGAAGGAAGGGGCAAGGGAGAAGCAAGCTGTGTCTTTTAGGGCTTTAGTCCTTTGGTTTGTTTTACATGGAGGAGCAGTGCTGGGCCACGACAGGACGAGGACTGCTGAGACCTGAGAGTGGTGGTGGGGTCCTCAGGTTGGCAGCAGGGCAGGGCTTCTCCAGCCAGGCAGCAAGGCCAGGGTGCAGCCAGCTTCAACCAAGCGCTCAGGGCTCAGATCACCGGGCAAGTTCATGGTGATGATGCTGGGCCAAAGTCAAACTCGGAGACAACGTGTGGGTCAGGGTCCAGACCAAGAGAAACTACAGCTGTGATGGAGCTAGAGCCCAGCCCTCTTCCAGCTCTGCTCAGGGAGGGACTGAAGCTGAAATGGGGCTCCTGGCCTCTGGGCAGTGTGTAGGAGAGGACCCTGGGGAGGCCCATCTGGGCTATGAGGTCTTATCAGTGCCTTGAAATGATGTGGCTAAACAGAATAGCATCACTACCGCAGACCGACACAAAAGAAAGTCAACAAGACCTTTGCCATTGACGCCAAAGGCTTAAGATCAGATTGTAAACAGATTGAAAACTGGTTGTTTTCACTTCATGGTTATTTTCTAGGTCCGGTGTTACAGAGTAGGGAGCTACCAAGTGGCTGTCATCTGAAAGGATGTATCCAAAAGGTCAAAATCAGGTGAATTTGGGGTCAGCCAGCAGGCATAGGGAGCCTGGTGGAGACTCCCCTTCTCAGACACCTCCTTCTGACAACGCACTTATCCAACAGGGTGTTTGATTCAGAAGGAAATCACAGTTTAAGACAGGGTTATTTAAGACGTATTACTTCTGCTTGCTGGCGGTTATGTTTCACAAGCAGGCAGCAGACCAGCACCTTCCCAGAGTCGCAGCCTAACTCCTAGAGCAGTCCCGGACAAACACACTGCCTTGAGAGCCGATGAGAGAGAGAAACGTTTGCTTATGCAGGCTGTCAGCACCTTTTTCTAAGGCAGTGATGACATCACAGTTTTGTCCTGTTTAAATACTAACTCATATCTCCAGCACGCAGTAAAATGGCAAACTTTTCACCACGTTCACTTTGCTTGCCATATTTGATGAATACACTTTTTAAGCATCCTCCCTCCTACAATTTATATGGACATACATATGTAGAAATATATACTTTTTTTTTTTTTAGTTTTCTTGGCTACTCTCCTGCACTTTATAAAGTGACTGGGCTTGGCAGATGATATATTGAAAAAGAAAAGCATTGCTAAAATTGCCCTCCCTTTAGGGTAGCAATTAAAGCATTTTGCTAACAAGACATCACGTTATTGCAGGCACTGCTTTAACTGACAACCACGGACACGTGCTGCAGCGTTGCAATCACTCGGTACTGGCGAGCTGTTTAACCCGCCCTGTTAGCGGCTCATGCAGTTATCACCAAGCCTTAGATGGCAAAGGTTACCGCTTCCATTTAGCCATCTTTTTACAGTGTTCTACACTTCCTCGCTTTATGAGCCCACTCTAGTCTAAAAGTGGTTTTGCACATTCTGTTTTTTTCTGACATCGTGCAATTCTACCCAAGACAGCTTATGCCACAATATGGCATCCATCCATACATTAGTGACCCAGCATTCAAAGCAATTGGTAATTTTTTCATTCTTGTTGGATGCTCACAGCCTGTGAAAATGGAACATTTATTTACAAGGTGCAATGGGCGAACACACTGGGATGCACTCTTCCACACAGTTCTGCTGCAGTTTTAAAATCAAGCCTGGTAATGGTCTGAGAAGTGAATGCTGCACATTAAGACAGCTATATTGAAGCAAGAAGTTGAAGGAATATTCCAAGAAACACAATACTTCCAGTATTCATTTATCCAGTTTGTTGTGCCAACGACCTAGAGGGTCCTGAAATGACCACTAGTGCAAAAGAACCGTATCCCTTCCTTTCCCATTAAATAAACAGGATGATGCAGTCAGATGGGTTTGCACTACAGCATGTGTATAAGGATGCAGTCATTCTAAAGGGGCAGGAAAAACAAAAGAATAAGAAAAAAACCTTGAAATGTTCTACTAGATAAAAGCAGAGGACAGGTTTTCAGCTCTCTCCTCGAAAGCTTTCCTTTTTTTTGGTGAAAGGTGCTAAAACCTGAGTATTTTTCTCCACCAAACTTGAGGACGAATGTGAGTGAAAACCATGCCATAACAAAGCTGCTCAGAGCCTGAAACCTGCCTACAAGCTTATCCACTTCCCAGTGATCCTTCTGCACTGGTCCTAGGACTTGTCTCAGAAACGCCGTTAAAGGCTGCCTGCTCTAATGCCACTGCCTTTCGGTGCCTTTCACACCACGTACGAGGGAGGCGCAGCTACTCCAGACCCAAACGCGGCCAGCAGCGCCTTGTGCCTACTCGCACACACAGATGTCTAAAGAAGAAGCTCGAGAGTGTGCATGTAATTCACACAGACAGCCCAGTGCATCAGTCAAAGTCCCATTTAGCACAGGACACACTTGACAATGCCAGGTGTAACAACTCTCGATGTTTTTAAGTGGACTTATCAGTTGCAACACTTGCATAAACATGTTATTCCACTATGCCTTTTGGCAGACTAGTGATGGGTCCAGATCTGTGGTCTGGCATCCTTCAGCGTTTATAGCTGAATGCTAAGTATAAAAACATACTTTATAGTAATAGGAGGGTTACAATTTTTAAATGTACTGAAAAGTCAGGAAATGTAGAAATAAAGCAGCTGGGTTTTGATCCCTTTTTTTACAAGTCTAAATCCAGAGTAGCTGGATGAAGCCACTCAGATTTGACATGGGCGTAACTGCCGACTGGGGCTTGGTCCTGGAACACTGTAGGAGTACACGCCGTCCTGTGAATCACTCTCTATAGGATGCCACGAGAACAATAGTGTTGCTCATTAAATGACCTGCAAACAGAGCGCTCTCAAATACCACCATCAGCTGGTCCTCTCTGGGACCAAAGCTGCAGACTCTACACTTGGTAAATGGGGTGACTTTATTTAAGCACGTTCACCCCAACCCCCCTCCAACAAAATTCTATTTCAGCTAGGTTAGCGTTTTGCACAAAAAATGCGAGAAGAATATTTATCTATATTAAAACAGGGTGAATCTCTGATAATAAATGAAGAAGGAGATTCACGCTGCTGCTGAACCCCACGTGCCAGGCAATTTCAAGCATCTCTGTTGTCTTGCCTACAGGCACATGTATGCAAGCAAGCACTGCTACCCTCCAGTCTGATGTGCTGCTGTTGCTGTTTACATTCTCCGGTTCATAACCTGTGCCCCAAACGCAGACTCAACCTACAGAAAACCCTCAGTGTCACGGGCCAGGCAGACTGCTTTCCATCAGCTGACCTGTGTTTGGTTTTGTTTTGTTAACTGAGCAGAGATGTTATTATACTTCCCAAATCTGCTTGGGTATCCTCATGGTCTGCTGACCTCCTTTTAGAAAAGGATGGTAAGTCGTCTTTTCCTCGCACACTTTGCCCTTATTGTACCCAGGATCTACGCCAATCCTTTCCATCTGCTGAGCTGTGTAAGCAAACAGCCCTGGCTGGAGATGTGGTTAAGGTTTTAAATGTCACAGATGCTTCTGCAGTGATAGGCTGACCACGACCCAGAACTTTGAAAGCTCTGTAATTAATACTCTACTGTCTTACCCTGTTTCTTCTTCTTTCATGTTTCATATTTCTGTTTTGACTAAGGTAACAGATGTCACTGTGTGTAGCAAAGACGTTAACTTAAATAATACTTATTTTCAAGTGAGAATAATGGCAGCAACCAGCAATCTTAAAGCCACTGTCATTGGATTACTTAGGCTTTGCTTATCAAAGAAAATGGGATAAATAAGACAGCAAGGTTAATATTGTTAATCTTCCTAAGCCTTTCAGCAGAATTTCTATTATTGTAATCAGATGCCACAGGTACTCCTTGGCTTGTCTATATCTCTTTAAGATACCATTACATTGCTCTGCTTTGAAATATGTGAGACCCTCAGGCAATTCACCTCTGTGCCTGGTTTCTGCTTGTATTTTTGCATTAGGCAGCTGATTTGCTAAGAAGCTCCATTTTGAACTTGGGAGAAACACTGCTGTTTTGTTACCACGTTAATCCATGCTGGATGACAAGTTCCCATGTTGTCGTGCATTAACATTTTGTCTCCAGAAATCCAGACTCCTGATTCTGACTTCTGTGCTAAACTCACTGCCGAGTATGCTGAAAGAGCAGTTGCAAAACTTTTTAAAATACTGTTTAAAAACCCCTCTTTTCTTCCTCTTTCCACCGCTAACCACAAAATCTGCAGCACTTACCCTTGCAATGAATCTGGGTCGTTGTGTTCCTTACACCTCTGGTTGAACACTGCGCTTCAATTTTCTCTAGAGACAGTTCCTCCAACGGGAAAGCAAATCAGAACCAAAGCAGCTTATTTTCACAGTGCTACTTTAAAAGGCTGTTTGGGGTTGGTATGTCCTGTTTTGTGCTCCACAGGTGGAGGTCGCAGGATTTTCCCCAGGGATTGTTCTGAAGTCTAGTCAATTATTTAAACCTGTATCATCATAAAAACACAGTGCAGACATAAGTTGCACCCATTCCTCAAAAAGAGAGCCTCAGATAACCTCAACTTTTAAGGACCCCCATAGAATCAAGCTGAGAAATGTCAGTGGAGCAGGCACGGAATCAGGAAAATTTGCTATTTTTTTTTCTTTTTACATTGTTTAATTGCGTGATCTGTGGTCATCTAAAAACTGACCACAAACTGACTAAGTTTGGGATGGACGGTGAGGAGTTACTGAGTGCTTGAAGTGGTGAAAAGAAGAACAATCCACTTTTCTGAATCATTAATCCATTGTTAACAGATTAATTTGGTCCTAAATAGAACAAAACTTATCTTTTAATTCATTCTGGGATCTATTTTAAACTAAATACTCTGTAAAAAGTGTCTAAAATAATAAGAATGGGATATATATTTGAAATACCAAAGGCAGACAAACAAGTCTGAGCATAGCTTATTGTTTGCTTTTCCTTCAAAATAAGCACACACACTGCTACTGGATTTTTTTTACATGTTTGCATCCTGCCCATGCATTATTAAAATTAACTGCCACAAATCAGAAACTAATTGGTCAACTGAGAATTAGTCTTCATTCACTCTAGTGCAAGTGCAACTACTGACTATATATATATATATATAAAAAAGAATATTTTGCATTAGTTAGAATGAACAGCAGTTTGGTATATGAAATATAAGATCAATTATTGTGCGGAATACAGCTCTGCAAGAATGTTAATATCAGCTGCATTGTAAAATACGGTCATAGACAGCAAAGGCTCTAAGGGCTGAAGAAAGGTAAGACATCTCCTAGGATCTTCTTGGTAATTCTTACGTGCAATGGTGTTTCTTTGCCCCTGACACACAGCTTGTTTCACTGGCTGCCGAGCTCTGAGGTCCCCAGGCAGTTTCTAATCAAGTACATACCAGCAAGGCAGGCAGGACAGCAGGGTCGAAAAGCTGAGCAGGGTGTGAGGCTTAACAGGTGAGAGGCAGGAATACATACTGGAACTGCAAAATGCATAGCGTGTTCATGCAGAGTGTATGACATTTTGGTAGCAATACACTCAATTCGATTCCTCATGAGATAAATAACATCCCGTGTGAGATGCAGAAGAGCCCAAGCAAATAATTTTTACCTAAATTTTCTAATCCTCAGGCTATGAGTCTACAGGTCTGATTGTAAGCAAAAGTTAAAGACCATCACAAAACGTGCCCCCTTTGAAAAAAAACACGGGCAGGCTTCTCAAGAGAACATGCTATTGCATGGTGAGACAGTCCTATCTCTTTCAGATGGAAATTTTGGGATGAGCTGCTAGTGACACCTGCAAGAGCAAGATTTCAATGACACAAAAAAACACCTTATCATTTCTCCTCTAGCTATGTTCCTTGTACTTTAAATGGATACTTGGAACATAAAATGATTAATCAGAAAAATTCAAGTACCAGAGAATGTGGTGAGAGCTGTGGACGTGGAGCCTAAACTCAACTGAAAGTCAGGTAATTTATTGGGCTTTATATTAACTTCCAAATAATCTCTCAGTCTGTGTTCCTAATTCCTACAGTTGGCTGTTCCCCCACAAAAAACCACTGTGGTCAGCCTCGTCAGAGACGAATAGTCCTATCTGCCACAACACAACAGCAACTACCCTTTTTAAAGCAATGGATCTCTGGGAATTACAAAAATTGCCTTGGAACAGTCTGCTAGTCCGTGTCGGGCCATGAGTATATATGATTATGAACAAAGGATGGACATAGGCTCTTCCCTAATTGTTAGCGCACTTTAATGCCATGTGGACACGGCAGTAACGAAGCCAAGAGGTTATCATCTCAGCCTCCAGGAACCTAAAGCCATTGCATGGCTATTAAAGACAAGTAGCCCAAGATACTGGCACGTTAGCGGTAATGTGTGGTGGCAGGGGAAAAGCATGTTTATGAGTTTCCCTTAAGCAATACAAGAAGACCGATCTCCTCATGTTAATGCAAGATCCTGGACTATAATCTCAAGTTTGCTTTTCTCCTCAAGGCCCTTGCTTTATACTGCTGGCCAAGACTTTCAAAATTACAAGTAAACATCTCAGACGTATCAGTGTAGTCAGAGTTTCAAAAGTTTCAGGCAATTAGGAAGCTGAGGACTAGGGAAATGATTGTTACAGTGGCTATTTTAAAAAGCAAAGTGGTAGGATCATTCCAGAAATAAGCAAAAGGGAAAAAAAAATCCAGCCATGAATAAACTCTTCCTTGGATCAAACCATAGACATGTTAGGCTTGAACACCTGACTATTTCAGTCTACAACATGTAAATACATATCTATATTCTGGAGCCAAAACTATATAGCCAGATTGTTTTTTGGCTCTGTAGTCCTCAACTCAAGGACCTCATGTTAAGATTTGTAAGAAAAAAGTTATTTCTTATTTAGTATTCATTACAAATATACAAAGTTCATCAAGAAGGTTGAAAAATAATTCACATCCTGGTCACAAACAAAATACATATTCTAGGCCATTTTATATATTTTTTTTTCTACAAAAAGCTTTGGGGCTCTGCATACGTTAAACTTTAATTAAATTCCTTACCTAAAGGCTGCTCTTTATTCCAAAAGGTTATGCCAAGGTAATGATTTTTGGTGCTTCAATTGCCCTGCCAACATAGTTACTAAAGTACTTACTGACCTATACCGTGCCAGGGGAGAAGGGAAGCGAATCAACTGTTGGGTAATTGCTTAATGTCTCCCAGCTTGGAAAACATAATGCGTGAAACATGACACATTAGGGAATGTCTTACTGCATTTGGTAGAGTGAAAGCTGCGAAGTTCTTCCGTTCGTAGCTATCCAGTCCTGCCATGTTTTCAACGTCGCTGCAATCCAGAATCAGAACCGCAGAATAGCCGAGGCAGGACGCTCCTCTGAAGGCAGTCTACACAAGCCCTTGCTCAAAGCAGAGCCACCTGAAGCACGTTGCTCTGGGCTGTGTTCAGTCTGGTTTAGACTATCTCTAAGGCTGCAGACTCCACATCCTGGAGCTCTGGGCATCCTGTTTCAGTGTTCAAACACCTTCACAGTAAAGAAGTTTTTTCATATGTTTGAATGGAATGTCCTGTATTTCAGTTTGTGACCAGTGACTCTTGTTCTTTCCACAGCACTGAGAAAAGCGTCTGTCTACTCCCTCCCATTACAATGCTCAGATTCCCCCTAAGCCTCCTCTTCTCCAGGCTGAACAGTCCCAGCTCTCTCAGCCTCTCCTTATATGACTGATGCTCCAGTGCCTTCACCATCTTCACCACCCTCTTCTGGACTCTCTCTATTACGTCTATGTCTTTCTTGTACCAGGAAGCCCAGAACCAGACACAGCACTACAGTGGTGACCTCACCAGTGCTGAGTAGAGGGGAAGGATGACCTCCTTCAGCCTGCTGGCAATGTTCTTCCTAACACGACCCCTTGGCTGCTTTTGGCACAAGGACACGTCATTAGCTCATGATCAACTTGGAGTCTACCAGGACCCCCAGGTCTTTCTCTGCAGAGCTGCTTTCCAGCTGGTAAGCCCCCAGTGTGTACTGGTACATAGGGTTATTGCTTCCCTGGGGCAGGACTTGGCATTTCCTTTTGCTGAACTTCATGAGGTTCCCGTCAGCCCATTACTCCAGACTAATGAGGTCCCTCTGAATGGCAGCACAACTCTCTGGTGTATCAGCCACTCATCACAGTTTTGTTTCCTCTTCAGATCTGCTAAGCTGCATTCTGTCCCATCATCCAGGCCACCAATGAAGAAACTGGCCCCAGTATCTGATCCTTCAGATACCCCCCCAGTGACTGGCTGCTAGCTGTGCTGCTGATCGCAACTCTTTGAGCCTGGCAGTTCAGCCATTTCTCAATCTACCTCACTGTCCACTTATCTATCTACATTTCCTAGGCTGCCTATGAGGATATGAAAGGATAAAGTGTTGAAAGCCTTACTAAGGTCAAGATAAGCAACATCTACTCTTCTTTCATCTGCTCATCCAGTCATCTCTTTGTAGAAGGCTGTCAGGTTGGTTAGGCTTGATTTCCCCTTCATTAATCCTTACTGACTACTCCCAGTCACCTTCTTGTCCTTAATATGTTTGGAAATTATTTCCATGTGGATTTGCTCCACCAGCTTCCCAGGGACTGAGGTGAGGCTGACCAGCCTGTAGTTCTCTAGATCCTCCTTCTTGGCCTTTTTGAAGACTGAAGTGACATTTGCCTCCTTCCAGGAATTCCACAGGAATTTTTGATCACAACAATCTTTGAAAGATAATTGAGAGTGGCCTCGCAATGACATTGGCCAGTTCCGCAGCACTTGTGGGGGTACCCCATCAGCTCCCATGTACTTGAGTATGTCCAGCTTGTTTAAATGTGCCCTAACCTGATCCTCCTTCACCAAGGGTGAGTATTTCTTGCTCCAGATCTTCCTGTTGCTCTGATGCCTCCGGGACTCCTGAAGGCCAGTCGTACCAGTAAAGAATGAGGCAAAGAAGGCATTGAATACTTCAGCCTTCTCCACGTCTTTTGTCACCAGGTCTCCTGCCCTATGCAGAAGCAAGCCCACACTCTTCCTAGTCTTCCTTTTGCTGTTGATGTACTTGCAGAAGCCATTCTTGTTGTGCTTCGCAGCAGTGGGTTGTGCCTCCATAGGCAGTCTCACAGGCATTATGTTCCTCTAGTCCTCTCTAGTTCATGACTGTGCCTGAAGGCATAATCTAGCTGTCAAACTGCAGGCATTTCCCAGACCACCAGATGTCTGCTGACTTCAGAAAGTTAATGTGCACCTTAGATTCCTCCATCTCTCAAAAGCTAAATAGTCCTTTTCATTTTCTCTCTCTTTTATTTTTTTGGTGAAAGGTATCTATATTTCTCTCAATTATTTGTGACAATAACAATGTAGGCTTCTACTATGTGGTGCTCTACAGTTGCAGATATAACCTGTTTTATTAATAAGTGGCTGCTCTTTGGAAAATGAAATATTTCTTGGTAATCATCACTGCAGGCATCAAATCATATACAGAAAAATAGCTCTGAATATATCATTAATCCATGAGCTGCCACATCTGACAAACATAAATACGGTTAAAGGATTCAGAAAACTCATTAATCAAAATACAGGTACTGAAATAGATTTCCTCTTGCTTTGAAGTATATTGCCCTCATATCATTGTGAATTAGACCTTCATTCAGGTTTGATGGTGAACACTTCACAAAATAATAGATTTGGAGAATCAAGTTAGAGTTGGATGTTAACAAAGTTTCCATGCTGATGGGAAACAGCTTCACAGGAATGTGGCTGGCTATACCTATCTTTGCTGAAGTATCTGGGGACAAGATTTTTGAAAACATGCATTTTTCAAACATGGACCTCCCAGATCTTTATTCAAATTCCTAAGAACATGGCCTAATTTTCAACTGTTGAACAACCAAGTGCTTACAAAATGCTTCAGAACTCAGTTTGGATGCCTAAAATCTCCCTTTCATAAGCTACGCAACACTCAGAGCAGTTTCACTGTCGGTTTAAGCTGATGAAAAATAGTGGTCCTGCTATACCCTCCACCTCTTCACTTGGATTAACACTTGAAAGAAAAGAGCCAAAGACGTAGCTTGCCGCACAAGCACTAATGCTAACACCAGGGAAAGGGCTGGGGTGTTTGTCCAGAGGTGGACAGGAGAGGGGGGTTTCCCTTTTGAGCACCAACAAAGCTTCAGACCACTCAATACAAGCCCAGTGTTCCCTACTGGGGACCAGAAAGGGAACGGTGACGTAGGTACTGAGTATCGCACAAGTGGCACGAACGGGACTCCTAGTGACTCCGGCCAGTTGGTGCAGTGCTGACTGAAACAGCGTTATCTCAGGAACTGGCAAAAATACCTGTGTCCCCAGAACAACCCGGTAACCGCTACCCAACAGCATAGCTCAAAGCTGTACTGCATCCTTCCTTGAGAGGTGTAAAAGAGTATGGGGTAGGGCAAGACGCCCCTCAGAAAGCGTAACAAGGTGGGCCTGCACCTGCACCCACAAGCAACACCTATTGCTCAGACCTCTCCCATGCTCAGAGTGTCTAATGACCACAGTAATAATTTATAAGCCACGTAAAGACCAAGTTCTCCTTTAAAGACTGTCCAAACGATTGTGTCTAAAAGTCTGCAGGTACTCATAGCCTTTAAAGTTTCCACTTCAGGTACAAGTCTTAGTTTAAGTTTAGCTAAAACTGAATCTGCTTCTCTTTTTGCCTTTCGCTTCACCTCTCAAGGAAAGAGAGGAAGGGAATTACAGCACAGGAATTACATTTCAGCATGAAAAAGGACCTTTCTGCCTTATTCAACAGAAAATAAATTTGGGATTCAATTTATTATAAATGCTATCCTTCAACCACTCAATGAAGTTTAATTTCATTAACACTCGGGCTTCTCTAGAAAGCTTTGATTGCTGAAATGCATCAAATAAAGAGGTAATAAAGAGGCCTTATGGTTTGGCCAGAAACAAATGGTAAATATTTTCAAAGCTATTATCTGTCATGTTGGATCATATGGAGCCTTGGTATTATGAAAGAATTAAAAACAACCTTTGATTTTACTGAGGTTTGGCTAGTTTACAAATACTATGATCTTTATTAAGGATACCAAATAACTTCAGAGAGATGAGCTCTTATCTTGGTTTGGCAAACCTGAAGTGCTTTTAGATCTCCGGCTTGCCTTCCAGCCAAACCTCACAACGGGTTTTAATGTTGACAATGCTGTGAAATCACTCATGCCTAAAACGCAATAACTGTACTTGAAGTAGGCTCATTAAAAAATAGTTTCCACGGTGTATTTTTTTAATCCTTCCTGTTTCACCTCTGGGAGCGTGACATGCTTTATGTAGTATGAGCATCTTCTATATTACAAAAACAGGTGAAAAAACTTCAAGGCTGAATGTCTAAAACGTGCAAAATCACATATATCAGACTCCCGATACTTTATTCCCACTGTCCTTTTTACGGGGAGTTTAATGTCCATCATGGTACATCATCACGTACATGCAATCTCTCCATTTAGTGAGAGTGGCTTAGTTTACCTTACCTGTCCCACAACCACATTATTCTGTTTCAGCCAAGCTTTGACACAGTAGCCTATCCATGACACTCGGGCAATTCATTATTAGAACCCTAAGCATTTCTTGGCAAAGAGCCACGTGATGGCACGCAGCCCTGTATGGCTCTGTGATTCAATTTATCATGGAATTAAAAGTACCTAATCCCGAGGGTTTGACATGAAAGCCCTTATATAGCAGAACTTCAGACGAGGGAAGATTTCTGAATCAATACGTTTTAACCCTTGACTAAATTCTCAAAGTAAAGCTGAAATAAGAGGTCACTTCATCAAATATGACCCCTTTAAAAATAAAAGTTTTTTTAAAAAAAGTTTTTTAAGCATCTGTGCATCACATTGGGAAAGATTTACGATATGCTTGAGTCTCGTATCTTCTATCTCCTTTTTTATAGGGTATGTAGGTGCTACTGCAGGAATGAGATGCTATCAACACACAAACTCGGGAGCAACAGTAGAAGCTGCTGAATCAGTCGCATAAATATTTCACACTTGGAGATCCTCAGAAAAGCAGGTCTCTGACTACTCTACACCTGGGCAAAGCACCTCGGGAGGCTGAATTCATACAGACATCTCTCAGAGGAATTGCCATAATACATTTCTCGGTGTACAGGATTCCAAGCCTGGATTTATTTGCTCATTTATGTAGTATCTCAGCCCACTGTTTAAAAATAATACCAAAAAATGCACACTGTGTAATCTGAACCAAGGGCCTTTGGCAGTCCCCCCAGCTGTCCCCTGACTCAGTCCATTTCTTTCCCAAGCACGCAGGTTTTATACTTCACAACACAGTTCACAAAACTTCATCAGTGTTGCAGTGCGATGTGTTTGTCTGCTGGCTTTATGGAAACTGTAGCTGAAGGCGGTCTGTATGAACGTTTTTGTGACACGTTACACCTTCCTACACAAGCAGTGAGATGAACATTGATCAAGGAGGGACTTTTGATTAACCAGATACTTGCAATACGCTAGAGTGAAATTTGGCATTAGGAAGGTTGTTCCACTCAGACATGAGACTCATTCTCACCAGAAAAGCACCTTCAGCATTTCTCAGATATGAAATGAAAATTCACCTCCTGTTCAAGGTGCTTGTTTGCCTCCAGAAGAGCTCTCCAGCTTGACATTTTTTCTGGAGGGGAGGGAGGGTGATGAGAGATTTGACTACTGAACAGCACAGTCATCAGCATCCCAAAAGGGCAGGTCCAGGCAATAAATCTCGGATCCCGTTTACCAAATGGCTTCTGGGCAGCCTCATCTCAAATGCATAGCTACTAATTTCGACAGGGCAACCTGGCATAGAGAAAAAAAACCACAAAATATTCTTTGCTGAGGGGCTTCTTTTGTGAAAGGGGCAAGCTTAGATGAAACCAGGACAAAGATAGTGAAAGGAACTGGGTCTTTTTTAGTGTAAGGCTGCAAGAGCCTGTCGAAAAACCTGCTGAATTATATCCCTGCTCTGTGTGCTCGCTGTGAACGGCTGGACAGCATCGGTTTTGTATTCCCAGACACCATTGTCATTCCATGCTAATGACATTATAGTCGTGACAAAAGGAGGCTATTGCTGCTTACTTTCTAGTAGGAGCATCCACAAGGGGTGAAAACGCATGTGCTGAAATGCTTGCCCCTGTGAGCAGCAGAGCTCTCCTGGATGCCCTGGCACTGCCCATACCCAGCCTCCATGGGTCCACAGAAAAGCAGCTGTAGGTGAACTGCTACTTTCAGCATTGCAGTCGTGCCAGGAAGCCCAAATCAGTCTGGGGAATCTCATTATGCTAAACACTGTAACTGATGTACAGGAAGAGCCAGCCAGCCCCTGGCCCGAAGATAGAGAGCCGAGAGCAACAGGAGGTAATGGAGAAGCAGAGAGGAATGTGAAGGTACTTGCCCGGTGCTTCAGCAGGGGTCCAGGGATGGAGTTCAGAACCAAATCTTTTACAATCCAGTAACTCTGAATTAAATGTCAGGCCATATAAACATTTGCGTGGCAGACTGTGAAAAGACTTTGTCACACTGGGAATGGCCAAACTACTCATGAGACACAGGACCACTACCCCTGTGCTTCCCCAAAAGTCAACTAAACCTCCAGCCAACTTTCTCCTTCCCCCACCCAATACGGGATCCCACAAGCACACTTTCTTATGGTATCTGGTTTTGTTTAGCTTCTGATCATTTTTTAGAAGTCTCTCCCCAGCCTCTGGCATGTACTAAACAATCATGATACCATAGCAGAAACCAGACAACTAGTAAATCCAGTGTTGTGCTTTCAGTAGCTGAGACACTTTCTGTAACAGCTCAAAGGTAACATCACGAACTACCACGCGTGTAAAAGAGGCTGGAAAGTCAGGACAGAGAATGCAGTAAAATCCTTGCAAATAGCAATGGAAAGCAGTAGTACCTATGTGTAAAATTATAAGCAACCGTTGCTATCGGTGAATTCAATCACCAGCACAACACCCCTGAGAAGCTCTAAAGGTACAAGTGAAATTTTATAACTGTATTGGCTCCAGATGTTTTTGATAAAAATAGTACCATTCTGCTTAATAGGCAAAAATACACACTGAGGTTAGTATCAAATGAAATATGGAAGATTTCAGCCTATCAGAACTACTTTTAGCTGTATTTTGAAATTCTAAAGTATTTCTGAAGTTTACCAGACTACAAGGTGGTATTTCAGTCACCTAAGGAAATGAATGCATAGCTGAAGGGGGAAATGTTTTATAGTATCTGATAATACCTTAGGCGTTGATAGGACATTTTTGTACAGGTTGAAAATGCATTCTTCATTTTTCACTGACAGCTGGTTAAAGGAGGAATGCAGTGAAAAGTCTATAAAAGCTTAAAAAAACCCCAACCTGGATAGGTCTGCACTTCTGTTTTTCTCCTGCCCATGCTAGTAAGTGATGTGCTGTTGTTAACAGTATCTGTTGGATGCAGTGCCACCTTGGCCTGTAACCACATCAAGCAACGGAGAGTCCACAGCACTTCTTGAACCAGGAAAGAACAAAAAAAAAATCACAAAACAGCCTGATCAGCCACTCTCCATCCAATCCTACATATTTCTCACTTTCCCTAACATCTTCTTCTGATGTCTCAGTGTCATCTTAAAGGGATAATGGCTAAAACTGATGTCCTGACTCTCTTAGTCCACAATTCTCTGTCAGCATTGAAGTCCTCACTTTTCTTCTGTAACTCCATCTCTAACAGCTCCTCCCACTCTGTAAACCGTTACCAAGGGAAACCTGTACCTTTTTGCCTTTTGTTAGTGTTATACTTCTGAGAGCATCTTGTTCCTTTCCATTCCCACAAACACAGTCTAGATGCAGGTCGTTCTTATGGCTTCATCTCTCTTCTTATTTATGACAACCTAGCAAGAAACTGTTTTACTAATGAAGGGCTTCCTGCAAGAGCATCTTCATTGATCTGTCCTTTCTCCCCCTCTTTTCCCAGTGCTCCCTCCTTTCTTTCAATCTCTTTATTGGTTTCCTCTGCTCTGACATCAAGTCAAGGTTTATTACTCTCAGCCCTTTCAGTAACACTAGTAACTATGTTCCTGTTTTTTTCATATACTCTTACGCATTTCATCTCTCTCTGAGCTAGTAGATGTTTTTTCTTTAAAAAAAACCCCTCCTGCAGAGGTTTTTTATCTTTTCACTTGTAGAGAACATTCATCTTGTGGAGAAAAGATATTTGGTGATCTAATTTCCATCAGCAGATAAAACAGCTTTGATACTCCGGTCATTTCTCCTGAAATATTACAACAGAATGAAACATGCTCACTATTCCTTTTTACCCATGCATCTGCAATTTATTCTCGGAGTAAATGTATTCTTTCCTCTACAATATAGACAGAAAAAAAAAAAAAAAGATTAAAAAAATAGGCTACACAGATTCAAGAGGCATATGTCCATCAGCAGTCATCAAGCACGATGATGGTCCAGGTGTGCCTTCCCACAAGTGTATACACTGATGACGGCAGCAGGTTGCAATCTTATGATCTGCGTAAAGATTCCTGTATACCTGTCTGTTACTGGCCCACGTGTTGGACACTAGTTACTGGGCTAAGTGGGGATTTGCTCTGCTAGAGTCCCTGTGTTACATCCCCACAGTCCTTATGTTCCTATAACTTCATGGGATAACCAGTAAAGCTTTCTGATAATCAGTAAATCTTTCTGGTATTGTCTATGTCCTTTGTCTTTTTCCACCCTTAGACAAACCCTTCCCCTTTCTTTACAAGAGGGACTCACTGTCCTGTGGACTAGGATCCCATCTTATTTATCTGTCTTGAAAACTTCCCAGCACTTTTATGGGAACACCTAGCAATCTGATTATTAATAACCAGAAAAATGGTATTATGATGAGAGCAGCAGAACCGCTGCTGGCAGAATTATTTGCAATCCTAATTTCACACATACAACATGCTGTCCTGAACCTCTGCCCCTCCGGGTAATATCAGCTGGGGTTTTGTTTCGTTTTTCCTTTTCCAGTTCTGCTGCAGGCAGTTTACTTTGCAGCTTCCATCCATTAATCTCGAAGTACTTTTACACAGAGGAATTAATTAAGACTCTTACATACATGAATTAATTAAGACAGTAGTAGGCATGTTTTATCACCTCCATGTTGCACGTGGGGGAACTGAGGTGAAGAAAGAGTTGCCCAATTCTTTTGCAGAGCTGGGAATGTACTGAGACATATATCCTCTCAACCTGGTGTACAATATCCTGTCCTAACTTTGTGAGGCAGATAGCCAGCTTACCGAGTAAAATACCATTGACACGCCATTCTATTATTCAAAATGGAAACACTTCCCTCAGGCAAATACCTTGGTCAGTCAAATTTCTAAACACATCCTTCTTTCTTACTTCAGACAGAAAGAAGCACAGAGCACGAAAAGCAAACCACTGTAACTACTGCGGGATCTGATAACATTTATGCTCTTCAAAAGAATTAACCCAATACCTGCAATCTGTAATCTTATCATTCTGCTTTAACAGACTCTCCCTCTTTCTCAGCATTCACATGTATGCTTAGGTTTGATAAAGAAAGAAATAAAAACCTAATGACTTATGATTTTTATCTACAGTTCATAAAACCTTTGCACAGCTGACGCCGTACTATCATGCTTCTGAAATGCAGCAGTGCCACCTTCAGATCACGCTAAATATGACTTTTTCACAACCAGCAGTATGGAAGAAGCACAGCAGCGATTTTTCATTTCATCCAGACAAGTCCTGCTAGAAAGTCCAGAAGCACATGTATAAACCTGAGCAGCACCTGCACATTCACATACTGAAACAAAAATGTCACGGGGAACAGTGGTCCTTCTTCATAAAAAAACATTAATAAAGAGCCATCAAATACTAATTCTTAATATCTGGCATATTCGTTCTCTAAGCGTAAGAATCACAGCACATGCCCCTGCCACTGGACTAACAACCCGCATCGGGCACAGCAACACATCAGCTGGGACCTGATCCTGCTCTGCAACCTTCACATAATTTGCCAACGACTCCTGGGTATGTTGGGTCCCAGAGTGAAAGCCAAGCTACAGTATACGCTGGAAATATATATCTGTATGCATGTACGTATATATTCTAGATACACTATACACATTTCGTGCTGGATACAGTATGCATATATCCCCTAAAAGAGACCTGCTCTGAAAGAAACCTACCAGAAAGTATGCCCCTAGGCTGTGTTGCAGCCCCTCCCTGCTCTGTGAGGGAAGGCAGGTCTAGCAGATGACCCATATGCACAGGTATACCTCCTGCCATGTCTCCTCCCTGCCCAGTTGAGACTCTAAATCAGCTACGTATGTTCCAGTCTGAAGTTTCTTCTAAGCCACAGCATTCAACAGACCGCTTTTACCCTCAACGGAGGCATTTTTTTAAAACTGAACCAACCTGGCATTAAATGTTAAAACAGGTAACAGTTTCAGTAAATTCAGTCCTGCTTTAAAAATTTGATTATTATCCAAAAATCAGTGCAACGCTGTTTAAACAAGAAAGAACAGTTAATTAAATCTACAGTCTCTTTGCTGACATACTAGGTATTTAATGTTTTGTTTGATTTTAATGGGCAAACCTCATCATTTTAAAGCTAAGCCATTTGCATTCGTAATTAGAGCCAGTTCTGAAAAAAAAAGCTAAAATACTTTTCAAATTAAAGTTTAAGCCTCTGGTATTTTGAATTTAAAATTATCTGTGGCATTAGTCCAAATTACACATATTGGACTGGAGAATATTAAATCAATACAGGCTTGAAAATCACAGTGGGAATTAATTACTTGAGTTAATTTCTTTGACCTTGTCCTACAATATTATTGAGACAAGAAAGTAAACAGAAAACACTCTACTCACCTACTGTCATACCATCCATGTAACGCTTGATGATATCAAAGGAATCTCTTCAATTTCCTTCTGTTATGTCAAATATGATATCTGCCTGGTTGGCTGGATATGTAGGTGTGATGGCACGAAGAAAAATGATCTCTGCAAATAAAGAGTGTCAGAGAATGTACCGAGAAGTGTTTGAAAACATCACTAAAGAACCCAACAGAATTTGATCCAAAATGACTTGTCCTCAAAGCTGGTGGAGGACATCCCCCTCCCCCACCACTCACAGCCTGTCCTTTAAAATGGAAAGAAAGAACATCTCGGGGAAGGGAGGATTTGGAGAGATTTATTTTCTCCTCCTGCACCATCCAAGAAGCCCTGAAGCCAAAACACTGTTGCTTTTAGATGACAGAAAGACCACTTCCAGCATGTACCCAAAGAGGACAACTCTGAGGATACACAGGGTGAGCAGTGGAGGAGGACATAACAGGGAAACCCCTGAACTCTGATTCCCTAATGCAGTTACACAAAGTATTGCCATTACAAGTTACAGAGTCTTTTTTTGAGGATTGGAGGAGGAGCTTAGGTTTCAAAAAAAAAAAAAAACCAAAACCTATTTTTCAAGCCCCTTGTGAGGTATTATTATTATCCGACCTCTACAGGTCATGAAACTAAACCATGGGGCTATAAGAATTCACCCAAGGCCATGCACTGAATTACAGCTTAGGAACATCTTCTGGGCTTGGGCAGTACTCTCAGATCACCAGGTCTCATTGCTTTTGATTAAATCACGAGGATGGACTAATGAGGGAATCGTTTGAGGAGCATCCTGGGCCAAATCCTCAGCTCTGCTGCAGGTACACCTGCTGAAGCTGAAGGGGTGTGTATGGAAGGAGAAGTGGCTATGGGACGTTCCTCCATCCCCTGTGAAGCAGGGCCAGCCAAGGTCTGAAAGAGGCCTGACACAACAATAGCAGCTCTACATGGCTAAGTTATTGGGGGTTAAATTGTTCCTATAGGAACAAGAACTGGCATGTCTCTTGCCCGACTCCTTCTGCCTGGTGCAGAAGTGAAGAATCAGCTTTGGCTTTCTTTTAGGACAACTTCCTGGTACAGCAAGGCTGAGACTCTGGGTGCACCAGATATAGGGATTTAAGATCTTTAAAAAACCCTCCAAAATAACCTTCCTTTCCTCTGTCCCCTTCATTCTGCAGAGAAGCGGGGCTGGAGGCAGTCATCCCACCCAGGAATGTGTAGGCGATCTCCAGTGAAGCTGCCAGAAAATGAATACAAATGCCAAGGAGCAAAAACTGGCTCTTGATCTGTATGTTTATATGCGAACTAAGCAAAGCGAGTGCGATCCTTATGGAACTGCAGGACTTGAAAAGTCGCAGGCGCTGCAGAGGCCAAAGAAACGAAAGAAATACATGAGTGCCCATGAGAATGCAGCATCTGGGGCTGACTTTGGATGATCGGATAGCCACTCACTTGGATGCTTTTTGAAAATCTCAGCTTAAAAACTTTCTGTCCAGTCCTTGGAATTTCCCTTTATCCTGTATTTGAAAAAACACCACTTACAGTTTTCCTAGGTCAAAACCAGGCAAATCACACTAGTAGGTAGTATATTCAATATAATGTATTTTGTGATTAGTGTTTCCATGTAGATAAAGGATATAGTCTTGGAAACAGCCACCTGTCACTAGCAAACAACAGACCATAAACAGATGAGAGAAATACAATGAGCACGTACTTCCTCTGACAAAATCTGCAAAAAAGGCAAGCAAAAAAACCATGGGGCACATGGTTACTATGTGAGTAAATGTGGCAAGTGGGAATTCAGACTCGATATTTTCTTAGACTGAGAAGCCATATGTGTTAGATCTCAGAATGACTTGCTTTGCCCCATAAAATTAAAACTCCTGGATATCGAAGGTTTTAATTAAACGAATAGTACACTATAATTTGGAACTGTGCAAACATTTTACTGCACTGGTAGCTAGTCTGGCTTTAGGCAAAGACTTCCGGTGGAGGTTTTATAAGTTGTAGTCTATTAAATGGAGCAAGGGAAAAACCACTTACCTTCGGGTCTTGTAAATTCTCTGAACGTGGGCAGTGAAATGACAGTGTGGGAAATCGTGTGGACTAGATCCAACACACAGTTGACATCATTTGGTCGACACGACTTAATGCAACGGATAGTATCTGTCTTTTCAAGTCTGACACTATAAGAAATGAGAAAGAGATGAATATATATCCTGAAAATGAACTACTCTGTGTCTTGCAGTCCGGGGAGCTGGAAACTATAACGGATGGAAGTGTTCATGCTGCACCTCAAAACATAGACATGCAGATCATCAGAAGTGCTAGACCATGGAAATATTTGGCTTGGTAACCAGCTGCAGTCAAACCCCCCTCAAACCCAGTTCTTCAAGCCAGGCATGTGAAAATAAGGAGAACTGTACAGCATAAGATACCATGTGAGGGGTCTTTCCAAGTCCAAACAGGACCAACCAACCAGGCCCAGATGCTCAGCCGCAGCGCGCCGGTGCGGTCTCACCACTTTCCGTGGAGCTACACTTGTCTGCACAAGCTTTTTTGTACTCCATGTGATAATCAGCATATAAAGCAGAAACAATTGTTCCCATTCTGGAAATCAGGCAGGAAATACCTGAACAGACAACGCTCTTTCACAATTTTCAGTGCAGCAAGAGCCAGAAAAGCCTCTCTTAAGTCTTTTTTTCACACACGCATCCCTTTCCATCTAAACTGAGGAAACAGAGAGGAGTGGAAACTAGGGGAGGGAAAAAGTTAACCACATTATTTAAAACCTCAAAGATTGGATTCCGAGTTTGGGGAACGGGTAAGAGTCATTTCATATTGCATCTCAGCCAGCTGCCCGTTCGTCCTTGAAAGTCTATTAAAAGTTAAATGCCTTCTTCTCACCCTTGTCCACTAGAGTGAATTTAAAGTCACTTACAGTTCAAGAACTTCACACAATACCCAGTCTGTGTCCGTGAGAGATGAAAGGGCTATGCTGGGACTTACAAAGTGACTAAGCCCCACAAATGATCTCAACTTTGACCTGCCCATTTCTTCATATTTCTAAGTGGAAAAAAAGAAAAGACTGCAATGTCAGAGGGGGTGGAATTAAAAGATTAAAAGGAAGAAAAAATTCACTGAATAAAAGGGAAACAAAAATGGAAGCTTTAGTTTGTCAGATACCTCTAGAAATAAATGGTTCTTGCTCTTTTCAAAATATGTTACCCAAGTCCACACCTACGAGCCATCTTTTTTAAGATGTTCAAAGGGACTTTATGGCTCTATCAATAATAAATAGATCAGTAACTTCTTATTATATGCTACCCACATCTGCTCCTCAAAGAAAACAAAACCAAACACACTGATGTTGTATGAAGCTCAAATAAAGATCAAAGAGAAAACATGAACCAACATTAAGGAAATCATGCTTCAGCAGATGTGAACTAGCGTAGTCCATGGGAAGGCAATAAAGCCAGGTTAATTTACACCAGCTGGGTCTGACTTGTTATTCTCACTCAAAATATCACAGTTGATATTTCGAGACTGGACAGTAGATACAGGCCAGAAGAAACCTTTTACTTATCACTGTCACCTGTACAAAATTTCATCATTTCCTAGACATCTCACAGGGAACAGAATAGGGGTTTCTGCCGAAATGCCTCATGCTGGTCATTTTAGAACAAATTAATTCTGGATAAATGGACATAATAGTCTGACCTACAGTAAGAGATTCCATCCCCTTACTTTAAACCTCAGCTGCCAAATGACTTCCAGCTAGCTGACCCTCACGGCTGTGAAATAAGGATCAGCTAAATTACATAATCTAGATCTAGCATCAAATAGTCTATTTCAAGATGCACAACAAATAGAATTGAGGCAAAATGTACATCATCTGTGTTTGTTTCCCCCTTTCCCTCTTGGTTTTTTCCTTACTGTGTATAGAGGAGTTTAGCAGACATTTCATAGAATCACAGAATCATCTGGTTGGAAGAGACCTTTAAGATCACCGAATCCAACCATTCACCCTGCACCACCAGGGTCCCTAAACCATGTCCCTCAGCACCACATCCACACGGCTTTTAAACACTTCCAGGGATGGGGACTCCACCACCTCCCTGGGCAGCATGTTCCAATGCTTCACAACCGTCTCTGTAAAGAAGTTCTTCCTGATATCTAACCTAGATCTCCCTTGGAGCAACTTAAGGCCATTTCCTCTCGTCCTGTCACTTGTCACATGGGAGAAGAGACCAACCCCCACCTCGCTACAACCTCCTTTCAGGTAGTTGTACAGAGCAATAAGGTCTCCCCTCAGCCTCCTCTTCTCCAGACTAAACAACCCCAGTTCCCTCAGCCGCTCCTCATAAGACTTGCTCTCCAGACCCTTCTCCAGCCCTTCTCTGAACACGCTCAAACACCTCAATGTCCTTCTTGAAGTGAGGGGCCCAAAACAGTATTTGAGGTGCCGCCTCACCAGTGCTGAATACAGGAGGACAATCACTGCGCTGCTCCTGCTGGCCACACTAGTGCTGATACAAGCCAGGATGCTGTTGGCCTTCTTGGCCACCTGGGCACACTGCTGGCTCATATTCAATCGGCTGTTGACCAACACCCCCAGGTCCTTTTCCGCTGGGCAGTTTCCAGCCACTCCTCCCCAAGCCTGTAGCGTTGCAGGGGGTTGTTGTGGCCCAAGTGCAGGACCTGGCACTTGGCTTTATTGGACCTCATACCATTGGCCTCGGCCCATCGATCCAGCCTGTCCAGATCCCTCTGCAGAGCCTCCCAACCTTCAAGCAGATCGACACACCCACCCAACTTGGTGTCATCTGCGAACTTACTGAGGGTGCACTCAATCCCCTCATCCAGATCATTGATAAAGATGTTAAAGAGGATTTACATCTATACAGCCATACAACAAACACTGCATCTTTCCTCAGGATCCCGCTGAGCTGAGCTGACTCCTGCTAAGATGGGGTCACAACGGCCAAGTCAGATGGGTTTTACTTCCAATAATGTATTTAAAAATTCTGAAAAAGTGCTTTAAAGTTTTTCTTTTTGCTTTATATAACACAGAAATAACAACTATAGGATCATCTAAAGGTTTTAGGGACACCAATAAACAGTAGCTTGCATAACTCATTTGGGGACATTATTACTAATGAAGTACTGACACAATACATACATCATCCTAAATACTCAAAGCTGTATTTAGATAATAGAATTTGTATGCCAAAACACTGTGGTGTGAGTGTCTGAAGCATTCAGTATTGGTCTTCCTTTGCTCCTTCCTGGGAAGGAAAGGGAGTTTTACTCTTGACTTCAGCTGGAACAGAATTTGGCAAATACAAACATTTCTGAAATTCTCATCCAATAAAGCCATAAATTTGTTTCAGATGAAATCCTAAGTAAGACTTACATTGATAATTCTCCCTTCTGATTCACCGGAGTAAAGCGTTCTGACATGGATTAAGTACCCTGCATACAGAAATGAAGGATCACAAGTAATTTGTGTTCTTCCGTTCCTAACTAAAACTAGTTTTTAGCTTGTGCTTGTGACAGATAAACATGAGGCAGCTCTGTTTCTTTGGTCTGTTCCTCTCTCTGCTTACAAAGCCCTCAACCTTTTTTTTTATGCTCTGTCCACACCGCTAAACTTGAGTTTATGCTTTCCCCTTGCCCTGCCTAAATATTCATTCTCTTATCTCCTTTCGTTTGATATCCCTGCTAATTGCTTCAGCAGATGCAAAGCGCAGTTGGTAACACCTGGTTCTCTCATCGCTTCGACAGCACATCTTTATACATTTTCTGGAGTAGTTTCTTTGAGAACTAGCACCTATTTCAAATCCTGGTATTTGCTATTAATGATGTGTTCTGATCTCAAAATAGTTTTTATTTCATCCTTACACATCATCTTTGCATTTGATCTTCTGATTAGCTTACGTTTTCCTTTTTGCTTTTGTCTACTTACAGTGGGGATTGTGACTGACAAACGTTTCTTCCCAAGTGCTGAGAACTTTCTTTATTCAAATCTTTCCTTCAACTTTTTCCCCTCTAACAAACATTGCCACTTTGGAGCTGGTACCTTCTCCAGGCCTTTTTCATTTAAAAGAAGAAAATGTTAAGAAACAGCTCAGTTGTTCTGATTATTTTGCAAATAATCCTTTCCTGAATATAAGTTTTTCTTTCTTCTTGGGTCCTGGTGTCATTCCTTTTCATATTCTCTGTCAGATTTAATCGGAAAGTTCTTTGGACCAGGAGCAGTGATTTCATTTTCATATTGAAAGAACCACACACATAAATGTCACTACATAATTACATACATCTTCTTGAAAGCTCCTGCGACACTGCAGCTTGAAAGCATCTCACAGAGGAGAATCTGGGCAACGTGTTCTTGAATTACTTGCTGAATGCAATTAATATAGCATTCTCACACTCCCTTCTTTTCCTGCCAAACAAATATATATTAATGCTTGCAAAAATGAAATTTATTTTTGAATATTTATTCTACTTAATTATGGTCTCATAATGAAGTGGTAGCCAGAGGGCATTTATACACAAGCGTCTTCTGTGGCGGTAAGAAACCCCATTAGCTCAAGTAGCACAGGCTTGTGTTTTCAATATTTAAAGCTGGGTCTCTATCCCCACTGGCAACTTCTGGCAGCTTTATAAGTATGTGTCAACAGACTTATTAAACATTGGCATTCCTTGTGAGACTTGAACTCCTGTCAGCCAGCTGGGATAAACTCTGCCTTAGGGAACATGTAATACTTTGGCACAGCGCTGCAATCATGCCCCAGTCTAGTCCTTAGCTGATGATGAGCCTGAGAGCCTGCAGCTTGCAGCTAATGGAGTAATTCCTCGTGTTCAGGTGATCAAGGCTTGTGATCTTGGTTTAGAAGGTTCCCATTTTCTAACCTCGTACCTTGTTTGTGCTGTCTGTATAGTGAAGCATTTTTTTTATAAGTGGATTCACATAGATTATTCCTCATTCGTCTATGAACTGACAGAGATATCTGTGCCCAGGATAGTGTAAAAGAACATTAATTTTTAGATCATACCTTTGGGACTGAGCTTTTAGTATTTATCAATACAAAGACTGAAGAGTAAAATAAATTCTTTTGCAGCTCACAAAAGAATTCCAAAGAAGTTCCAGCTGTACTGTCTACATTGTTCTTGACTGCATAGAAGTAAAGGAAGAAAGATGTAGAGGTCAACAAGAATTGGATACTGGAATTCTGGCTGGCCTTTCAGGGCTGCTAGGGTTTGGCTGGGGTTTTTTGGTGGCAGTGGTGGGTAAAGTCTTTACAGTTAAAAATTTATCAGCTTTGATATGGAAGTTCAAGAGAGAAAAATGTTATGAGACCAATTAAACATCTTTTTCAAATGTTCCTGCAGGCACTTCTCAGAATATAGCCCGTGAACCTCAAAAGAGCTCTCTGGTACTAGCTGAAAGCTGTTAGGATGTTAATTGCTGGTTTTCCATCATTACTTTTTCAATTCAGTGGAAATTCTACAGAAAGGAAGATGAAAAATCTCTGAAATAATTGTTCTTTAGAGGAGAGTCTCGTTTGTACCATCCTTAAACGTTAGAACTGGAATCTGTACCTGATGGAAATCAGCTCACGCTCAACCGGCTACAACAGAGCAATGATAACTAGCACAGCTTGAGAATCTGGCTCCACACTTCCAAAGTGATTGATGTGCTGGGGTACCTCTGAGGTCCTAAGGGTCCAAGTTATGCCCTGCTGATAGATTTTCAGAAAATGCACAGTATTTGCCATGTAAGCGATGAAACTCTCTAAAGATGTCTCAGTTGAGACAGCTCAAATTACATACCTATTTTGTTTAGAAAATTTAGACCTAAGCATAGGCAGCTGTGTATCATCAAATAAGACTAACTCCAGTACTGTGTGAAGTAAATTAGTAGTTTTGAGTCCTCCACATACTCAGGTAATAAGCTCTTGGACACCAATTTCTGCTCTTCATAATGATTCAGAGTACATGTAAGAATCCCCCCAAACTGAGGCATTCAGTGATTGACAAAAGTGGAGAACTGTGATGATGATGGCAAATAAAATGCAAGTGCAGCGTGCAACAGATGAACTAAACTTTATTAATATCGGGGGAAAAAAGCTACTCTTAGAAGAGAAAAAGTACTCAATGATGCCTATAAGTTAGGGATTAAAGCTGTGCAAAGATAAAAAGTTGGGCAATAAACGTGCTGACAGTTCCATGGTGGGACAGTTGCAGTTGAATTGTCAGAAGAAGGTCTCTGGGGTCTGTGATTTGCCGCTGCATGACCACAGTGTCACTGTGGTTGTTCACTTTTTGTGGTGAAAAAACCCTCCTGGTTCCCTCTGATGATGGACGGCAGAATTTTATCCCCAGGGACAGCACTGGAAGGGCCCATGCGGAAAATGTCGGTGGGTACTTGAATGTTGGTAGGAAAAGAGAGGTGATAGTAGGTTATTCTCAGAGGCAGGCTTATTTTCATTACAAGGCAAGCGCTCACAGCAACTGCAAGAAAAGTGAGAACAAAAGACAAGAGGAAGATTAGCATACACTTAGCAAGCGTGATAAGAGAGCAAGGGCAGTGGGGGTGGGAAAAAGATATGTTGACTTGCATACTGTATCCATTCTTCAGCCTAGCACCTCAATCATAATAGAAACGGACTTTTATTAAATAAGGATGAACTCGTCTGTAGTTGGTACTTTTGGAGAAGCGTTGCCATTTTCAGAAGCGATGCCTTTTCTTTGCACAAACAGATGGATTGAGGCTGGCACCTCAGCATGGGTGAGTTTATTTGCATTTAGATGAACTAAGCTCTTCCTAGGGAGAGCACTGGCCTTCCCCCACAACCCCACCAAGTTTTATTCTTTTTTTGATGGGACATATGTTGAATAAAGGAAGAGATCCTAAGTGGTTAGTGACTTGACTGCGTCCTACTTGGGATATCTGGCTGGATTTTAAGACTGAGAGGAGTATTCTAAAAACCACAAATGTACCAAGAGTTGTTCTTTCTCAGAGAGAAGAGGCACTCTGATAGCGTGTTATGTACGTTCATTAACCGACAGCATACAGAGAAATGTAAAACTTATTTCCAACACTGCCTGTATGTTAGGTTTATTGGCTTTGAAGACAAACCCTCTTCCTCTTGACATGGCACAGTACTTCTCTGTGCTACCAGACGAACCAACCCGCGTCACTCTTAACGATCCATCTAGGCAAGCACTGAAAACAAGATCCCATGGTCTCATGTCTCCAGCATGTGCCCTACACATTCAGCCCACTCTCAGGCAGCCTTGAGTCACAGGAATGATGCTTGTAAGAGAGAATGTTGCCCTCTGCAGTTTCCTTCCCTTATCACTAGGCCCTGTATTACAGTGAAAAATCCAGAGAACTAAGAGATCACCTATACAAGCAGAAAGCCAACTAGAAATCACAGTCTGCATGGAGGGAGCAATCTCCTTCCTTTCTGTTAGGGACAGAAGTGAAGTTTGTCCAGTAAAACATGGCAAAGACAGGCATGGGCATTAAAGACACTGCTGTTATAGAATGTTCTAGTTTAACAACGCATTAATGAAGATGTGACATGTCACGATACCTGGTGGGTTTGAGAATTGTTTAAAGAAATGCATACAAGGAAAATTTATATGAATTTCACATTAAAGACATGCCCAAATGACTACATTCAAGTCGGTATCCAAACATCCTCTCAGACAGGTGCATGGAAGCAGAGGTAGACATGATCTATCTCAGCTGGATGTTGACTTTGCAAAATTTGGGGATGATCAGGTTGTGCATTTAGCTCCAAATTTGTCTCATGCACAACTACGAACCATTTAAATTATGTACAAGAGTCTCTCCACTCAAAAGCAATATTAACTCCACAGACTGTGGTTTTGGAACCTGAACTACTTACTCGCTTTTTTACTTCTAAATGCTCCAGCGCAAAAGCACAGTTTGCTTCTTACTACCTCAAAGTAAATCTGAGTGCTTTATTTTATTTTGAGATATAAAACTGAGCTCCTATTAGAAGTATCTAGTATCAGCAAACAGAATTGTGGCTCATAAACAAACCCCAAGTCGTTGCCAGTCCATGGTGATCTGAATTCCAGGAACTTCTCATTATATGCAAAATAAGCATTTTCAAAAAGAGTACTTAAAAGCGCCCTCAGTTCTTCAGTTAATGTGTTCTGTTTTCTTTTAATACCACTTGCAAATTAAAGTACAAAGCAATTCTTTGAAGACTTAAATGCATTCTTAATTCTATTCATGTGTGTAAAGAGCACACACAAGTCTTCACAGGATGGCCAGGTAATTAGGTGTGGATACTTTTGGAATATTTTCAGGTGTACTGAGTTCTGCATTCTTTTCTGAAATGTCATCAATAACTCCACTAAAAAGAATTAATTGGTTTTGCTGAAATTATGAGGCTACTTGATTTTGCTGAAATCATGAAGCAAGTCAAGACAGTTAATTTCTAGTTGGAAATGTTTTCTTCCTGTAAATCTTTTTGGAAGGATGTACATGCTCACGAGCACTTACATGCTCATAAAGATGCCCTGATTTATTCTTTTATAAAAGTAAAATGCATTTTATAATAACAGCCAGAATTTTTTAAGATAATAAAAAACCAAAGCTCCCAGCTTCCTAGGATTTAAAAAAGGACGTGCTGAGGATTGAGAAAGTGACTTGTGAAGACAGATGTGTCTGCAGCTAGGAGCTAAAATTATTCAGAATGCATCATCTTTTATCTTATTCTTTGATGGTGCACCCTACACACGTTGCACACTTTACTACAGGTTTAGTTAATGTGCACTAATTGTTCCATCAAATAACCACAAAGGAGAGAGAGCAAATATCAGTGCTTTCAATTCTGAAAGTTCATTCTGGGGCCATGCACCTCGAAGGCAATAAGCAATGAGGATTTAAGTCCCGGTGTACTCTCTGGGCCATATTTAAACGCTTCCCTTCAGTGGGCAGAAGAAACAGTGGAGGAATCCAACAACCTACTGCTATTGAGTGAGCAGCCCAACGCCCCGGGTGCGGCTCCAGCTGCACGGCATCTCAGGATGGATGAGATAGAGGAGCTGGCTGTACGGCCACCATGCCTTGCCACCTCGCCGTGTCGCTGTGGGACGGAGGACAGGGGCCCGGTGGGAGAAAGGCAGTGCTGAGGAGGCAGCAAGATGTTACCAGAGAAACCCAACACAGAGCCCAAGTAATACGCGCGCTGCTTTGCAGTGAGGCAGTTTTAAATACATCTTTGCAAACCTTGGCTATTAGGTATATGGCGGGAAGAAAAATAAGTATATAATGCTGCTAAATGCCTAATCCTGAATATTTTAGCTCACTTACTACTCTGTTCTCATAGGTTTATTTATGTGGCTGAAATGCTGGTTTCAAAGAATTACTCATAGTTTGAATTTCATATACGAAACACTGGTTACTCATAAAGGAAAGCAACTACCGAAACTAGAGATTCCATTTTAGATAGTGAATACAACATTTCCTGACAGTGAAATGAGGAGAAAATATTTTCTGCCTTCCCTCCTATTAATTTCTGAGCCTGGTTTTCACAGGGAACAGAGAGTATTTATTCCATTGTGCCCAAAGGGTTTGAGTGGTAGACAACAATTCTTTACGCACTGAAGGGAAAAGAACTTTTTAGCAGGATTTATCACTTTGCAATTTACTTCATACAAGGGACCCATCTCAACATGCCGAATGACTAACCAAGAATTATTACACATCTCTGAAATGTGACCCTGTAGATTTCCGGAGCTGGAACAATCTTCTGGACCTCCTAGAATATACTCCACTACAAAGGCACTCACTCGTGCTATCATCACTGCGTGTATTTCTTTTCAGCAGGTTGCACCACACCTTGAGGCCCACATGAGCCATCAGTTAGGCTGTATCACCACGCTGGGCATCTCTAGGTTAACAGAGCAGCTGCAGAGGGAAGGTGGTTTTTGTCTTAAACAGACCAGAATGTAAAGGGAATGAAACCAACTGATGGTTGGTTTTCACAGATATTTCTTAACCAGAGGAGAATCTGGAGTCTCACTTCCGGCTCAGGCGGGAATACAGTATACAGCAGCACAGCAGACAGGATGGACAAATACTCTGCATGTTCCTACTGTCTGGAGCTGGAAAGTCTCAAGGAGTTTTCAGTGAGACAGACTCACCTTCATTTTGCCCTCAGCACTGAGCTTTTACGTCCTATCGTTGTCTCTCTCGTCTGTCTTTCCCAACCTGGCTCCTTCTTCCTATCCTCCTCCCTTGCCTACTACCCTTCTTGCTCACTCAAACATCTGGCATCAGGACTGTCTACTCAGACAGTGTCAATCCTCCTCTCCTTGCTCCATCCTCTCCTGGCTGACACTTGGTTCTCTCAGTTACTACCTCACAGCCCTAGTTGCAAAGCATACACCCCTCAGTATATTTGTGCAGCCATCCTAAACTATTCCTTGCTCTGATGGGCTTCATCCAAGTCTGGCATCGGTCACCCTTAACCATAAGATTCCGACTCCTGTGCTTGGTTTGACCTTCATCTCTAAATTGTTTTACCCAATTTTACCTTCTACCCCTCAAACATCTCCCAGACTCATTCTCCTCACCTGGTCACACCTTCAGATCCTTCTCCCCTTACATTCAGCCTCCTTATCCCTAAGGATGCCTCACTTACCAGATCGGCTCTTCTCTTACCCGTGCTAGAAACAGCTTTCTTAGCTGTGGAGTTTGGATGGTCTTTGAAAGCACAGCAGAACTAGGCTCTGGGGTGGCCAGGGCTGACAGCACCTGGCCCAGGACAGACAGGAGCTGACACTGCAGGGAAGATTGGCCTTCTTTCCTCGGGCTATATTTGGGAGCAGGCTCAGACTGTAGCGTTGGTACCTGCACATTTTAGGCTGCTTTAAAGAGCTGCAAGAGGCTCAGGTCTGCTAATTCAGAAGAGAATTCTTTGTTGTGAAAAAAGACCTGTCTACTGATAGGAAGAATTAAATTGCACTGAGGAAGGTAGTCAAACAAAACGACAGACTGCCACTGAGGCTATGAAATCCTTATCATTCGAGGACTTGAACCAAACGTTAAAACAAAAGACTCTCAGAAATACTCCAGGTAGACCTGTCTCTGTTTTGGCATATGGGGTGGATCAAGATTACCCATCACGGTCCTAATTTCCTACACTGTATGAAAAGTCTAAATGCCATTTTACAAAGTTCGTAGTTTCAGAAGTTCTAGAGGTTTGGGGTAAAGATGACAAAAAGCGCAGAAGTAATCTCTTAACAAATTTCAGATTTCTGCTTCAAAACACAACAACAAACTGCTGAAGAGAAAGAAAAAAAAAATCTATCACCGAAATGTCTTAAACACACAAAACAATGTGTTCCTCCCTACCCTTGTTCTTGGAAATGAGTGAACTTTGACTGAAATTTGCCAAAACTTAAGCCTGAGTCAGACACCTGGCATACAAAATTTCAGCCATTGGTTACGTTTTGGAAAAATTTTAAGCAGTTATAAATAGGTCCTAATAATGAGAAGTGACAGGCAACCCTAACAACATGCAGACATATCTGGAATATAAAAATATTTCCCAATCTGGCTCAACACAGCACACATTTCTGACACGCCGCCATAATCGCTTCTTTATCTTTCTACTATTTTTCTTGGCTTAAATATTACAAATGTTAGACTTCAGTGTCGCATAAAGAGAATTTGTTATACAATTTGAAAACAAAAAGTGCTTGGCAAGACAATACGGTAAGCTAAGTCCTATTGTGAGTAGCAGTACATCTTAATTATCCTTGGAAAAATACCAAGCCTATAGGCTGATCAAGGAAACAGAAAAGGCAGAATTGAAGCAAAAGAGCTAAAACCTCCAATAAAACTGTTACCATTAAGGATCGGATCATGCCAGACACTTTGATGGTCTTTGGGGAAGGTTACACAGGCTGTTTCCTCCTGAAACTCCAAGTATCTATACAGCATCCCGAGCTTTCAGCCTGTAACACGAGATGATCCTGCAATTACTTCACCAGAGGACAATCACTCCTGCAAGAGCCACCACACAAAAATCTCTGCTTTAAAGGTATTGTGTAAGGAAGCTTCTGCATCACTGAGGACTGTGGCCTGCACGTAAGGATTTTAAGGAAAAATAAGAATGAACAAACTTGGATTTGCAGGACTAAGGCCTATTAAAATTACAGCTGTAACAAAGAAAATATCGGAGAATAGGGTAAAAATATCCTATGAGGTGCCAACTTGATGGGAATGAAAAAGAACACGTGTTGTCTTTCTTATGATGTGCCAAGTTGGTGAAACTGGAATGTGTTTTGAATAAAAAGGAGAACAAAATGGTACCTGTAATAGATATGATGTTACTAGAAGCCAACTACTTTGGAGTCCAAGGTTGGGTGAAAAAGTGATTTAATGTCAGTATCATGCAAAAGCTAATGAAGATTTGCTAGCTATCAGCTATGTCAGGCTATATATGCCAAAAAGAAATGATTCAAGAACATGTAAGTTAGTTTGGATGTAAAAAGAGTGCTAAAAGCTTTCTTATGATGCTGTTCCCTACTGGGGACAAGGTAACCCAATACATAAACCTTGGTTCTGGCATGTTGGTGTAACACTCGTGTACTGTTTAGCATGAGAGCACCTATCTCCCTGTGGAACTACCTTGGACTTTTCGCAATACAGGTAATGGACTCATAGTCTCCTCAGTTTATGCAAACACATTTTCAACAATAAATTTATTAACTGTGTCTCTAGCTGTTGAGAGCAAAAAACCTAATAAATCCTGAAGACAGTAACTCAAGGAATTAAAATAATTAGAACTTCACTGAGCAGCTACAGGACTTGTCTCTGACTCACAGCTAATTATAGCCCTAGCACACCAGGAGAATCTCTCCCTATAAGTCTGTTGGAGTCAGACAGAGTAATACATTATAGGGTCCCAACAACCCAGAAAAACAATTCAGACATTCTACTGCTTCCCCAAAAGATCCCTTAGATCCGAAATTGCCATTAATTTCAAAACAGGCATAAAAATACAGCTAAGAAAGAGGATTAAATGGAACATGTGCATACAATGTGTATTTTATAAAGAGAACTTTGCGACTCAGGGATGTCCATAAGAGCAGAAATCTGCTAATTCTACTTAGTGTCCCATTGCAAATTACTTATTTTGACTTAGGATACAAATGAAGCCACAATATTACAAATAAAGAGAACATCTGTATCATGAGGCACTGCTTGTTTATTGATGTGACAAATATAATTTAAAATTTAATTACTATTGTCACTTCTCAGAATACAAGCTTATTTTATAAATATCTGTTTTTATACCATGAAGTTCCCTGCTACAGCATTCTGATCAAGTACATCTGCTGTGCCTCTTATACAGTATGTCACAGATTACGCTTTAAACGGAAACTAACTAATCCTCACAAAGTCCCTCTGATGAAGATCAGCATTAGTTTCTTTCTACAGAGGAGGCACAGAGTAATCAATTTTATCTAAAAGACGGTAGGCATATGAACAGACAGCGGAAAGCAATAGCAGGCTGATGACAAACGTAATTTATCCGCTTTCCTCCCTATCTGGTGGAGCGTGCACTTACCTGCATATAGGGCACATGGAGGGGACCGGGGAAGAGCCTTTGGAAAAATCACTGGAGTACAGAGTGGCCATGAAGCCCCATAAAGGGTGGGAGGAAACACAGTCACCTGCATCAGCCAAAAACTCTAGCTATGCAACTAAAATTTCGCAGCTTCTCCACTTAGCTAACACCATTTGATGGGTATAAATGACATGTCAGCTGCTCCTCCTCCCAAAGCTGTCTCCTATTTTCAACACCAGAAAGCACAGACTTTCTCTGAGCTAGGTGAAGGGACACATAACACAACAGCCCTGCGAGGGTTCCCAGCTCCTTTAACAGAGGTGAAACGGTACTGAGAATAAGACAATGCTTTGCAACAGCATTAGTAAGAATTCAGAAAGGCAGCTAAAAAGAACTCTTTCACTGCAGTGTAACACTAGGGGAAGACTATGTGGGAAAGGAAATAAAAGTCAGAATTTTGAATCTGAATGTAACCCTCCTAACAGATTGCCTGCAAGGCAGCCAGAGAGACAACATCTGCTTATGACTCTAGAGATCAGTATGATGCAAACCACTGACACGTGACATTTTTTAAGGGAATAGCTTTTTCTTAGACTGAAACAGGAGCATGAAAAAGGGAACAGACGTGTGTGCAAAACATAGGGTAGGCCCACCAACATAATATAGATTTGCCAGAATCTGTTACATATTCACTTGGCGGTGGCATGACCTAAAACAGAACACGTCCCCAAAATCTGTTCAGCCTCGAAAAAGAAAATACTTACGTGGCTCCTGACTTGCGATAGTTTTCTGGACATTCCAAAGACAGACAGCGAAAGCCCCCCTGGATGTTAAAGCAGGTCTCGTTGAAAGAGCAGCTGTAGCTTTCTGCAACACACTCATCAATATCTGCCGAATGGAAAAGGGTGAGTGGATTAGACACGTGCCATTTCTCCACCTGCAGGTGCCAGATGATGAAAGTATCATATTAGGTACTACAGAACATGGTGTACTATTGAACTTTATTACAGGACTGGAAGGGGGTGGCAGGAGAACAAAAAAGAAGAAAATGAAACCACAGAACAGGCAAGAACAGGAAAAGGAAGAGCAGCAGTGCCACTAAGTGGACGAGACCTAAATATCTGCTGAAATGTTTACAGCATGGCTTTTCCTTTTAACGGCTAAACTAACTCATACCATTTCGCAGTGGAAATCTTCATCTTCAAAATTTGTTTATAATTCTTCAATAATGTTACAAAAAAGTATTCTCTACTACATTCTATCATTTATAAGAGAACTGTTTTGTATATTTACTATAAAATACTGGTTTCTTCAGATTTCAAGCTGATGTTTACTGCTTCAACCATAATGCTGTAGGAAAGGCATTTTATTAAACATAAAAACTTGCTAGAAATTTTCAGAAGTCCACAATCCAGTTACGTCTCCCTGAAGCTCTTGAACTCACCTTGGCAATTGCGTGCATTGGGTGCCAACCTGTAACCAGTAGAGGGACAAGTACATTGAAAGCTCCCAGGAATATTAATACATCGAAAGGAACAGATATGCCCTCCAGTAGGTAAAGCACATTCATCGATATCTGCAAGAAGAAAACCGCTAATTTACTATTTTTTCATGACATTCAACCAAGCGCACATGTATAGTGCTGCCGCTGCAAACTTCAAACACAATTTCATTGTTCTAATTGCTGGGCAAGGAAAAAGATCATCAGGTGGGTGTGGCTCTAAGTCAATAAAGGCTGTCAGGAATAAGTGGAGGTGTGAAGAAAATTCAAAGTAATACAAGGGCCCAAGAGACAAAGTAAATGGATAAGAGCAAGCACTTTACAGTGACGCGTATTACAGTACTTCACAAAAGGGAGGAAGAGGAACAGTTTTATCCTTGTTCTTACAAAAAAGGAAACTGAGATGAGGTGTTCTGTCCAAGGACTTACTGTCTGTTAAGTCCTGGAGACCTAAGTCCAAATTCAGGATCTTGTCCATGAGGTCACACCCAAATCCTCGTCGTATTTAAGGAGCACCTACTTAGCCATTAGTTCAAAACCAGCCACAAAACGAAGGTATATAAAATAGTACCTAGTAATATTGTATATTACATATGTAACATATAAGTGTGTTTGTATCTTCATTTGCTGAAGACTAGAAATTCTGTTAGTTCTTCAGAAAAAAACCAAACATGTCTGGCAAGCTACAAAAGCATGCCAAGCTACAATTCCGTTTGAAGAGCAAAACCGACACCACACAAGCAGAGATATTTCTGGACTATAACATGGGTGGGAGACCTTCATTAAATACAGTTTCACAGGAAAATATCAAAGAGATCAAATGTTAAAATGGACCAATTACAGATATGTGGAATTGTTGGTATGTTACGGTGAGAATATGAAATGCTCCCTCAGCCTCTGTCTGTAAAACAATACTGCTTCCCTTCACATGAAATCCCATCAATGTCACTGAGTTGAAAGCCCCGGCGGCAGTAGCACTGATAGGAGCCATACACATTGGCACACTCCTGGCTACAGGGGCTGCTCTCACACTCATTTAAATCTGAAAGGCAAAATTATATAGCTGAATTCCAAATTTCTTGCTATCCTATTACAGGACTAAGACAAAAGTTTGGAAGTTTTTTTTTTTTAATTAAAAAGGGATGATACGTGTGTCACTGAGTAAGCTGAAAATAGGCTTTGGGAGTATTACACTCAACAGGGTCTGGCAGTATAGATTAATCTGCACTGTGCTATTACTTCCCACTGTCCTTCAAGGTGTGTGACTTGGAGGGAGTCCTTAGGACCACACGTGCATTTTTTCCACCTGGGCATCAGCAAGGCTGGTTTTGAAGGTCTTGAATCTGATGTAGTTGAGTCACCCTTCAAAATGCAGTAAATGCAGTCCCATAGACCTCTGCACGATCCAGCCTAAGGGTAATATATTTGAACCGTGGGCTATAGTGACCTTGATTGATCATAACAGCATTCATGTCATGAAAGAGACTACACTGCCTTGATTTCTCATGCCATTCCAGTGCAGCTTTACAAGCTAAAATCAAAAAGAAATACCTAACAGCAATGAGCTGTATCTCAGGCTACACAGCCAAAGCACATGACAGCTGTACCTTCACACGACCTGCCATCAGCTGAAAGTTTGAATCCCATGGTACAAGTGCCGTAATAGGAACCAGGAGTATTTTCACACTTGTGAGCACAAAGGCGGCCTGGATAGCGTCTGCATTCATTGATACCTGCAATGATAAATACAGAGAGAAGTCTATGTATTGGCTGGCTTTACTGCAGTAGTAGTCTGGACAAGAATGTGGTCATAAAAGTTTGGGGTTTATTTTCCAGACCTAAATTTCATACTAGAGAGGGAAGGCCTTGCTCAAAATGCTCATTTAGAATGATCCCAATGCAAAATTGAATTAGATCTATAAAGAAGAAAGTTGCTTTGATCCTCCAAAGGAATGTTTTGCTGTAGGTGCATATAAAAATCACAGAAAACAATTACACAAACTTTCATAATCCTAGCTTTTAAAAGGATAACAGATAACACATTGACAATACTAATACAGCTTCCTTTGAAGTAGCAGCAGCTCTTTAACATGGTATTAGATTTATACAAATAATAGTCAATTTTACTTTCAGATGAAAGAGGTTATACAAAGAGCAATAACATTCTTTACACATGATCATTTTTTAAAATGTCATGGTTGCACGTATTTAAGTTGATAGGTGCAACTTACCAATACAAGTTCTACTGATGACATCAAAAGAATAGCCAGATTTGCACTCACAACAGTAATTGCCTGGGGCATTTATACAAACATGTCCTTCTCCTCCACAAGGCTGATTAGAGGATGAGCACTCATCCACATCTAAAAAAAGGAGAGAAGTAATTGGAAGTACACTTCTGAGCACACAAGTTGAGAGACGAGCAACGTGTTAACGTATTTCTATGTCCTCTGGTAGTTATAAAGTGTTTTGAACAGAAAGCGAGACATGATCTAGCTCTCAGCTTCTACAAGATCAGAGTCACAAATCCAAAAAATTGTTACTGAAGCAGGTTCTCTCTCAGGTGTCCTGTTAATGTGGATGGACTTGGGAGGGAAAAGAAATCAGGAAATCAAACAATTCCTTCGGAGGAAATCAGGAGCAAAATTGGTTTTATTACGCACACTCAGTATTCATGGATCAGAGCTTCAGCTAGTGTAAGATGCCACAGACCCACCAACGGTGGTGCTTTGATAAGCCATTTACAAAAATTGAAAACACATGCAAAAATAACTCTCTTTGCAAAAGCCACCTTAGTTAAAAGCCAGGCAAAGGCATATGTGCCTTTCACTGTCACATGAATGGCTTCTGTGGGACAATAAGTGGGCCTAGTGTTATAACCCCTCTGTATTGAGGAGATTTGAGACCACACAGCATTGTTCCAACACAGTAGTACAGTCACGGACAATGCCATTTTAGGGGGATGATTACCATCTCTCCTCAGAATATAGGGTTTCATGAGTTAGTTACGTAAAAGGCAGAGAGTGGATCTTCGTCATTCCTTACCTGTCGGTACTGCCATGAGGGAAAGAACAGGATCAAGAATTGACTGTAGAAATGAGAAAAACTTGTGCAAAGCACAAGAAACTGGTGAGTATAAAGGATAGATGCAATCTATTTTCTTCAAATGCTACTTACCTACACATCTTGTTCCATCTTCATTGAGATGATAACCTCGGCCACAGCTGGGGGACATTCGCTGGCAGGTACACGAGCCATCGGTGTTAATACATATCTGTCCAGCTGGACACGGCATGTTGGTGCTTAGGCATTCATTGATATCTACAAGAACACAAGTCAGTGTAACTATTTGCCATCTGAAGATGCTTGAGATAAGGTGCTTTCCTTATGTAATCCCTCAGAGGTTTACAACCTGATATAATCCTTCAGAGTTTGAGAAGTTTTGCCTATGGGAGAATATAACTATTTGTGCCATTATCAATATAATGCTTTCAGGGTGAAGAACAGGAGAGGTATGAGATGCTCAGATCCCACTGGAAAGCAGTGGAAATTTGATATAGAACTTCTATTTGTTTAAAAGCCTTTGAAAGTCTCCCCTAAACATATGGAGAGACGATCAACAATTCAGTTCACCAGCTCAACCAGTTATGCTACAGACTGTGGGCTGTAGCTCCCAGTGAATGAGCTATTTGGTAGTACATGCTCATACAGGTAGTAGTGGACTCCATTTTTATAGAAAGATACACTACTGCTCACAGATATTCACCATGAATACCTTACCCTGTCTTACGGTAAGTTGTCCATGTAAACACAAAAGAATGCCAAACACTTATTTATGTATTCAGAAGACCAGACAGCCCTCCACCATCCATCAAACACAGGTCTGGGGGTTTTGCTGGTTTGGTTTTTTTGTTTGTTTGTTTTGTTTTACAAACTGGACATCAAACAACTTTGTGACAAAGATAACTTTTACCTGGTAGGAACCCACAATAAAGTAAAAATCTCAGAAAATGTAGTGAGATGACAGTGAGCTGTATTAGAGCACGATCTGGGGCAGCGTATCTCGCCAAGAAGGTAAGGAACACGCTGCTACACAAGGTTAGCATGTGATGCTAGTTTGGGGGCAAGGAGTTTCAGAGTTGGGAATCAGTGGCTACAGGAGGTACTCGGGCAGCCTTTGCTACCTGGAAATATTAATACAACACAGATCTGACAGCTTGTAGGAGCAGGACTGCACGTGAGTATAGGGCCTGTATCCCATAGCAGAGCCCATTAAGGGACTGGAGCATCTCTCTTACAAGAAAAGGCTGAGGGACCTGGGTCTGTTTAGCCTGGAGAAGATAAGATTGAGAGGATCCTGTTAATGCTTATAAATATCTAAAGGGTGGGTGTCAGGACGATGGGGCCAGACTCTTCTCAGGGGTGACCAGCAACAGAACAAGGGGCAATGGACACAAACTGGAACACCGGAAGTTCCATCCACATGAGGAGAAACTTCTTTACTCTGAGGGTGGCAGAGCACTGCAGCAGGCTTCCCAGAGATGTTGTGGAGTCTCCTTCTCTGGATACATTCAAAACACCTGCCTGGATGCATTCCTGTGCAACCTTCTCTAGGTGAACCTGCTTTAGTAGGGGTGTTGGACTAGATATCTCCAGAGGTCCCTTCCAACCCCTTCCATTCTGTAATTCCATAACTTTCAACATACCCAGCTTCATACGAGTACTTCTCTGCCTTTAATCTTCCCAACTGTTTCTACTGGGATATTATCATCATTTTACACTTTAACACTGTTAAGTGTTGAAGAGCTACAGTTTTTTAGTTGATATGGTATGGTATTGAATACAACATCCCACTTGCAGAATGTTGTCTATGTGAAGACAGGGAAGGGGATGTGAAATGTTTCAGCCAGGTCTATCCCAGCTCACTATAGTGTAAAATTTTCAACTTACAAAGACACTGGAAAGACAGGAGAGTTTTCATACTTCTTCCCCTCAACACCACATAGGGCAGCACTTGATTCACAATGTGTAAAATCAGCCTGTGAAATTGTTTTAGTAAATATTTTGAGCAAATGCATTTTAGAGGACATAACTATCGCTGTTGCAAATTGATATGGCTTTACTAATGTCAGTGAAGGCAAGCTAACTACTAATTGCCATGGACCTGGTGCTAGCTATGGCAGATACAGGTCTTCAATGGGTTTGTTGTGCACAAGTACTGCCTCCCTTCATTGTGAAGACTGCAATCTTGTTTTCAGCCTCAGTGTTTCCAGTGTCAGATTTCAGCACTGCAGGGTATGATATGGTCAGGAGAATGTGGGGCTGACAACGGGCTAGACTTGGCAGCTGCTGCCGCTCAACCAGTTCCACAAGTCAAGGACACGCTATGCTGGGGGGAATTCAAAGTTAAGTTGAGACTTGAAAATACTGCTCAAGGGAATAACTGAGAGATTTGTAGGTCACATTAGACAAATCTATTTAGTCTCTGGAAACCAGCAATTCTAACATATTTATATAAAGATTATAATTCTGTTTTGTAGAAACAGAAACATGGAAACAAGGCATCATCCTGAAAAACTGTAATCAGTCTTTAAAATAAAATGTCTCTCCACAGTGTGTTATAACTGGCCCACTGTTCTCATACTGTAGTAAGATTCCTGATAGGCTCTAACCAACAGGGGACAGGTCTGGAAAGACCTCCATACCTGTAAAACCATGCATACTAATATCAACAAAGTGTGTCATAGAGGATGTCATAAGTTACAGCTTTTTATAGTAAGCTTTCGCTAAAATCTTTTGTGTAGAGGGAGATAAAACATATCACAATTTTTTTTTTTTTTTTTACAAATTTTGTGTCAGATAAAATACCTGAAGACTTAAGGAAAACGTTCAAATGCAGCTAAGTGCCTTTGGTAACCAAATCTCATTAAAAACATAGATTGAGTATTTAAGTCTTTTATTTAAATGGTTTTTGTCTGTAAATCTTACCCATGGGACCAAGCCTGCCTTTGAAGGAGCAGGGAAAAAACCACACAGCAGAGCAGTGCATGAAGAATAACTTGAGAAGTGCAGAACTCACCCAGTGAAACTACAGCTTATCTCACAGGCAACACTTAAGTATTCACTGAGATAAGAATATGTCTTACCAATACAGCTGCCTCGTGCATCTTGTATAAACCCATTCATGCACTGTAGCTTGGGTCGGCAACGGAAAGATCCTGGAGTACTGTGACAGGTGAAATCGGGGGGGCAGCTATGAGTACCAGTCTCACATTCGTCAATATCTGGTACATCACCAAAAAAAATTGTTAGCAGGAGTTTGACAGAAGCTTTTTATTCACATTTAAAACATAATCTAGACATTTAAAACATAATTTAGACATAGTCTAAAATGTCAGACGCGTTAATCCTCAGCATACCTTCATGAAATTCAATGCAGTGACCCAGAATCAACCTGACCTACTACCTCAAACAGAATCTCAGTAAAAATAGGTAGAGTAAGGTAAGGATTTTAAAAATTATTTCATTTATATATAGGGGTGAGCGGGTGTTTATTATGCTTTGTCAGTTTAGTTCTCACAACTAAATGATTCAAAATTATTACAGAGTACCTGAAGCATCATGCTCAGCAGCGTTCAGCCTTGATTCAGCAGTGTGCTTACACATGGGCTCAGCTTTGAAGTCAACAAAATTTAATTACATGTCCAAATGCAATTTTAACTGCAACTTAGATCCAGTGCAGACATTATTCATTTCATAAATTAATTGATTGGCCTTGATTCTCCTCCGTATTAAGGCTTGCAATATCCTTGCATTATTGTGCTTTAAAATACACAGATATGATTTCTACTCACTTTAATATTCCATTCCAGTTCAGAATAGACAAATATTCATGAATAAATTATGGGTCAGATAAAGTAGACAAGGGCTAATGAGGCTTCATTCACAAATGCAACCCTGTCCACATAAAAGCAACTAAAATTTAATCATTTGCCACCTGGCAATGGGATGAACTCTCCTGAGACTATTAAAACACAGAAACTATCTAGCAATAGGACGCCTCAGCTTTCCCGTTTATGTAGTTGACACAACTGTAGATGCAACTGCTTATCCCTAAAGCTTTGTGAGGTTTGACTGTGGAGCCCATTTCAGTTTAGGGTGAGTTAACATGGAATTGGGTTCGGCAGGATTCTACATGTTGCATGGCTCAATCATTTTACTTGGCATTTAAAAAATCATACATTAAGATGACTCGTTTTCTATTTTCATTGCTATTAACATAACATTAATAATTGACATTATTAACATACCTTATCCAAATAAGACATTTATAACAGTAATGACATTCATAATTTACTGTCCGTACTCTTTTTCTTTTTCCACCAGAGACAGATTGTCAATACTTGCTGTTAAGCTCTCTGTTGGCCTAAATCTGATGCCATCCAAATCAGCAGAAATTTTACTTCAAAGGGATCAAAGTTAGACCATGATACTTTGAAAAACATTGTCTGTATGTTCTGTATGCCTGTCAGGTGAAGTTATGGATGCACACAACAGCATACTTTCAGCTAGATGCAACTTGAAGTCAGTAGTTTCTTTACTAAAAAAAAAAAAAGACTATTGCCCCTGTGTTCAAACACAGCTAGTCAAGAACACTGCTTTTAACTCTCTTTCATTTTTAAATCCTTAAGAATGTTGCGATTAAGAAATTCATCCCCTTGTAACAAGTGTAAACCTCCTGAGGATAAAGGCTTACTTTTCTAAAAAGATACATCTACCTCAGCACTTGCAAATTGAATCACCTGGTCACTTCACTCGCCACACTTCATTTCACACTCCTAAGTGTGCAAACTTGATTCTTTCAGGTGAAACTAAGCCATTAGATATGCTCCAGGAGCAGCCCGTAGGCACTCCACTCACTGATGAGCAACCGATGCACAGGACCAGAGTACAGCTAGCCAGAAGGGAACGCCAGAAAAATGTGTGAGTGTGAGTGCTGGACTTTCGAAATCAACGGTTTCAGCCCTCACACCAGCTCCCATCATGCAGCACAAATTGCCAGTGTAAAATAAATGTCGTTCTCTCTTCTGGAAGTCTTTGTAGCAGTCCACAGACAGCCTGATCTGGTATCTGCAAGGTAGGAGGTGCAAAACCACTGTACCAGAAGAACTAGCACCACCTACGTGTCCCTGTGTAACTACAGCTTACAAGTGTATTTACCACAAGTAAAAGTATGATGTGATGATGTACTTATTTTTTTTACTTATGTCTGGAGGATTTCGGCTTCTCCGCACAGGCAATACCTTTGCAACGACTGTCATCCGTTAGTTCATAACCAGTTCCACAGCTCGTGCCTCGCTGACAGCAAAAGGATCCTAACATATTGACGCAGGTTTGTCCAATCCCACAGCTGTGTGTCCCGGTGATACACTCATTAATATCTAGAATATGCAAAGTTATTCAAAAAAACAGCATAAATAAGAATTATGAAATCACTGGTAAGAGACGAGTTCAAAGGTTAGCTGTTGGTAACAGGACTAATGACTGCTGCTTTAGGAGGAAGTGGTACCGAGTGAGGGCAAAGGGCCAACGTGATCTGACTGAGTCCAGTAGCAAATGATTATAGTGACTATTTGGACAGACAAACTTTCAGAAATTCCTCACTTGCTCTGCCTCCCGCCAACATATGGCTTGGGGAGTCCCCAAGTCACAATTTGCAACGTTCTCCTTTCTAGTTACAGATAGACATTTCTTTTGTGGATTTTTAAATTTTCTCTCTGAATGCCTAAGAAAATTTGACATCCAAGTGTATCAAATGTAAACTCTTCTTTTTTATATTTCACACTAGGTTAGTGTTAATCTGACCAATCATCTGTTGGTCATCATCAACATCTACTTTATATTCTGAAGTTTGTATATGAGCTACTTACCTAGAGTGCTTCTTCAGTCAATGACAGAAAAAGGCACAGCTGAGGAATAAGGCTTTTCATCCTGGAATGGCTACGGGCAAGAAGAACTGTGCCCTGGAAGTGCTCGTTTCTCTCAGTTAGCAACAAAAGGAGCCTAGGCTGACTAGCTCAGAAGCAAATGTCTACATTGAACATGTCTGAAGTCAAGGGTGGTGAGCTCTATCCCAGCCCATTTCATGTTTCCGGGAGAAACTTAACGATTCTTCCCCCTTGACTATTCCCATGCCACTCAATATCCAAAGCTTTCATCCTTCCTGTCAGTTGTGTCCTTTACAAGCTGAACAACCCTACTCTATTTCATCTGCCTTATCAATTAGCATCTACTATTGTAAAAGAGAGCGGGTATTTTAATTCGGTTTTATTCACGACAAATTCAAGGTCTTCTGTCTCTTACCCACTCTAAATCCTCCACCTCTTCTACTGATTCTTTCTTAACTCCACCTTCCCACAACTCTCATTCCAACACTCCATTTAAATCAACTTCTTACCATCTCACCTCTTTCCCCAGCTGCCATAAGCATATACTGACCTCTTCCATCTGGGTCTTTTTTATCTATTCTTGCTCTTTTAAAAGGAGGATCAAGGATGTTGATAATTGAGGCAGTGGTTTTATGTCTTTTACCTTCACAGTTGAAACCATCTGGTTGAAGCTGATACCCAACAAAGCAGGAGCAGACGTAACTGGATCCTGTGTCTTTGCACTGCTGAGAGCACAGACCGCCACCTAATTGGTATTTCAAGAAGTCTTACATAATTAAGAGGCTCTTCACAGGAGCTGAAACAACCATTAATTTACAGGATGCTTGCTGATTTATTTAGAAAAGCAGACAACTAAACACACACACACACATATATATGAAAGAAGGAAAGGGCTAAACCACTGGATTCTTTTAGCTCTAAAAATTAATTCAAGGAGAAAGTAAATTAAGGAGTTGCTCATAGCCCATCGCTGTTAGAAGGTGAAGGGAAAATGCTGATAAACTCAGACACCTTCTCTGGTTTTGGCCGGAAAGTTAAAACTTTGTACGGTGATGATTGTAAAATAAGGAAGGCAAGAGGCATCGCCATAAGTTAATGAAACATTTTCAGTATTGGCTGCATTAAGCTTTACTTTTAGCCTATCATTATTAGGACCACACTACTGGATTAATTATTCCACGTGCTCTTTTCCTCCTGAGCAGGTAGGAAGCATGAAAGGGAGAAGAGGGTATCGTAGGTGATAAAGGCTTCAGAGAACCAAAGGAACAAAGACTTACTACTGGGGTACTAAGGACCTAGTGACATATGTACAGGAGTCACAAGGGATGTGCAAGACAGATGGGGTTATTCTGGCAGACAGAAAGAGAGAATACTACAGGAAATGTACACAAAATTTGGCTCATCGTTAAGAAAACCTTTTCTGATCTTGGTAAAAAATAAATTAATATTAAAACCATTTAATATTCTCACTGTAGAGAAAAGGTTATATACGTCAAACTATTTGTGGTAAGAGTATTGATACTCTCAGTCAAATAGAATCTATCTTCTCCCATTTTTCAGAATGGCTGGAGAGGCATTAAACAAAAGGTTTGAGATAAGCACAATCGACATGGGTGAATGCAGCTATAATACTTTAAACTTCAGAGTGAATTAAAATAATTTTTGAAGTGCAACAATTTCTACTGAGGACAGGGCCATTAACACCCCACAGAAAATGAGGTCTGTACGCATTACTGGCAAAGGCAGTGACATTAGAAGGAACCACAGTCTTGTGGTTGAGATGGACGCCTACCGCTTTCTGAACCTCTGCTAATACTGTAAAACCTATCAATAGTCACAATAAAACCTATCGTGGAGGTGCTGGAAGAACAGAATACGTTTCCTCATACACTATGAAGGTGCTCCAAAACACACTGCTGGAAGTTCCACTGCCTAGGAAATTTAAGTTTCCCCTGGTGAAGTTTGGGACGTCACAAGTAATTTTGGCATGTCAAGTTTCTCAGAAAATATACTGTGGACAGAAGTTCTAATGTGTAATTAGTCACACCAATCCATCTCTTGCAGGCAGCTGATTAACTGACAAATGCAACAACTGATTACATAAAGAAATAATGCTAGGAAAATATGTAACACATTTTTCTATGTCATCCCTTGTAATTAGCAGCTGGAGACAAGGAGGAGAGCCAGTGTTGGCTTTGACTAGCTAATGACCTCGTAGACATTTCCATCCTCTCTAGAGTGTAATAACTATACAACATGCAGCACAGTAAATCATCTCTCAACTGAAATATAAGTCTATTAAATTGACTTTATCCTAAATACATTGCTTAGTTCTGAAATGCTTGTAGAAAATAATAAATCACGCTGGTTTAAGTTTATAGACATGTAAATCACATGTGACAAGCAATAAATCAGAATACTTAGCAGAACAATATCCCAATAACACATTTTTCCCAGGAGGCAGAAAAGCCTGACTAATGAGGACAATAGCCGCTTTTCTTCCTTTTTTTCAGGTGATGCATCTCCAAAGGAAACAAGCTGCATTTCATATTCAATCACCCAGACCATCCCAAAAGGAAAATAAAGGAATGCACGTGTTTAATACAGGATCCTCGTGTTCTGAGGAATCCGGAGTTCTCCATGGGTACAATGGGTAACACCTCTGAGGTATTACCCACTAGAAGTTAAATAAAAGTTAAAGAGAAGTTAAAGAGAAGTTAAATGTACAGTCTAAGCTTCAGCTGGGTAAGACGAGCTGCACTATGAGACAATGCCTCCATTGAGGCATCACATAATGGCCTACTACTTCTTAGAAACAATCTTCGTTCTGTTATTATTACCCTTAACTAGCCTTGGCAAGAGGTTTTGGCTAATCTCTAGATCTTAGTTGGCTTCACCTTTATTGGAGGCAATCACAGAAGAGCTGGCTAACAGGACTAGTCACCTGACTTACCTCTGCAGCCATCATGCAGATAAGGATCTTCTTGGTCTAGTTCCTCCTTTGAAATTTCAACTAAAAAGAGGAGAGATAGGCATTAGAGGAGAAAGCACTTTTCTTCTCACAGCAAAAAGGTGCTTACTTGGGATGGGACTCTGACCAGGGTTTTGGAAAAAAACAGGAGAAAATTAAAGAGCATTTACATATTTTACAGCTATTCCACACTTAAATTTGACATTCAAACGCACACAGCCATGGGGTATTTTTCATCTGACTGATTCAATATGAAAGTCACGCTGTGATCACAGATTACATATGGGCTGAGATTTTCAAATGCAGGTTCTTAACACTAGACTTTTAACCAGAGCTTAACCTCATTTTCATAAGACATGTTGTTGAGGCATGCTTGGCTTCTACCAACTTTATAGTAGCTTGAGGTACTCACAGTTTTAATGAAAATTAGCTTAACCTCAGTTATTTATTCAAACTTCATTCCAAAAAGAACTCCACACCCAACTTCTGGGCACCTACTTATGGCATTCTTTCAAATGTACTTCATATACCTTAACTCGGAGATTTTTGATCAGCAGTATTTCTGCTACCTGCACGTGTTCTGAGAGTTCTTTCTCTCCACCCAGAGGACATATAAAAGCTGAATATACCCACCGCCCGAACCCACTGCTTGCCCAAAGGGCTATCTAGTGGGCTTCCTCCAATCCTACCCCTTTGGATGCAGGGGAGATGGTAGGTTGGTAGTGAGATGTGAAAAAACACAATCTCAGAATACTCTGGTTATTGAATGGGAAGCTTAGTCTCATTTCAGTGATTGTCCATAACCCTATTCAACCAGCGGTCACTTCCAAGCAAATAATACATCACAGATGTGAAAGCGAGTTTTTGTGCAGTGGCACAAGCCTGGGTTGGTACACTGAGCCCTCGAGCCAGTTTTGGTCACAGAAAAGCTAACGAAATCAGTTTGCCCAAGTCTGGTCTGACTCTGTAGATGTCTCTGGGGACAAGGTACCAGAGATTACTCTTTACGTGGCTAAGAAAGCATCATACGGGGAGTCAGCTTGCCTTACCCTCTGCAGCAGAACGCCTTGCAATGGCGTAACATGAACACAAGGAGGTAGTCCAAGAAGCTGCCTTACAAAATGAAGACTGATCTCCCCTTCATGACTATCAAAGGTGTCTATGCCTGTTGGTTGCTCTGCCATTCTACAGGCAATTTTTATTGTTGACAGGGATATCTGACATATGTTCAACCACCTGCTTGTTTTAGTTTAACGATGGGAACATTGTCCTGCCCTGCTTGTTGACAATGAGCCATCTTTGCAAAGCATAATGCACACATAATGATATATAATACATAACAATACTAACCATAAGCACAATGGTTATTACGAGTGCCGCTTGCCCACAAGGGTAGGTGGGGAAATAGTGTACCCTGTGCTCACAATTCTGGATTTTCAGGTCTTGATATATTTCTCATATCATACAGGAACACCAAGTCTGCAAATTTTTGTTATGACAGAGTGATTTAAGTACAAGGTATTGATCAGTCCAGTCCCTTCAGCCAGTGCTAAAGGACAAGGGGAAATTCCCCTGCCGAGACAATGGTACCACAAAGAAAGTGGCAGGGCATTTCTAAACGTTACTTGCTAAGGGTGTACACTGAGTAAGCCAGGTTTGAAAGACCCGAAACAAGTCTGATAACACACTGGCTCAAGCAGACCAATTGCAAGTTTCTGTGGTGGGGTTTGGGTTTGAGTTTAAGTGATCAGTTAGGATGATGTCTCTCAAAATCTGTCAGTGGTGATCTGCAAGCCAGACTGCATGTTTTCATTGCTCAACTGCCCATGAAGGAGGCAACACTACACAGCATGACTCTCCTGCAGTTGGAACTCTGTCGGCTAAGCCAAAAAGGCAGAATAAACCCCAAACCCAGGTCTGTAAGGGTCAGTGTGTCCACGCTCATTCTCTTTAGCTCTGTGGACCAGGTATGGACACATGTGTCAAGAGCTGGTGCCATCTAGATGCCTCTCTCTTTTAATGATGTTGAAAGAAATGCAGATATCATGTTTCCCCAGAAATGTTCAGTTCTCCCAGACAATCCAAGCATTTCAAACAGTCCCAGTTTGTAGGCATCTTCCTCTCACACAAAAGGCAACATCTGTATTCTGCCAAGCTGGCAAAGGCCATCTGGCTTTTAAATTCAATTAAAAGAATTGGTTGTCAATCTTCTCTTTAATTAAGATCTTATCACTGGGCAAATGCTATTAAAAATCATTAGCTTATACTCAGTTTCCAAGATAAGATCTTTAGAGGCCAAAATAATCTGTCTTACAGTTAAGTCCTGACACCAGGAACTAAGTTACCACTTTCCCACTCTTTAGTCTCCTGTGGCTAGCTATCACTAGCAAAAAAAAAAAAGAGCTCCAAAACATGCATTATTAAATTCCCCAGTGGAGATCTCAAGTTAGAGGAAAATAATGTGAAGTACAACCACTCCTTGTGCCCCCTATCATTTTATGTTTCACTCTTATAATTAGCAATGTAAAATACCTTGCTCCTTTTTAGGAGCATCATCACTGATGGACACAACTACGCCTTCCTGACCCTTCACACAGCAAGCTCTGAAGACAATTCCACACTGGTATCCTATCTTAGGGTTGGGTTCACAATTCTGTCCTTGAATTTGGGCAGCCGTTCCCAGCAAACAACAGTCACAACATACCTGTGGGGGGAAAGAAAAGAAAAAGTAAAATCCTGGCCTTGAACAGATCAATGCAAATTTTATCAGTTGTATCAATAGTGTTATCTCACCTTAGTAAACATATGGAAAATTTTCTGCAAACTCCTTAAGAACTGCTGATATACTTAGGCTCAGATATTTTAATCTGTAGTTGAGTTTATGCATATGTATTGAGTTATGTATATGAAATGTCATTGTTCTTTGCCTGCATAGCTCAGTTTCAAACACCAGGGAACAGTGAGAACTCTTAAGACTTTTGCTTCTCTTTTGTGTCCAGTTCAATAAAATGGGGCGCCATCAGTGAAGTGCATGACAGTTTATAATTAAACTGTCTACTCAATTTCTCAGGGAAAAAACAAAACAAAACAAAAAAACCTCTCTGAACAAACACGCAAACAAGCAAACAAACATGATTCATCCAAGGTTAGTGTTAACAGGTCATGGAGAAGCTATTCTGCTCTGAAAAGCAGACTACATAATGAAATATAATTTAAAAGCATCACAGTCCTGACATGGCTTCCAGCAACAAGACACGATCGTCCTCTTCCAGACCCGTTGAACTACGGCCCCACAAGACACACAGAAGTGAACACAGGACAAGTTAATCCTGCAGAGGTTTCCTTTTATTTTAAATTGAGGGGACGCTGCTGATCTATTCATTTTTCTCCCTTGCTGTTAGAAAGCAGCAGAGATGTTTGGTTCTCTGGAATTGGTGTCTGCCAATTGCTATTGTTGTGTAAAAGCAGATTTAAGCTTTTATTGTGAATTTTATTATTCCTCCAGGCTCTTTTTTGCTTGAAGAAAATAGCCTGCACCATTAAACAGAGCAAATGGAATATAAAAGAACAAAACATTGAACTAAATTTCTGCAATTTGGTGCTTTAATCACTGCAGCTATTGAAAAAAGGCAACTACTACATAGATAAAGGCCCCTGCGTATATTCTAAGTTTCCCCTTATAAGGTGCTATATATGTTTCTCTCTCTGTACTGCAGGGAAAAGTTCTTTTAAAACCTAGAGCAGCGTGAAAGGAAACCAATAAAATCCTCTTTCCTTGTTTCTTCAATCTTTTTTTACTTTACAGCACTTTGAAGTATGTAAGCATGCTATTTTGCACTCTTGACTTTAAGTACACAACCGAATCCTTTCCCTGCTGCGGAATGCTGGATGGCAGGAACTCTCCTCTCCTGGCCAGGACTGGGGTATTGTTTTCATGCCCACCATAATGCTAATACATATGTTTTCCCTTATTAACTATTGTTTGGTAGGATGGTTCCTCACTACTCCCTTTTTTTTTTTTTTAATTTGGTTCTCCACCTACTTCCATCCAGTGGTGGATGCTCTGGTTTCGACACTAATATGTCTAGGCTATTTTCTTCTTTTCTGGCTTTCCTGGATGACTTCAGAAATAAATACTTGATGATGGTCTCTTCCAAGAATTGCAACATTTCTGAAAATTCATTCTGTCTAACTTCTCTAACACTTTCCTGAGGTATCCTTCTCAAGGTTTTAAACATCTGTCTATAATTTTATCATATCAAATTAGAAGATAGAAATGAAAACTGAGCTGAAGATTCATTGTTTGACTTAAGCTTGTGTATTTTTGATAACCAAATCTTACTTAAGTTACTGAATACAGCTGATGCCTTGCCAAATTTTGACATTATATACTTCTGGATATCCTCACTGGCTCCTAATGTTAGGCATATGAACTGACTCAGTCTATTTCTTTGTCTTGTTGCACAACGCTCAAAGTGGAAGCTACAGTTTCTCTGGATTTTGTTTGTAAAGAGTGATCATTAATCTTGCCATTTTCAAAGTGTTTAATAACCTCTGTTCCTTCTTTCTTCCAGGTTGAGACACCATTTGAATGACCCCTGTCTCCAGCTAATGTGAATCTTCAGGAACAGAGCTTGCCAAGTCTTGCAACGCCTGTAAGAAGCTGTATCTTCGTTTAACATAATTGTATGCATTGAACCATGTGTTCCAACTGAACTTATTCTAACCGTGCATGACGCATTTTGATATAACAACTTCATAATTATAATAGGTTTTGTGCTATACCCCATCTTCTTAAGTGATTCCAATAGTACTGTCAAAGTCCCTTTGCCTCTCCCCCGTGATTAGCAAAAGCCCACGCAGCTTCAAAGCCATACCTCGAGCTTCATGTTTGGGTAGAAAGCTGTGGCCTGCTTGAATTCCTACGATCCCTCGACTGCTCATACCTTGCCTTATCACAGAAAGGAATAAACAGTTACATGTGACAATTTTGAAGATTTATTTTTGGCCTGATTAGAAAGCACCTGAAATTGCTTTCATCAATAAGATCTTTTAATTAGTTACATTTTGTAATAATGCTTTATTATTTATGTCACCATTTAAGTTACCAGATCTGGAAGGGTGAACCAGGAACTGACATTGCTTTTGTGTATCTGTCCACAAGAGGTCTCTCACTTGCTGAAATTCAGACTAACTAGTACATGCTATGAAAAACAGACTGAAAAAACCACAAATAACTCAGTGGGATTTTTCAGAACTGAACAAAAATAAAAAATATGTTCAGCAGTCCAAAAATGTGATCACCTAATACACACAACCAAAGTGTTCTTGACAAAACTGGGTAGATAAGGCTGTACCTCAGTCTTTGAAAAAAGAAAGTACCTATGACAAATTTGGAGGAAATGACCAAGCACCTTAAAGGTCGAATTTCTACGAGCTTCAGTGCTTTCTGCGGGACTGTTGGGGTAGAAGCTTTCATAAAACCATTTATACATCTCCTGTATCAGCAAAAAAATCTGGAAATTGATTACTGTATTTTGATGAAGATTTTAAAGAGTAATTTTCCATCCTTTTTTCAAGGCAAGAAAAGATATGCTTCCAAAAAAAAATAAAGCAGTGAAACCATGCCCATCATTACCTATGCCGACCACATTTAAATGTAACAGCTGAGGCAAGTGTTTTCAAAACATGGTCTTTTTATCTTCTCTCCGATTACAAGTTTTGGATTCAAAATAAAGATTAGCTGCCTCATTTGCGGCAAAGTGCTGTGATTAATCCTACTAATTGAATTACTAATTCACTCTTTCTGCTTCCTTGAATGAGACAAAGATATCCAAAAGACCTCCCATGCTACCTAAGCTAAACAAAAATGGACCAACACCAGCAAAATGAGATCCAAGCCTATGTGAGATGGGCTTGGTGTGAATGTAAGGGTTTGTTTGCCACAGCAAGGCACAATTGCCAGATACCCTGTATGTCTCAAGATCATCAGATTCAAAATGTAATTGTTCACTGATATTAGATCATAAACCATCTATGTCCGTCATGGATCAAAGATATTATCTACAAAGATATTCCTACAGCTATCCCAGTACAGTTATTAACTGTAGATGCTCCTATTGGGCAGTAGAACATGGCTCACAAGGATTAAATGACTACGGTTATACCAGTAAATTAAACAGGGACAGGCTATGGGCTCAGACGTTGTCATGCCATCATCTGTAACGTTTACATGTTAGCAAGCTCTAATGGCAACGAACATCTTCTCAGACAATACTGAAGCATATTTTGGGATTAGCACAGGCCAGCAAGCATTCCCAGCAGACCTCGTGCACTGCGGTTCGCAGGAGAAAGACATCAGTTATGCGACACGAGCTGTGCTGAGCCATTTATTCTCAGGGCAAGAGATCATGGCCCAGTGCATTTTGGTTAATAGAACAGCTGTCGCCATGAAAACCTGCCACCTTTAAAGACGTCTGGCCATTTTCAAAAAACAACATCACTAACTCTTCTTCCTCGCGCTGAGAGGCCCACGTAAGGAAACATCAGTCAACTGATGGGAAAGAGGGTTTCCTTGAACAGTTGTGTTCTGTTTTGGAGTTGTCTCACAGCATGTGTTTAAAATAGTGTTGCTATTATAAACCCTCTGGTAGAAAGGCGCCTGAACCTACAGAGTACTCGCCATCGCAGTCCTTATTCACCTGTTCACAGCCCTTCAAAGTACTGACACAAAGGGTTAAATATTTTTTTAGGCCACATTCAGACTGGGGGGGACAGACCTCCTAACGGTAAAGGTTGCACAGAGGAATCTCCATGCCAAGGGGAGGGCATACCCTGGACACGGTCAACAGGTGACGTAGGTCCATTCTGCGGGACACGCTCTACCATGGGAGAAAATCATGCTGCACACGCAGACGAGTTTGTGACAACCCAACACCACCAGCCTCATCTTCTACTCACAGTGAGAACACGGATTACTTCACAGCCCTGGCATCAGCAGTATCCTATTGCCAGGAACACGATCAACCCACCATTTTGGAGATATGCAACTTACAGGTCAGACATTGCCATCTTCTATACTTTTTTAACTGAATGAACCAAAACATTCAGTGTCTTTAAGCAGCAAAAAGAATTTAAATGAATCTCATCTATTTTCATCACCAAATCTGTAACAGGACCAGAGCTGTTCATGGTCAAGGTCATGACCTCACTGGTGGAACTTTCTTCTGAAAACACTCTGCAGAGTGACAGGAATACGCTTCCTCTCAAGAACTGAGAGACACAGACACTAATAAAGGCAGAGGGCAGGGCACAGATTAACTAAAGATGCCAACAACAGGCATTTTTATTCTAGCATCAAACGTTATGATCAGAAGCTGACAGATGTCTCCATTCAATTGTAAATTGAAGTCATGTTAACTGAGGACACGTACACAAGCTGGAAGTGTAAGTACACCGAGAGGATTAACTTCAGTTCTACGCCTTTGGACCACCAATACTGAAAACCACCAAGTTTGACCTTAGGCCAAAAAGCTCTAATGAAAGCTGAAGTCTGAAATGTGTCTGAGTTTCTCACCCTTCTCTTCCTACAGCACTAATGTCTGCTCTTTATGCAAAAGTAGTTTCTTAGCCAATTATCTACTCAAGACTTTCCATCCTTCTGCATTCTACCCTCTGCCTCTGCTAAAAGTTAATGAGACAGTCTGCTTCGCTCAATGAGGAACTGTTTCTCTCACAGAAGCACAAAGTGGGCAGCCTTAACAGAGACACAAGATGTAAGTAGGAAAATGTTTATGTGCATCAAACTGAGTATGGTGACCTTCAGGGTCAATCCTTAATACCAATCTAGACAATCAATACCGTTTCTTAAAGATGAACAGGAGGAGCTCTGATGTCTCACCTTGAAGTATTCAGCCTCACAGGTGGCATTTTCACCGAGATGTGCGTCACACTCCTCGCGCACGTTGGCAGATGCGATCCCATCTGAACAGTACTGCTTCTCCAGCTGGCTGCGGCAACACTGCACCTGAGTCGTGCTGACAGAGGGATGAAAGCAGCAGCAGAAACGGCGAAGAACGCAAGCAATGGGGGAAAAGGTCAACAACAGATAATGCAGGTTTTGACAATTAGCACTTGTACTGGTCTGGTGGAAAGAGGTTCCCATGGGCAGGCATTTTGGCTACAAAGTAAAAATATTCTCTAGGAGCAGGCACAATGTCTAGGTGATACTTTTAATACAGTTTAACTGTCTGTCTACTTTGCAGTCTGTCCTAACCTTTTTTTTTTTTTTAAGCAAATAGGTATCTTCAACCACATTTGCCACAGGGCTCAGTGTCTCCAGAACTTGCATCCTCACGTGTTTTCTGACAGCTGGTGGCTGAAGAGAGGATGGCAAGAACCAAAGAGGTCCTCCAACTGATGGAAGGGAGAAGTCAGGCCCTGAGCATCGTGAAAGTCCGCAATACCATGGCCAGTTTACCCTCACACCTGCTGCCCCTTGCTCAAACAAACAGGTATGGCACGTTGAAGGAAGTTCAGAGCGTTGCTCTGTGGGACAACTGGAGGTATGGGGAGAAGCCAAGATACCAAGGAAAGTCATAGTGAGAAACAGAGTGCGTTACAAGCAAGAGGCAAAGAAAGACAAGAGTGAGAAGAGTGTTACAGGGCAGGAAGATACAGAGAGAAGACAGGATCAAATCAGGAAACTTAGCTTTGCTAGATCCACTGCTCATGAAATCATTCTGTTTTATCTCAGTTTGGGTGAATAAATTGAAAACTCCATCCTGTGGAAAAAAAACCTGCATGAGGAGGCTTTAAATTCCTCCACTCCGGTTGCTACAGCCACTTGAATGGAAAGGCCATTGAAGGAGGTATGTCCCCTCTCTTCACTCCGTTGTTATGCGTAACTCTGCTTTGCTGGGTAGCATTGTGGGTGGAGCTTGCAGTTTAAAGCTCTTCCATTGCTACCTCCTGTACTAGACACTGGGAAGCAGAGAAAAAAGGAAGAATAACAAATCAGATTACATATACAAGGATATAAACATATCCACGTGTTGTGTGATATCCCAATCTCACTAAGAATAACATTACCTGAGTTGCAAGGGGAAAAGGAAACTATCCCAAAGGCAATCCAAGCCAATACATTCTATTCATAGTACAAGGGCATCTAAAAGGCATGCCCTGCTATGTCAGAGCTCTGTAAGAAATGCACAGGAACACCCTATAAATGCGCCTTCATACCCATTATTAGCATGGGAAATCTTATACACCCTACAGACCACCAACATTGAATGCATTCTCTTTGCTGTTAAAGAGTATTCAGCTATTTTTTTCCCCTCAGCTCTAGTTATTTGAACTGATGAGTAAAATCTTTTCAAGGGTTACTTAGAAATACATAAAACAATGTAAAAATATTCAGCAAACCAATACCCTTTGTTCTCAAAAATCCTTTATTTATACTGTTGGAAATTTTGGAAGTAGAAGGAAGAGAGGTGGGTTGTTGCACCACTGAACTACAGGCTTCTCCTACCGTCATCTGAAATAAGTGGATTCCAATGCACCACCTCTGGAGGAGCTTCCCTGCTCTCAGTGACCACACGACAAGCTTTAAGCTCCCAGAGAGCGTGAGGGACTCACTCAGCTCTAAGGCCAGGCCATCCAGTCCAGTTCACGAAGAGCAAGAGACACGTGGTTACTGGGCTCGGATTCCGCGTCTCCGCACATGTTCATGAGGCGAGGTTGTCAAGCTACATTCCTCAAGATTCCCGATTCTTAGTTATTGGATTTTGTAATGGCCTGACTGTGCAGTTCGCACTTGGACAAAAACAGCTGTGGGATTTCAATGCATAGGAATAAAAACTAGGATAAATTCATGAAAAAATTATTCAGAAATAGACTTTAAAGTCATAGCAAGAAGTTATGCTCAGGAAAATAACTTCCTTTGGCAGAATATTTGAGGGTTTTGATATGTGATTTAGTTCCAGCTTGGAAGAATATGTAGCTTTTTTTTGTTGATGGCATGGGCATGGCCTGGCCTGGCCTGGCCTGGCATGGCCTGGCATGGCCTGGCCTGGCCATCCTCTCCCCCAGAGCCCAGCAGCACACTCACCACCTGCCCCGACCGCCGCAGCCGCGAACGACGCGCACGCGCACCGCCCACATCCGGGCACTGACGCCCCTGCTCCCTGACCCCGCCCCTTCCGCCCAGCCCGCGCGCACCTGCAACGCCAAGTAAGGGCGAGGCTACCTCCCGCGCCCTTCTCAGCTCATTGCTCCGCCCCTTCGCCCGCGTCCGTGAGGCGGCGGACGCCTCACCCGCCGTCCCGCCCCGCCCCGCCCCGCCCTTCCCTTGCTTTGGCGCGCGCGCGCGCTCGTTCGCGTGGCCGTTGGCGGCGCGTGGTCAGTCCGGGAGAAGCGGAGCGGGGCGGGCGCCGCGGCAGCGAGAGCCCCGCGGGGAACAGGGCGAGGCGCAGCGCAGTCTTCCGCACCCTCCCGCCTCCTCCTGCCTGCCGCTGTCCGCCCCCGGCGGGGCCAGTCAGGGCCTGCGCCCCCGGCGAGGCTGCGTCCCGCTCCTGGCCGGCGGCGGCTGCCGCCTGGTAGTAGGGTGGAAAACAAGTAACAGCGTCCCAGAGGGGACGAGCGCCCGCGGCCGTGGTGGGGCCGGGGCGGCACGGGCCCAGCGCCGGCCCGCTCGCCGCTCCCCACCGTCCCGGACAGGTCCCGGTCGGCAGGAGGCCGCGGGGGGTTGGATGGGCGTGCTTCGCCGCTGTCCCCTCCTCCCTGCGCGCCGCCCCGGCTTCCGCAGAGCCCACAGTGCCGAGTGGATGCCGGAGGGAACGGGCCAGGTAGGGTCGCCGTCGGCCGCCCCGCCCCTGTGCCTGGCCCCTCGGCGGGCCCGCGGCCACCGGCGGGGGATGACGGCGGCGGAGCGAGCCCGGCCGATGCCGCGGCCGCTCCCTCTTACCCCGCCGTGCTGCCAGCGCTGTCCGGGTTGTCGCGATAGCATGTGGGAACGGGGAGCGCCGGGGTCTGCCCGGTGCTTTCGAGACTCAAGTCGGAGACTCTCCTTTCTGCATGGGAGGGGAGGGGAAGAGGACAAATAATCTGGAGGTATTGCTGGAATGTTTTTCTCATCCCCCGTGTTGGTGTATTTCGAGGAGCTGTGCTCAGATCGTGCAAGAAGTCCGGTTTTGTCTCTTTTCTCGATTTTTTTTTTTTTTGATGGCCATTATTGACGTGCATTGGAACCTTTTTTCCCTCCTTTCTGAAGCAGGTAAAGAAGGTTGCGTAGCTGTGCTCCTGTGACCTGACTGGCTGGCACTCGGAAGCGTACAGGGAGATGACAGCAACTTGTTGAATGGCATGCCCGTTGAAACAGGCGAGTGGCCTCGCTTCTAAAAGTTCTAGCACCGCTGTGGCTTGCAGCAGGTCTTCTGAATTCTCCAGGGGAAAAAATTCATCTTGGCCTGACATTTCTCTTTCCATGTTTTAAAAGTCTTTTCCTTGATTTTATGTAATTCTGTTTTATTAAAACTGTAATATATTTGACTCAGACTATCTTGAAGAAGTAGCATTGAACAAAAATGCTGGAAATTTCTTACATGATTAAAAGTTTCCAACAATTAATTATTTTTTTTAGATCCTTAATTGACCAAATCCTTAATCCTGGCTGAAAAGCATGAACTATGCATAACAACAGAGTTCTAGAGTTCTGCAGTTTAAGAAAATGATGCAGGTGGTTATGCTAATACAGTGTGTATTCCTGTGGAACGGCGTGTGATGACACGTGTGCTGTGGTTCGCAGGATCTGGAGCCTAATTCGGTACAGGTGGAGGTAGGGAGCCTACGCTTTCCCTAGAAGAAGCTGCCACAAGCAGAAAGCAGCAGCTCCACCCTGCCAGGCACTGAAAACTATTACTGTGACTGTACCTGTATGTGAGTCTGACTGTCTCGTGTGTGAATGATGCTGGAAACTGGAATACTCAGGGGACCCTTATTCATAAGAGGTGCAGTCAGACACAGGAGCAGTAGGAGAAGCTTTGTCTTTTACGGTTATCTATGGATACACTTTTGTGACCCCTAACCCTGACCTTAACCCCTAAGTCTAATCCTTAATCCTAACCCTAAACCCTAACTCTAATCCTAACCCCCTGACCCTGACCCCTAACCCTAACATGAAATCTAACTCCTAACCCTAATTCCTAACCCTAAGCCCAAACTCCCAACCCTAACCCTCAACCCTAACCATAATCCTGACCCTAACCCAAACCCTAACGCTATTCCCTAACCGTGACCCACATGCCCTCAGATACCTAAGGCTACAGCGCTTGCTTTAGCCACTAACCTTCATCATGACCACTCTGGGCTTTATTCACCCAGGCTGAAGCCTAGTCAGTAATGGTGACTACGTCCAGCGCCTTTTTCCCCAGGAAAGGTGCCAGCCCTGAATCATGATACTGATTTTCATCTTCCCTAACCCTAAACCTAACCCATAAACCTAATCCTAAGCCTAAACCCTAATTTATCCCCTAATCCTAACGCTAACACTGATGTCCAGCCAGAGAAGGTGCCAGCCCTGTATATTTAGGCTGCTTTTCCTCTGACACATTAGAGGGATGGCTATCTGGATGATATCTGTACATATAGGACAGGTCACGTAGTGAATCTGGGCATGACATAGGTGGTCTAGAATAAGGCGTGGATAATGTCCTGCATTCAGCTAAACTAGGGTTAATTTCTACAGTCAGGACAGCCAGACAGAACCAGCCAATGGGATATTCAATAGCATACTGATGTCTTGGCCTTTCTCTCTCTCTCTCTCTCTACTTGCACAGGATACAGAACTGCAGAGGTGACAACAGAAACTTTACTTTTTGGACTCTTCTATAATTTCCCATAACCTACTCCCAAATCAAAATGCAAAGCTTAGGAGGGGGGAGACTGCACTTTCTGCGGGAGTCGTGCTTTCTACTTGGAGAAGCTGGTAGGCAAAGCTGCCTTATGCACATAGTACTCCAAGAAGCAGTGGTCAGGCTGGGTTTGTGTTTATAACATGAGGCAGGAGACACAAGAACAAAGGACCATCTGTTTCTTTGAGAAGATCAGTGTCCTCGAGCCCACTTGTGCCACAGATTGGCACTGGTCAGAGGAATTAGCTTGAGTGTGAGAGTGCGGGGAGGAGGAAAAGAGTTTCTCCTGTGGATTTGAGCTAGGACTGGAACACATGCAGACCTAGGAAAGCTCTACAAGGACCTAAGGCAAACACCACAATGTGATAATTGCAAATTATACAGTGCAGCAAAGACTGCAGAAAACTCAGTGCAAGAAGTGTACTGGAGCCATCACGGCAGGAGAATCCTCTGCAGCAGCAGGAAGGAAACCACCATCATAGGCCAGAAAGCTTCAGCTTACATGAAGCTTCGAGACACTTATTTTACAGGGGACTCACTATCTAGAAGAACATAGTTCAGCTTTAGATTCCTCAGGAGCATCAGATAGCATTATTTTAAGACAGAAAAACTGCAAGGTAGTATAGCTAACACAGAGAGGGGTAAATGCTTCCAATGAGAGATTCTGCAGTCATAACAGAGGCATAGCAGGGTAGGATCAAGCTTTCCTTTTGCAACTGCTTCAGGAGAGGTACACACACACAAAGCCCTGACAATTGCCCCTTAAACACTCCAGTGGATCAGTTAGTGTGTTCTGATTACTATCACTGCTGCTCACTATGGCTTACAGAATATATAAGAAAATGCCCATATTATCTTTTAGCAAAATAAAAAAAAAAAAAAAACACCAAGTCAGGATCTCAGAAAAAAAAGTTCAAAGCCCAATTTTACCACAGACTTTCTACATGACCTTGCAGACTAGTTTCCAGTCAAGAAGCTGACAACAACCATTCCTTTGTTTTCGAGAAACTCATTTGATAAAGCTATAAAAAAAAGCCTCTTTGGATCATGCACTTCCTCCTAACCACTCGCAGCCTCTGGGTGTCACTGCAAGTACAGTAAGTCCTTAGAACAGGTAAGCTAGGCTCCCCCCCACCTCAGCCCTTGAGGGGCTAAGAAATTTTTTGAAACAAACTATGCCTACAATACCAAAGGCAGAAGCTAAGTTGTAAAAGCATCATCGAATTCAAAGAGACGCCTTTAGTTCCAGTATTCTTTCAAAGGACAACTTTATTATAAAAGATACAGAAAATTAGAGTTCAAACTTGTTTCTTCCACAACATTAATCACAGCAGTTATATATATAAAAAAAGGTAAACATGTTTAAGAGCATTTGTACACCAAATAAGTGTTTGGTACTTGCCATCAAATACAGCAAAGACATGCTCAATATCAGTGCAGTAAGGGCAGTCAGCACGCACCAGTCTGCTACAGGCCAAGGAAAGAGCTCCTCATTTACCCCCATGTGCCACCACAGCGCAGTAAAGCGAGACCCAAACTGCGGGATTTCAGCCTTGCTCTGCTGTTGGAGGCAGATGTTTCAGCCTTAAGCAATCATAGAATTCACCTCTCAATCTCAGAAGAGATCAGTCACCTCAGATACTATGTCATTAAGCTTTCACTTCTTAAAGAAAAATGGCTGGTTAAGTCATTTTGAAGTCATTAATTCCTTTCTATTAGCCAAGGTGTTTTAACTTTCAACTGAATTCCCAGTTTCCTTACAAAGAGTTGTTTCTTACATACTTGCTATCAAGAATTTAAAGTGGTGGCCAAAAACTTAAGTTTCTACCGCTAGCGGATAAACTCATAGTGGTTCCATTCAGGTAGCAAAAGAAGCCACTCACTTTCAGACAGGAAGACTCTGCACTTTACTGACCACACGAAAGGTACAAAGATAGTGGGCATAAGGAAAAAGCCACCACGTATCTTGGTACAGGTTAAGACTTCAACCATCATTTAATGCATGACAGATCACCACGTAAACACTCAATGTGAAGACCAGAATTTGACATGGAGGGCAAGGGCAGGTAAAAACCAAGAACAGGCTCAGGACTGCTTGTGCATTTATGCAAGCCAAAAACCACAGTGCTCCAGTCTGCATCTTGAAAATGGCTGTTTGGTTTTTTAAAGAAGGAAATAAAGCCACCACATGAGATCACAATCCTCCACTGAACTCGAGGATGGTCCCTCCTCTGGTTTTACACTACATTCTGCTTTGGGCAGATGTAATCCAAATTGGTAAGGAACACATTCAGTAAACAAGGATCTTGGTCAGTATTTTGCTAGCTGGATGCTGTTTTCACCCCTTGAAAGCAAAATTGAAAGATAAACTGGTTAAAAGAAAAAGTTAGTGTTTCAACAAATTCCAGGAAAAAAACCTGCTGTTGGCTACAAAGAGTTTATTTAGTTCTGTTCTTTTATGACAGTATCATCAAAAAAGAGATCATACTAGAGCAGAAACAAGACACAGGCTGCTCAGAAAGCAAACAAGAAGGCAAACCTCTTGTGTCCTCTTAGTCATCTCTACACAGAGACCAAATGACCAGCTTGCTACAGAACCATCTGAAAGTGAGGGAGAAAGTCATCTTTGTCTCAGATCAGGTCCACCATCTGAGCCCCAGTGTGCACACTTAAAACAGTTAATTCAGTGCAGTTCAAATCCAGTCACTTAGTTTAGCTTGCAAGGTTCAGCAATGCTTCATTGGAAACAATTGTGTCTGCAGCCACACATTTGGTACCTACATTAGAAAGTGATACTTCTGTTCCTGCTAGAAGAACTCCTTCTGTGTATGGTCCTTATGTCTCATTCCTCACAATTTGACAGATGGCTCACCTTCAGGACCAAGTCAGGCAATATTTCAGCATTGTTTTCCTCACTGTGAGGGAAGAATCAGCATTGTACAGGTTGCTTTCTAATGACTGTTTTATACTTCACATACCTAAATATCAAACTAGATCATCACAAGTTAAATACCTGTACCTGACCATTAGGGAAGTATTCTGCAGCTAGACTTACGCACATTGCAGAAGGCTGAGTGGGCCATTGAGAAGAGAGTCCCAAAACAGCATGCAGTGTACCAGACACGTAACTTTTCTTCCAGGTCGGGTAAATATGATCCTTTCATTAAGCAGGAGAAATTGGCAGTGGTGAATCCTGCACCACTGGCTGGTTTGCTGGTAACTATTCATCTCACCATTCCGAGATTCTTCCTCTCTGTTCCCACCAGTTATTTGGCAGGTTACAGAAGCAATGGAGTTCTCTCCCCAGCTGGCTGCTCCTTCTGAAAAAACTCTTTGATATGCAGTAGCTTGTGGTAGATCCTCTCTCTTAAGGGAGGGATATGATAGCTAGGGTCTAAGACATTAGTGCTTCTGCGCTCCATTTCCCGCTTCCAGGTGAGATAGGGGTGTGGTGGAAAGGGCACTTCACTCCTCTCTCGGCGAAGCTGCACAGATACGCCACTGAGGGCCAGCATTGTCCACACGGTCAGGATAATGAAGTCTGAAGAAGAGAAAATGAACAGGTTTCAAAGTACAGTACAAATGAACAGTATCAAAGCAGAACATTCCTTCCTTTCCCAAGCACAAACACTGAGCAAGTTTAGCAACGGAAAGGAATGAAGTATTTTCTCTGCATGCTCACATGTCCATAGTAACTCCATGCAAAGGCAAGAACGCACGTGGCGTTGAGATGAGTCTGGTCACCATATTAGACCTTTTGACTGCCCACTCTGCAAACCCATTGACAAGGTGGCAGTCCAAGCCTGAGAAGCACCCTTCACAAAGGGCCTTTGTCACATAACATCTGCTGGAAGGTTGGTGTCTTTGAGTCTGATCAGTATTTCTTTCGGAGGACTGGAATTTACTATCTGGGTGTTAAATCTCACACCCTACTTACTGTGTTCTCCTTTCTTCCCTTCCTACCCTCAACACTCACAGTTTACTATGTAACCAAAGAGACGTGGTTTCTTAAAAAAGCAATTAATACTAGCTCTTTAAAAAAAAAAAAAGGTCTTAAGAGCAGTACTCACCGTTTCTTTGAAAAGGCATGTTGGTGTAAGCCCTGCTGAAGTAGTCATTGAGGACCCTTCTGAGTAGGTCTAAGGTGATATAAGCAAGACTTGTGTAGACATAACAAGCAATAGCTAGGATCACTGCATAAGAGCCTACTATTCCAGAGGCCAGTATGTTCAGCTGGGGGGGGAGGAAAAAAAACACAGCTTTAGGAGACTGATAAACAATCTTTATTTCCCACCTCCTTAAAGCAGTATTTTGCATCAGCTCTTCTACGAGAAACTGGCTGCACACACCTGTTATCCAGACATCCTGTTAAGGCAGCAGAAGTTGACTCAATGCAAGTGTTAGTGGATACTAAGTGCAACATTGCAAAAAGTCATTCCTCTGCTTATGGACCATTTAGCTCAAGTAGGTCTGAAGAGGAAGACCCTAGAGCTCGTCCTGTGCTGGTCATCTTGAAGCTGTGTTAAGCTGTCTTCTACACATATCCCACGTGGCTACATTTTGTATTAGGAAGTCTAACAACTCCTCCTCCCTCCTCTTGGGGTGACAATGCGGATTACTTACAATTCTTGGACAGCCCACGAAAAGAACAGGAATCATTAAGGTTACAGAAGAAAATGTCACCCAGAACACAACATCGTCACGGAAGACCCTGTAGTCTCCTGCAAAGACACCACATTCCACATGTAATTTACTAGTCAGCAAAACATTTCCTTATTTGTAAGTGGTTGGGGGTAAGCTTTTTCCCCCAAGATTCTCTACTTTCAGAAATCTAAAGTACAGTGAGGAAAAGCTTACTTAGCTTCTGAGCTTACAATGCATCTTAAACAGCATTGTAACAGTTACTCAAAACAAGAACAGAAAAAGACTGTCCTCATTGAATATAGATCCTGTACTCAAAGCTGGGACAGCAGATCTTGTCCATGAAACGAAGCTTTTTCATGAGGTATACGTTTCTCATCCGGTAAGAATAAAAAGTACCAGAGTGCTTCTGCCCAGTAAGAAGCCATTTGGTTGCCTATATAGCTTTATAGTCTATAAACCTGCATCTATATAAGTTTGACTCTGGTACAAGTGCTGCCATCACAAGACAAGGCAACAAACTCTTCCGGCTTTAGGAAGAGTAACTAAATCACTCAAAAACTACTTTGCTCCCCTGCTTTCTGAGGCCTGTCAATTAAAAACAGAGGGGACAAGGTGACCCCCAGCTGAGTCACTGTTTTCCGTTAATGAAAAGCAATGAGGAGTCGCTCATGGGGATTATCACAGAATTATGGCTTGGGTCAAACACAGATGACCGGAGAATGAAACACTGTCCCACTAAGGGATCTTAAGTAGAAGAGTTTTGAGATTTAAAATTGCAATAGAGAAAGCAGTGTGGCTGATGCGCTGATGTCCCAGAGGGATTCCAGCAGCTCAGCAGCCTTTCTTTCTTTCAAGTGATTTGTCTATTGTCTCTCTCTTAAAGTCATTCTAAAGACCCTAATGTCAATTCAGCTGCAAATACAAGTTTTACTCTTAGAGTGCAGTGCTCCCAGAGCCTTGCACTGTAGTACAGTGAAACATAACAGCAAGAGATCCTCTTAATCCATGATGCCTTTGTGCCTGAAGCCTCCTATACTACAGATTTTCTACGTGACTTGTTCTGAATAAAGAACAAGACAAATGGCAAGTGCATCCCTGAAGCAGAGCTAGAGTCACAGACTGCTGAGATGGCACACAGCTCTAGGTAGGAAGAGCTTCAGCAAGTTCTCTGCAGAATAAGCAGTTTTCTTTTCCCACCACTGCAGATACCCTAAGTAGTTTTAATTACAGAACACCTGAAAGAAGGCTTTAGGTACATCTCTTCCACCCAGCACTAGAAAGGGAAAGTTAAACATCACACTAGGATAAAACAGATAGTGGCATTCACCCTAGAGCCTTGCAGAGTCCTGATCATGCAGTAGGAACACATCACTCAATAGCCAGCACTTTGCAGCAGAGTATTTCAGTACATACCTAGTGGAGTAAAGAAGGCAGCTGATGAAAAGAGAAATCCCAGCACAAGTCCAATAATAAACGTACACAGTAGGACAGAGCCAAATCTCCACCAGCTTGCAACCAGGAAAAGGCCTCCAATAATTCCAGCTACTGTTGTCAAAATCAGACGCACTGAAAAAGAAAAGGGGAAATTCGGACACTCTGAAAACTTCAGTTACTGCAATAATGTATTCAGCAGCTTTACGTACACGTTTGCTTGTTACCTAGTGAAAACTTTCTGAAGAAAGCCAAACAACACTATTGATATTTGCTTCCTACATTTCACTTAGACTCCAGTCTGCAACCGAGGATGCACTACTAAGAGAGTGGCACAGGGCTGGAATGTACATTAGTACCTTGAGTTCCCAGGGCAGTTATAGCTGTGACAGATAATGCACGGGTATCAAAAAAAGTAACTACATGAGGTAGGACAAAGACAAAAGGAGCTAATTCTTGATTCTTGCTAGTCTAACAAGCAGGGTGCAGACCTTCCACTTCCATTATAGAGATGAACTCTGCATTTGATCTGAAACTGAGTCCACTCCTTATGAAAGAAGTAGGAATTATGTTGCAAATTCTCAGAGTTTCTCAAAACCTGTCTATCCTTGGATAGACAGTCAAATTTGTCTTCTATAATTGCAGCTATTAATTCTGCATCACTATTTGATGTTGGAAGCAACACTTACTCTGCTGCCTATTCAGCTGTTATGGTAATTCAAGTACCCAGGTATCACCCCCCTAGCCTTCCTAAGGCTGGCCAGCAACAAGCGCAACTGGGATTTTACTCAAGGGATTCATAACTACAATTCTTTGAGAAGAGGATTGGGTATCCTAACACATCTACTCACCATCATAACCAAGGCCAGTTACCCTCGTAATAAATACAAAGAAGAAGAATGCTGCAAATATGAAGCCCATGAAGAATAAGTCTAAAGAAGAAAGGAAAAATATTTAGTATGCTGTCGTATCACTTCATACCAAGCCCACTTCAGCATGTCTTCAGACATCTTCGTGTTACAGCATGGAAGGAACATATCAGCTCGCTGGCTGAGAAGCACAAAAGAAAAGCCAGAGAACACTTTGTTCTGGAAAGGGGTGTCCTCAAGCACTTCAAATAGTCAAAGAATTACATATTTATATCTATATTGCCCAGCATTCATTCTAGTTCTGTTTCTATTCTTTGTGCACCAGAAACTTCTTGCTCTGCACTTAAAAGCTCAGATCCTGTAAAAGCAGCGTAGTTAATTGGAACAGAATGACTGTCAGTGAATCTTAGTGTTATCATCATGCTAAGTTACAGCAAGTTACATTTAAGAAATTCCAACCGGACTTATGAGAAGAAAAAAACCCACCCAAACCATTCAGTACCTGTTTTCCAAAATCTGTGTCCAAAAAAGCAAGTGAAAAGACCAAGAACAGCAAGAGCAGTGAAGAATACTTTGGTAGAGAGTTTACCTACAAGGAGAAAAAGGGTTACATTCTCCCTAGTAGTCCAAACAGTGAGACCAAGGTAAGGTCAGGTTGCTGTCACTGAGTCTACTGATAACTTAATAGCTGCCACTTCTTCAGACACACCATATGAGCAGATCTGAACACAGTTAACTTGATAGGATCTCCAACAGAATATTGAAGCAGTTACAGACTGATTAAGAAATCAAGAGCTTCCTCCTTATTCAAAAGACTGACATTCTTGTAACAATTGGTTAGGTAGCTGTAACTTGCTGTTTATAATATGGATATAGCTATACCTGAAAATTCTCTGCTCAACTTTAAAAAAAGGAACATCCAATCATCTATCAAAATCGGTGCCACAGGATTAGTGATCCAAGCAGCAGCTATAGTCTTTATCACTGCAGCCTTCACCATAATCTCTCTTTATTTCCATGCAACAGAAAGGACCATCAGCGTCCCAGTATGGCTCACCTCTGTCTCCCAGGCAAAGTTCTTATTGGTATTTAAGCTATTTGAAAAAATAAACCACGTTTTTCTAGTTCTCTGAATTAGGGACAAGAGGTTTAGCCTAGATAATTTCTCTCATGTCATAACACAACGCTGAGTTTGACAACAGCTTCCTGTGTTAAAGCACATGATAAGGAGATAATCATGAGAACAAATCTTACTTTATGAACCACATTCTACCGTTATTCTTGTCCCTTCACAGTCATAATGGGAGTGGCAGCTTTGCTCTTTTTCTGCTCAGATTCTATCATTATATAACTTTGTACAGAAGCAGCATGACTTTGTAGTCATTCCACTATTGCTGCCACCTTTATGCCTATTTTAGGTGACTATTTCCTTTCAAAATACTTGTAGGTTTCCAGTTCCTGTTAGCACCAGGACAATTAGAAAAATCAGGCTGGATCGTAATCCATGTTTGATTAGCTGAGTTTCATATGCAGCAGCTATAGTCCTACAAGTGATGTAAGATTTTGTATCCAGTTCAAGTGAAAAAAGCTATGGTGGCACTACAGAGTTGAAAGTTACGTTTGCAAGCCACGTATTAAACCTCTACTAAGTTAAATCTTCAATTGCTAATAGAACTCCTTAGGCTTATTTCATCACTCTAGAGTTTCTTCTCAATCAAGAAATAGACGCCATCATAAAATACATCCAGTGTAAAACAAAGAGCTCCTTCACACGTTTAAAAAAAACAACCAATTTCAAAAGCACCATTCAGAATGTTGGAGCACAACAAGCTCGAGATGAGCTGGCAAGGACACACAAGTCCCAACTTACTGAGAGAAGAGCAGTTATCCACTAGGTCAGCAAAGCTGCAGCCATACGTATGAACAGGTATGTATGCAGCAGAAGTATTCCAAAGAGGATCCCATACTATGACATTGTAGATTACACCTTGTCCAGGAAGTAAGGAAAAGTAGACATTGGTCTTGTCATCGGTTGTCAGTGTAAGCATCTGGAACAATAAAGATTACTTTTAACTGCAAGGACTGCTTGTCCCTGTTACTGATGTGTCCATACAGCTGAAGCAATACTCAGCAGCTCAAGGAAGATGATCAGCAAGAACTCTCCTATTCTGAACCTTTTCAGCTTCAATTGGTAAATCAAAGCACTAAAGGCTCACAGGACAAACACAACTTCCTCCAGCATTACTGTTTTCTGACAGGAGAGAGGATTCTCCCCCTCATATGTTTTACTTCTCCCCACTTGAGGACACAGCTCAGGTTCCCTGCCAGTCTGCTAACCTAGGTCTGGCCACTGAAACAGGCAGGTCTGTCATTTTAACTCCCTAGCAAGGCCAGGCAGGTCATGGCCACTGAGATTCCTCCCCCTCCATCCCTTCCAGTCTCTTTGCTGGGGAGCAAAGAGACAGCAAATGTTTGGTCTCACATATCAGATCTCTTTATGCCATGCCAAAATGGCATCCATTTCTAGTCCAGTTCCACTCTACCCGCCACCCTCCCTCTCTTCCTTGCATTCCCTGCTCAGTACTCAGCATCTGAGGATGTCAGACCCCAGCATCTATCAGACATCATAGCAGAATATCCATCTTTGTCAGAAGTGGCTCTGCTTCTGAATTTACAGGCCCTCAGTGTCGGTACAGCTACAAGCAAGTTGGCTTCAACATCACTGAAAGAGCACTATGGCTAAAGCAGTATTCAGCAAGCAGGAAGACACTGCATTAAGAGCTTGTTTCATTGAGAAAAGAAAGACATAGAACCGTCTCACAGACCAGTCACTAATATCTACCTAACATCAGAGTCCATTACAAGAAGTCTCAATTTTGTCACATTTCAGTCTGTGCTAACTAGTCACCCCTAATTCCAAGAGAGAGGGGTTGACGTTTTGTATGCATCACTCACTGTGTACTTCCTAGCCAGAAATCCCAGATACAAAAAAAAAAGAAGCCTGAAGCATCAGCGGCTTGCTTATGTCACCACTCATGAAAGATAAACACAGGAGAGGAGAAAACATAAAATAGTGCCACTGCCACATGGCTGGTATACCAGTGCTTCAGACTTACTTTAATGCCATTGGCTTTGATACTTTGCACCTCAGACATCTTCCGTATGTGGCTCATGAGTACCATTTCAGAAAGATCGTTCTCTGGTAAGAAGTACTGGTAGACATCATAATGCAGTCGCCATCTAGAGTTCTGACCAGTCCCTGAATCACAGGATGGTGGATTTGCTCCTCTACAATTAAAAAAAGATCAGCTACATCCCCAGTACAAGCCCACAGATCTTAACACTAGCTTGCAGAAGTTACACGAGTTTGCGGTGTTTAGTTCTATTCTTTAGCAGTTAACACCGGCAGCTAATTCAAAAGTAGACCGTAAATGTTTGTAAGCACAGACTACAGCAGTATTATGCAGAACCACCCTGATGCAGGTAGTCCCTGTGCTGGTACCTGCCTTTACCTTCATGGACGCTTTCTATGAATTGTCATAAGGAACCAGCACAAGAATTCCAAGAGGTCACAACAAAGATCACTGTTTATTTTTCCATGCATGCCAAGTGTACACCTCTCAGAGGCATCTCTCAACTTTCATATCTCTTTCTCATGTATTACCTCTCTCCCTCCTCCTTTTCCTCATTTACTTCTCAGTTTGTTGCAGTAAACAAGATTTCTGCCAGCAGATGGATGGTCAGCCTTTTCAGCAGAATTTTGTTTTATGATCTTGGCCAAATACAGGACAAAGGCGGTCTTGCTCACTGCACTGGAATTTTTCACACACCTGGTATATCCCAAGTTTGCAGGGGCAAACTTGATGTGTATATCAACCAAAGTATAGTCTAGGTAAATATTTGGATCCACTTCCAAGTCAAATTCTAGATTGCAGCCTCCAGGAATAGGATCTAGAACACAGAAAAGGTAACTGTAGTAGTTTTTACTTTCCCCTGATACAGCCTGAAGAAAGTTCTAAGACCTCAGCAATACATATCTGTTTCTTGAGCACATAAAATTGCCAGGTTCTAGTCCTGCAGACAATACAAATGGTTTCACTGCAGTCTAACGTAAGTCCTGATACACACGCACAGCAGTTTTCTACTCCGAGGCTGAAATCGTGACAAGACCGTACAGTATGTCCTTTACACAACTCCCAACGTCAAAAGAATTTCTGGCATCTCCATTATAAGTTTATACCGTCTAAGAATATCACATCTGAAAGGTCTTAATTAAAGAGCTTAATTCTTAATAAGTAATAAGAACATACCTTTCTCCATATAAGGAATAGAGATAGCTGTGCTAAGCACCTGGCTAGCATTAAGTGACCAAAGGTACCATGTACATATGGTCTGTTGAGGCCGAAGGATAGAAACCAGTCCTTTGTCTGCTCCAGTTCCTGAGCTGTTCACAGATGGATTCTGTACAGAAACAAACAATATCAATGATATATAAGTCTTGAGAAGGTTTCTACCACAGCTTCATGTATTGCACAGGAGTCGCATTCCTACCACAAACATGTAGGGCGCACATTTCACTGCTAGTTGCTGCAGACGAGGCATTCAGCCCTTAGCTAGCTATAAAAAAAGAAAAATAGAGGAAAAGGAGCTGGAAAAAAGCGTGTGGCCTCTGACACCACACACTGCCTAGCTCAGGCTCAAAAACTCAAGTGATAAGTTTGAGATTACTGAAGAGCTAATCACAAGGAAGTTGAAGAGAAATCTAGCTAGTTGAAGTCTACTGCTGCAGGGCAATGAATTGACTAGTAAAGCTGTAAAAGGATAGGAATACCTCTCTGTCATGGTTTAAATCCAGCTGGCAACTAACACGACCCAGCCACCGAGCTGCACTGTGCCCCACTGCTGCTGTTTGAAACTGCTGCTGCCAGGCTAGGCTCACCTTAGACATATACTAGGTGTGACATCAGTATGGTATTGAGTATCCCATTAGCTGGTTCCATCTGGCTATTCTGGCTATGGTAATTAACCCTAGCTTAGCCAAACCCAGGACATTATCCACCCTTTATTCTATACCACCTATGTCATGCCCAGATCCACTACTTGACCTGTCCTATATGCACAGATATCATTCTCTTAGGCTATGGGCACGTCCATTGAGTTCTTTTGGGGTCCATCTGTCATAACAGTCTCAGGGCAGGAGAGAGGGTGTCAGGTTGCTGCAAGCTGCATTCAGAGCTCCAGGCTGGTGAATCTGGCACAGCCCATGCTCATGGTCTGTGGGTGAAAGATGTTGATCTCAAGGAAATTGCTGGGCACCAGTTGATAGAGCCAGTTTGAGTTCCATCACTGCTGTGCCTCACTCAATTTAAAACTTCCAGTGCTCACTGATTTTTATTTAGTCATTAATATCATAAAATGTAATTCACTGGCTGTTCTCACCCAGAAGTAAAACCCCTTAAGGTACTCATTGGACTTGCCCATCCTCCTGCATCATCCTCCAAATACATCCAGGTCCTGAGCAAAAGTAACCCCACGAATAGGTTTGCCTTTGCACAGGACTAACCCAAACTGCTCTCCCTAATACATTCATCATGAGCACTGCAGGGACTTTATCCCCTTCTACAGTGCGTAAGGGGTTTTAATTGGGCAGAGCCAGCTCAATTGGCAGATCCTCTAGAGTTAATTACCAGGTGGCTTTTGCCAAGTGTGTATCCTACTGTTTGAAGGTCTTACCCACTGGCATTCCCAGTGTAGTCTTCAACAGTCCATTGTACCCCTTGATTTTCCCAGAGGCTGGTGCATGATAGGGGATATGATACACCTACTCAATGCCATGTTCTTTGGCGCAGACACCTACAAAGTTTTTCTGGAAACGAGACCCATTGCCTGACTCAGTTCTTTCTGGCATGCCACAAGATCTGCTTTTCAAGTCCCAGAACAGTGTTACAGGCAGTGGCATGGGGCACAGCATATGTTTCCAGCCATCTGATAGCAGCTTCCACCATAGTAAGCACATGGCACTTATCCTGGCATGTTCATGGAAGTGTGATACAGCCAATTTGCCAGGCATTCCCCTATTTATATTTTAACCAATGCACTCCATCACACACACAGGTTTTAACTGTTTGGCTTGTTTAATTGCAGTGTTGTTTCACATTCATGGGTGACTTATGCTATTGTGTCCATAGTCAAGTCCACCCCTTGGTCACAAGACCATCTGTATGTTGCATCACTACCTTGATGGCTTGAAGTATCACAGGCCCACAGAGCCAAAAATAGTTCATCCCTATGCTGCCAATCCAGGTCTACTTGAGATACTTTAACCTTAGCAGCCCGGTCCACCTGCTGGTTGTATTGAAGTTCCTCAGTGGCCTGACTCTTGGGTATATGGGCATCCACATGACATATTTTCACAACCAGGTTCTCTATTTGGTTTACTGCCGTGCTGCCAGTTGTTCTGCTTCCATGGCTGTAACTACCCCTACAGGGCATTTGCCACCACCCATAGGTCAGTAGAGAGCGCTAGCCACCTTTTTCACTCAGCAACGTCTAAAGCCAGCCAGATGGCTTTCTCCTCTGCAAACTGACTCCATTCACCTTTTCCTTCAGCACTATTGGCAACTTGTCATGTGGGACTCCACACAGCAGCCTTCCACCATCAAATGTTTTCCCATAATGCAACAGGACCCATCACTGAACAGGGCATACTGCTTCTCATTATCTGGTAGTTCGTTATATGGTGAGGCCTCTTCACCACAGTACCTCCTCTTCTGGCGACATTTCAAAATCTTTGCCCTCTGGCCAGTTTGTGATCACTCCCAACATTCCTTGACAGCCAGGGCTCCATAGTCCAGCCTGTTGTATTATCAGAACCTACCTACTCCATGTGGCATCGGTTGCATGATGTGCAGAGGAGACCCTCCCTTTGAACATCCAGCCCAGCACAGCAGACAGGGTGCTAAGAAGAGCTGTGCTTCAGCACTGACCACTTCCAAGGCAGCTTGAACTCCTTCATACGCTGCCAGTATCTCTTTTTCAGTGACAGTGTAGCGGGCCTTGGATCCTGCGTATCCCCAGCTCCAAAACCCCAGGGGTGGGTCTCCGGTCTCCCAGTGTGCTTTCTCACAGAGACTCCAGGTAGGGCCATTCTCCCCAGCTGCGGTGTAGAGCACATTTCTCACATCTTGACCTCTCTGGACTGTCCCAAGGGCTACTGCCTGAACTATCTCCTGTTTAATTTGTTCAAAGCCTTGTTGCTGCTCAGGGCCCCGTTTAAATTAGTTTTTCTTCTGGATCACTTCATAGCGAGTGCTCGCAGTCAGACTGTAGTCTGGGGTGGTTATCCTCCAGAAACCCACAATGCCTAAGAAAGCCTGTGTTTCCTTTTTATTGGTCAGTGGGGACAGAACGGCTACCCTGTTGATTACATCCACTGGGGTCTGGCAACACCTGCCTTGCCATTTTGTTCTTAAAAACTGGATCTCCCGGGCAGGTTCCTAAACCTTACTTTGTTTTGTGGCAAAACCACCGTTTGTCCCTGGCCTTTCTTCCAGGACACTACCACCAATGAGTTGGCATACGATGGTGGTGCACTTCATAGGAAGTAGATAGTGTGCATTGGACTTCATCTGGGTATGTAGGTAACTGCTCATTATCCAGATCATTATAAATCATCTCCAGCACAGCTCATTCCCTCAGGTTCTGGATACCTCTTCTCCATGGTGGTCCACTCGCCTGGGTGACGTGTAAAATCTTCCTCGAAGGGGTACCTTTGTTCACGCCTGACGGAAGTCACCTCCAGAGGCTGAGGGCTTGTGTCTGTTTTCCAATTGCCTTGTCAATGCCCCTTTCCTAGACAGGGATCCCAGCTGCTTGGCTTCTTTACCCTGCAATTCCAAACTACCAGTCCATTATCCCAGCATCAGAGCAGCCAGGTAACAACGTGCTCGCCTGGATGACAGCTGAAATCCTTGCATTTATCTCGCAGCTCACTCAGGGATGGGGATCAGGTGATCACCTCTGGCTCTGCCTCGTCCTCCTGTTCTCTTGATGGCCCTGGTTCATGACGCCTCACAAAGCAGACTGATTTTTTGGTATACTTCTGCGTAGGGGCAACTGTTACCAGCACAGGTCGGTTCTCTGGTTCAGCTGCAGCACCTGCCACCAGGGTCTGAGTAGCCACAGTGCTCGTCACTGGGTTGGAATAGCTGCAGTGTCTGCTGGTCTGTTTTTAGGCCCAGAGACCTTCTCTTCCCCTTGAGGGCACTGAATAGTGTTAAAAAGGGTTTGATATGCATGGGGCAGGCCCCAGCACATTGCAGTGATTTATGTCTCTCTGGAGTTGCCCAGTTGTCAACATACTTTTTTCAAGTATTTTACTAGTTTGTCAGGACCTCACAATTGTTCAGGAAAAAGATTCCAAAGCATTGGAGGGGACCACTGTCCTAGGCACTTGCCCGTACTCTCCCACACACCCTGCAACTCATAACTCCCTAGCCTTGGGCCACATCTATTAATGATATTACTAAAAAAATAACAACTTTGTGTAATCCTAAACAAGACCCAAGACATATTCAGGAGACATAACAATAAGAGCAAACTGACCTGAGCATCCCAAGGGTATTCAAACATCTCGAAAGCTGAGAAAGTATCCTCCCCTGTCTTGCCCATAGATTGAGTAAGGTTACTAATAAGTGACAATGCTGCATACAAATACCAAATTAACCTCATAACCAGTTGTATGATCGTATCATAGGTTGACAATATCTAATGTAACAACATGATAGTCCTGATCCGTCCCCCAGAGATGATAAACATCACCACAGGGAAAACATAGTGTACATAGGGATTTATATAACACCACCACATGAGTGAATGGACCAGCATGGTGACCATGGAGTACTTCACTAAAATACAAAGCATGTAAGCAAAAAGCGTTTTAACAGACTTGGGTCAACTCTGTTATCTCAACCCCTCAGGCCCCACGCTGGGTGCCAAAAAGGGCTGTGTGGTTTAAACCCAGCTGGCAGCTAAACACTAGGCTGCTCTATCTCATACCCCTGGGGGTAGGAGAATGAATGGTAAAGGAGTGGGTGAAGATAAGGAGACTTTACTGGAAACAAAATAAGAGAGGAAAACAATGCACTGCTTACCACTGCCACACTGAGACCCAGGGCTGAGCCACACTGCACCCACCCTGCTGCTGTTTGAAACTGCCACCACCCAGCTAGGCTCACCATATATATATGTATATAATCACACACACACTGGGCATGACATCGGTATGGTATTGAATATCCCACTGGCTGGTTCCATCTGGCTATCCTGACTGTGGAAATTAACCCTATCCTAGATGAACCCAGGACACCCTCACAAAGAGTTGTGAGATGGCACTAAAGAACATGCTGGGAACCAAAGTTCAGAAACAGCTCACTATCCTCCACCAGAATGGAGATGATTGTATGACAGCTGGCTTAACACTAGTCATGCCAGCCAAGTGCTTGGGGCCAGGTCAGCTACTGATCTAATCCCCACCACCACCACTATCCCTTTCAGAACCATGAGTCTTGAGGAAAGATCAGGCAGCACTGGCAGTCTGGAACAACCAATTGACCTGCAGCCAAATCTATTTCTCAGCATGGAAAAAATGTGCTTTTCTCCAAGAAGGCCACAATTGTGAGGCAACACTATAAGGAAGCACTTTGGACCTGACAGACTGGTCTGGCTCAGCTTCATATTTCTAGAGGTAGGCCAGCCCTAAAAGCAGTATAGCCCTATTTATGTATCTCTGCCCTCAGCCTGGTAAGGCCCACAAATGCAAAGATGGTCTGAACTGGCAGCAATGGTAATCAGAAACTGAATAGGTGACACAGTAATGCCTTAGCCCTGTAATCCTGGCTATTTCACCAGTACAAAGATGACTGAGCTGGGTAACTTATATTACAAGCTATTCATCTCCTAAACTTTCCAGGATACTTCTTGACACTCAGTATATTCTCATTTGGAAAATACTGATGGGGAAAGGAATACTGGATGGCAGCTGTCAGAGATCCATCTACTACATTCAGCTTAGTCTACATTCTGCTCAAATACCACTTAGAACCCCTCAGTACCATTAAAAAAAAAAAAAAAAATCAGTATTTTAGACTGCATCCCAGTAACGATGGAGCAAACTAAGGAATACTTAAATTGTTGGCTAGAAGTAGCATCCTTCACTGGAGTACTATGGAGCATTTTCTTTATGTGCCACCAAAGGATAATCAGATTCAGGACAAGGGAAACAATACATCATATCTGCAATAGCTAGATACAAGCCACATAAACAACAGACAACTAAACATCCCAAAGTGATCATCTTTAGTTTACAAGATATCTGGCAAATACTTATCCTTGATCTGTTTTTAATTTGACAAGCTGATGGACAGTAGTCAGCTATGTCAAAAGCACCACTTCCACCAAGAACAAAAAGAGCCTTGAAACACTTTCAAGCCAGCTCTGAAATTCCTTTAGCACTCAGCCCGCCAGAATGGCAGCTATAACACTTAAGTACAAGAAAGGATTTCTGAAGCTAAAACAGCCCTGTCCAAGAGCCATGCAGGTGAGAGATTCGTATTACTTATATAGCTTCAGTTCTGTATTTCTGCATGTACCTGAGCCAACTCCTTTGTTGAAAGAAAAGTAGCACTTAAGAATAGAATTGACACTCTTACCATACCTTATCAAAGGATATCACCACATCACTTTGCTGGGCATGTGCTTGGAAAATAACGACAGTCACATTGCTTGCAATATTCCTGATTACAGCTTCCACTGGATTGGTCTGGTTAAGTAGCACATTCCTGAATTTTCCCAAAGAGAGCTCAAGAAGACCTGCATTACAAAAAAAAAAAAAAGGACACTTTTTTTTTTCTTTTGGCAAGAGAGAAACAATTACCAAGGGGAGCTGGGATGTTTCCAATAGCCCAGTATTGGTCAGCTGGGAAGAAAGCAAAATGTTGCTTTATGCTACTCTCATCCTGTACGCTGTATTAAGGTTTTAGAGACTACTACACACAGAGCTATACCTACAAGAACAGATACAGCTAAAGAATCCACCATGCAGCCTGGCACTCACCTAAGCATATCCAGCAGGACTTCCTGCCAGGAGCGCCGTATTTGATACAGCAAAGCTCATCAGCAACAGACAACAGATTCGACTGATGAGCTGCTGCAATCAACAGCAAGTAAAATTCAGTAGAGTAAATATGATACTGAGGACTACTTGCTCTTTGGCAAATACAGGCAAGCACGCTTGCATTAGCCAGATAACTTGTGCAATACCTGTTAGGACTTCCTGGGTGAATTCCCATGGACCAAGAGAGTTGAAGCCAACTTCTATAACAGGGTCAAATCTGTAGTTTACATATGTACGCTTACCCATTTTCAGCTATTTCATATATGTATTTTGCTCCCACCCTATTCTTAATTATTAGGACTGTTGGACAGATTTCTGGATCTAAAAATCTGACTAATTTTTCTAAGACACAACCAAGGCTGTTTTTTCTTATGATGAGCACAACCCCCATTAAATTAAAGACAACCACATGACCTAGGATATAAGATTCTTTGAGAATCAGCTTTAGCTTGTCATTCAAGTTCTGCGAGAAAGCCTGGTTTCACTCTCCCCGTGAAGAATTGGCATCTTTGGCGAGCTGCTTTGACTCCTGATGATATGTAAACAGGTGAGCTCCTATCCTCATGCCTCCACCACTCACCTCACAGCAGAGGAAAAGTCTAACTCACCTCATCTTGCTAACTCCAACCCTTGCATGCTCATCCGCAAAATTCAGTTAATACCAGTACTGTATAACCAGTAAAACCCCAGCTGAAATATGGGAATCAAACCATCTAGGAGGAAAAAAAAATTCTCCATTCTTCTGTCCCATCATGTGCAGTTTCTACTCAGTTTTCAAACAGTAATTAATGTTAATTAGAGCTTCAAAAAAGCTTTGTGTATGCTTCAGTTTCTGATAGAATCCCTTGAGCATCATTCAGGTACCATTCCCTTCACAGGGGTCTCTTTCCTCCCTTAACTCTTAAGTTCTACCAGAAATGAAACTAGCAGTATGCATGCTAAAGAAATGCATTCAGAGGCACAAACTGTATATCTGTGCACTCCAAAAATTTGAAGTGAAAGCTTAGAATGCAGGAAAAATAATTTTCTTTGATCTTTAAGAACTTCAGCACAATTTCCTGAATCTCAAGAGGTTCACATGTAGATGTTTAAGGAAAAGCTGAAACCATATACGTGTTCTCTATGCTCTACATCAAGGGGAAAAAACTCGCATTGCTCTCTTGTTTCTCACCTCCACTCTGTGCTGATATCCAGAGGCCTCTGCATAAATAAGAACGGATTCATCAGCAAGACATGCAGTCACTACTTCAACGTGACTCTAAATGTCAGACACACTCTCAAGTTTAATTAGTGTGCTGAATTAAGGCATGCAGTTCTACATTGCTTTACTGTTTGCATAATTGCTCCTAAAACAATGCATGTGACATATTTTAAACTAAAGTCTAGACAGAAGACCGTATCGGGGATGAACGAGAATGGCTACATCCATCAGACAAGTATTTCTCAGCTTGTTGTTCCTGGGCTCCTTAAACAACACTTCTAGCCAGGCTTGAAAAGGTGACTAAAATGAGAGATTACAAGCACTAAAGAGCAGCAGAACCTTCTAAGAAGTTTGCTGGAAGAGCAATTGCTACAGCATGCAAGCTGCTTCTTTGGGCAAGCTTGAATTCACTGAAGGTAGCACACCGAACAGGACACCAGGTTCAACAGCACATGCAACAAAGATACTACCACCACAGAAGTAAGGTAGTTGACTCAGCAAGTCAGCAACAGAGCCAGGAACAGAATCCAGGCATTCCACCTTTTTTTTTTTATTGCTTCACTTGCTTCAAACAGTGAAGGTCTGGAAACACCCTGTAAGATGCAGGCTATCCCTTCTTCCTCAACTAGTATGAAGAAGTATGATGGTCACTGCGTGTCAGAGAATTATGTTAGCCACAAGAGAGGAACACTCACTATTACAGAGATTAACTGAAAACATGCTTAACGGAAGTCAGTATTGCTGAAACCGAGCAAGAGCAGAGCAACGATGGAATTATTGAGCATGCAATACTCGATATACTAGCATCAACACTAGAACAGGAGCACAGATAGTCCAGCATGTAAAAGACCTGATGAACACAGGCGAACAACTGTCCACTCTGTCACTCCACATTCTATCTTTCTCCCACATGAAGGGCAAAACTAGTAAAGACAACAAAGGAATTGAACTTCTTGGAGTTCTTCTGAGATCAAAAGTCCTTATTCCTAACCCTAAGCAACAAGGTAATCAACTCTACAGAGGCTCAGCATTTATTATCCCTTCCCTGTGACATGCAGTTTCCCCAAGAAGTAACAGCCATCTTGAACCTTTTCCGTTCTGCTGATTCAGTGCCAAGCTCTCGATTCATTTGATGATTTAAGCAAACCACATCTCCAGCTCCAATAGTCAAGCGTTATTCCCCATCACCAATAAACACTTAACCATACAAAGTTCTTGATGACACCTAGTAGTCCAATTTCCATGAAGAAGCACAACTGAAGAAATGTCATTGCTGACCGTACAGGAACAGCCTTTACCTCCAGAGCCATGCTCAAATATTATGCTTGCTTCAAGGAGTTTATCTACAATTAGAGAAAGTACATTTCTGCTCTGTGCCAATTTACAGGGGATATGCAGAAAAACCTTATGCAAGCTTTAAGAAGAACCTTCTGGTGGAGGGAGTATGTCAACAAGCAGCCACATTAAGACATTTAATGGAGATGAAATGCAAGCTGAGACTTGAAAACTAGTTTAAGTAAGGAAAATAGGAGTATACAGTTACTTAAGAGAATAAAGCCAGCAGCCATATTATATCAGACCTGTAAGGCCATGCATACATGGATGCATGGCAGAGTCCTGCTACAAGGTCTCTGCCCTCCCACTTTAGCAAAACCTCAAAAAAGAGACACCACCCACTCCACCACCAAAAAAACCAAGAACATTCATGAAAGCTTCTAAACTTTAATTGCATGTATACTGAGACTTATGCTTAGAGGACAGTTTGATGCTTAAAGCAGATAGTGCCACAGAACATGGCTTGTCACAAACTGCAACACTCCCATCCCAGAAGACTATTCACCAATTTAGACGTCATGAGGTCTTCTACAGTCTGAGAAGTGAGGGAAGAAGCACCAGTCTCACCTGCTTACAGTTTTACTAATCCACTTTGATTATCAGCCAGAACACAAAAGACCCGGCCTCAGTCACATTGCTAGCACTGATTGTCACTTGCACATCTGGACAACAACAGTTCAAGACCAGCTGTCCAATACATTCAGACAGCTGAATAGCTTTGTGTGCACCTCTTATTTTAAAATACGCTGTCTCTGCTACACTAAACAGTTCACAAAAACTAAGCTCATGCAGACAGGTTCCCTTTATGAAAAGGGCCCTGCTCAATCCTCATTGCACTGTAGGTTCGCTTTAGTTTTTCTAATACGGAACAACCTGCTTTGGATGTAGCAAACAAGGCCAGCTGCACTCCTACTTCATGAAGGCGGAGGTCCTCGCAAGGTGATATATAAAACACTTTTGCACAAATACTAAGCTTGAAGAGTCCATCAGAACCCCACAGAGCTAATATAGGTCCTCACGCACAGATTTTACTTTTAAAACTAATCCGGATGTTCTAGTATTAGGAGATACTGAAACCCATCCCTTGCAAACCCAGGCGTCCAAGACTGAATAACTACAAGACAATTTCAAATAAGTGAACGATTAAGCAAGTGGCCTTGTTTACCGAGCCTAACGATCAGCCAGATATTGATACACAAATTACAAAGCTTATTAGTTTTTCATGAGAAAAATACTTTCCCCCTCCACCCAAAATTCTGCAAGGAAATACTGCAACAGGCTTCTTCAAGGCAAACCAGTTAGCTTAGTCCCACATTCATCCTATCTTTTGACATGCTGTAAAAAAAAATTGCTCAACACATGACCCACTTTCAATCAAGCCCAGGAGACAAACTGCTCGTCAGCATCTTTGAATATCAACATGAAGATCTAAGAACACTCAGCCTTCATCCTCAGATCTGCCTGCCACCATCAAAGGCCAAGCCTAAGCTTCTAGGCTCTGCAAGAAGCAGAGAACACACGGCTCTCCTCTAAGATCCTGGGCATGAGATTCACGAGGGGCAGGGGGGGAAAGTCTTCCACACTCGAGACTGATTCCAAACTTTGTCCTGCAACCTTGCAAAGTACCCCAAGAATAAATTTCTCCTTTTGGACAATGAAGCTTCGTTAGAAGCAAGTTTAAAAATAAAGAAAAACTAGGAAGAGGAGGCTTACATCAGCCCTAACATAAGGGACGTCTTGCTTATGTCTGAATCATTTCTGAAAGGAAAATAATTTTCCCTTATTTGAACAGATAAGAGTTTAACTAGAAGGAAGTGACTTTACAAGCTATACTCATTATAGCAAACTTATATCTAGATGACTATTTCAGTCACATGCAGCAACACAGGAGAATTACAGAAAAAGACCATGCTAAATAAAATCAGATTACATCGGCATGGCCAACAAGTAGTTTTAGGAACCAAGCTCCACATTCTACAGGGGTTTGTCCATTTCCTTAATTTTATAGGCACAGCGGTTTTTAAACCCACAACTCGTAGGGTGCTGGTAACCTACGACCACTTTATGTGATAAAAACCAAACATTATTAACCTTGTTCCCTTTCTCATATAAACTCGCAGGTAGTGAATGCCACCTTGTTTCCTTAGAAGAAACAGAAAAACTCTATACCGGACTTGTCCAGCCTGAACTGTATCCCTGCAACAGCGTGGTAAAAATTAGTCCAGCAGATCCCTGTAGGAGTTAAAACGATGGCAATCATAGCAATTAAGTTGTAAAATAAATAAATAAATAAATAAATAAATAAAAAAGGGGGGGGAGGAGGGGTGTAGTGATTCTCCCTGCCCACATCAAAGATTAAGATAACCAGGAATATGTAACTCTTCTCCAGCTCCACATCTTCGCTTTCATCTTCACACTTCCTCAAACCTCGAGCCAGCAGCAGGTCCCCCCGCCGCCCCCTGGGACACGCCTGGAGGAGCTCTGCAGACCCTTCCTCGCAACAAGCCCCTTTCCCTCCGTCCTGCTAGATGTCGACCTGGCCAAAAAACACCCTCTCCCCGGTGCAAGCCGGGCTGCGGCGGCCCCGGGCCGCAGTCTCGCCCCCCCGACACCGCACTCACCTGAGGCACAGCAGTGGCGCAGGGCCCCCAGCAGCCCCAGGAGCACCACGGCGCAAGGGAAGAGCCACATCGCGCCGCAGACGGAAGCGAAGATGCGGCGGCGAGCGAGCCAGGGCAGTTAGGAGGGGCTTGGGCCGGGCGGGTCCCGCCAGGCGGCGCAGCCGCTGTGCCGTCGCCCCGCTCCGCCCGGCAGGGTTTGCCCCGCTCCCCGCTCGCACTGGCGCACCGAGGCCGAGATAAAGACCCGAACCCGCACCACCCCCAAAGGCTCTTGTCCTCTCGAACCGCGGCCGCCGGCAGTTACTGGGCTAGGTGAGGGGGTTGGGAAGCTCTTCAAGTCGAGGTGGGGAGGGTCGAATTTTTTGGTTTTTTAAAGTTTTGGGGTTTTTTTATAATTTTCAGTGGAGTGGCCATTTGTTTTCACCTTCTAAACAGTGATAAGAAATGCTCGCTGGCACGTGTTCGAGGTCCCTCTGGCTGGGAGGGTGATTCATGGGGGTGTGTCAGAGAAAACAGAAGGCACATTGTCTCTTTTTTTTTTTTTTTGGGGGGGGGGTTTATTTTCAATTTGTTATTTGAGCCTCGTTTATGAATTCACAATGTAATCTGGGCTCTCAAAAGCCTTGTATGAGCACTCTTATTGTGTTTATTTTTTCCCTAGCTTGCTTTCAGTTAAAATGCAAAAGGCAGCTGTAAGCCTGACATAAGAACACACAGATGAATGCTGGTCCATATTTATAGCTATTTGAGATAAATGGGCATACTTTCTTCTCCCTGCCTTTACCTGCTGTGCATAGGAAGGCAGCCTTTCTCCATCAGGTTGTCTAGATTACTGAAGTTATTTTTGTTCTGCTCAGCAAGGTTCCCGTAAGTCAAAATCCATGAGATATTTTAAGTCTGTTTAGTGTTTGCCCCTGTCATTCATAGCAGACCTCTCTGAGTGAGACCTCAGTCTCTCTTTATTCACAGCTCAGTATTCAAACTGCTTACCCGTGGCATTCAGTCATAGACAAACAGAGCCTGTGAAAAGCTTGCCTCATGCCATGAGTCTCATGTTTTCCAGGCTCAGCCCCGCATCCCTCCAGCTCACGGAAATCCAAGAAGGAACCTGCTGACTTCAGTAGGACTTGTAAACCCCTTAAAAACGGGCAGTAGGTTTTGGTCCACAGCGTAGTTTGTGACTTGTCTTTTTCATAGAGAAGTATGAAGGAACCCCACATCCCAGTTTACATGTGCAGGCCAACCAAATCCTAACCCCAACCGTGCCATTTGAAAAACACTTCTGTCGGATTAGTTTGTGTCATGGCAAAAAGGATAGCCATGAGCAGCAAAAGAGTCTCGTGGCTGGGTTGTTGATGTGTGACTGCACCCACAGCATCACTGGCAAGTTGGCCAGAAGAAACTCCTGGAGGTCTCCAGCCCAGATGCTTCCTTGAAGCCAGACTATAGCCAACACAAAAGCACATCAGCCGTGATTCCATCTCGCCAAGCCTGACGACCCCCGAGGGCAGCGAGGGCACAGCCTCCCTGGGTGTCCTGTCCCACCCACCTTGCACTGCAGGCATTTCCTGATGCTAAGCCTGGCTCTCCCAAGGCCAGCTGCCAACTGTGAACCCCTCTCAGGTAATCAGGGAAGGTCCCTGATTGGGGAAAAACTTTCAGAGATAAGAAGGAAGGGGTTTAAGTGCTGAATGACTATCAGCTAAGTACCGGAGGAATACTGACTAGCACAAATCAGTATTTATTCTCCAGCCCAGGGGCACAGAAGGCTCTTGCTGGCTCTGAGCTGGATCACTGAGGACACAACGCTCCTAGCTTTTCACTGCTCCCTGTCTGCTAGACGTGATGCTCAGCTCAGGACTGGAGTGGAGCACCCTAGCAGCAATGCTGCTTTCAGCTGGCATCAGAGCAACTGTTGTACAGCAAAAGCTGCACGCTCCATGGCCCACCAGCCTTCTACAGCCCATAACACAGGAATCAGGAGTTTTTTTACCCTGCTACAATCAAGAACATTTGGAACAGGCTGTCCAGGGAAGTAGCTGAGTCACCATCACTGGAGATAGTTAAAAGACCTGTAGATGTGGTGCTTAGTGATAGGGTTTAGAGGACTTGGCAGTGTTAACAGATTCGATGATCTTAGAGGTCTCTTCCAGCCTAAACGATTCCACGTGCATGGAATCTCTTCCTGAGAGAAATAAACGGGCTTGAAATGTCAGTTCCTCTAAGCGAGCAGCACCCTGCCCTCTTCCGCCGCGGTGTGTCACTCCGGCACTGCCCACAGCCCCTCGGGGGCTAAGCCCACCTCCGCCAGCTCACAACGGGACCTCCTGGCCCCAGCGAAGCAGTTCGGCAGCTGCCAACCACTGGCGAGAAAGCAAAAAGTATCAGAAGGTACCTGCCCGTAGCTCTGAAACGGCGCGCTACCAGACCCGAGGCGGTACCGGGCCTACTCCCGGAAGGCGGCGGCCCGGCAGGCCCGCCCTCCGCCCCCGGAAGGAAGGAAGCCCACCTGGCGCTCCAGCTCCTCCTCCGCTCCCCCGAACATCCCGGCGTCCTATTGGCTGCGCTGGCTGCTGCGCGCCCGGTCACGTGGGCGGTGGCGGCGGCGGCAGCGCCATGGCGGATCGGTTAACGCAGCTGCAGGACGCGGTGAACTCGGTGAGGCGGGGGCTGGTCTCCTCTCTCCTCCATCGTTCTTCTTACCGGCGGCGGGGGGGAGGCTGGTGCTGGGTTACGTCCCTTCCCGTCCCCGCGACCTCTGCCGCTGCGCGTGTGAGCGGGGGCGATTCCTCACCCACCCCCGCGGTCTCCTGCCCGTAGGCCCGAGCGCTGGCAACCCCCAGGTACGAGGGTGTCGCTGTGGGTGTGCGCGTCCCACTTAAAGCTTTGGTGGCGGCGGGCTGCTGCGTGGGGTCCGCTGAGATGCAAATTAAAGCTTAAATAGCTTTGGTGGTGAAATAACGATCTTTTTACGGCTTGCAGCTCGCAGACCAATTCTGTAATGCTATTGGAGTGTTGCAGCAGTGTGGCCCCCCAGCCTCTTTCAGCAACATTCAGACAGCAATAAACAAAGATCAGCCTGCTAATCCAACAGAAGGCAAGTCTGTCTGTCTCCATGTCCTAACAAAAAGTGAACACGTTCTGATACAGCACAGATTCTGCTGCTGTGGCTTCTCAGTTCTAAAAGGGTGCCTATAAGAAAACTAGGGACAATCTCTTCAGGAGGGAATGCTGCAACAGGACAACGGGTGGTGGTTTTAAACTGAAAGAGGGGAGATTTAGACTAGATATAAGGGAGACATTTTTTACAGTTAGGGTGGTGAAACACGAACAGGTGAGGTGGTAGAAGCTCCATCCCTGGAAACATGCAAGGTCAGGTCGGATGGAGCTTTCAGCAACCTCATCCTAGATGACCTTTGAAGGTCCCTTCCAAACCAAAGCATTCTATGATTCTGCAGTCTATAATACAAAATCTGTGCTCGATTTTGTGCTCAGGAAACAATTCCACCAGTAACTGGTGGAGTGATGGAAGTTAAGTCATCAGTTGGTATCAGCTGCAGTTGCTGCCTAAGATGGTGACAGTGGAAATGTAATTCTAAATGTTAAGTAAGCATTATAATGTATTTCTTGTGCTGGTTTCTTTGCACAGATGCAGTAGCTCTACAGATACAAACCATTTTAATGGGACTGCTGCAAGAGATTGTTAGTGAGTTGTCTTTTTAGAAAGAATGTATTTCATTAAATCATGTATAAGTTTAAAATTTTCTATGTCATAAACTCTTAATTATTTATATTTCTCCATGTAACAGCTACTTAGGTAATTAATTAAGGAATATCGTCATGCTGAATCTCCCCATTGGCATTTGTGGTTTTGTTGTTGGCTGTTTTGGTTTGAGTTTTTTTGAGAGACAAGAAACTGACGTAAGACACTGAAATTGTCAGGCAAACCAAAAGTTCTCTCCCATTTGAGAATTTCAATTTAGTATTTAAATAGCCATGTTATTCTAATCTGGAAAGGTTTTGTTTCTGGCTTATGGTGCCTTTTAAGTCATGCAGTTCTTTCAATGATATAGCAACTAAATTAAGTTCTGTTATAAACTTCCAATCCTTTTCCATTTATTTAGGGGCAATTTAACTTTTTCTGTGGCTGAATAGGAATTCTTTTTTTAATTAAAAAACTCAAATTCTTTCACTAATGATCTGTTGCATAACATAATTTAAATTATCCATTTCAATCACTATCTTTACATTGTTTCTAGTGTTCTTTTTTTGTCTAGTGGCAGATTTCAGGGCAAGGGTTGAAAAGCTAAATGAGTTTCTAGCTACTTCTCAATACTTAATGTAGTGACTAGGACACTTAATACTGGTATTAGTAATTTCTTAACTGGCTAACTGTGATGGAGTTCTAGCTGTTTTCTCATTTGTACAAAGCCCTGCCCTTTGTATAAACAGTTACCTTGTTTAATCTAGGATTGGAATCAAACTACCTTCATCTTCTCATATGGTTGAGTTCCCATCAGTTGTGATACTGTCATTTTCTTCATGTAGGAGAATAACACCTGCATACTTCAAGACTGTAGAATTTTCTGTGCTGTGTATGCAGAACTGTGCTTATTTCTAATGTACTGAGTAGCCTGACTTTTCTTTTTTTAGAGTACGCCCAACTGTTTGCAGCATTGATTGCACGAACTGCAAAAGATATTGATGTTCTAATAGATTCCTTGCCTAGTGAAGAATCAACAGCAGCTTTGCAGGTAAGAGTGTTTTAATTAAAATATCAAAACAACTGAGAGCAAACTTATTCCTTTTTTAAAACACAATTTTTACTCTCCAGACCATGTAATCACGCAAAATTATTTTAATATAAGTCTGCAGTTTTCATGAACGTAGCCTGAGAATACTTGATAGGCTTAGTGGAAATACTGAACTTGCAAGTAGTTCTAAATAAGATTATATGCATTGAGAATACTTTAAACTTAGTTTTCTGTTAGGATGTTTAAAAATGAAGAAGTGCTTTTATGATAACACCACAATACTGGAAACTGCTACCACTCTTTTTGCTCAGTTCAAATATTTATACAACAGGTGCAGCAGTACAGATGCATTGTGGGAGTTGTTGGGTTTTTTTCTCCATAGATAGTCTTTCACATTCTCTTGCTCATTAGGAGTGCATTTAATTTTGTAGCTGCAGAGCCAACACTTTACTGAAGCCTTTTGTTCTTCCACAATGTTTCTGGTTGTTGACGGGTTTGCAGGGTATCCTTTAAGTTCTCTAGCTCTGTCTCAGAACAGTTCTTTTGCTTTTCGGTTATAGGGTGTCCTTCTTTGGACCAGACAAACTTGGTGCTTTTGTTTCTTGCTCCTTCTCTCTTTAGACCAGAGGTACTTAAGGAAGACCTTGGGAACAGAAAGCAGCTACTGGCCAGGTGGCTCTTAGCAGATGCAGCCAATATCACAGCCTCCACTCCCTGCCTTACAGGAGCTGAGCTGCTGCAAACAGCTTGTGAATCCTTTCACAACAGTCAGCTGTTTCTCGCTTTAAAAAAGTGCCTTGGACCTACAATTCAAAGAATGCTGCTGGGTTTGGGATTTGGGTGGGTTGTTTTTTTTTTTACTATTATTTTGACAGATCTTGCCTGTTAACCAGCAACATTTTTTTTTCCTTTTTGACTCTAACTGCTAGATTTACATCAAATATTTTCTTTTTAGAATGCAACAAGGATGCAAAGAGTGCTGTTTCTCTGAGAACCCTGAAACTGAAGGCTTTACGGCTGGGTTGATAATGTGAAACTATTCAAGGGCATTTTACAAATGAGGTGCCTGCTGCACCAAATACAGAAGACTTGACAGTGACATCACATTTGGTTTTAAACAGAGCAAGTTAAATTTGGAACCGTTGCTAGTCACAATAATTGCTCAACATACTAATTGGGCCTGTAAACACCAGCATAATTTCATGTAGCTGTGTATTTCATAGCTGAAGACAGCTTTCCTGCTGCAGTCAAATTATAGGCTTCTTCCATGATAGAGGAGGGTGTGATCACAGTGACAGCCATTGCAAGGAAAGCGGGGCGCTCCAGAAAAAGGAGCTGGTTATCCAGTAGGGGCATGCTTTCCTTAGAGGTGACACTCGAACAGTTTCTTACTCTGTTAATCTTGTTTTACAAGATCTTTTTCTGTTTGGGGTGATTTTGAGGTAAGTTACGTTGGATTCTATCACTTAATGATTCTAGTTTTGATTTTTATTTTCTGTTGTTTCATTTGGTGCGGTATTAAAAGATAAATATTCTGACATTCTTTTATAAAACTGTTTAGAAGGTGCTTGAAACACTCTAAAATATGCAATATAGGTTTTGTTGAGAAGTGGTAGATAGGTACTTGGCTAATAGAGATGTATTTAGGCCGATTTTTGGTTTCTTCATACTAATGTTGTCTAACATAATCATATTTCAAATCTGCGGCTTGTCTTAAATGATAAGGGGGGCTGCTACACTAGTGTCCAACACAGTTTACCCATCCCTTTTGAGTTCCCAGTACATAATAGTACAGCATTGAGTTGGCAGTACATATTCTGCTTAAATCTGTGGCTTACCTGCAGTCAAATGTTTAACAACTGAAACTGAAGTAAATGAACTGGATTCTAAACTTCAAATTTTTACCTTTTGCCATCTTCCTTCTCTGACCCTTCCTCAAAGGGCTATCAAGTTCTTCATGCCTATATTAACCTTCACTAAAGACATGAGTGGTGTAGGCAGAAGGTGAATATGTGGATAGAATTTGCCAGTTAGTTTAAGCATGACTTCTTAAGGACCTGTATAACTGCTTTAAAAATAGCAATTTGAAACTATTTTGTTTTGGCTTCTCTGTTATCCAGATAGAACAAGTTTTAGTACATTTAAATTTGATAAATATTTTAAAGTATTAAAAAATCTTGAAGTTAAAATGTTTTTTCACTGCATTTTGTCTAACTGAAGAGTAGTTTTGTTTTAAAACAAAATATTGACCAAAAAACGGTTAAATAATACCGTTTAATCTGAAATACACTGTTTTAACAGAAAGTTATGTTATGCTTACATCTTGCTGAGCACCTTTTAGTAAGGGAGTGGGGAGGTGGATAAATACTCACTTGTCATCAAGAGAAGCCGTACTGAGCCAGGAGTTGTAATATGAAGGAAGCTAATCTCTCTTTCGGCAGGGATGGGTTACTCCATGTGGATACATACTGTTTGAGACTGCAACCTGTAATGGGTTGCTTTGAAGTTGCTAGTATGTAATTCAGAGATTAAAGAGTGAATCTTTCTCTTTTCTAGGGAGCATGAAATGTCCTGTCACCGTCCTTTAGTAGCAATGTTAATTTTCTTACTTTTCTCCCTTTTATTTTAAAGGCTGCTAGTCTGTATCGGTTAGAAGAAGAAAATCATGAAGCAGCTGCCCGACTGGAAGAGGTAGTTTATCGTGGGGATATGCTGCTGGAGAAGATACAGAGTGCCCTGGCAGACATTGCCCAGTCGCAGCTGAAGACGCGAAGCGGCACACACAGACAGCCCCTGCTGGACTCGTAGCGCCAGGTGGCAGCACAGCCCTGCAAAACCCAACTGCTGCCAGTCACGGGGAAACAGCTCTGTGTCTGCAGGGAGCTGTAACACCAGCCCAGCTCCTTTGGGACTCTGGACTGCTCTGGTCTTTGGTAATGATGCCTTTTATCAAAGCTCAAACCACAGGTCTTGTATGAGAAATGCTTCTACTGTGGGATTGATGGTTCTGGTCTAGAACTACGTGTCCTTGACTTAAAATATTAATTTCTGAGCTTTCTTTTCTGTTCATAAATATGTCCAACTTCAGTCTGATTTGTTACTGCTATTACACAGGCCTTAGTCCCTAAAGAGAATTAATAAGGAAAATACATTAAAAGTAATTGTGTAACTTGCTCACTCCTACTTTCAAACTTATATGTTCTTGGTGTATTTTTTGGTAAGGCTCAAACAGACGTGCTCGAATTTGCCAGAGTTCCATGAAGATGGTGCTAGATAACGATGGGAATGCTGTGGTGGCCATCTGTTTTCATTAACTGAAGTGGTAGTTAAACATTTGTATTACTACTTGGCTGGTTTACCACCCTTTACAAAGCAATAAAGGGATAAGTAAATTAATGATTGCAGGGTAAGTTGTTTTTGCCGTTGGTATCTCATTTAAAAATCTCAGATACCTGCAGATTTATTTTGGCATTTATTATTGCATGGAATTCACAAATAGGTCTTCAACTCCATTATAACCTCTAACACGCTTATACTTGCTTGTGCCATTTCTCTGCTTCTGATATTCTGCATTTTTGTGGCAGCTGCTGAATGCCTCTGAAGCAGAGTAATGAGGAAGCATTGGGTGACTGGGAAGAAATGAGCAACAAGAAAACTGGAAATAACTTCTTACCTAATGTTCCCTTTCAGTGTAAGCAGTGGCTGCTGTGTGAATGCTGTGATCACAAGCAGCAAGAAGCCTATTGTACCCAATGTACTTTAGGGAGTTTGTTTGTTTTATGTTCGTACGCTGAATCACTGAATAAATTTTTGCTCCTCATTTTAGGACTACAGAAATACCAGCATCTCCTTTTAGGTTTGGGATGGGGGGGAACCAAACCACCAGATAATGTAGGGTTCGACATATGAACTTGGAGTTGAACTGTTAGTCATTTTCTGTATTTTTGAGTTAGAAGCCTGGCATGATTGTAGGATGCTGTTTGTTGCCACATTATATCTGCTCATTTTCTGATCAGAACTACCTACTCCTATACATTGGATATACTGTTAATAACTTGAAAGTTACGCATGTTGTTATTGCATGTAGACAGATAAAAGCAATTCAAATATGTTTTTAGCATGCTGATTCTCAAGAAATTAGATGCAGTTGCCCACTAGACTGCACCAGTGAAAGGAAGAGTATAACGTAGCACAGGATATATCTTGCATATAGAGCTTGTTGTGAGGATTAAAAAATACAAAGCTGGTCCTACCTGTAGCAAATACTAAAACTGAAGTATTTGAGCAGACTGGTATTTAATTAAATTTTTAATATTATTTCGCTAAATATGCATATCTGTAATCAAATTTAGTCTGCTATTGTGAGGCTCTTGTACTATCCAGATTCTACAGAAGGAAAAACAGTTGGGCAGGTGAACAGGCTATAGCACAGCCCCAGTTCTCTAATGGGATCCTTATTAAAAATAACTGGGCTGCGGCCATTTACTAAGCCATGTAAATATGCTTCTGTCCTGGGGAGGTTTGACGGGCCAGATTTTCATTTGAAGTCAGTCATGGGGCCTGGTCTTAATTTTGGTTTTGGTTTTTCCTAGAAAAACTGCATCCAGTACAACTCAAGTTGGTTGGTGGGTTGGGTTTTTTTGTTTGTTTTTTAAACTAGTGGACTTAGAAAACATAGAGTGGAACATTTGGGCTTTCCCTGTGGATTTTTTTTTTTTTAATTGAGATGTCTTAATTTGAGATTTGTACATTGCTGGAGAAGGGATTAGGTCTTCGTAGTAGATTCCCTGGTATAGCTTAATATGTGCATCATCTCAAACTCGTTAACTTGGGAAGTGCCCTGGTCTGAGTTAGAACGGAACTCATTCTGGTCAAGTGGTTTTACTTTTCAGCTCAGTCTCTTCTGAAGTTAATAGCGTATTTTTGCAGACAGTGTCTGCTTCAGGGAGTGATAGTGCTTGATGTTCATAGTCACTACCAGGGACCAGGATGCAGAAAGGCTCTTGCTTGTACTTTCTGCTATGAAGACCAAGGTCACTGCTAAATCCTGTGTGCCACGGTGGGGGTGCGTTAAGTTTGAGGCCATACCTGTGGGGAGGAGCGGACAGGACAGGCGACCCTAAACTGACCAAGGTGTTCCATCCCATAGACATCATCGTATTCGGTATAAAATTGAGGGTCTCGCTCTCTCTTGCTCTCTTCTTCAATGGCTGAGGTCTGGGGAGGTGTCCTGGGTTAACAGAAATACAGCTTGGTTTGTTTTGATGGACACAGAAGCAAGCCAATTACAGTATTCCTCCCCCTGCATGTCACTCATCTGACTGGCCATGGAACTTTTTGGTGGGATGCTGTTCCTTGAAGAGCTGGTGGCAGCAAGGGAAGCCGCGGGCAGCACCTTCTGCCTGCCATCAGAGATGAACTGCTGCCCCCCTCCTCTTCCTGGCCTGTGAGGTATTTGCCCATAAGCGCCGCTGTTGTTCGAGCTGCTGCTCCCCACTGCCGGACAACTGCTCCTGCCCCAGGGGGACACTGCGACGCTCCTCGCTGCCGTTTTTCCAGCCACTGCTGCATGTTCCAGCGCTGCTCCCCAGCCGGTGGGCTCTGTCCCTGTCTGCGGCATGTGCCGCCGGCCGTCACAGACCGGTGGTTTTTCCTCTGTCACGTTTGTTCCCTTTACTCAGGGTTCAAGTCCCGCTGCACCTGATCCTTATACAGACTTGTTAATGTCTTGTTCGGTTTTGTATAGAATATTGTTCTCTTGTTATTAAAACCGTTTTAGTTTCCTCAACTTAACCGAGGCCTCGCCTACATTTTCTTATCTCTCCTTGACCCTTTTCTCCTGGGACGGGGAAGGGGTGATTGGAGAGAGAAACTGTCCTGTGATTGGTCCCGTCTCAGTGCCAACCGGTGACAGGAGGACTCTGTCCGTTCTGCCTTTGCTCCCAGGCTGTGCATCCCTGAATCCGGTTCTGGAATCCAGCTCCTGCATGCGGTTCCCGTCTGCTGCTGAGCCCAGCCTCGGTATTCCCCAGTGTCTGCCCTCAGCGTCAGTGGGGACAGTGGTGTGGTTGCCATCAGTGGGGTTGGGTTTGACATTGGTGGTGTATATATTTGTATATATTTCACTTTAATATTCTCAATAAAGGAATTTTAGGGGTTTTTTCCAATCCATAAGTCTCCCTTGCTTCTTTTCTCTTTTTCCTCGTTGGGAAGAGCAGGGAAGGGGGGAGAGGGTAATAGAGAGCGTCTGTCATTCATCTAGTAGCTGGCCCAGCTCTAACCCTTGACAGAAACTTTTGTTGTGGGAGGTGGTGTAACTATGCAATTCTTTTAATTTCATAACTTTCTATTATTCATACCTGAAAACTTCTGTATTTCTGCAGCCTGGTGCTGCCCAACTGTAGAAGCTTCTTTTTGTTGCTGTTTATTTGAATATGCTAGCCCACTTGATGTTAAAGTGTGCATTGGTATCCAACAGTTAAACGCAGAAGTAAATCTTAACTAGAGGTGTAAGCTCCCTAGTAAGTATATTTTGTTTTGAGTACTTTACCTGCGTTTAGTTTAGAGAACGTTGCTAATTTCAGAGATGCAGTTTGTGATACAGTTTAAAACAAGTAACACGGTAAAGCAAGAGATCCAAAATTGCTCTTTTTTCCCTGAGAAATAATGTTCCGGTGAGTGAGTAGTACTGTAAGATGCATGACCCCACTCGTTCTTCTATGTTGTGTTGCTAGACTAGCTGTTTTAAGTCTTTACCTACTTTTTACAGTCTACAGCTCAGTTGTCTATCTTTTACTAGGTTCTGACATGAAGAAGGGGGAAAACCAGCAATTTGCTACAGCGGTCTAATTGACAAAGCATTAGATTTGGGCTTGGAAATGTGGATTTCTTTCCCCTCTATCACAGATGTGCTGATTTGTTCAGCCCCTGCTGCTGGGGTTTAAAAAGCTGTGTGACAGTAGTGATCTTAGGGGGCTACTCATGCAAGAATTGTAGGGCATTACTGTGTCTTTGCCATTTAGCACCCCGAATTTTAGTACAAGAAAAAAAAGGGAGGCAGATATCATTGGAAAAAGGCATTGTATCTTCTCTGAGAATTATCGGCTCCTTCCAATATAATACTGAATAATAATATTGAAGAGAGGTATGGGGAGGTGGTGGCCGGGGAGGCTGAAAAAACCCTGCGTAAGAGTTGCTAACAAACGTATTGGGTGATGTGCAAGAGAGCTGTAAAGGGAAACTGGTCCAAATGAGAATAAATGGCAATAAAGCATCATGGAAAGAAAATGAAAGCATTGAGCAAAATATAAAACAGTTCTGCGTATTATGTTGGACAAGGAGTACTGCCCAGTGAACAAATGGTGCTTTGAATAACGATACCACAAAGCATAATGGAAAATTCATTGAAAAACAATCTCAAATGACTTCAAATGAGCACGAGCATCTCCTGCTGAGAATCCATACAGCCTACTGGCAAAGAGGTTGGAATCAATTTAGTAAATACAAGCATCTGACCAAAGCCTAGTATTATTTACTATAAACAGCCATGCTCAGAGGAAAGGAACACCTTGCAGCAGCTGTTCTCATTTTCAGATACAAGAATTTGGAGGAATTCGTACATTTGTTTTTAAAGATAATGAAAAAGTGCAAGGTCAAGGGAAGGTGATTACTTCCCTCCGCTCAGCACTTGTTAGACAGCATCTAGAACATTCTGTACAGTTTTGGGCCCCAACATCAGAAAGATGTTGATAAACTACAAGTTCAGCAGAAGGCCACCACAATGGCATGGGCTGGAGCACCTCCCTCATGAGGAGAAGCTGAGGAAGCTAGGCTTGAAGAAGAGATGGCTTTGGGGGCACCTAACAGCAGCCTGCCCATGCTTGTTATGGAGAAGACAGGGCCAGGCTCTTCGCAGTAGTGCATGGCAGGAGAATGATGGATAGTGGACATAAATTGAAACGACAGAGGTCCAGACTGTTCGCAAGGAAAAGCTTCTAGTCCTTGCACAAATGAATCCCTGGAGTAAAAGTGCTCCATCAAGAAAAGGGATGCAGAGTCTCTGGTCCAGAACAGCCTGTAACCCCAAAGCTAGGGCTCTGTACTGGAAGGTAAATAGCCTAAATTCAAGTCTCAAACTGTCTCAGTCAAAATGGATGAAATGTGATATGTCATAGTAAACTTTGGGGCTAGAGAGGGACTTTGGATATACAAGGAAAGCATTGCTGTGTGGGATGGAAAGGATAGCAAAAGAGTATTGCAGTGAGCAAATGGGGATGTAGTAGTCCCTTGTGATAATCAAACTCTTGAATTAGTTGACTTGTGTGTCCCTGCAAGTGAAATATCTGCTTAGCATCTTGCAACAGGAGACACATACTTCCACCTGCTTTTTCTCTGAAATGAGTTTTCATGCAAGAGAGTGTGCTGTCAAATTGATCTCATGATTCTCTAGCAAGTCAAAATAAATGTAATTAAATATTAAGGAACTGGGCAGGCAATGATGGAAGAAATACCACTGGTCCTATACAGATCTTGGGGTGAGATTAGTTTGACAGCATTTAACAGATGTATATTGGTTACCTGATGAAAAAGGTATGCTTTGATATTACCTTCTTTTGGTGATTTGTAAGTTGATTTTGTTTTTGAAGTAACTGCTAGAAAGACAGGTCTTAAAGCAAGCTGTTCTCGTTATCCACGAAGAAGGAGGAGTGCAAGCATTCCTCTGGCATCAGTACCCCATCTGGAGGGCCAGGTGTTATTCCCTGTCCATTGAAAGCCAGTGTTTTGCCTCAGAGCAGTGGGAAGGGATTTCCCTTGTGCCCTTCATTACAGTGGCTTTAAGTAGATCTACCTAATGAACTATGTTACCGCTTCATTTCATGCCAGCCGCAAGGTGAAATGATGTCAGCTTTGGAGGAAACTGGCCTTTGTTACCAGGGAGGTTAGCAAATGCGTATGACACGGCGAAGGATGGTGCAAGTCCATCAATCAACAAATAACCGGGTTCCCCAAAGCAGGCAGGGTTTGAGCCTCCACCCCACTCCAGCTGTCCCTCCAGTATGACAGAATAAAAGGACCAGGGAAGAACTAGGGCCAACCTGAACTCAACAGGAGCTCACTGAGGCAGGTGTGTTCCTCTGCCCCTGGGGACAGATGCACAAGGATGACCGAAGCTGCAGTGTGCTTTGGACGTTACAAATGCAGGTTTCACACTTTAGTTTAGTTTCCTGTCTGATACTGACTTTCTACCGCCTCCCCATCCAGTCAGTGAAGTGCCGCCAGCTCACAGACAGCACAATAATACTCCAAAAACAGTGACACAATTTAATCAAGTTTTTAAAACTTCCATGTCTTAGTATTGCAAATTATTGAGATTTAAAAAATAAGTAAACTTTATGAAATAGGAATAGATTGGGGAAAAAAAAGCTGGGGTGATTGAAAGGTTGAGAGAACTAGAATATGTCAACAACACGCTTTACTTACTCTTCGTATTAGCGCCTCTGTCACTGCTACAGCTTTCAGAAAACTAGCTCTGTAGCTGTCTCTATTTGGAGACAGAAAAGGCAACCTAGGCTGGTTCACAGGTGTCTGGAGAGCCCAGAATATGTGTTTTGTTGCATGTTTCATCAGAGTATTTTCAGGAAATTATTGTACAATGATGTCATCCAAGGAAAATGTCATCCTACAAGAACTGCCTGCAAGTTTGGCTTTATTGAGAAGGTTGAACAGTTCAGTCTGTGTTAATGGTTAAGCTGACCAGACATTTCTCATCACAACATTTTCATTAATGTCTTTTCCGAGAAGCAGTGGGAAAGGGGTTTTGTGGACATATGTCATTCCCAAGTCTCCTGTGTTTACTCATCACATAAGCTTGTAGACACCTACTTTAGCATATCAATGTTAAAAATAGTTTCAGGTGCTGAGCGGAGATGAATAATCGCATTTGAAAGACTGCAGGGAGTTCTCATTTACTCCACAGGCAAAGACATTCAGACAGATAGAATTCTTCTTGTCTCTTTTAATGGTAAGCTGGCTTGACATAAATAGGCATGTAGCAGAGTTTAACCAGGAAGCTACTAGAAAGAAGTAGCTAGATTTGGTAGCTAATTAAAATAAATAAAGGACAGATAATAGAAAACAAAAGATGAACAGTGTGTTTGACTACTAAGGTCACCATGTCATCTTTTAAATACTTCTCTCCATCTCAGGCTTATTGTATGCCGCCTAAGAACCAGGGTGGGTGCCTATGTGCAGAAGAATTGGGTACCCTCTACTTCTGGGGTCTGGGAGCAGTGAATTATGTACTTCTCCCACACTTCCTGGGGCCGTACCCTGGTGGGTTAAAGCTATTTACAGACTCATGAGACATACAGACTCAAACATTCCTAAAGTATCTCCAATTACTCTGAAAAAAAAAGAAAAAAGATTATTTTAAACTGCAGTACGTAATCAGAGCAAAATTATTTTGAGTATCAGAAGATAGGAGATAGAAAGAGGGAGAAGAGGAACTTGCTGATAGATTACAAACATAATAAAACACTGCAGATGTCACACAATTGCTTGTTAATTTACTCTTCCTGCATCTTGTCTCCTTGACCCATCTACCTTTAAATCAAGTTTAAGGTAAGGCATCCGGATCCACCACCTTGGTTTCTCAGCAGAGAGACCCACGATTGTGCCCCCTCAACCTGGCCTTTCCTACATCCACTCTGCAAAGCTTTTCTTTACATCCCATTTTCTCCTTGCTTCAATATATTTCTACCGGTCTGTGGGTGTCCGGGCGGTGCTGTGTCTGCCAATCTCACCCCAGTCATCTCCCTGTGCTCTTTCAAAGGCTCTCTGGCTTCAAGGACCTGGCACAGCTGTCCTCCCAAACCCTGCTGGCCTCGCAGCTGGCTCTGCTGCTCAAAACCCCTTCCTGCTGCTGTGTAAGCGGTGCTTTCTCCAGGCAAAAACCTGAGCTGCTGTCTGGGGAGAGAGACTCGGTAACCAGGAGCTTCCAGGAGAGGTCAGAAACATGTTAGCCACAGGCTTTATCACACCTCTTGTCAAGGTTTGGGGAAGGGAATTCCTTGACAAAGGAATTTGGAGAAAGAAAGAAAAGAATAAGAAAATAATTTTGATCTTTAACCCTCTCCCCAAAACCTTCCTCATTTTTTTCCTCCCTTATATATACTTATTTTTGCTAGTGAAGGTCCAAGTTTCTTGTGAGTAGATAGTTCCCTCCAAGCCAGGACAAATGCCCTGTGCACAGTGGGTTATGGGGTGACAGTGATTTAAAACTGCTCTAAGATATGCTCGTGAAGCTCTGCCCCCTCTGTGATTTTAGGCACAGGGTTTTCTAGGTGGCATTGCTGGTCTCCTTAAATGGCAGGCAAGCAGTTTGCTGAACTTCTTAAAGTACCTCTGGCTTTTTCACAATATAAAAATAAGCCTGCCTCGACCTATTTTGAACTAATTTCCTAGGAACACAATCTCAGTTGATGTTAGACGTTTCCAAAACCTTCCAGGAAGCATTTTAAGTACATATTTGGCCTTCTTTATCCCCCGGATTCAGCATTTATGTATCCGCACCACCTGATGAGTTAGTGCAATACCATTTCCTCCAAGATATGCACGTTCTGATCTGCCTCTGCAGTTATCCCAAAATATCTAAATCCCCTCCTGTAGCTCTGTGCATATAAATATGTATACAGACACCCAGCCACCCACATCAAATGTTTGTTTATGAACACAGATTTGAAGCTGTATTTAATATTTTCATATTATTCTGTGTGCTACTGAAACATAAAATGTTAAAAGATACCCAAGGAAATTATAATGATCAGGTGTCTTCTTAGTGTCCTTCCACTTGTGTTCTCGCAATTGTGTCAAATTTCTCTAGGCTGTGCCAGCAAAGGACCGCTTACCATTGAGGCTTCACCGATTGTCATTTCATATCCCTCCCGCACCCCACTCCCCCCTTTCACCCCCACCACCCCCATCTCTTTTCTTGGATCCTCCTCTGCTTGCACTTTTTTTTCCTCCCTTCCCTCTTGTCTCCTCGCAGGATATGAGTAACAGCCACTGAAATGAAAACAAGTTACTCACTTCCTCCATCAGGGGACTCAGATCCCTAAAGTGGACATCCTGCAGAATCACACAAACATTTGCATGCCTGCTCCAGAGTGGGAATGAGCTCCAAGAGAACAGCCTTGGAAAGTTTCTAGCAATTGATGGCTTGAATCAGGTGGGAAAAAACACTGAAATGCTGTTTAATGAAGTATTTTTGTGTCTGGAGTATAAGCAGTCATACAGAATGCCCAGTCATACCTTTAAAAACCGATATTATCATATAAATTATGAGGTTTCATGGAAAAAGGTCCATAATCTTGTATTTATTTCGATGTTTCTCATCAGTTCTTGTTCTACCTACATTGCTTTGTCCAGGAAATTGTTCAGCTACTTTCTAAAATAAAGAATTACTCTGGAGCATAATGGGCACAAAGTTTTTTATATTTAAAAAATGTATTATTCAGAGTTAGAAATATGGTCAAATAAGATTGTCAGATCTGAATAGTCCCACTTGTCTGTGGTCTTTAGAGCTTGTAAGGAACCTGCCCAAGTACTCATCTGAACTTGAACGTCTGTTGCGTCTTCATGGAGGAGACCTAAAGCCCAGCTAGAGTGGACTTTGCACTTCAAGAAGAATGACTGCATTTGTTTATGGTTACTTACAAGTTCCTCTGGACTTCTGAACCTGTCTGGACCACGGCCTCACAAACCCTTCTGAAATAGACTGTAGAGCTGATACGAAGAAACAGCTACTGCTTACTGTTAGTCCCGCTGTGTTGCCAAGGAGCAGCCTGAAAATCCGGCTGATGATCAAGATAGGGCTTGTCTGAAGGTAACACTGCCTCATATTTGCATGTGCTTCTGGTGGGACTTCAAACAACTCTTTAACTCTAGGTCTTGAAGTTGAGAAAGACAACCTTTCAAGATGGTTTACATGGAAAACTCCCATTTGGCTAACCCTGCAGGCGATAAAAACTCTTAAGCCTGTAGTAGTAGCACTTGTGGTTATGTTTTCAAAGCTAAACTAGGCACTATGACCAAACACAGGCACAACAATTATAGAAAACATCCACTCAGTATCACGGGATCCTATGCTGAACTGCAAGGACAAAAGAGACACCTTTCAGTTCTACAGAGAAAACAGGGGTTTCTGCTAAGCTGCAAGGTTGGACTTGATGACCTTCAAAGTCCCTTCCAACCAAACGAGTCTGTGATTCTGTACAGTTCTCCATTCCTGAAGCTAAGCTTACTGCCTTCAGCCTAGCAAGTTTTACTTCAAGATACCTTTCTCCCTGTCCATCTTTTTAAGATGTCATTTTCTTTCCCTGCGTCTGCAGAGTTTGCTGTTCAGAGTATTTTGAGTCTCTGAATGCGAGCAACTGTTTAGTGATGATTTTGAGTATGAGGGCTCAGACACAAGAAGGTTGCTGCCTCTATCCCTCCACAGAGCCGTAAGAAAACCAGTACAATCATTTGTGGGCTCGGGGGGAAGACGCAGCAGTACAAAAACTACTTCACAGAAGTACATGTGATTTGCCGTTCGGATAAGACCTGTATCTGCACTTGTTGAAGCCAGAGGTGAACTCCAGTAATGGCAATGTACAGGATAAGAACACAGAAAGGAAACAGACCTTTTCAGTACAAGAGTGACTTAAAAGCATGGCTATGGAAGAAACACATACAGCACAAAAGATTTCTTTTATATTCCTAGCTTCACAAAAATGCTGAGATAATACAGCTGTCAGAAACTCCAGGTGTATGTAAGAGTTTTTGTACTTCAAGAGATTGCTCCCCTGGAGAAAATCCTCAGGTTTCCCACAAATCCAGCTGCAGTTAATTAAACCTTCTGGAAAGAAAGTACAGAAAGGCTGTGCCCACCAGTCACCTCCAGATTCCAGCAGAGACGCCAAGTAGTTGACTGGGGGGTTTCACTGACATCTCAAAGCAATATCTGAAAATGCTACTAGCATCAGGCTTGATTTCAGCCAAAGAAGGGAGGTTTCCTTGTGAAGCCTCCTATACGGCGTCTCCTCTTTTCTGTCATCTATTCACTTGCTCACTTGTGCAGCTTCAAAATAGCATCTGCTTTTAGGGAATGTTATCAGAATCCCAAAATCTCTGCCATAAACACTGCTAGAACTGGCTCCGACCTTTGCCTTGTCCTGCCCAAAGGAAGAGCTACCACCTCAGAGCTGAGACACACTTGCGGTACAGCACAGGAGGAGGTTTTCACAGCTCTTCCCTTTCCTTCAGGGTTAAATCCCAGTCTCAAGGAAGTCAGAGGCTAAAGTACGATCAACATTCCCCACTTGCATCTTGGCAGGACCTTTCACAATGTACCTACCCTGATGACTACTGCTTGCCTCAGAGAAAAGGTCCCCTAACAAATCTTTTACCTTCATTTTTAGTGGTTATTCATACTAGCACTTTTCCTGGTACGAAATCGTATTAAAAACAAAGATCTTGGAAAAGTCATGGCAGAGGTTTGTTTGAAGTTTTTTTTCCTGTGGGAGGAAGGAGAGACATCCCATTGGCAAACTCTGATTGTTTTTTCCCTCTTAAAACACTTTTTCTTAGCCTTCGGTTTTGTTATAGTTCAAACCCTTGAAATAAAAACCTCTTTAGTATTATTCATAGTCAAAATACTAAAGACCTTTTTTGCTCCATAACACAGTTCATTGATTTGTACCTAGAAATGGTTTTAAATGTATCAGAGAAGGAGGTTGGAAGGGACGAAGGAAGGGGCAAAAAAGAGAATTGAAAGGACCAGTGAGAGATGGCACATTTTGAGGATTAAAAAATTTCTTAATTCTAATAATTCCATCTCTGCCATAGGTTAGGTAGACAATACAAGAAGAGAAAGGACTGTTTAATTCAGCCTATATACTGTGGTTTACATTTGGAGAAAAAAAAAAGCAGTAACTGAGAACAAACAGAACTCAAATACTTGGGGAAACAGTTGGGAGTAAAGATGTCTATACTAAAGATGTGATTTCCCAACTCTTTCAGGGAGAAGCTAGGAAAACAGTATTTCCCAGAAATATCTCAGTACAGCCAAAATGTTTGATATTTTATTCTTATTATTTCTGAAGAAGAAAGACTGTGGGGAAAATGGATTTTTACCTCTGCTAGGTTTTCCCTGTCAGAAAGAAGAGCACCTTCATGTGTGTATATGTGTGTGTATATATAGATATACAGTCAAAAGCCCAATTTGTTTTTAAGCAAAGATCACAGTCACAATATTGAGTTATATTTAGGGACGAAAACATAACAAAGGAACAGGAGAGTCTGTATTTCGTCAATGTCTGTGACATTTTCATTACCTATTCATTATTGCTGTGTTATGGGAAAGTCACTGAAGCATCTATTATTATTCTCTACAGCATCTTGACTGCTCGTCCTTCAAAACCAGTTAAATGTAAAATTTCAGATTAGCTGTGGAAAAGTCTGTGCGTGTCTGAAGTAATTTTCATTCCAGCCACCATTTATCACTGCCCGGGAGATAAAGTGTGTTTGAGCTGCTACCTGACCTCATGCTTTTTCTTCTTGGAATCCTTGACTAAGACCAGCCACGTGGGTATAACCCCATCCAGGTTTTCAAACACTTTCTCTGGGTTTTGACATCTACACAGCTTCTTTCTTCAAGTGAGGAAGAATATAGTGCATAAGAGTCAGTTAAATGGCAGAAATTACCTCAGCCAGATGTTGCCACAACAAATGCTGGCTTGCTGCGGTTCAGGTTGTTTCTCTTTTGACTTACTCTTTGTTTAGCAAATTCATTTATCCAAAGTTGGAGCCAAGAAATCCTGGACATCTCTTCACATTACAGCAGTGCCACAGGGGATCCTTCCTAGTTTCACATGGAAACTTGCAAGGCTTTGAAGACTTTTTAGACTTTAGTAAAGCCTTTGATGCTGTTTCCCACAGCATTCTGGAGAAACCAGCTGCTCATGGCTTGGATGAGTGTACTCTTCACTGGATAAAAAACTGGCAGAATGGCCAGGCCAAGAGAGTAATGGCAAAGGGCATTAAATCCAGTCACAAGTGGTGTTCCCCGAGGGGCTATACTGGGGACCGTTCTCTTTAACATCTTCATCAATGATCTGGATGAGGGGATAGAGTAAGTTCGCAGATGACACCAAGTTAGGTGGATGTGTTGACCTGCTTGAAGGTCAGGAGGGTCTACAGAGGGATCTGGACAGGCTGGATCGATGGGCCGAGGCCAATGGTATGAGGCTAAATAAGGCCAAGTGCCAGGTCCTGCACTTGGGTCACAACAACCCCCTGCAGCGTTACAGGCTTGGGGGAGAGTGGCTGGAAACTGCCCAGCGGAAAAGGACCTGGGGGTGTTGGTCAAGAACAGCTAAATACGAGCCAGCGGTGTATCCAGGTGGCCAAGAAGGCCAACAGCATCCTGGTTTCTATCATCAATAGTGTGGCCAGCAGGAGTAGGAAGTGATTGTCCCCCTGAACTCGGCACTGGTGAAGCCACACCTCAAATACTGTGTCCAGTTTTGGGCCCCTCACTTCAAGAAGGACGTTGAGGTGGTGGAGTGTGTTCAGAGAAGGGGGATGAAACTGGTGAAGGGTCTGGAGCACAAGTCTTATGAGGAGCAGCTGAGGGAACTGGAGTTGTTTAACCTGGAGAAAAGGAGACTGAGGGGAGACCTCATCACTCTCTAAAACCACCTGAAAGAAGGTTGTGAGAGGTGGGTGTCAGTCTCTTCTCCCAAGTAACAAGTGACAGGACAAAAGGAAATGGCCTCAAGTTGCTCCAGGGGACATTTAAGTTGGATATTAGGAAAAATTTCTTCACAGAAAGGATTGTCAAGCACTGGAACAGGCTGCCCAGGGAGGCGGTGGAGTCCCCATCCCTGGAAGTCTTTAAAAGCCCTGTGGATGTGATGCTGAGGGACATGGTTTGGGGACCCTGGCAGTGCAGGCTGAACAGTTGGACTCGATCTTAAAGGTCTCTTCCAATCAAAATGATTCTGTGATTCTGTGAACACTTAGAAATGACACGAAATATTCAAGGGAGATATTCAGCTTGCCACTATGAAATTGAGATTCAGATTTCAGATATACTGAGCAAAAGAATCCCTGTATATCCACCCCGTTAGAGAGCCCCTGACAGCTCCTCCTAAGGTGGCAGCTCCATAGGGACAAGGTGAGAATACTGATGCTGACATTCTCTTACACAGGTTTGAAAACCCTAGAAAATGGGACTGTTTTGCCACTGAAGCAGAGGATTAAGCAAGTCGTAGCTGTACTTTCAGTTTACGTATTTGTGTGCCATTTTACCACCTAATGAGCTGCCCTCAAAATTAGCCTGTCCAAGGACACTGCATTGGTATCCACTGTTAATGGTTTGTACTCTTTCCTGCACTTACACATCCAAAGTATTCGCTACACAAAAGCTCTTGTAGATTAGTCGGGAATTTTGGGTAAGGTCCCTTCCCCGTGTCAGAGCATGTGTCCTGGAACATCTCCAGTGAAACTTGTCACACACATGACGGGCACTTAAGAGCTTGATTTTGATCTTTTGATATTGAACCTTCAGGGTCTGAACTTTTAGGAAGAAGATTGAGATCAGAAGTGATGTTTTACTGTTATTTTAATATAGTCTGCAGGTAAGGCTGCATCTTCAGACTTCTACCATCAGGTAAAAGGCAGAATTAGAAGCGGGTGTAGATGTGCCATTTGTTGGCCACACGTTTGTGAAACAGATGAGTGTGCAGACACTCTTTCTGATTGATAGGAGCTGCACCCTTCCCACATAATCTGCTCCCATGCTTCAGAGAAACTGTAAAAATATGACAAAGGTAATTTAGTTCATCTTGCCACTTCGCTAGCCGATAACATGCTAAACTGACTTCCCTACACCTGCATTACCCCTTCTGCCCTCTGAATTGTGGTTGTATGTGTAAAAAGGGTTCGTGCCTCATTTTCCAGAAAATATCAGCCACTTCTCCAGTTCATCCCCTGAGGAAAGCTTTTCTAGCCCCAGACATTTCAGTGTGATTACAGACATGCTCCTATTTCTCTCCTGTTTTTTCTACAGTGCACAAATGGTGACCTCACACGCCAGGACAAAGAGGCTTTGTAGTCATCTTGCCTGCAATTTCTGAGGCACTGGCTTTATACCATTTACTAAGTGTAGGCTAGCTAGATCCCTTTAGCAGAGTAGGAGTCTCAGCTCTGGTCTTTAACCTGAGCTCCCCTTTTCAACAAGTAATATAGAAAACGCTGCTGATGAAGGAGACTCCTCCAATTCTCTTTTTCCCCTGGAAGCTCTGCTGCGAAAGCTTATTGTGCAGGCTGGAGTTTCAGCACGAGTGAGTGTTGATCCTGGAAGATGTGCGTGTTGCCACACGTTGCTTGCCTCCACTCCCTCACTTGACACACAAGGCACGGACTGCTGAGAACGCAGTCTCGCTTCTTGGCTCAAGAGGCACCAACAAACCAACCACCACGCCGAGCAGTGAAGCACCCCCATGGAAGGAAATCCCAGGCCCAGGTCTGATGGGTGCTCTGCCAGCCACCCCGGTACGGCGACTGTGCTGCTCTGCCATGCTGAGGGAGATCACAGAAGCTGTAAAGGCTAGAAATCCAGTAGAGCCAAATTTCTAGTTATGCCCATGTACCCCGGGCTAAGATCATAGTGAAATTTAATACTGGAGCCAAACTTTTAGATACTTCTGTTTCATGGAGGACCTCATAAGAGAAGATGCAGCCCTTGACTTGGACTTCAGCAGTGCAGAGTGTTTCCAGAAGCCAAATATCATTACAGATATGCTCAGCTTCAGAAAGGGGAACTGTATAAAAATGAGGAAGTGTTTTAAAAGAAATGAAAAGGGGCAGCTATGTCAGTTAAGTTTCTACGAGCCAGGTGGAGGTTACTGAGGTATGCCCTATCGGTAGTGCAGTGCCAGCACATACCACCTTTTCAGAAAGGCTTGAAGAAAGGGCAAGAGGTAGCCTGCTTTGATAGGCAACAGAGCAAGGAGAGGCATCAGAAAGAAGTTCAAACAGCTGGAGGCATGTCCAAAGGGAAAAAAATAGAAGGGGTTGTCAACCAGCAGATTAAATGTATAAATGCAGTAAGGGTGGCCAAAAAAGACTTTGAAGAACAAACGACAAAAAATACCCAAACTAATGATAATTTTTTTTTTTTAAATACATCAAGAGCAGTAAGCACCAGGCTGCCAGAGGAGTTACCTGCAAAGGCACTTCATGTAAGAAGCAAAGCTTAGGGAATTTCCTGTCTTTAAACTCACGTCACGTCCAAACAGACCTACAACATCTTTGTGCAATAAAACTTTATTTCAGTAAACAAATTCTCCCCCTTTTTGACAAGCCAGTCTCCTTGCAAATGTCTGCACTCTCATTAAACTACCTGGTCTAATAAAGGAGGACCCTGATGAGGGGTTGCACTACAACACAAATTTCCCACAAGGGGGTACTGATCTAATTGCCGGCACATACAGGTGCCTGGCAACAGATCTACAAACAGCATTTGAACCATGGGGCCAGAAGTCACTCCTTTCTGCACCTCCCCTCTGCAACGTGGATGTGCCCTTGCAGAGAGGACCTCGGGCTGGAGGGGGATGTCTTGGGCCCGTGTGTGGAAGGGCTGGAGACCACAACTGCCTGTGGTACATTTAAACACTGCAATAGCCCATCCTCATGGTATCATCTCTTTTTTTCCCTCCTACTTTGTAGATTATGCAGGGAACTGCCCAAAGGTAGCTGAGGGCCCTGTTGTAAGAAAGAAACCAAGAATGTTGTTCTTGCATGATAAGAACACGATATGGAGGACACCAGAGAATGAGTGGTGATGAGTTGTCAAACAGGAGGTTGTCTTGCATGATAAGAAAGAAACCAGAGAACAATTAAAGCGGTGAGGTGTCAGACAGGACCTTGTAAAACCTTAAACTCAACGGCTAGGGTCCCTCAAGATGGACGGGGTCCCTGGAAGCAGGACTGCGCCTGCTTAATAGACTTTTGACTATTGCCTTCTCTGCTGAGGGGAGGCATAACCCTGCGCTCATGAGACATGCGACGCATGAACTGCTATGTACTACAGCACGTAGAAGGCGTGTCAGGTTAGTCTGTAAACCTTGAAGTACCCAGCCAGTGGGAAACAAGGGAGGGATTTCACGGCTGGGAACAGGGTATAAAAATCCGTGTGTTGCTCTGACGGGGTGTGCCTGCTGGTTAGACACCTGCTCTTGCAGGAATGTTAATAAAACTAAGGTCTTCATTGCAGAGTCTGACCCGAGTCTCTTTTGTGAGGCTTTGCTCGTTTCTTACACTGCGCAACGGTTGTGATACCTACTGGGAAGTGGAGGTAAGGGGAAAGGTATTTTTATAATTTTGGTCAAAGCATAGCCACAGGGACACAGATGGTGAGGAGTGCCAAGGTGTGGCATGTTCATCCCCCAATGACTCGAGCAGCTCTTAGGGCTCTCCAGGCACTTTGCATTTTGAGTGGCACAACGCTTCAATACACCTCCCAGAGTTTGCCTGCCCCTAAACCAGCAGGCCTAATATTAAATACCTACTCAGGTTGCTTCAAAGGTATAGTTAGAAATATTAAATGACCCTTTGAATTGTCTTAGAGCTATTATCTGTGACTGTGTCATTCATCCTCCATAGGTTTTTAAACGTTTACTTCTTCACTGAAATATAAGACTAAGATTACGCTATGTATGTCTTCTCCTATAGCAACACATGAACTTTCAAATTGTCATGCATACAGAGCGATTACTATCAATCCTTAAATCTTGCTGTCAGAAAATAATACACTACAAAAATGTGATTTCGCTAAAAATTCCTGAAGAGTCCTCATAATTTTTGTGCCAGAAATAAACAGGAAAGAAGATCCCTTTGAGTGGTGCGTTACTCATTTTAAAGAGCCTGGGGAAAACTGATATACTTCCACATTTATCTTTGGGAAGGAACAATTTTATCAGGTACTGCGGGAGAAAAGAACAGTGCCACATTATGCAAAGACGTTTCCATTTAAAATAATTGAGTACATAAAATTCACTCTTTTGCTCATTCAGTAAAGCACTCGACAATTCTAAATCTGGAAAAGGCCATTAGCATCATCTTGTCTGACCCTCTACATAACAGAGGTAACTAAACTTCAACCTCTTTCCTTCAATAATGCATTTTTTAGTTAAAGCCTACTTTCAGAAAAGGATCTGAAGATGATCAGGGGCTGGAGCACCTACCCTATCAGGGCAGGCTGAGAGAGTTGGCGTTGTTCAGCCTGGGGAACAGAAGGCTAAAGCAGCCTTCCAGTACTTGAAGGGGGCCTGCAGGAAAGATGAGGAGGGACTCTTTATCTGCGAGTGTAGTGATAGGACAAGGGGGAATGGTTTTAAGCTGAAAGAGGTTAGATTTATATCAGATATTAGGAAGAAATTCTTTAGTGTGAGGGTGGTGAGACACTGGAACAGGTTACCCAGAGAGGCTGTCAATGCCCCATCCCTGGAAATGTTCAAGGCCAGATTGGATGGGGCTTTGAGCGACCTGTTCCAGTGGAAGGTGTCCCTGCCCATGGCAGAGGGGTTGGAACTAGATGATCTTTTAAGGTCCTGTCTCATCCCACTTGGTGGGTTGCGAGGGAGGTGAATCTTTGTGATCCCCTGAAAGGTGTACCTACTACAGGGCACGTCTCTGCTTGGCAGAACCACAAAGTCGGCAGAGTCACGACAATGACTCCGAGAAACAATACAAAACAACTTTATTCAAACGAATAGGCCGGATAGCACTGGCTAAATTCAATGTGGGTATCCGATCAAGTATTTAGGCCAAGTCAAACGATTTTAACAACGATGGGTTGGCATTGGCAAGAACTAGAACTCTGGTGTAGGAAAGCAGAGAAGATAGGAGAAGGAAGAAAAGGAAGAAGGAGATGGAGAAATTCTCACCACCCTTGGAACAGTCTCCAGCAATGTTCGTCAGCAGGGCCCGCTGTCGCTCTTGGGTTCCTCTGGTGGTGGGGGTCACGCGTACACCACCCCAGACACGGTGGGGTCTTCCTCTATAGGGCTCAGTTCCTCAGCTGAGCATGTGCAGTTGCTCCTTCTGGACCATTCCAAAAAAGGGTCTGGGGTCCCAGGACATGCGCAGTTGAATGGGGCTGGGGTCTCCAGTGGGTTTTGCCCCCTCCACTGCCATGGACCACAAAGCGACCCCTGATGCCCTGCACAGTGACATGCCTCTAAACTTGGGAGGGGGGATCACCTTAGCAACAGGTTCTACCCCTCCTTCGAGGCGGGGAACTGGCACCTCCAAGGCAGAGAGCTGGCAGGGGGGCAGGGCCTGCTGCCCATAGCCAGGCAGTCCAAGTTAACAAGACAAAGCAGCACCTGTCCGAAAACAATTATTTAAGGCATCATACCTAATGTTGGCATTTAGCAGTGCATCACAGGTCCCTTCCAACCCAAACCGTTCTATGATTCTATGGTCTAGTCTTGATTTTTAAATTTCTAGAGGAGAGTTTGCTGTGATCCGTGTTAGTTTGTTCCAATGCATAATCATACTCAAAGACCTATTATTTCATTTTTTCTAGCTTTATATATCAGCCAGTTAGTTTGGTTTATGCCTTCCTCAATCAAAAGGAAGGATGAGCTCATCCTTCAGTTATATACAGTTGTGTCTAGTAAGATTTGAGTATAAAAGCAGGAAGACTCAAAGTTTCAAAACTACAGAAGCAGCTTATGAAAAAGATGAAGAGGGAAAAAAACCATCTTTGGTAAAACTATTTGTTAAAAATGTCTAGAGTAAAGGCACTGTGTTGTAGATCAGGCCATGCCATTAGGAGACCAGAGTTTTGCAGGCTTCACTAAGTCAAAACATCCATCAGCATTTGATAGGAATTTCAAATCTGTAGTGCCTGACTAAGGATTAAGACACAGCTTTCCATATTTAAATATATTTTAAATGTTTCTGGTAAGCGCCATATACTTTTAATTTCCCTTCTAATGGCGTTTTTTCTTATTCCATGGTCTAACTGTGTAAGTTAGTGTGGTTAAAGACATTTAGAAATCTACCATGGCTCTTCATGCAGGGCAAACACAGGATGGGATTGGGAGCCTACTGCTTTGTTCCCAAAGGGGAGAAGTTCCCCGCCATTTCCCTCCCACCCAACCAGAGCGCTGCTTTCATTCTCTCCACCAGCTTCAGCTCTTCCATGGGTGTGGGAAATCTATGGTGTGCAACCAGAGTGAGCAGAAAGCAGCAGGACCATGGCTCAGGGCTTGCTAGGCTGGACCTGTTTAGGTGGCTGAGGCAGCTGGGTTAGGAGGGGTCAGGACAGCCTTGCCCAGTGAACATGGAGGGGCATGACAAGGGTAAACATGTTCATAACCGTGTTCCCCACCCCTCAAGTCTTCCGCGGGCGACCCACCACTGCTGCTGCCTTCATCCTGTCCTAGCACCCGTCCTGCCATGTCCCCTCTCTGCTCCGTGCAGCCCACTTTGGCAGGTCTTGGCTGGGTCAGCAGTCCTCGTGCTGAAGGTGGAAAGCTCAAGGCATAGAAAATAACGACAGGACTGGAAACAAAACCATTTGCCCCCTCTCAGAGGTCTTAGGTCTGTGCAGGCAGAGAATACCACTTCAGTGTCTCCAGAGGTGAAAAACTAATCCAGTACGTATAGAGAAATAGCAGCTGCAGGCTGTCTGCTTTGAAATCTGTAGTTGTAAGGCCAATTAATGGAAGGATTTCTATCTCTAAGATCCCTTCTTTATCTTAGAAAAGGTGGATATTCTGGCTAAAGTATTTGTTAATATGTTTTTCATCTTTTTATCATTTAAATCCACAGTTTAACAGCACCTGTAATAAGTATCCCAGAGTCATATTTTAACATCAATGCAACTGCATAGCAATAAGGGCTGTTTTCTCCTCAAATTCTCTGCTAAAGAAAAGGAAGCTGAGCCTCACTATTTCTGCCTGCCAACAGGTCCAGTAATACAGCATGAAATCAGTTTTCCTCCAGAAAAAAGATCTTTGTAGGTAATACGGTAAAAGGAAAAGTCACTAACAGGGTTGTGTCTCAGAAACTAAACAGCAATACGATTAACCAGAAAAGGAGGCAATTTCTTCGGCTTTTGAAAGAGCACAGCATATATCTACCGCACTTGGATTTCTGTGTAGAAATACAGGAAACAGTGTCATTATTGGGTTCATATTCACTGGACGATCTTCCACCTAACAGTCAAATATTTCAACTTCTTCCAGCTTAACAAATGCAAAGGCAGTTTCTTTTCACCACTGATCAGAGGGAAAGCAGCAGACACTTCTACTACAGCCTCAATTAAGCAGATGCTGATGAAGGATGAGAAGATTTTTGATGTTAAGGCATGTTCTGGCAGCAGTCCTGTCCATTGATTGGTTGATTTTAGCAAACTGGAAATAAATCTGGCAGACCAAAGGCAACTCTTCGTGATTCATGTTGTTTCTGAAAGTATAGCAGATATTGACCCATGCAGAGCTTCACAAGAGATGTCCTCCAAAATTCATCAGACTCACCAAAGCATAAACAAGATCAGGACACAAACATTAGAAGTTCAATGGTAGCCTGGCCCTCATAAGTGAATTCAGGCCTTAAGAGGAGTCTGAAAGAGTGTAAATTGCAAAAACAACATAAAAGTAATGACGTTTAATAAAGTATCCTGACAGTGGCATGTTGCAACATCGTTATTTTCTTTTCTTCAGAAAGGGATTGCACTCATTAGCAACATCAGTGATTTTTCCGGATTTATTCCTTTGGCTCCATTTCCTGATACTTTATCTGCATGCCAAAATAAATGATTGTCAAAAATAAATTCACAGATCTGGCAGGCTAGGAGGAATCTCAGGAAATCATCTGGTCCAACTTTCTGCAGTGAAGCAGACTAAAAATATCTGGACACCATCCCTGATACGTTTAGCTTTACGTTAAGAAGTCAATATCCCTGGATAGCATGTCCTAACACTTTGCTACTCTTTCAGATGGAAAGACTTAATATCCTGCCTAAATCTTTTAGGAGAAGGTGAAACTGATTCTTTCTTGCCCCTCCCTAAACAGACATGCAAATCAGTTTACAGTTGTTGCCCCATCTCTGTTGATCCCTTCGAAGCTGCTAAGCCATTTCTTAGTCTTCTCTTTTCAACACAGTGCCTTCACGTCTTTTTTATGGGTCACATTTTCACAGTCCCTTGACCGTGTCTAGTTACTGCCTCCAGCTGAGAGAAAGGACTCCAGCTGGGACTTCACCACTACTTTTAGAAAGTGGAAAAACTGCTGCCAACAAAAAGATAGTTTTATTGCCAGAACAAGCTCATCTCTTCCTCAGCAGTACCTTATTATTAACGTATACCTAGCTTGAGCTATGTAGATGTATCAGAGAATAGCAGGTGGATAAAGAGAGACTATCTAGTGAATGATACCTAGAAATCTTCAAAAGATGTTTGTCTCACTTGGTCTTTAAAAATGTCCAACAGGGGAGATTTCATGATCGTCATAGACAATCTGTTCCAGTGCTTCAGTGTCTTCACATTTGGATGTTAGGAGACAAAAATGCTATCTTAAATCATGCTGCAGGGTGCAGTCAGAAAAATCTCCCTCTTCTGCTGTGATGCTGCCTAGCCAATAACTTCCAATTTTGTGCTTGTTTGCTAAATGTCTCCTCCCTAAGGAGAAAGACTGACGTATTTGTCTTTGCTGAATTTCAGCTGTTTTGACTTCAGATTCTCTCTAATTTTTCAAGCGTATGTCAAATTCTGATGATTGTGTCCACAGTACCTGCAACCTTGACCTATGTCACTTCCATTCACTATTATTATGACCATAGTCTCTCATTGGTCCTCCAAACCGTCAAAAGAAATGCTGAACAGATCCATGTCCAGAACAGAGCACCACTAAACTTCAGTTGAAATTTGACAGCAAAGAGCTTTGAGATCGAGTTTCCAACTATTGCACACTTTTCCTCTCATGACCACATCAACACTGTATTCTGTTAGTTTCCTTACGGGAATGTCATGAAGAAATGGCAGAAATGTCAGTGGGATTGAGATTATATCACATCAATTGCATCCCCCTTTTTTTCCCCACTAGGCCACTTAACCAGCCAAAGGCAGAAATAAAAAGGCTTGACATGACCCATTCTCAACAATCCTTGTTGGCTATTTCTTTTATCAATTTATAATAATTTTGGTACTTAAAATGTAATTTTTTTAACAGCTTGTTCCAGAACCTTCTGAGGAATCGAAGTTACACTAACAGGTCCAAAAGAATAGCATCTCCTCTTGTATAAAAACACAGGCAGAGCACGTGTCCACAGAGTTACCTAAATCCTCAGTCAGTACACAGGTCTCCTTTCACACCTGAAACATTGCTACCGTTTGTTCAGAACTTCAGTTTCCACCATCCTACTGATAACCTCATCAGAGGCTGAAACGTGACAAGATTGACATTTCCAGAGTTTTTCATTGTTAAGCACTACTGAGCATTTGCCAACTGTTTTTCTCAAGAGTTTGTGACTGAATGTAACGTATCTAAAAGGGATTTTACACCAAATGACTAGACACTGACCCAAATCAGAGAGTGATGCCAGAATCTTTATGTAAGAGGACAAAGTTCATGTTTTTTCTTTCCTAGTGCCAATCTTGGAATTGCTGAGTTGTTTTGATTAAATCTTTCAAGAAAAAATGGCAATTGTAGGGCAGTAAAAAAGGTCATGTCCTGGGTGGGATACCACATTCTTACCGGAAGCCTGCAACACTATAGACGCTGTGGTTATAACTTTTCCTGGTTGTGCTACATGGAAAAAGAACTTCATGTCTCTACTGTATCTTCCATACAAGTGCAATCAAAATGTTCAGCTATGCTTACATCATTTTCCAGGAAGGAGAAAATATTATTACTCCCTTCTTACAGTCAGGAAATCTATAAAGAGGTCTTGTTTAAGGTCAGAGTGAGTCAGCGGAGAGCACAGGATGAAACTAAGTTAGTTTCATGGTTTAATAACTAAGACAACGCTCTCATTTTTTTTCCCTCCCTTTCAGATAGTGTTCACCTGCGAAATCTTATCTCCAAACTAGAAGAGCTCCTCAGAGGTCTGCATTTGAAATACTGTTGAAGGTCGAAGAGAAATGAGCTTTCTCATTGGACAACCATCTTGTTTTATGCTCTATTGATTTACAACACCTTACAGAATTGTTAGAGGGTATGGTATGACTAACGGACAGCTCCTGAAGTTAGCTCTCATACAGCACATACTTTCTTCCACAAATTGCTTTTAGAAATAGAGATATCCCTTACAGATCTATTTACGAGGTGAGGAGTCCCCTGTCTCCCCCTGCTTTACTTTTTTTTAATTTGAAACATAAATAAAGAGAGAAAAATCAGAACTGTGGTGAAGCTGGGCTGATGGTGATGTTGTTTCACAGAAGCTCTCAGCATGTGTCCATCACTCTGGAATCTGAGCAAGGATTCACGTCTCCTCAGACAAGTCCCCATTGCTCCAAACAGTCATTAAGCCCTTGAGCCGACGGATGTCCTCACCACAAATCACTACAGCTGGATACTTGAGAAGAAAGTAGGCAAAAGGCCTATGATACACTGGACTGTGGGGACTGAAGGAGCATTTATAGACATGCTCTGAAATGTGTCTGAACAGCAATAAGTAACTGCATTTCTCTGTCTACAAACCAGTCTTAGTCTGATCACTGAACGCATACATTTTCTGACCTCGTTCAAAAGAGAGAGAATTATTTTTAAGGCAAAGATCTGTGCAGGTACACTCCCTTTTTTGGAATCTCTAAGACTGCCAAAGCCTATTGTGAAGATAAATATTCATTAGAAAAAATACACTGAAAGTACCGTTTTATCCCTAAGCTACTGAGGATGCACAAGATAGAAACGATCCTGTGTTCATACAGAAAACAGAATAAAATCAGGTGCTGATGTGGCTGCATCTGAAACATGTTGTAGTTGCCACTTTCATTCACAAGTTTGCATGCACAGCAACAAACAGATGCTTGAAAAGACAGACGTATGGAACAATCCTTATCTAGAATGCTTTAGCTGACAGATGAGAAACCCAAGGGAGAGCTACTGTAGAAGCATTAGGCAAGAAAACAACTCACAAAGGCTCTTTACAAGTCTGGGGAACATAAAAGCAACAGCAAATTATCTGCGTAGTGGCAAAGCTTTTCCTTTTTTTTTTTTTTTCACTTCCCTATAATTATATGTTGTAATATTCTTTCTGTCTAAAGGTCATGGTGTGTTTATAATTACAAAACCAGGAAAAACCTGTTCTTTGAAGAGGATACTAACTTTTGTCAGTTATTCTAGCCACAGGCTTCAAAAATTAAAATGTGACAGCTCAAAAAGCTTAGAAACTTCACATCCCTTCTCAAAAAAAAAAAAAAAAAAAAAGGCAAGAAATGGGAGAAGTGATCTCCCACATCCTCAAAAGATTTTTTTTTTCTCCCTACAGGGTTAATTTATTTATGCATTTGGGTGCTAGTTTCTGTAAGTCCAGAATACTATATGGTGAGCTGTTGCGTTTGGCAAAGTATGGCAATCACATTCAGTTCTGTTTCTTTTGATGAAACAGCAATTTGTAAATTCTTTGGGGTAGAAATGGAGTTCATTTTTGACCAATCCTTCGCAAGTACTGTAATAAACAAAGTTTAGAGAAAAAAGTAAAACCCAAGAACACAGGGCAGGATGGCATAGGCTGATAAACTATTCTGCTGAGATGGACTTAGGGACGGCGAGAAAGCACTAGCATAGGTGTTGGTTTAATTCCTGGAAGGTGTTGGCTAAGTTCCCATTTCTTGCACATGCTTGCTGAGTGCCCTTACAAAGGTCACTTAGGACTAGCTCCACAAACAGATACATGCATTAAAAGTCATTGCTGTTCACAGAATCACAGAGTAGCTTGAGCTGGAATGGGCCTTTAAATGCCATCTAGTCCAAGCCCCACCTGCAGTGAGCAGGGACCTCTTCAACTACGAAGATGTCCCTACCCAACTTGACCTTGAATGTTTCCAGCAATGGGGCATCTACCACCTCTCTGGGCAACATGTGCCACTGTTTCACCACTCTTACTGTAAAAAAGTTCTTCCTTATGTCTAGTCTAAATCTGCCCTCTTTTAGTTTAAAACCAATACCCCTCGTCCTGTCGCAACAGGCCCTCCTGAAAAGTTTGTCCCCATCTTTCTTACAAGCCCTCTTTAAGTACTTAAAGGTCTTCTCAGAGCCTTCTCTTCTCCAGGCTGAACAACCCCAACTTTCTCAGCCTTTCCTCATAGGAGAGGTGCTCCTTCCCTTTGATCTTTTTTGCGGCCCTCCTCTGGACCTGCTCCAACAGGTTCATGTCTTTCCTGTACTGAAGGCTTCATACCTGGATGTGGTGGTGAGGTCTCACCAGAGCAGAGTAGGAGTCAGAAACACCTCCCTTGACCCGCTGGTCACTCGTCTTTTGATGCAGCCTGGGATCTAGGACTTAAGTCTTGTACGTCTCAGTTAGTAAATTCCAAACAACAGCACTTCCCTATTTCAGTGTGGTATTAGGAAGATAAATACATTGAAGACATTTAAATGCTGCAGTGAAAAGGGCCATGCAAGTAGAAAAGATAGAAAGAAATGAGCCTCAGTTTCTAATGCCTTCCAGGACTGCTGAGTGTGGAGAGAGTGCAGGGGCTGGAATCAAGGAAGAAAGAAATGGGACTGGAGAGAGCTGCCAGTCCTCATGATACATACACCTTCCAGAAGGACAATAAAGGGTTCTTAGTTTAAAAGATGCAAAGTCAGTGCCTTTTACAAAGTAGAAGTTGGCTGGGTCTGTTCTGTGAGCAAGATTAAATCCTCCAAAAAACCTAGGCAGAAACCACATGGTTTTCCCTGTGGAATGGCACCTGCCTCCTTGGCTACGGGCAGGTGTGCTTTGACAGCTTCCTCGGTGAAAGGGGAGGGGTGTTTGTGGGTTTTATTAACACCTCCATCTGGAGGTTAGCACCCTGTGCTCACCATTCTAACCTGCTAGAATACTTCTGGCATTATACCCTAAGAGGGGGGGTATAATATGAGCTGGGGTTAGAAGAATCCCTGGGAAATTCAAGAAGTGGCCGTTGTTGTTTGATGACTGAAAAGGGGCTTTCCTAAAGGCCTTTAAGTCTCTAGGACCACAGTAACTCTGCCAGAATTTTCATATGGTCTAAAAGGAAACATTTTTGACGGAGGATTTTTACTGGCCCTACAAACAATTCTTTCCATCATTTTCCTCCTGAGGAGAGCTGGTGGGAGACCAGGCAGAACACCCCACCTGCACTGGTCAATGGCATCAGCCTTCTGAAAAGCCAGGCAACCACACAGTATGCCAGCACACCAACAAACCCTGGCACTGCAAAAGGGAGGATGTAGAGACCCAGCCTCAAAAGGGTTACTCAGATACACCACCACCCTCTTCCCTCCTGACTGGGAAATAGAACTTTCTAGTCAGCACTATTTCTATTTGAGATTGTAATGACTGTACTAATACTGATTATCACTTAAAATGTGCAGCTGAAATGAACGATCATCTCTGAATTGCTGTTACTGTAGTCACTTACAAGAAGTCCCATTTCCTTGCGAGATAAGGTGTGAATCCACTAGGTTCATGGACAATGGGCACAAGATCTTCTTTCTGGAAGCAGCCTACAGTATCCATTGGATAGAAGTTCAGTTTGTACCTTATGTTGCTTAGAAGCAAAATGATTCTCTTCTCCTCCTACACAACCGATCTCCTAAAAAAGAAAGGGTAGAAATAAATGTTTAAACACACCAGCTGATACCACCATTATAAAAAAAACAAAGAGAAGAAAATGGGCATATTCAGCTGGCTTAAATACCATCAAGTGTCATCTTTGTCTCATGTTTCCTCTGTCTGACTCATGACACTCTCACTCTGCACTTCCCTCAGGCTTTCTGAATCGCTTTCCAGAGGCATTAACCCACTACAGGAACAGACATTTAGGTGGAATTTAGGCTGTCTGGAAATGCAGCCCAAAGCAATTTGAAAACATAAGTCAGAAGACAGAGCCACAGAAAAAGAAAGAAATATTATCCTTCTTCATTGATATTCTCTGCTCGTTGAAGACCTGATGTTGTAAGAAGGAAACCAAGAATGTTGTTCTTGCATGATAAGAACATGATATGGAGGACACCAGAGAATGAGTGGTGATGAGGTGTCAAACAGGAGGTTGTCTTGCATGATAAGAAAGAAACCAGAGAACAATTAAAGGGGTGAGGTGTCAGACAGGACCTTGTAAAACCTTAAACTCAACGGCTAGGGTCCCTCAAGATGGACGGGGTCCCTGGAAGCAGGACTGCGCCTGCTTAATAGACTTTTGACTATTGCCTTCTCTGCTGAGGGGAGGCATAATCTTGTGCTCATGAGACATGCGACGCATGAACTGCTATGTACTACAGCACGTAGAAGGTGCAGCAGGTTAGTCTGTAAACCTTGGAGTACCCAGCCAGTGGGAAACAAGGGAGGGATTTCACAGCCAGCAATAGGGTATAAAAATCCGTGTGTTGCTCTGATGGGGTGTGCCTGCTGGTTAGACACCTGCTCTTGCAGGAACATTAATAAAACTAAGGTCTTCATTGTGGAGTCTGACTCGAGTCTCTTTCGTGAGGCTTTGCTCGTTTCTTACAGATGGACTAGTTGAAGGTCTCAGATTTCATGGGGCGCTGTTTTCCTGTAACTTTCATAAGGAGGAGTTCTGGTATTTTTCGTTTTGGGATCAGATCTTGGCAAAAGGAGAAACAACCATTATACAATACATGGTATATTTTCACTTTAGTGATAACTGAAACTCCTGTCAGCAGGTTTTTCATCCATGGATTTCTCAATAGCTACCCTCAGAAAGGATCCTCACTCCCTTTCCATGCCACAAAGCAGGCTTTATAAATCCACCGTTATCTCAAAATATGTCCTTCGGTGGGAGAGGACACCTCCCACCCCTTCCTTCCCAGCCATCACTCCTTCCCAATTCAGCTTCTGTCTTGGGGAACAAAGCCTGATGTATATCACCCTTTTGAGCAAAAAGGAACGAATGTTCCTATGGGCCTAGATCCAAACACACTGAAGGTAAGACAGTCTCCCAAACAATTCAACTAGCTTTGCATCAAGCTCATCAAAGACAAATATATGCAGTCTGTGTAATGAAAATAAATGAGCATCCAGATTTTAAGCCTCTGCCAGCTCATCTGGTGAAACTCAATGAGGTGGCTGCTGTCAACTTCTTGACTAAGCCAAGCTAATAATGCTATGAAATGGGTGAGGAAATCAAGCTGCAGGTATGAGCAGCTTCTGAGTGGCATCAAAAATTGCCAAGTGCGTGAGGTGGAATACAATTAAGCTGGCTCCGCAGCAAACCTATACTTCCTTAGGGAGCTGAAGATTTGACAGAGACTCCTGCTTGACGGTGATGCCATCATCAGCACTTCGGTGTCTAAGTGAATTATTAAAGCAAGACAGCTGCATGAGTACATTGCAAAGAATAACATTTCTTTAGAAGATGGCTTTGCATGGAAAATGATCCTGTTATGCTGGTCTGCTCCTAGGTAGGAATTGTGGTCTTCCATCTTATAGTGAATGCACACAAAAGAGGTGGTAAATTGAGCAGTGTCTTACTCTACAATGCCATACCGGGAGTGGGGGGTGGGGGTGGAAGAAGCTCCATCCTAATAAAGCCCTGAGGCAGTGTCCCAGTGGTTTACTTGATGAAAACATGGTGCAGGGGGGAATCAGCTGTGTTTAGCAGAGACTTACCAGAAAAAAACCTGTGTTCCACAAAGCAGCTGGATGAGGCAGCAGCCAGTTCTCCTCTCTTCTGAGTGTCTATCTGCTAAAAGAAATACCCAAGAAGAGTGTCCTGCAGCTCTGTGCCACTGCAGTATTCCTTGCTTGCATAAAGCTAGAAGCTGAAAGGTCCTGACCCACTTGAGTAAGACCACTGGTGATAGGAATTGGTCATGAAAGATCCTGTGAAAGCTTCAGCTGGAAGAGGGACATCAAGTCACAGCTGATGATGGCATGTGCCCTTCTCATCACTCTGCTCAGCTTAAAAAGCATTCAGTAGCCCTCATTTTCTGCATTTACACTCTCCAGGCTGCTGATTTTCTGCTATTTCCCATACCAAAGAGTAGTGCTTTTCAGCAGCTGCCAATTTCCTCTGTTTAAAGGTGTCACATTAATTGATTGGGAAGAGATTTCAGACTTCTAAGCAAAATATCTAACAGAAGTTCACAAAACTCCTCTGATTGCTAGACGCAAAGTTCTTACTCCGGATAGCATATTTCCAAAAGTATTTCATTTCTATGCTGGTTGTAGTAAGGATTAATGCCAAACAATCTTTAAGTACAGAAATCCTATGGGAGTTAGGCCAAGCTAAAACAGCACATAAGAGGGCATCCTGGCACACTTCACTAGTATGTTTTCTGCCCCTTTTCACCCAGCCCCTATACCTGAGTCTATTTGTAAAAGTGCATAGACCTGGAGAGCTCTACTCTCGGCAGGTCTCCCCCAGCTGGCCCTAAGGTCCTTGACCAGCAGAGTGAGACACAGCCTTGGCAGAAGACAGTTGTAATGGGTAAGTCTAGAATTTTGATCCCAGATACTGTAATTCGCCATATATTTTTATTTGATCTATAACTCTAATAAAAGCCACTTCCTCTGAGGCTAAGCTGTGCATAAGAGGCTGCTATTTTACTGGGAAGTAAACCAAAACAAACCTCACGTATCATGAGAGACTCTGAGCCATCAGATGTGCTCTCCAGCATTTATTATCTGATGTGTTAATGGCTGGTTATTTTTAATAGCTGTTCTCCGATTGATACAAGCTGTTCTTCTGCACTTAGCCTGTGCAGCCTACTGTGTAAAGGTAATTAGGGTGGAGCCTATGGATTAACTGGAGAATCAAATGTCAACTGTGCTTCCATTCTCTAGCAGCAGCCTGAAGGAAAAGATGCTTCTGCAGCGCAGTTAGCCACGCAATGTCAAGAGTCCCTGGCTGAGATGAAGACACTGAGATGTACGAACAGGAAGGTAGTTGCTGCCCTTATGAACTTGCAACAGGGAAAGACAAGACAAACAGGGCAGAGGTGAAGCAGAGCCATAGAGATTAAGATATTTGTTAAACAAGAATATGCCAAGTGGGGGAGTCAGGGCTCTGCAAATACGCTCCTAAGTGTGCTGGCTTTTAAGCAGTTTTACCTTTCTGCTCCACATGCTGTGACAGATCCCTTCCTTCTGTTAAATAAAAACCCATCCACTGTGTTAAGGGCATCTGTGCAAGGCTGATCGGTCACTCTGTACCCGAACCAATAAAAGATCAAACAAGAGAAAACTGTGGAAAGCTACATAAGCCATCACAGCAGAGCAACTCTTGTCTCATGAAGCCTGACATTTAAGCGCACAGACATTCTCGTTTGTGAGGTAACGCAGTCCTCAAGGGGAAAATCACTTTAAGTTATATGACTGCAAGAAATACAGCACTTCACCTTATTCTTAAACTGTCTATGAACAGAAAGCCTTTTGGTTTGTTCTTTTGTAGTTGGAGTGGGTTCAGGGTAGAAGCTGGATACGAAAAGCATGAGCCACACCTACATCTGATGCTGAAAAGGGGCTGTGGAACAAAGAGCTAACAGACTTCAGCCTTCTGGCATAAAATCCTTGTCCAGGCTGCATGAAACGTTTCTGTTGCCACAAAGTATTGTAAAAGGTAGAGCCAGATCCTAGAAGGGACCTGGAAACTGATCTTACAGCCCAACGTAATAGGATTGCTTGGGTGCTGCTGATGGGTGAAGCAAGTGATAGCAGCCTGCCTGCATTGCATGTTCAAAACCCAAGTAAAGAAAGGCAAAAAATAGCACATACAAAAAGCAAAATGTGAATTTTCAATTTAAAGGAGGAAAAGCATAAACAGAGTGTTGGAAAAGCTGACCTTAGTGGCTCAGCCTGGGATCTTAAAAAGACTCTTTGAGTACAAGGACTGAAAAAAAAGCACCCAGGGTCAGAGGGATTCAGGCACATCTAGATCACTTAGATGAGCCTAATTCAACCCAGCCTAGGTTTGTATCTAAACTGAACTTGGAAAACTGAAACATGCCAAGGAAGCCATAGGGGCTCACCATGTTCAGTGTGAGGGACATAGGCAAGAGAAAGATGTCGCCATTGATGTACACTGCTGCATTCACAATACCTGCTGGTCCTCTCGAAAAGCTGGTCAGCTGAACAGAAAGGTGCAGATGCACCATGGCAAGAAGAAGAAAAGCCTCTCATTCACCACCTGCAGTATCAATATTGCCCCATGCCTGATGCGGCTGTAGTAACATCATTCCAAGGCTGCTGCCATTGCACTTAACTTTTACAGTAGGGTCTTCAGACTGTATGGTAACATGTTACATGTTGCTATTACCAATTTACAAGTGCAGCCCCCTTAACTGCCAGAAGTAAATCTATAACTATGTTCTGGTCCTAAAACTACCTCTAAAGCATATCATTAGAGTAGCCATAGTGTGGATGTGATTCCCCTGCTCTGAACTTGCATGAGGCTAAATCAAAGCTAAATAACATACCCATGATTTATAGCAGCCAATGTCTACTACAACTCCACCAAAACCAAACCATCACTATGCACATCTGCCATATTGACTGCCTGTCAGTCAACAGATGCTTGTGTTCTCCTGATATACCCAGTAATCCACCAAGAACGTTACTGGGTCCTTTTAGAGGAACCACCTAAAGACACACTGCACTGTACTCAGCGAAGTAGGGTGTTTAGCCTATAAATGTTCTGATCAGCAGAAGCATTTACTAGCGTGCCCTCAAAAGGGAATGTTCATTATCGTTTCCAGGCTAAAGGATGTTAAATATTTGACCTGTAATGATGGTTTTGAAGGTGTGTACAATATAACAGCTGCTGGTAGCAAACTTGATTTGGCCATATGTGGGAGACAATGTAGGTCCATCCTGACAACAGATGATTACGCATTCACTTGAAACAGATCTCTCTGAAAAAGCACCGTACAAGCAGAAGCCAGGAGAATGGAGTTGTCGGGATGAATCTGGCTCTTCTCCTGCAGCTGCCCTACAATAGCATTCTCATTAGCTGCAGAAAAGACAGAAAGAAACCATGTGAAAGTACATTGGATATGCTGACAGTGATGAGGAGGGGCAAACTCTGATTCACCTGGGACAAAATCCATATCAGATATTAAAGCAGAAGGTGACTGTCATGATTAGGGGAAAATGATAAAGAACACAGCTGCGCACGCATCCTAATGCAATCCCACCACCCCAGGGTAATCACTCACCCTCTGGGCCGATACTGAGGGAGCACGCCACTGGTGGCCTGCAAAGCCGTCTTAATTCATATTCTTATAAACTTGAGCAAGCAGCCCCAGCCTTTGAGGAATAATCATGACGGACACAATGGGAGAAAAGTAATTTTATCTGCTCATTCCCATGAAACCATACGCAGGCAGATGCAAAGCTCAGCGGTGGGTCCTCAAAGACTATTTCACATCAGCAACTGGAAGAAGTCAGCCACGAGCAGCTCTGACAGCATTTTAGGCAAGCCAAGTGGTAAATTGATGGCATGTAGTGACACAGATTCAGTCAGCCTTAAAACAGCCTGACTGGAGGCCAAAGAACAGAGAGCCAAGTGCTGCACCATCAGTGCGCTGCCAGCTGCACCATCGTGTGTGACAGATGGAGGCCCTGGGCTTTGCCAAGCTGTCAGCCATATGGCAAATGAGGTAGAGAATCATTAATTTACATCATCACAATGAATCTCTTAGATAATGCAAGTGTGGAGCCACGTTAGCACGCTGCAGATTTTCCTTCACTTTGTAGGAAAAGCAAATCCCACACACACATTCCACATGCACTTGCAGATCAGGTAAGTAGGGAAGTAGTTCATGGCGCCATTGACCTAACCACCCAGGTAAATCACTTGGCAGGATGCATTTGGGATGGCAAGATCCTGCTGGCCACCCTTGTCTGAGCTGCCTTGCTGGAGCTGGGTACAGCCTGGGGCTCTTGCCTTCCAGAAAAAGTATTTCCTTTGAAGTCTTAGGAGGGTTATCAGGGATAAAAACAGGACTAAAGTTCAAGGAATTTGGTTCAAGGATTAAAGGAGGATTTGAATTTGGCACCGAAGCCATTGAAAGAGGAGCTCTCTCTACCCTGAGGTCTTCCCCAAGGGCTGAGCTATAGAAACGGGCTAGGATGCAGCACTTCAAATTTCAGATGCTGTAATAAAATGTGGAAACTGGTTGTGAATTATTTCCTACATTTATGATACCACATTATTTACTGGCACTGCAGTTTGATAACTGCAGCAATAATTTTCAAATCCTCTGCATTCACTTTCTTTTGTGAGTACTGAAATATTTTCCATCATTAAGTAGAAGGGATTTCTAAGATTTGTCCTATGCTCCTGAATCAAAACAATTTGCAAATGACTATGGAGACCAAATGAACTTAAGGCTGACTTTTAAGGGCACAAATGGCAGTGGAGCATTATTTCTTTACAGCCAACAGGATATTCAAGTAACGATTTGTTGCAGACCACACAGGAAGTGTCATGTAAAACACTGCGTTAAATTCAGGGCTCCTAATTCCCAGCTAGTGGGGGGAAAAGCCACTAAATCAACTTTCTTCTCCTAGCATTTACTTGCTCCTCACATATGGTGATTGGCTCCAACTCTGTATCTGAAAAGCATGCGTATTCCTGAACCCAGTACAGTCGAGACAATAATCAGCATCTGATAAGCTGTACCCTGGGACATCTGCTCAGTATTGGCTTGCTTGGGTCTAATTGTTGAGTAGGACACATGGTAAACCAGGACAATCAGATATGTGCTGGGAGTAGGTGAAAGATTAGAAATACAATCCTGGGAGCTGGTATCTTAGCATACTACATATCCAGGCAGGCAGGACTGTAAAGTTGACTATGAACAGGAAACTGTCCATTCCCATTAAATCAATTATCCATTAACCAATTAGCCAGAATAACAGGATAAGATAGGTCTGAGTACTTCAGAATAGACATAGCTAGGCAAGAACATCCTGAGTCTCACAAACTCTAAGAGATCCTGAGGGATAACAATCTCACAGAAGCTATCCTCTGTCAAAATGATCTGACTCACTAAGAAGACATTGGAACATTTATTGCATGATGGTCATCTTTCAGTTGAGCTTTTCTGATGTCTGCACCCTAGGGCAAAGGCAGATGAGGAATACTTAACTGGTGATGCATCATAGTGTGTATTTTTATCCCACAGCCATCTATAAACAAAAGCACATTTATATGCTTATTATGTATAACGTAATAAAATAAAAAAGCAAACCCCAAACAATGAATCACTTTCTTGAAAGGGTTTTGCTTAATCACATTCATACTCATGCTGAGTGATGCTGTTGTGAGCATGCTGACACATCTTCAGCTTAGTTTTCTCACTGATTAAAAGAGAGATGTCTGTGAAATACTCATTCACATTAGCAATTTAGTGTGTTGTCTCACTCTTGTGTTTTTGCTAATGAAGGATGTTGTGCATCATGGGGCAAGACAGCAGGTAGCAATTGGATATTAACTGTGCTCCATGCTGTGCAGTGTATCTGGCACAGATGAGCAGCCCAGAAAAAGCCCAAAATGAAATACAAACCTGCTCACATGCTCTCTGAGGTGCCCTTTGAACTTACTACGACTGGCCCTTTCACACACCTTTGGATTGCAACCTTGGTGGTTGTCACATTGTGATGAAATTTGTCTTATGTAACTGTTGTCCGAAAACACAGGTGTCTAGGCTACTTCTGCAGGCTGCCTCTCAAGCTCGTGGGGGAAAGCAAGGCGTTTCCTGACCGCATGCCTCCTTTAAGAGCAGCCAAAGCCAGGTGGGCAAATCCCTCCCTTGCCTTGGTACTCATGCAGACTAGCAAGAACTGCACAGCATCAAGAGTGAGTAACAGCGCATCTCTGGAAAGACTTTTCACCGGTACTGAAAAATACTTGGCATTTACAGACCTTTTTGAAGTACGAGAGCCAGATCCTCGGCTAGTATCTACTCGTGCTCACTTACAAAGGCCACAGAAGCTTGCAGGCACGAAGTTCTCCTAAGGATTAAGCAGTCAGCAGAGGCTATGTGTCATCATAAAATATAAACTAGCATAGTCTTATTGTAGTACCTTTACTTCAGTATTACCGTTCTTACTCTCAGATTTCCTGCCTGTCATCCCTACACCATGAAACCTCTTGGTCTGCAGCATCCACTAGCTGCTTCTCATCTGACACCTCACTGGGCATGTTTGGTGGTTACATGTCACTTCAAAACTCTGTCCTTCCCTCCTGTGCCGTGAAAGCAATGATGCTTCCAGTACCGGTAACAGGTTACAATGGCGCCGTCGGGGCTGAGACCTCGCCTCCTTCTCCCCTGAGCACGCGAAAAGCTTTCTCGCGATTTTTGGGAGGAGAACGCGCCACCCCCTCAGCTTCTTATTGGGAGCCGAGGCGCGTCAAACACGCCCCAGTGACTACACGAATAAAAGGCTGAGTTTGAGACACTCCCCAGGGGGGGCCGTGGCACTTTTTGATTTTCTGCCTGGGGCTGAGAAAGACTTTCACCAGAGAGAGGAGAAAAACGTCTGCAGTTACCTCAGTGCCTCTGGAGCCGTAAAAAGTTTTCCCCCACGGAGCAGGTAGACGTTCCCACTCTGCCGATCACCGCCGGGGGTGGTTTTAGGACTGAGTTTAACCACGAGAAAGGGGTAAACCGGCTGTAAGCCCCCAGACCCTGCGCCAAGGAGACAGAAAACGCTGGTGAGGGGAAAAAGCGAACGAGGTTTCAGATGCTCACCATGGAGCCTCCGCAGTAACCCCATAGGCATTCCCCAGGGACCCCATCCGTATCCCACTCCACAGCTGGGGAGAGCCAGAAGCCTTGGAATGTCGCCCCCTGTAAACTCGAGTCTTGTCCCAGCTACCTCGGAGGAAGAAGGACTAAGTTACTGCAAGGAAGTTTGCTCCAAAGGAGTTTCTCTGGCTGAAACTAGTGAGGTTATGAGCTGCAACTCCCTTCCTCTCCTACCAGCACCCCACCCCAGAGTGGCAGCCACATGGCACGTTCTCTGTTTAAGTGGGGATGGGGATTCAAAGCGGGGGGAGGAGAATGTATCTGTATATACCTATTTATGTATTTATTAATTTCCCTCATATCTCTCTCTCTTCTGTCGACCGGTCCTGTTTACCTCTAAATGATTGATTTCGGGTTTTAATTGTGTTAAGCATTAAACAGATTCTGTTCCACCTCTTTAATTTAAAACCTGTGTTTCACATCGCTTTTGCGTTCCTTTGCCAAAACAAGCTTAAGGAGTCACTTAAACTCTTGTGTAGTGTTTGGTGGGTTTACATTCCCCTTCCCCCCAAAGCTAAGACAGTAAGTTGCAAAAGATAAGCAATCCTTTTCAGAGACAACAGCCTTCTAATTGCAAACAGTAACAAAAAGAAGCTGGGTTTAACCAAGCCTGAAAGTACTTAGGTATTTCAAATTCACTCTCTGTTTTTTCTGGAGCCTGTGCATTGCATGGCACAGGAAGTTTACTCCTCAGCCTAACTACCCTTTGCATTATTTCAAAGCAGGCGCTTGCTCGCAGGGCAGGGTAGATGTTTGTATTTCACTATCTTCATTTATTTAACAAACTCACAGTAAGGGGTTCTCTTCTACTATAATTACAGATTGTCTTATTTACAGACAGGGTAAAACTAATAATTAGTCTAGTGAGACAATTAGGCAAACACCATTAATTATCAAGCGTGTAACAGTAAAATAGTTCTACGTCAGCATTCACAAAGCTGATCAGCTTACTTTTCCACCGTAGAAAGCCTTCACCTTTTCTTGTCTGCTTTTCTTGTATTTGCTGCTTCAGTTGTGAGGTTCAAAGAGACCACAAGATGCCCCTCTTGCTGTCATCCCCCTGCTGTAAAAGCTGGTCTCATTTTCAGATTGCTCATTGGGAGGAGATCCTGGCTGGTGGCCCAACATTCTCTGGAGGAATGTGTCAGTATCAATGAATTTCTGATGAAACCCAGGCTGGTTTCTGGGGGAAACATGCCTGACAGGATGATTTACATTGGAATCCAGCCTGCTCCAGTTAGTGTGTCTGGCTGACGCCTGCACAGCTGCCATGGCAGGCAGCTCGGATGTCAGCTTTTCCGAGCTTCCAGCTCCTTCATAGCCTGCTTTTGGAAATAGAGACATCTGTACCCAAGACCACCCAGCCCCTTGGCAAAGAAGAGGTTGTTCCACTTCCCGCTCAGTTGTGTCAGCAACTGTTCTCTTCAGAACTCAGTATTCTGATTGCCTGCTGTTTCTTATATTACAGCTGACATTTTTCACCTCTTTATCACCTCTAAGGTCTGCACTTTTGTATTACATGTATTGTATTGTCCAGGATTGTGTTGCTTTCATTGCTGCCAGCAGACATCTTCAAGACACGTTCAGGAAACAGCACAGTGTTGTCCTCAGCAGTTCCCTTTTTGTTATAAAGTTCCCCCTTCCTCTTGAGGCTGAAGATTTCCTACCTGTGTTCAGCTCTCTTCGTGGACCGCACGTATCAGGAATGAGCTGTATAAAACAAACTAACCAATGGACTGGGGCAGAACGCCACGCTGGTGCAACAGATCGCAGCAAAGCGTGCTGTACCAGCAGTAGGCTAGGAAGGTTAGGGGAAGAGCGTGAAGAAAACCTAAACACATACGACACGCAGAGAGATACTGGCATGTTTTAAACATGCTCTGCCTACACTGAGTTTCCGTCTTAGGCTGGGTGGCTTCTTCTGGTCCCTGACACACAGAGGCTGTCAAGAGCTCAAGCTCTCACAACTGGATCCAACTCTCAGAAGTCCATCATCCATCAGTGCTTCTACCTATGCTGGTAAACCATAGCACTCCATAAACCAGAATAAAGCAGAGTAAAGTAACCTTAGCCGGGGATTCTTACCCTTGCAGAAAAGGCATTGATTTGCCAGTGCCACTGTAGCTTAGTGAACATGCATCCTTCCATTAAATTTAATCGGAAACGATGAGACAGTCATCCACCAGAAGTTATACATCTTTTATAACAATCATAAGGGTCTATAAGATCGATCTAGTCTTTTGTTTTACCCTGAGACAGATTTTTTTGCCAAGAATCAGCTTTCAAATAGTGGAAGCACCGTGTTTTGAGTGGCTGATCAGTCCATTCAAATTTTTTTACCTACTGAGGCCTTCGCACTTCCTGAAGGATCTCCTCTGTCTACTTGATTTTTGTGTTTGATAAAAATGCTCTTCAGCCTCCACGTCTAAAAAGAGCATGTTTCAAACACACCTGTTTTTCTTCTGTGTATATCTCACTGTGAATTCCCAGAGAAAGATCACCTCCGATAGGTTTGCATTGGTCTACATGGCTTTTGCTGATCCACTGGAATGAGATCTGGAACTAGTGCCTATCCAGGAAACGTCTCTGATGAAAAGCCTTTTGAACAATAGATGAACCTTGGAAAGAATTACCCAACAAGAGCAAAGCTTTCTAAAGGAGCTTTCCCCGCTACTTGCAGGGGCCAAGGCTACTTGCTTTTTTACCGGTAAATTCCTGAGACACCTTTATTTACCTGTTACGGTAAAGAAATACAGGAGTGGTCAGTCTGCTCTTTAGCCCCAAGGCATCCACAAGACAAAACTGGCTTTGGCTTGTTCAGTTCTGATTCCAGAAAAAAAATTAATATGAACCCTGAACCACCCACAAGATGAAGAAAGATGTGCTTTACCTCCCTTTGATAAATATTTGGTTACCAAAAATCTATCACAGGTGGGAACACAGACTCTAGGTTGCAGCCCTCCATGCACCTGCCTTTTGCTCTGCCGCTCTCCCTTTACTTGACAGTTCCTCACTCCGTTACTTTTTCATGAAGGTTACAAATGGGAGCAATGCCAACAAGGGAAATCCAGAGAGGCTCAGGCTAAAACACACAGGAGCCTGGCATTAGGAGGTCACTGCAAACTCGTAAACTTGCATTTTTGAAGTAAGTATCCACCTTAACAAATGGATATTTAACATATAGCTGAGATACAATGCAGTTGCTCGTTGTTTCTGGGCTTTTTCCTTTTCCTTAACATGGCAGCAGCTCACTTGGATTAGGCACCAGTCTCAAAGACTGAGTTCATGCAGAAAGAGAAGCATGTAGATAATCACCTACTTCTACCTCTCTTTGAGGATTAACCGTGGGAATACTCCTCTGCATTTCCTTCTGGCTGGTTTGGGGAGTTTCTTTCTCTGAAGCTTGTTTTCCAGTGTCCATGCTTTACAAGGACACCTGTACAGGGCACCTCAGTATCTCACTTTGAGCCTGTGGAACCAGACAGCATGACAGACTCCATATCAAAGGGTTATGGACCGCAGTGCATAAACCGATTTCTGGATGGCTGTCCCAAGAGTTTGTAAGGTGGACAGGAATATTCGACCAATTCCATGTTCACAGCTTCACTCTTTTTTCACTTTTACTTGAAATAGTAACAGAAGGACAAAATGTATTGAAAGGGCAGTGTAAATTCCTTCAGCTTAAATACTGCAGTCACCACAAGATTTCTTTTGTTGTTCTAAATCTCCAGCCATGCAGCTTGCATCCCTCAGCTCTGATATAGCAGAAAATACAGGGAACTAATAGCTTATTACCATGACCTCTGCATTGATACTGATGCTTCATGATGCAATTCCTATGGTTCAGTTAAAGCTATTTTCTTGCTGTAAAATTCCCATGTTGCATTTGAAGCATTTCACTTTGATATATTAAGAGCTTTCAGAGGTGCTAGGTGGCAACTGAGGTAAGATCAATAAATACAAGGCTACTCATTCCAGATTTGAGCTCCTACCTAAAGACAACCTGCAAATGGGGAAGATGTTGCATTTTCTTTTTAGTTTCTCTTCTGATGTAAAAGTAGATGTGAAATAACTTGACTTTACTTTAGAAATATCAAGGCTTGCTTTCTTTTCCTTACCGGAGATTTCTTTTAAAACAAATTCTACTTGTTTTGGAAGGGGTTTTTAAGCCTTCTGGGGATGAAACTAAGAGGAACCTGACTGTGGTTGCTAAGCACTCAGAGGATAAAGAACGTGAGAAATGTAAACTATAGTGAAGAATTAAGAGTTCTAGGAAAACAAATTAAGTATAGTTAAAGGTAGGATGAAAGCAGGATGCTTTTTAATAAGTATAATGAAAAGCAGAAATATGACATCAGGAGAAAAAATCAACACTACTGGCTTCTTTAAAATTACATAAAGCCACAAATTTGTGGAGCAAAATCCCCAATCAGTAAGGGAATACTCAAAAGTATTACAAAAATCAAGAGACAGTATGAAAGCAAGAAATGAAAAGTATGTATGAGACTGTAGTTACTACTGCCTCAGGTTTATAATCTCCCATCCTACTAACCTTGAAATTACAGTCCTGTTGTTTTGTAGAATTAGAGAATAACTGCTTTAAACACAGTATATTTACAAAAGTTGGAGAACGGGATATCAGTTAAAATCTCCCCCAGTAAAGACAGGACACATTATAAAATGCAGTTCCTCAATTGGCGAAAGAGCTCAACCGAGTTAAACAACAGTGTTTAGCATTTATACAGTTCTTTCACTTGCAAATGCTTCACAAATATTATCTAACTTAGGGCATGAAAGATCTTCCCACCCTGTGTGCTTTTGGACACAAACTGGAGGTTACTGGCCACGTAACTAGCTGCCCATGCTCCTTCTCTACTCCAGGTTGGTACATCCAGTCACTTTCCCTGCCTTGTACAAGGAACACACACCTGCACTCTCATGAACTATTTGGCAGTCGCTGCAGGGGTAGTAAACTCCTTCAGAGGGATGGCAACACCCACACGGGATGAAACAAAGCAGTATTTTCAATTGCTCTTTTTTGTACTGGAGATATGCTCCTGACCTTCCCTTTGAGAGATAAGTAAATACTGTTAATTCTCATGGCAATAGCACACCTGTCCCAGAACTTCTCTCGAAGTACCATTGTGGCCAGAAAAATTTCCAGCCTTTTCCCTCTCCTATTAAAGCTATTGACATGGTGAAATGATGATGTATTGGTGCTGCATTTCTGCAGCATGGAATTTTGGCAGCAATAAATTTCTGTCCAGACAGATGATGTAATAATCCCAGCTTTCAAAAAAGACTCAATGTTTCTTGGTGATGCCTAGAACAGTTCATATTTCAGTAATTGAATGAGGAAATGCATGGGCTATTTTTCCATGAATCAGTTTCAGAAAAAGGTTAGATTTTTAAAATTGCCTAGTCCTGTCTGGGATGGTAAATTGGTCCAACTGGTTGTAAAAAATAAACCAAACACCTGCAATTTCTCAGCCCTTTCCATCTGCAAATTTTTAGGTACCTTTGTGACTCATACGATACAACCAAATGGAGAAAGAAATAAGTCAAAGTGCTGGATCTGAATTTACATACTTCATCCTTCTGAAGGAGTTTGAGGCAAACTTCTTTCCACCAGCAATTGGATTTTGCTGGAGAGACTTTTGTGGTAAAGTTTGATTCCTTCAAAAACACATCAAAACACACAAACTCACACACATGTACAGTCATTCTATAATTTGCACCACGTCTGTGCATCTCTGTGATTGATTCTTCTAAATCATGAATATTGCCCAAGGGATACCTGCTTTATATTTGGCTGATAAAAAGCTTTAATTTGAGTGCACTAATTCTGTCAAGCAGTATCTTATTTTAATAAAAAGTCAGGGCTAAGCATCTTTCCTAAGGCTACCCAATGAATCAGGAATAGATTCCTCCAGCCTTTGTTTTTAGTTTTCTGCACTATTTTGCAGCTATACATTGCCAAGAACTAATGACTGCCTTGTCCTCTTTAGGTTTCTCTTTTCTTTTTAAAAGCGTACTAGTAATCACACTAGCTTACTCTTCTTCAGGGATCATCGCTTCATTATCTCAAAGAGAGAAAAACTTGATGAGAAACAACGGAGCTGAACTCCTTTGAACTTTAGGGATAGCGATACCTGGATGCTGTCTCTGTGTTTTGTGACTCACAACTCTTTGTAGCTTTGCAAAGTAAATCGAGTAGCTTGCCTCTGTACCACACTGTCAAGACAGCAGTCAAGCTAGCCAAGTTATTCTGTCTTCATGTAAATGCCTTGCTGCAAGAAACAAAAAAACCCTATGCAGATCATCTGGGAAAATGACCTGCTCTGCAGGGCAACGCATTTTACCATTATGAATAAACAAGCGTGAGAGAACACACATTACATTTCATCACTCTCCCCTTCTATCCTGCCCGTTTCTAGCTGGCCCAGCCATGTAAATTCCATTAATACATTGCTGATAGTAAGGCATCAATAAAATACTCTGTGAAAAGGCACTGTATAAAGTTCATAGTTAAACAGCATGATCCCTCCTAGCTCCCTGCACAAATCAAATTTACTGAAATCTTGTATTTCTTGCTTGCTGATTTCTATAAAATTATATGAAGTGACAGCTATAGGATTAGCTAAAAAGCAGTGTCCACCCTTTGCATGCCCTGAAATATCTGTAGGACGCTTCCCTCCAGGGATCAGGTCATCTTTCATTTGACTGAACAACAATGGCAGTTCCTAAATTTTGGCAAAAAATACCTCAGCAAAATTAATTATGTAAGTTTCTCAGTCTATTTAAAGACCACCGAAAATATTATATGGTCTTTGGAGGGCACTTGATTCAACTGAAATCAGAAGGATCTATACACAATTTTTCATGCCAACTCACTTCCTCTTTCAGATAAACAGAAGAGGACTCCTAGGAGCTTCAACAGAGATAACATTTTTTTCTACGATAAATTCAGTAAGGAGTCATGGATATGGAAAAGAACGTGTGAGCATCAATGATTGTATTTAGATTAACCGCTGGGACATCAGGGCTTACACCATCCAAACTGGAAACCCAGTATCATGTCCATCTTTCCCCAGCCCGGAATCAACCCACACCTTCACTCCGCACAGTCACCATCAGGTCTACAGGTAACTACCAGTGTCAAGCATGGTATCAGCTGCAGCTATGGGTCAGCACATACAAGGAGTCAGACAGGTGCTGCCTTATCAAACCCAGAGATACATATGCAACATTAGGAGAGCCCGTATGCTCTCCTAGGAAAGCAGCTTACTCTGTTACTGCTGAACAAGGAGATTGTTCTTTACCAGATCTTCACACATGCTGATTTTCTAAGTGCTGATGATGTTTCTTCCCGGTCAGGTAAATTTTAAAAAGTTCTTTTTGTGAGGGTGTTAATAGGACAAATAGGCATTGGGTACAACATATGTCACATGCTGTTGGTCCCCTACACCTAATATCTATCCCGAACTGCGAGCTTCTCCGGACACGAAAAATTTATCTCCAATATCTGGAAAAAGGCTCTGCCCATAAGCAGGGTTATAAACAACAACTAATTCAAGCCAGTGCCTATACTGTGTTCTCTTTAAACAAATGGGGAAGGAAATGGGTACTGAAAATGTAGTCACTAGTCATCATTACTGAGTTGCCTTCCTCACTCTGTCAGTTATTGCTGCAGAAGGCCCACTGCTCCACGCCCTGCTTCCACTACCATTTTTCGAAAAATTATCTGCATTGAGGCCAAAAGCTCCTACTTGTTCCCAACTTGCAGTTAGGAAAGTGTGATGAAGATCCATTCCTCAGAGAGAAAGGGTTCTTCTGTAGCAGACTTTTCCTTTCAGACCATAGCAATGATGCATTTAAATGTCCAGGTCAACAATTCCCATTCCCGCTCCACAACAAAACCAGATTTCTTAGCTACAGCCCCAGCACATTGGCATATTTGATGCTACTTGTTGGACAGCCAGAATGACAGGGAGATCCTGTAAGCTTTTTCTTCTCGTCTAACAACCATGTGGGAACCTGTTGCTCTCATGGTGTGAACTGTGTGTTTGTGTGCATGGTGGCACTTGGCAGTAAGAGCTGACTTGCCTTCTCTGTAAGCAGTGGGGTTCTGCAGTAGGATGTTCATCCCTACAAGCACTCACAGCCTGCAAGCAAGTGGACTGGTGAAGACATTCCAAAATCAGGCTAATTAGGGAAAATGGAGTGAATAATTTCTTCACCTAATTGGTCTCGTTAACATCTTACACAGACACATGTTTTTTCAGATGATTCAACCAATTGATAATGTTTCGCCCTACATTTAGGGCAAAACACCAAAACGAAATACTCTTAACTTTGACTACATCTTACCCTATTGACCAGTACACTATAATGTCATATGAAGGCTTGCATAACCACTTTTGCTTTAAGCTCTCATTACACCACTTTTTTGAAAGTAAAAATCACCAACAACTTACTGCATTTCTAGTTCCCTTTAATTTCAAGTGTCTTAGCTCAACATAGACCTGCAATTTGGCTTGCCCTTTCTTTCACCCTTTTATGGTTGTTCTACTAGTCAATTTTTCTTACAATATAGTCCTTCTCTGTATTTTTAATTAAAATCTCATCACTAAAATGCACACAGGCAAAGAGACATGAAATGTGTACAAAGAGTCCTTTCCCCGCTAAAGAATAATTTTGATGAACTGTGGTGATAATGAGAGTCAATACGTAAGTAATGCAGTTGCTGCACTCCGCTCCATCACTAAAGCTGTAATTTCACATGTGCACAGAAGCCATGGAAGCTTCGTCCCACGTGTGATGTCAGAAGAGAACAACCCCATAGCAGGAATAGGAAAGCAGAGGTGACAACAGATTAGAAGAGCAGCACCCCTTGACTTTTACAGTATAGGACTGAACTTCAGCTGGAAACCGTAGCAAGGTAAGTGTTGCCATGTTCTTTCATTCATGATGATCTGGATGGTGCCTGCTTCTCTTAATACATTGCCTGAAATGATCTTATTTTGGTAATAATGGGGAGTATTTCTTTTAAGAGAGCTTAAGAAACCGAGTTAAGAATTTTAATGCCAGTTTTAATACTACAATAGCTTGAACTTTTGTCAATCACTTCTACATTCGGAAGCTGCCTCTATAATGACATCCTTTCCTGGCACCTCTCAAAAATATTTCAGAGGTGTCACTTTAAGAAGGGTGTGATGAAAATTTCATAAGCAAAGGGCTGTAGTCTCATGTGACATATCTAATTCAGATGCATTGCTTGCTTTTATTTCTGATTGCCTCACTGATGTTAGTGTACTCCTAAGAAATTTATTACAGGCAAGGGCAGCAGAAATCTGCCACGTGCTTCATGCCATTGCACCCATGCAGCCACCCGGTCCCTCGGAATCTAGCCCGGTTATAACTGGTGCATTTTTATGAACAGCATGCTAATCTTGCAGATCTCAGACTATTTGCCCTGTCTTATCAGCGCTTTTATTTATCTGCTTCATGAGCAAAATCCATACCTGGAGTAGAGTTGGTGTAACAAAAGTTGACTTACCACCATTCTTAAAGGAACTGATAACTTTGGCTACTTGCTCTGGCTTAAATAATGCATTGCATGGTGCTTTAGACACGAGGGAGGAAATTAGGACAATTTAAAGCAAAATCAGGAAGTTTTACCATTAGATAAGTCAAAATTGCTGGACCAGATGTGGTAACACTTGAAGCAAGAAGTAGCTTTACCAATTAATTTACTTATGTAAATTAATCCTTGGTGAATGTTCTCTTTTTGAGAAAGTTCTTAGTGGTTTTTCTGTAATTCTATTAAATTGAAGATAGTTCTTGGACAGGGTGATAATGCAATGGCGTAAGTTCTGCATTCTTGGATTTAGTTGTGCTGCATCATTATATTTTTGAAAGTCCAGCTAGTGAAATGTGATTTTTAGAGGAAACAGAACTGGCTTTTCACCTTTGTTTCCCCTAATCAAGAGTAATACAGAAATCCTGCACTGGGCTGCAGACAATTATCTGTGAGGTAGTTGATAGTTTGTTCTTTGACAAGATTAGCTCTGTTCACATAGCTGGTAGAATATGCATTTTCTGCTTAAAATACAGCACGTGAACTTGAAATCAAATGAAGAATGGATATAAAAAGCAAGCTCTAAAAAGCACAAATGTTGTGATCAGTTGGCTAAAATTAATGGTGTAGCTTAGTCTGACAAGCCAGAACAGTAGGGGGATAAAAACCCTGCTTGAAATAGATTTTTTTTCTTGAGTGAGGGGAAAGTAGGGGTGGTTGCAGTGTTTCAGATTCCCAAATATTTTGTAAAGGACTTCAAGGAATCTCTTGTGATGCAACTTATGTGACTGTATACCTGAAGTTAGTGGGGAGAGTCACAACTTTGGATTTTGACCTAAGCACCCGAACCATTGTGTGCTTCAGCGAACAGAAGCATTCAGTGAAATTCAGTTTTGCAGAGTGTTTTATCTAAATAACTGCTTACTCTAAAGTATGTTTTGTGCCTATTTTGGCAGCAACTGATGTCTAACAAAAATCATACTAAAAAAGCAAAATCAGATGAGACCATGTGAGAGCAAAACCTCTTGGACAGCCTAAGAAACACATTGACACTAGTTCAATACCTGCATGCAGTTGCCAGAAAACCTCTAATAGTCAATAAAAGGCAATAAAAGGAATGACTAAATAAACACACCATTCAAGAGCTCTAAACTCAGACTCTGGTGTATCTCCTAGGGAAAGAAAGTTCTCTTAGCCAGATGCCATAATGGGAATACATTGCACTAGACTTAGAGCTCTCCAGAAAGCTTCCAGGTGATCACAGAAGCTGAGAGCACTGTCATTGAGCTGAACTTTACAGTATTCATAAGAAAAAGGAGTTTTCATATATGTTCAGGGCTGAGATTGCTATTAGAGAAAGCATCTCTTGCTGTTCATTACTGGAGCATTCCGGGAATTATCAGCTGCAGAAGCAACTCACAGTACTAGCTATGAGGTTTAAACTGTTACCAGCGGATTAACAGCTTTGGAACATAAAACACAAATGCTTTCAAAATGAGAGGAAGGGATTTGAACGTAAAGAAAAATAAATGTCACTGGATCTCCTTAGTCTACTCCTCTATCTATGGCTGATGTCGTTTGACGTCACTAGGTGTGCTATTCATGAGCAGACGTGACAACACAATAACCAAATGCTATTTGCATAGAGATCCATTTCTCAGAGCCAGGTAAGGTGGACACTCATTAGAGCATCATAATTATTTAAAAATATGAATTAAAAATAAAACAAAACTATTTGGAGAGGAGATACAAAGATGATAGAGCCAAACTCCTCTCAGCAGTAGCAGATGATATAAGAAGATGTGGAGGCCATGAACTGTTCTGGGAAGTCCAGACTGGACTGGATATGTTTTTTGTGGGAGGATGGAAGACACTGGAGTAGATATCCTTGGAGATTTTCAGGACCTTGCTAGTCAAGATGACCTTTTGTAGTGTTGGTGGTAGCCCCAGTTCAAGTGGGCATTCAGACATAATGATCTACAGAGGTCCCTGCTAGCCAGCGCTGTCGCGCCACAGGTTTATAGGCACAAGCAGACTGTGCATCTATGAGTATCCATGCACCAACACAGGCTAGGGGCCAACCAGCTGGAAGAGAAAGGTCCTGGTGGACACCAAGTTGAACATGAGCCTTTGCACCTTGGGTTGCATTAGGAAAAGTGTTGCCAGTAGGTCAAGAGAGATGATCCTTCTCCTTTACTCAGCACTAGTAAGAGACACCTGTGGTGCTGGGTCCACATCTGTTTCTCCAGTATAAGCAGGACATGGGTGCATTAGAACATGACTGACTAGTAAAGGGCTGCAAATTATTAAGGGACTGAAGCATCCAGCGTATCAGGAGAGGCTGAGAGACCTGGGATAGTTTAACCTGGCGAAGAGAAGGCTCAGGGGGTACATTAACCATGTCTATACCTGATAGGAAGATGTAAAGACGACAGAATCAGACTCTTCTCAGTGGTATCGAGTGAACAGGCAAGAGGCAATGGGCACAAAATACAAAGGATTCCACCTAAAGAGAGGAAAAAACTTCCACAGTGAGGGTGAACAAACACTCCAGCACTGGCACTGGTTGCCCAAAGAGGCTGTGCAGTCTCCATTCATGGAGATATCCAAAACCCAGCTGAACATAGCCCTGAGCCAGCTGCTCTAGTTAACTTTCCTTTCACTGGGGTATTGGAATACAGGAGCTCCAGAAGTACCTCTCAACTTTATTATTCGGTGACACCGTGACTCTGAGTTCTGCAGCTTTTGTTGTGGCAGGAGTACACCTTCTGGTATGATTGCCATGTGTGGTTACTTCTTGGCTGTTCATACAGTGTAATATGTGGGTTGAGGCTTTACCGTAACACACACTCAGAGTCACCTGGGCTGGCTCTGCAGAAAGCCAGAGTGGGACAACAAATGTCACATCTCAGGTGCATTTCTGTGTGGGTGATGCTACACTTTTCCAGGTTGAGCTGAGTTTAACATCTTTTATGGATCAGAGTTCTCACTCTGCTTCTACTTGTGCATAGCAGCCTCTGTGTGCATCTGAGGACTCCAGAAGAGTTTCAGATGTAATGACAGTCAGAGAGATACAGCAGCATTATACAACTGGTCCTGCTAAATGTGCCTGGTCTGACTGCTTTACCCCTTCATGACATCATACTTATTCAGAGACAATGCAGAGAAGGCTCTGGAATATATGCACGGAAACAAGGAGATCTTTTTTTGGCTTATACTAAGACCTGAAACATTTTTTCTTTAGCGTCCTGCTTTGTCTTTCTCAGATCCAACTGTTTTCTTCATGCTGTGACAATTGATGTGATTATTTTAATTTAAAGATCCAAGCCCACAAGATAACTGGAATGGAATTGTTTTCCTTTCTCTGCTCTCCCTCACCAGTAGGCTAAACAAGCGTGAGGCTGCATTAAGTTTGTAACTATTTTGTTAGCTTGGAATCAGTTTATTCTTTTCTGGAGCTAGAGATTCTGCTTAGATTATTATATTCCTGTGTGTGTTTGTGGTATACTAGAAGTTAAATGGCTAGTGATATAATTTATGTTTTCAATTACTTTGATAGTGAAAAAGGACAAGAAACCTAAGTATCATAAAGAGCAGCAAAGGAAAGAAATTATGGCATGCTTAGTATTTTTTACTACAATAGTAGCATAAAAGGTTACCTAATGAAATCTCTGTGCTGAGAGGCTAAATTGGGAAGATGATAGTATCATTGCAAACTCTGCCTGCAACATAGGTAAGACTTCAAATGTCATCCCATTCATTATATATATCTTCACAAGGTGATTGTATCAATTTCTTATGCACTTGACCTACAAATGCAATTGTTGACCAGTTCCACTCCTTAGTAAGATGTGAAAACTATTACTGAAATACTAAAACTATTGCTGAAATTCTCACAGTAGTTAGCATTTCATCTGGAAACCTCCAGAGGGTCACTTTTGAGATGAGCGGGAGAAGCACAGATATCTCTGTGTTTACATCACACACTGGCAAACATTCAGGCAGATACCCTACTGTGTAGTGCAATAGTATGTAGCATTACTTGTTCTTTATTAACATCAAAACTTAAGAATGGAAGTGATCTTGCTGACATAGGCCAGTACACTCAACATCTTCACGTGCCAGATTTAATTACACTGACTGTGCACGTATGTGCTTGTGTGTAGCACAGACAAATGGACAGAAACCCCATAAAATGTATGCCAACCAAGACCTGATTCTTGATAGTTTATCAAGACTACAGCAGCAGCACAATTAATCTTTTACCAGAAAAAGAGTACATTTTCTGGATATTTACAGGGCCTATATGAGAGATACGAGGAAACTGATTCTTCTATCCCCATTTTAAATTAGAGTTACACTTCAATTTTGAAATGTTTTGTCTAGAAACTCCTACTTAACATTAGATGATACATGTAGCTAAGCAAATTTGCAAAGAAGCCAGCTCATTTAGGAACTGACCTTTGCCAAGTGGAGAACTATTATTTTTATATCTGTCTAGATTTTTACTGCATTTAATTGATGTGTGAGAAATATCCAGACCTCAAGAGCTGGCCGCTCTGCTTCTGCAGAGAGTTCTCTCTCTTTGCTCTGAGTAGCAGAGCCAAAGTTTACTGTTTACTGCCAAGGTTGGAGAATTGCCCTTTCTGCAACTTTGGCAGTAAGCAGCACCTTCCTCACTAGCAGCCTATAGCTTTGAGGGAGAAGCAGAAGTCTAAGAGAAGCACAGTTATGGTAGAAAGAGCAAGGGTTCAAGCACTTGGCTTCAGTCCTGCCTGAGGAGCAACACCTGTCAAGAGAGAGCTAGATTAGTGTTAAAAATCTGGAGGAGACATCCCATGTTATTAACCAGCAAGCAATATGGCAAATACTCCCTATATCGTTCAGTAAGAAAGAGTCAGTAATGAAAGACATCACAAAGACATGCTTCACACATACTGGAAACAAATAAGTTGTGCCAATCTATTAGTGGGTTGGAGAAATCTAGCAGGAAGGTGCAGGGACAGTCAGATACTGCTAAGGAGACTTAGAAAACAGGGAGGGCTCTAGGAAATGGAGCTGGAAGATGGTGAGGAGGATTGGAAATGTAAATCAAGAATGCAGCAAAGCAGGGATCGCATATTTAGGTGGGTATTTCAGATGGAGTTTTCAGGCTTTCAATTATTCCATTGAAATGGAGGGTGGGGGGAACAAGGCAGAGGAAATTAAATAACCAAATACTTGAATAAATCCCAGGATTTTATTACTATCATCTTTTCTGGACTCGTGATTTTTTGAAAGTTTGGGAGGGGAGAGCTGATATAACATTTTTGAGCATTTAAGAGTTTGCAATGCTGCATTAGCCTCGAATTAGCTTAGCTTGCGTAAGAAATACCTCCAAAGTTCTGTTGATCTCTTTACACTGTCCTTACTTCCTTCATCATGGAAACAGTGGGGCTGCTCTTGAGACTCCTCGATCCTTGGAGCGATCATTTTCTCAAGCTATCTGTGACCCTTGCTCTAGCCTCTTCCCCCACCAAATCCTTCTCCCTTCAGTGCAGCTCCTCAGAGGTATCTACAGCTGGACAATGCATCCTAGTAACAAAGTACCTGAACATGATGCATGCAAGCTTATGTTCTAAGCTTATACCAGCCATTTTTGGACAAACCTGTCATGGTCCTAGAAACATTTCTTCACAACCCCAGTGATGTTTTATCCCATTTCCTTGTAACTCATCCTCTTATCTTCCACACTGACTCCAGACTTGGAGCTACACTCTCAAACTAACGGCAGGTTTTGATTTCCCTGCAGCTGACCATCCATACATGAAGAGATCAAGAGAGGGAGGCCAGAAGTCCATGGCCTTCAGGCAGGAAGCTTGTCACCTTGGTAGGTAAACTGTAGCCCCATTCTGTGTGACAAGACACGCAACCCTATCCTGTACCTGAAGTGTGGTGTTTGGAGTTAACAGTAGAAGAAATATGACAGGTCCAATTCCAGTCAGGTTAAATCTCCACACCTCCTGTGTCTATTTTGCTGTCCTTGGTTCTCCTATGAGAGCTACACTGTGCTGTGATGCCAGCCATCCTTTCCAACCAAGAATGTCCTCTCCCTAGGCTGTTCCAGAAGCCTGTGTTCAATGAGAGAGCTCTTGTGAGTATAGAGACTTCAGTACCACGCCCTCAAACAGATGCAATAGATGTTGAAAAACAGAGAACAGAATGTAACAGCAAGTCACATCATTTTGTTTACATCTTGTTCCTGTTTCTTTTTTCTTAATTTATTTTAAGAGCTTTATGTCACACACAAAATCTGAACTAGATAGATAGCTATATAGCAAAGACAAGCAGAAAGCAAATGTTAACTAAGAAGACAGACTGTACGGTAAGCTTGCAATATACAGATGATCTCCCATATATCAGGATAATGTGAAAGTAACAATGGATCTAGCAAAAAATCTGCAGAGAATCTTTGCTAAGAGGGAAAAAAAAGCATATGGTTACTCCTGAAACAGTATAAGAACAGATCAAATGTATTAACTAAGAATAAAATGAGTGAAGAATAGGAGTATTTTTGTTAAATATATCCTTCTGTATCCCTGGGGTTTACTGGAATGATTGTCAACTTCATTTTTCTCTAGAATTTTAAAGAAAGGACAACGCTGGATTTGCTGACAAAGAATACTGAGCTTCCTTAATAATTCAAACCAGTTAGTAGTAGTAAGTGGTTTTGCTAACTTTTTTGCTCCAGACTTCCTGAGTTTCTTTGTTGATGGATCAAGATCATGTACTAAATATGTCTGTTGGTAATCCACCAAGGATTTTCTTCCAAAGAAAATCCAGGAACAATATTTTAAGAGATGACGTTGTAAACTCAGCTATAAATATTTTAATTGCTGACATAATGAATCAAATTTCTCATGACCTTAACTATTGCTTGAGGAATTTGGTACCTCTGTGCCTGGAAGAACAATGCTGTGGGTTCCAAAGTGTCTGCAAAAGTCACAACCAAGCCAGAAGTTCATGCTAAAATATAATAATAATACTTATATAGCAAAGAAATCATTTAAGTGATATCGAAAATTGTCAAAATAAAAAGGATAGTTGTGAATTGCTAAAACATTCAGGATACAAGTTGACAGTCTGAAAGGTGACTAGAGTAATTTGCTTGATATTTTGTATAGCCGAAGTACTTTGTTCCTTACAGGCTGTGCATTATGAAAACACAAACGGTTTCCCAGTGTCATAGATGCTATTAATATAAAGAAAATTATCTGGGCTTTCAGAAAAGTAAGATAACCTTTTATGTGTACAGCAGTAAGATAACGCTTCTATGCATATAGCTGTGTAAAAAATTGGTAAAATTAGAAAATTAAAATAAACCATGTCTGTTTTGCAATAGAAAGTTCACTAACGTAAATACTTTTATGGCCACATAAAAATAGAAACGTTGAAACACTTAGATTTTCCATAGGTCTTCTAAGCAACAGCCAGTTGTGGTTTAAACCCAGATGGCAACTGAGCACCACGCAGCCTCTCTCTCTCCCGCCCCTGCGGGCAGGAGAATGAAAGGTAAAGCCGAGTGCGTTAAGATAAGGCGGGTTTACTGGAATCACCGCAGAGAGAGAGGAAACAATAACAAAGCGGGTGATGTAGGATGCCCTGCGTGCCGGTGCCACGCCGAGCCCCGGGACCGGGACGGGGCGCCGCACCCCATCACGCCGCCGTTCGAAACTCCCACCGCCCCGCTGTGCTCGCCTTATATACGCATTGGGCATGACGTCTACGATTTAGCAAAACTCACTATTTTGACTTATGAGGAAAGTTATATGGAAACACAAGGAAAACTTATAATGTAAATGGATATTATTTGTCTACAATAAGAGACCAGTTCTTTACATGCCAGTAATTTTTGTAGTTTTAGGAACTATTTGCTTCCCTTTTCTGTCCTGAAAGTCATTAAATAACTAGAATTTTGCCCCACCTTCCTCTTACACACACACACACACAGAGGACCAACAAAACAGTAATTTTCCACTGGCACAACAGTCTTTCAGTGCCTGCCATCTGCTGTGCTGGCAGGACCCACAAAAGGAGTATCAGCAGCAAGTCAGGAACTGTAACATCATGTTTTGAATATTCATTCAATTTTCATTGTCACAACTGCTCCTCATCGTCTCCACAATCGACCTTGCCTCCCTCAACTGCCCTTTGACAGCTTTAGAGCAGGGGAGCAGGCAGAAGCAAGACACTGAAACTAAAATTCTCATACACCAGACATTTCCAGTCAAAATCCGTCCCCATTCCTGCTGGGAGGGGCAGGGGTGTCTGTCACTTCCATTTACCATTGGTTTTGATAAAGATTTTTGAAGGCTTTTGCTCTGGGAAAAGTGCTTTGGTGAAATACCACTTTTCTAGATCCATAATTAGCTTGTTTTCAACTTACTTATCATAGCGTAGAGTGTCTTTTCCCCTCTTGATAATTCTTTTTCTGGGTTATGTGTCTGTGCTTTCAACACTGCAACAAGGTAAATGGAAGTGCACAAGTTTGTTACTGCAGGCTCCAAATACAGAAATGGAGTTCAGAGATCACAAAGGGCAGTCCCTCCAGGAAGCACTCTTGCATCACATTCCAGTTAAAACATGCTAATTTTAGGCTTGTTATTTCAAACCTAGCAAATCCAATGCTTCCAAAAAGCGGTCTCAGCCGCCGGTCTCAGTGCTCAGGGAGGTCCAGTGGTGAATTTCCTGGCTCTGCCTGCAGGCGAAGGGGACATGTAGATACACTTGCAGATCCTGAAGTTGTAAGATATCTGAGCAAGAAATTTGCTCCAGTGTACAGAGCTCCTTAGACGCTTGTCTCTACATAAAAGACTAATGAGGTAAACCAAATTTAAATGCACTGCGAAAGAAGTCCTCTTCATCAGTGACTATCCTCAAGTCAAGGGATGACGCTAGGACAGGCTTTCACTAGCTTCCACACGTTGCGTGTTGTGACCGAAGATGGTTGGACTTTGTCATTCTTCGAATGGGAGCTCGGAGATTTGCCTTCTCCAGAGCTGGCTTTGTAAGAAATCTGTATCCCCGCATCTGCGGAATAACAGCTTTCCCTGCAAGTGCTGCTGCTTTGCTTTATGACCAGGTCACACTGAAACCAAAGCACGGTTTCACTCATCTTCTGCCTGTGTGAACATCCTTCCCCTGGTCCTTCGGTGCTGTGACACAGGTGTGTAACAGCAAAGGCCTGCAAGACACCCTTGTCCAGTTACTTCTGCGTCCTCTGTTTGAACACCCGGCCACCTACTTGTGCTCAAGGCACGTTTAACAGTGCCCTCCTGACTGCGAGGTCTCTTCAAATCTACGAGTCCTTCGGTGACCCTCTACCACCAGAACCTCTCGAAAGCCAAGGTTTAAGCTGGCTCCTTAGACCGAGGGAACAGGTACAACCTTGGGCCCGCGGGAAGCAGCGGGAAGCAGCGGCAGGCGGGCAGCCCCGGGCAGCGGCTGCGATCCCGAAGGACTGGAGGCGAAGCTGCTCGCTCCCGGCCACCGCTCCTGAGGAACTGCCGGCCGCTTGGACGGATGAGAAGGGGCAGCCGGAGCGCCCGGCACCCGGCGGCCCGGGAACGCTCCTGAGGCAGCTGCCCGCAGACCGGGACGAGACGCGCCGCGCGCGCCGCGAGCGGCGGGAGCAGCCAATCGCGGCCCGGTTCGGCGGCGCCGGGCTCTCGCGAGAGTCGTCGAGGAAACATCCCTCCGCCGCGACTCTCCCGCCGCGACTCTCCCGCCGCTGTCCTGCTGCTGCGTTAGTGCGGCGGAGGCGGCCGCGCTCGCCGAGGCACCGACTGCGGGCGGCCAGCGGGGAGGCGGTGTGAGGGCAGCGCGGAGAGGTGAGTGCTGCCGAGAACCGGCTCAGGTCTCGGCCGCCGGGGCGCCCGTTGGCCCAGCCCGGCCCGGCCCTGTCTCCGGTGGCGGCCGCAGGCGGAGGAGCAGCCCTCTCCTGGCGTGGCGCGGCGGGAGAAAGGACCCTGTCACTGGAGGCTGGAAATCTCCCTCTGCCTTCCCTCGCCTCCTGCCTCCCCCGTACCGTGAAGCAGCAGGGGCAGCCGTCTCCGCAGCGTCTGAGGGAGGACAGCCTTAGCCCTGTTGTTGCTCAGCCCGAGAAGGAGGCGGGAGGATCAGAGGCGGCTCTCCGCTGGGAGCCGCCGGGGCAGGTTGCCCGCCTGCCCCTGGCGCTCTGCTCTTCTGGTGGTTTCTCCCCCTGCCCACAGGCCGAGCTGGCGGGCGAGCAGGGACTGCCTCCTCCTGCCAGCGGCACAAGTTGCCCGAGTTCGTCCGTCGACCCCCGGGTCGGCGCTGCCGGCTAGCGAGGCGCTGGGGTGTCCCACTGCGGCCGCCGCCGCAGCCTCTCCATCCTGGGCGGGCGGAAGGTTGAGCCAGCGGCCAGCTCGGCTGTGTGGCGCGGCGGACGGAGGGGCTAGCGGAGACCCGGGGGAGGAGAGGTGAGCTTGGCGGGCTGTCTCGGCGCTTAGCGGGGTGGCAGGCGAAGCCGGGCGTGTGTCGATACCGCGCTGTGCGCCGTGAGGGTCGGGCTGGGGCGCGACTGGCGGCCGTGAGGTTGTGTGCGGTGTGCCCGCGGTGGAGAACGGGGCTTTCAGGCTTCAGGGTGTTCTGCCCTCCTCAAAAACACATAAATAATTTTGTCCCTTTATTTATCTCCGCAATGCACTTAAAAACCAAACAAAACCTCACAGATGAGCAAATCCAAAAGCTGCTTTTGTAACACTTCCCTGAGCCAAAGGATGGCCGGGCCCATAATGTGACAGTCCGGCTAGTGCTCTGCGTGTTTAGGCAATGTACAGTGACTAGGATAAAAGTTAAATGCGAAAAACTGAGATGTCTCCCAGTTTTCCTTGGGTTTAATTAATTTGAAACGCCTTAATAGAGTTCGAACGCATGCTAAAAGGCTGCCTCCACTGATGTAGCATACCCGATTTCCTGTTGCAAAATCCAGAATGGGAATAAATGAACCTTGATGTAGCCTCTGAGTAAAAAGCGATGCTGGAATTTGACTTTAAAAAGATGTTTCTTCTAGGATATTTGGTGGGATAGATTCATATTGTTTTGCTTTCACTTGCTCTTTGCTGAAGAGCTGTGAAATTTGTTTTAGAGACCACAGATGCTGGGTTTTGTCATGTATGCTGATTCGGTGTTTTGCTTACAGTTTTTTGAAGTCACTTGAAGTTGAGGGATCTTGTTTGTGAGCATACATAACACCAATAAATATTGCTAAATTGTTGTGTGTGTTCCATAAAAGATGCCTGAATATACACAGAAATCTTAAAAACTGTTTTCATTTCTTATCCTGTAGGAACTTACGGGTGAAAGTATCAGTCTTAATTTTATTCTGAGCAGTTAACTGAAATAGCATTAGCCCGTAGGCTACTAACCTGAGAGGTGATGAGCAGTGGCCATGCTCATTGCATATGAGAAATCTCCTACTCTGTCCAACAGAATTGATGCAGTTTTATCTTCTGTGCTATATGTAGACTTATTTTCCTGCGTTTGTTGAATGATGTCTTGGATTAGGAAAAGTCAAATTTGCATAGTTCTGTGAAACTGGAACTCATCTGGTTTTCACATTGTACATGGCATAATATATGTTCAATTTAAATATTATTGCTTAACAGAGCTTAAAAAAATTCTAAATTAAATATTTTATTTCTCAAACATTTCAGGGGAGAAGAAACCACCACACCACTAGCTAAACAGAATTCAGAAGCAAATGTTTACAGCAGACAAATGTTATGCTTTATTTCTTTCTGTCTTGCAGAAAGTTAGTCTTTCAAAAAACAAAAAAAAAACCCCAGCAAACCTATAACCTACCATTAACTTGCAGTGGACTTGGACCAGACCCCTGTGCTCTCACTGTTCTATGAGAGAATGTTCCCAGGAGATCAGTAGTTTTGGATTTATTGAATGATCCATTGTGGACCTGCTTGTGCAAGCCTTCTGGTGCTGACCTCTGAGGGTCTGATAGTGTGGTTAGTGGAGTCCCTGGTGCGCCTTGTGGGTTGGAATGATACGGGATGGCACACTGAATGGAGTTCAGCATGTACATAGCTTCTCATGCAGATGGGTGAGACTTGCCCAGCTATCATCTCTCAGGACTCTACTGTATAGCCTTCTTTTGGCTCATCTATCTATGTACCCCTGAAGCTTGAATGGTGGGTAGAAGTTTTTAGTAATTTAAGTTACCTGCTATAGTTTGGGATCTCTCTTGAATCCTTTAGTGACTACAGTGAGCTTAGTCACAGTTTGAGAAGCACTGGTTTTGTCCACTCTATCTGTCTAGGCAATAGGTTTGTCTTGTTTTTAAAGCTTATCCTTCTCCCTATAAATTCAGGTTTCACTCAGTCCATGTTCTAATAAAAATGTTCTTCTTCGCACCAAATTTAAGCTGCGGAGTTAAAATGTATAGCCAGTTGATAAACTTTGTGTGCTAGGAGATGCAGGATAGACATGTAAATTACAGTGAAAAGAATTCTGAATGCAGTATTAATCAGCACAAAGACTACTAAACGGATATTATATGGTAAACGCTGTGCTTTTAGTCCCCCCAAAAGAGGCTTTATGTATCTTATGGTAATGACAGTTGATATAAATCAAACATACTGTTGTCCAGAAAATCATTTAATCTTCTCTTGTTCACAGCTCATTTCAACGTGTAGCTGCACTTGGAGCAGACCTGCCATCAGTAGTAATTGCATTAGTGTACCATGAAGATGTGGGTTTGATAGATAACTGACTGAAGTCTAATTTTTTGCGATGGGTTGATGCAAGATTTTTCAAAGACTGGTGACTAATGTCTTTTGTAGTGCCAAAAGAAGTAACAGTGAGGGTAACCCAATCTAGTGTTATGGGTTGTGAACTCGGAGAAGAGTTATTTAGTGCATGCTGTGAATTTATATGGTGACCTGTATTTAACGTGGGGGATCTTTTGAAGAATCAGAAGTTATCTGTTGCCAAACACAGAAGAGCAGACTTCATTTGATTTGGTAGGTAAAGTCCTGCAGCTATGTAGTCTAAAACTACAGAATAACTTCTGGCAGTCCCACTGCTCCTGCATCTGCACAAGGAAACAACAGAACATTTTTCTTTAACAATAAAAACAAAACAAGGACTGGTGTGTGTGTGTCTGTGTGAATGAGTTTATTGGAAAAAAGTTATTTTCCTTGTCATAAATAACTTGATCTGCATGGGAAGCATTAAAATGGGCAGTTGTCATAGTTAACACCATTTTACTTGTGAAATAAGGTAGTTTTGTGAGGCTTGCATTAATATCTCAATGCTTCGTAGAGATTAAAAAATCAAAGGAAAACATCAGGAAAGAATATTAATCTTTATGCTTAAAATATCTGGTTTTCTGATTTCCCGGTAGTTTTGGCATCAGATTTTGCATTCTGGTTTGAACTTAGTGTGTGATGTATGTCTTTAATATTTATACTTACAAACTTGCAATTTGTTAGTTGACATATGGTTTTATGAGTGTTGCAACTGAACAGAATATGAAGAAAGCAGATACCTAGAATTTTAATGTAATAAATTTGCTTCAGAATACTGCTTATATAAGATTTTGATTGTTAAAGGAACAGTTAAATTATATATTTTTACTATTAAAAAGGAAATAATGGTTGACTAAAATGGTAGTCTGGGTTTATGGGATTTCACAAGAGTAAGAATCTCCTGATGCAGTAAAAAGAGAGAATACTATTCGCCTTTTAGTAACAAGGAACAGACAATATTAAGAAACACTTCGGTGCGAACAGGTTGTGCAAACAGATTGAGTTTATTGTAGGTGGCAGAATGAATGGGAGGGAGGAAATAAGGGGTTAACTTGGATCTATATGGGGAGTGGAACTGTGTTTAGAGGAAGAGCGTTTATTGTATTGTAGCTTATGTTAGCTTTGTCTTTTATATATATTCCAGAGTTTGAGCCTGTGATTACTGACGTGCTGCATGGGAGCTGCAGACTTAGCAAAGATCTTGGCATATTGGAATTCATTAAATTTCCTTCCACAGTGGAAGTGGAAACAAACTTTGTTGTCTTCGAACAGGGGAAAGGTTGTGAGACATTTCTCTACTATGTGCAATAAAGGTAGCAGTTTACATGTCCCTGGGAGTACTCTGTGTCACATTAAGGCACTGCTAGGGCATTTATAAAACATGCCAAGAAATTTTTGCAATTAAATCTCCTTGTAGTAAAACAAAACCAAGCAAACTACCCCCCAGATAAGCAATTAGAAAACTGTAGTCAAGTGGCAACCTTTCCAGAAAGAATTACTTAGTTTAAGGCAATTTTTATGAGCCAGTATAGTAGAATAATGCTTATGAGAAATACATTTCTGGTGTCATTACTGTGCATCTTTGTCACTGGGTTTTGTTTGTTTTGTTTGTGCTTGGTTAGTCCACTAAAGTGGTAAAGAACTCTGGTTGGGGAAGTGAGTTAACATTCTTTGTGACTGACATATTTCACTTCTGTAAAGCAAAAGTTTTGTTGTGCCTAAAGAAGATTTCTCTTACTAAAATAAGCTCCCTGCTTATAGTTGAAAATAATTTATTTCCTTCACTTCATGGAATTACTTACAGTAGGAATCTTGGTTTTTGCAGATGCATTAGGAAAGGTATTCCCATTCAAGGGAATGGGGAGAAAAAACCCTAACAAAACAACTCTGATTATATTGTAAATACAATTTCTAGTGAAGTCTTACTGTTTAGTCTTTCCCCAAACTTAACAGGTGTAGGTAGCATCTTAGGAAGTAATGACTGGGGACAGAGAAGCAAGGTTTGTTAAAACAGGCATTCTCCATGAATTCAGCTCTCAAAACTCTTGGGAGCAAAGTATGTAGATGACCATTTTATATTGAAGTGTAGTAGATGGGCTCTCTTATGGTTAATTATTGTGCGGAGGCTTTTTCCCTAATGTGTCCTGTGTATCTTCTCAGGGAGTTTCATTTAACAGAGCAGGAGAGTTCATTAAAAATATGTATTATGTGAGCATCTTAGCCCACTTGTACTCTGGATATAGCAACCTCCCTGCTCAGTTGCAGAAGTGGCAATTAGAAACTTTTCTGTGGTGGTTTTTTTTTTTTTCCTCCTTTGTAAAAAATCAGTTTTGTTAAAAACACCTGAAATGACCAGTAAATTGCTTAGGCTTTGAATTGTTCCAGCTAAAAATTGAGTGAACTTGATGTCAGGCAAAATGACAATAAGATGAATAAAAATCTATAGAGAGAGACAGTTTTAAAGTATTTGAAAAGTGCGAAGTGCAGAATACAGACACTACATCAGGGAGAGCCTCATAGTGGAAAATAAAACCATGTGTCTGTAGTATAAAACATTAACATAATTGATCTTTAGTATCGGATTAAAGAGATATCTGTGGAACTGAAGTCAACTAAAACTCTCCTTGATATTCTTCAACTGAATCTTGAGTGTTACAGCTGTCTCTGAGTTATACGAGCCATTGCATGGTTAGACAGCAACAAAAGTTGAAGCTGTTGTTCCCAAGTCCAGTAAACCACAGACTACTGTCAAGCCACAATGCACTCCCAGACCATCATGCACCTTTGATTAAAAAACACTGCTGTTCTACTGACCAGCCACATGCTGCTAACAATGTCTGTGGGCTGCAGGTTGGAAATCACTAAGTTGTGATTAGCTGTGTTATTAAGAACAATCATTTTCAGAAACAGTTTCAGGTAAGAAAATGAATTACAGGTAATTTAGAATATGAGTTTGAGAAAGAGAGCTTTTAGATGAAGAGAGATAAAGATCTGGAAAACCAAACCCGGTTATTTTGGTTTGGAAGATGAACAGAGTAGAGAAGGGAATTCCTTCTTCCCTCTGTTAAATCTTTTCCCTCTCTTTTCTTTTCTCTTCCTGTCTTGTTTTTTCATGAGCTTGTAATAAAGGGGAAAGAACTAAGTGGAGTGCTTTAGATTTTCTGGCAAACCTTCAAAGAAATTGGAATTTTTTTTAGCTTGCTTCTAATTGCAGCACGCACCATTTATTGACCGTCTCTAGCTCTCAGTAGTTAGCAGTGTTTACAGGCAACACTCATCCAACCCTTCAACAGGAAGGAATACTGAAGTCACTGCATTTCCTTGTGCACCTGAGGTTCACAAAGTTGTCTCCAAAGGTTTGAGGCCATGTAGCTAAGGTAGTGTTACAGGAGAACAAATGTGTGGGATGAACACTTGGATTTCAGCTGTGCTGGCATGGTAGTAATATATGGAATGATGGAGCTGTCCTGGTGAGGATTACAATATGTTTACCAGCTAATCAGTTTGAGCATGTAAATCTTGCCGTTTTCAGAGGGTTGGTTACACTTGGGATGTCATTTAGATGCAAGTGAACTTGTATCAAAGTTTCTTGTAACTGGAATGGTGCCGTGACCTCTTGTCTTCCAAGACTTACTGCTCTGGGCTTTGTCATGATGAATAGTACAAAATTAATGCCATACTGATATGATCAATCTCCCTGATGGTGCTGTGAATCTCAGATCTTAGATGTGTTAGTGGGCTAACCAACATGTGGATATTCAAGTTGACTTAATCTATTACAGCTCTAGTCCCAACTCCTTCTATTAATATCAGTGGTGCTGATATTACTGTAGGGTGACCTAAAGGAATGTGGTTTTTCAGGAGGCATCTGAGTACAACCTGCCACGTTCCCTGCTATCACGGTGCCACTTGCTTTAAGTTCATACTGAAAGCATTGGCTCTGATAACTTATGTTTCATTTGTAACTCTAAATTCTTACGCTAACACTTTGATACCTTTAAACCCCATTTAATCCCAGAGGGCACCTGATTCATGTTAGCTGTTTCGTTTTGCTCACAGACATGTAAGCCAATTGTGTAGTGACAAATGAAAAAAGAAGTACAAATCCTTTTTTATGTTCAGGAAAAATTGATGAATGGTGTATCACCCATACCAGAGATGAGAGAATTTCTCATGTCTCCATATAACGTGACCTACACCCCTGGTTTGAGTTGCTGCTCGCAGTTTGTGCTGCAGCCTGGCTGCTGACAGAATCATGTTGCTGAACACCTTTGCTGGAAACTAGCAAAGACATTCCTTGGAGCATGCCAAAAATGCTGCTGCCTTCACTTTTGCTCGTCAGTAAGATGCAAAACTCTGGTTGTGGTGAGGGTACAATGAAGAAATGTGCTTGCCCATTATCTGTTTAAATGAGCAAAATAACATGCTGTTTTGTAAAATAATCTTTACAATTAAAAGCAACATTTAGAAAAACATTAATAGATACACATCAATTTTCTTATGTACATTTTAGATCACTGCATTTGAAAGGATTGAAAGAATAGTGGAAAGTCAAAAATTAAGAAAAAAGTAATTATGAGGTAATTAGGGAAAATTGTTATACTCTAATAATGGTAAGTAATTTTAGCTAATTTTCCCTCAGCTCTTTTTATTAAAAAACCAGTAATATTTAGAAAGTCAATTTCAGTTTTGTTTACAGTCTCAGTTTCAGGTTTTGACCCCCAGGCATGGGATGAACCTGTGCTGTTTAGAGAGCAAAGGCTGCGAGACAAGAATTATGATGACAGTTTGGTTGTACTATTTCTCTTTAAAAAACAAAACCAAAAACCTGTTAGTGTTCATAGTAATTTTTTTTTTTCTACATAGAAGCTCTCTTTTGAAACTAGTCTTGACAGTACCTTTCTTGTTTCTATTTGACTGTAATTTTCTCAGAGTGAGAAGCACAACATAAATGAATTTTCTTGGTTCTTTTGATGAAGCGGTCTGAAGCAGTCACGTCATCTTTCAAGATCTCTGCCATACAGACTAAGAGCATTCTGTGTTCTTAGGACATGAAAGAGTGATAGTGAATCTGCATCTGCCTGCATGCAGTTGCATGATGAGATTTTCTTCTGTCATTGAGGAGTCTAAGTCTTTTTCCTCCCTGCCTGCCAAGGCAAGGTTGGATTTTTACCACAAACATGTTGGTTAAGCAAGGTCCACCTACCCCTCTTCTCTTTGAATTGTAAAGTACATCCTCTCCAGATACTGCAAACTAATCAACCACAGCAAGAGCAGTGCAGATTAAGCTCCATATTTGTTTTGGATGGAAGGTCAGGCTTCTGTCTGGAACATCTGAATCGATGCTTTAGATGCAGCTTTCTTCTATTCAAGGATGGTGATCATCTTGTCAACAAAGCATCTGATTTACATGATGAAGTCACTTCCTAAAGTAGGGTCCATCATATATGTACTTCTAGGGGGGAAATAGGGGCTATTTTGCTCGTGGTATAACAGGTGCTGCACCTGTTTATGCTTTTTCCTCCTGTTTTCTCTTCCTTGGGTGGATCAGGAATGTAGTTTGTGCTTGACCGAAAGTGTAGAATTTTTAATAGAAATGAAATTTGACTGGCCCTACTTTTTGCAAGGAAGCTGCCCTGAAAGCGTTCTAATGGCTTTCCAGATTGATGGAATCTAAATTCATATTTGCCAATGACTAATGTATGAATAAAATAAACACTTAAGAATTTCTTTGTAATTCTTGGCTTCCTTTGGTACCTCAGTCAATGCTGCTTCTAAGCAAGAAGCCCCTTTTGTTGATACAAAGCTAAATTTACTACCCATATTGAATTCAGTTATATAATTCTCATCAACTTTGAGAGAGACGGGACTGACAAAGGGTAATCCAGCCTCTGTTGTGGATACGAGGATATTGTTTGAAGTGATAGGCAGAGAGAGAATATATGGATGTAACAAGATCTTTTTATAAGTGCTTTTTCAATATTGAAAGATCTGATGGGGTATTGACCACATTTGCCTGTGTACTTCACAGGCATCATTCAACCAATTTAGCGGCTGTTTACAAAACACCAAAATTCATAAGGCTTTCCATCTTCTTTGAATAAAACATTCTTTTTTTTTCTCAACTCGACATCTCTAAATATACTGAGCAGTACCAATCCCTTAATATTGTGTGTTTATATTCAGGTGCCTTGTGTCATCCAAATGCAACAAAGTTCAAAATAATTAATATAATCAACTGACTTTTCAAAACTATTGCTCCGAATTGGATTTGTGACATGTATTGCTTTGCTTTCTAGCAAAGTTAATTCACTGGGATCTATATGATGCTTTCTCCGGGTGTGGTGATTCATTAGGAGAAATGAAGATTGATGTTCATGATCAAAGATTTTGATCCTGTATTATCCATGTTCTCTTGAAATTACTATGTATTCTTGAAGTTTAAAATATTGTTGTTTTTTCTTAGTTTTCTAAGCTTGTATTACTTGCTTCATGGCACTTTACTGTTAAGAGACAAGGCAAATTTTCCTAATGATATGAGTCCTTGAAATTGAGCAGTTTATTCAAGGTGACCCTATGTTTGTATGCTAAATTTTCTTAAAGAAAAATACTTGGGAGGTCTTAAACTTTCATTGGCTCCAGAAAACAGAAATGCAGTTAGCTTGTGGGATAGAAATATTCCTGTTGGCTTCTATCCTTTTGCATGCTCTGGCATGGTGGAAGTCAGCGGGTCTTGGTTTTTCCTACTGAGAAGGTGTAGGGTTACCTATATAAAGAAATACTTAGATTAGTTCATATTTTGTAAAAGCACATGGGGATACTTTCACCAAAGATGCTAGGTAAAAGCAATTTGTATTTTGAAGGAATGTGCTATTTTGAGGGAGTATAGTTTTCCCCACTGTATTCAGTCCTTGGCCTTTAGAATGGAATCTACAAAGGAAATGACTCTTACAGATGCTTTTTGTGCTGTAGTTCCTAATTTATTGAGTGCTGGTCTGAGATCATTGACGCTTTTCATGTAAGCCACCAAGGAGCTATTTTGTTATTGCCAGGAGCAGGTGTTTGAGCTGAAAGATGCCATCTCCAACTGCCAACCATGCTTCACAAGAAATCTAGCAAACTTCCATTAAAAACATTTCAACATTATAATTCTGCCTTGGAAGTTACGGTGATTAATCGGCAAAGGATGTCTCCAAAGAGGTATTTTTAGCAAACACTATATAGAGAGCTTCAGATCTTCTTCATCTTTTTTCTTTATGTGAAGAATGTTTTTGCTGTCTGTGAGGTGCCCAGAGTTAAAGGATGTAAAAATGACAAGATGCTCAAAGCACAGTTGTATTCAAATTGTCTTAATGTTGGTGAGAGCTGGGTCTATCCATCTTACAGACTGTTGTCTGGTCCTCCTGTGCTCTGCTGGTGAGTCCAGCACTCTGTGGTGCAGATAGGGATGGGGAAGGGATGCCACCTATTTTGTTTGCTTCATTTGGCCCTTGGAACATACTTTAACTGGAAATCATATACATTTGCTGTAGGACTGCTATTTGATGAGGCTGGGGTTCTGAAAGTGCTTGAGAAACCTGTTATATACATGGCTAGCAGTTACAGGCTTTTGAGATGATTGGGGAGAGCAAACTGCTAAATTTAAAGACTAATTCCAGGTACCCTTATCACAATGAGAGTTGCCATTGTATCAGCTGCCAGGCAGGATTCATCTACCCACCCCTGGGTGCTTAAAAGTTGCATATCCAAGCCAGTTAGTTGTCTTAACTGTCCTCTGTCGTCAGTGGAGATGAAAAAGCACTAGAAAGAGAAGTTTGCTTCTGCCTTCTGCGTGGGTGACTATTAGGACTCTGCCACTACAGCTAGTAGAACAGAGGTTAACATGTTTTTCAGGAGAAAAAGATGGGTAAAAGCAAGGTGGCCTTGCAATTGTGCAGCCTCGAATGCATGTATACACTCTGATACTGCTGTGTGACTTCTGGGTGGTTTCCTATCACAGTTGAAATCTCAACAATAATAAAATCCAGTAACTTCACCTTAGTAAAATATTCCTGCAGGTGATTGAAAAAACTGGTGAATATACAGACTCCTTTTGTTTTGCTGACAGTGTAGTCAGAATCTGCTTGCTTTTCTCCAGGAGAACATGAAGAATGTTCTTCTTCAATAGCAGCTGCAAGAGCCCCAGGGTCCCTGTAAACAGCAGTGTAAGTAGGCAGAGCTCTCTGCAGTTGCACCTATGAAAAACCCTGGACTCAGGTAAACTGAGCTTTTTTCTGTTTCCTGCTGTAAATCTAGTTGTCTCCATAGTTCATTGTGCCAAATAGGATTCCATGGAACATTTTTGTGTTCCTTAAGTATCCACATTTTATTTTTCAAACATGTATCTGTATGAAGGCTTGCCAGAGAAGCAGCTTGTTTTTCCCTAGTGCTGACCTAATCAGTCTGTAGTATTAAGCTCAAGGTAAGAATCAGGACTAATGTGAAGATTCCTTGTCCAGCTCTTCCTTCAGGTTTCTGGCAGCTTTTGCAAGTTACAATTTGTGCTTCAGATGCTGGTATGGTGCTGCATAGTTGACTTCTGAAAAAAAAAAATTTTTTTTTATTTTGGTGGCTCTGATTAATTTTGTACCTCACTTTCCCCATTTCTAAAATCAAATTGAAATTGGCCTCATGTTTTGAGAACTGCATGAGGAGCGTGCTATGAAAGCCTATATGTTATGTTAGATATATTTCCACTAGTAAATGGGTGGCATTGGAAGGGGTCTGTTCTCTGGACTGTTATATATAATTGTTACAAGGCAGGGTTCTCTGGGCAAGTTCTTCCCTTGCTCACACACCTTCAAAGTGCCCTCAAGTTTGAGCCTGGGTTCATTTACTTTCCTTTGTAGTCAACAGTGATAAAATTGCTGACTTGCTTTACCAAGGTGATGCATCTTATGTTTTAAGTTTTGCAATGTATGTTTGAGCTCTGGGTGGAAAATACTTTAAAGGGGCAAAATATAATTTGCTTGAAAGCTGGGAGGAAGGTACATCACATAGGGAAGCAGAATAAAGCTCCAGATCATTGGCTTATTCCTCTTGTTAATAAAGCCAGAAAGCATCTTCATCTCAAAGGAGAGGAAAGCAGCTTGAGGCTTGGTAACAATCCCAAGAGACCCTTGCAGTTTTGGGTGTGCTGGGAAGGAGGAGGGCATGCCTTCCCTCGCAGAGGCTGCTGGCAGAGCAACCTCCCTGTACTTTTGGGATTTGCTGAAATTTCCATATTTTATTTTCTTACTGATTGATTTTGCAAGATTTTACCCAAGGGGATGCAAAAAAAACCAAAAAAAAAAAGAGACTAGCCTGAAGATCTTGCTTCTGTCTCTGTGTTATCATCTTAGACCCGGGGAGAGTAACAAAATTTTTATTAACATCTAAGCTAGAGAGTTAGGGCTCAATATCAGCTGGGACATGATCTGTGGAGTAAGAAGTGCTAGTTTTTGCACAGACCTTTTCTGACTGCAAGGGGTGCTTCTAAAATAAGGGATCTTACTTGCTTTTCTTTTCATACTTGAGTGCAAGTTGAAATGCATTTTTAAGACTCAGTTGAATCAATTGTCTGAGAAATCACAGATGTAAATGTTTTTTATTCTCTACTAATACTACAATATTAGACAACTTTGTATTTTTTTAGTGCTCTTTGTATTTTCAGAGAAAGTGAAGAGTGTAGCAGAGCAGCTTCTTCCTAGTGATTAATGAAATAGAGAAGTATTTTACATTCCTGATATTATGTGTGACTTTACAAGGAAACTGGTAAAACTTTCTACTTGTCTGTTTATTAGTACTTTAAAAGACAGCTGATAATGTTATTTGCATATGAGCAACAGAATGTCTAAACATTGACATTCAAAAGGGAGTCATTCAAATAAATGCTTTCAGCTGAATTCACAATTGGAACATTTCACCAAGACTGAGTGTAGCTCAACTTGGAAATGTTATCACCAAACTTGGCCATTTGCAGTATTTATTTTAATTGTCTTTTCTATTGCCTTTTCCCATATATTTTCCTACAATTTCTGAAATCAGAATGAGACTTCAACCCTGTCCTTGGAACAGTGAAAAACATCTCAGTTGCTTATCTTGCAACCTACCCTTCCAAATGCCTCTTCTGCAGTCACCGTAGTAGTTAACTCATCCAGTCTGATCGAATGGGCAGCTCAGAAAAGTGCAATGTCAAAGAAGGGGCTACATGTCTCAAGTTTTGGGGCCAGGTTAAATAATGAATTTTCAGAATCAGTTAATAAATTTTTAATTAGTCTTTAGCATCTTGCCTATTAAGGGCCCAGGTTCTTCCTGTATATGAACTATTTAAACTTTCTAACATGACCTGCTAGGTACAGGAATGATATGTGTGTTTTCATGTAGGGTAACTGAGGCACACCCTAAGTACTTTTTTTCTTTCTTTTTTCTTTTTTTCTGTAAGGTTTGCTTTTGCACATGGGAAGTAAAATAGAATCCACATCATCTGTTGCTGACTGCAGTTTCCTGTGTTGTAGCCACAAGAGCATCCTTCCTCTGTACACACATCATGTGCCGTTAGAAAAAGAAAACTCAAAATATTCATGACTTCAACGCTTGCATCATTGGCAAATACCAGGAATTTCACGTGCTTTTATTGGCAGAAAGATATGTCCACCTCAAACGTTCAGTAGAGGCTGTGTTAGGGATACCTTTGCTGGCAATTTTTCTGGTAGAGTTGTTGAGTAGAATGAGAGGAAAGGTTAAGGAAGGAGTGAGAAATTAGAGTGGGCCTTAAGTTTCATATTCCTGGTATTTTGCCATAGATCAGGTACCAGGCTTTGCTCTAAGGCAAAGCATTAACTCTCAGCATTCTTTGGGCGAGCACAAAACTATTCAAATTCAAGTACCAGTTATGTCTGTGTCTGTTGCATAGTGTGGATTTCTGCTCCGTGTCAACATTGCTGATTGAGCTTGCTTGTCTTTGTTGGACTTTAGTTCCCGTGTGTTGAACAAGCAGTGCTCCAGGAGGAGCACCAGGTATGACTTCTGAAGCAAGAAGCAGCAGCACGTAGTACAAACCCTTCCCAGTCTTTGTAAATATTGCTAGGGTTATTCCTGAACAGTGCAGCACATGATACACTGTATAGGGGATAGGTGTTTGGCTGTCCATCATGATTAGCCACACTATAACCATTTTCATGTAAATCAAATTAATTGTGTTCTGTATTGTTGCAACTTGGGGTGAAGGGGATGTGAGAAAGTAGTTACAGCCTGTCTTTGAAAGCTTAGCAAAGCTGTTCTCTCCATCAGCCCATTTCCAAATGGAGCCAGCAAAAGTTGATGCAAGAAGAATGAGATAACATTTGTTTAATAGTTGCTGGTGTTAAGACTCTGGGTTTTATGTTGTACCCAATCTGATGTAACTGGCCACTGTGAAAAGAGTCAGTCCTGTCCTCCCATCGCCACGAGTGTATGCAAACCCTACTTGGATGTAGTCCGAATTTCGGTGCCTGCAAGAGGGACAGTGCTGTACTCCTTTGTACTCTGAGCCTATCTGTGTTTCATTACTCCTCTTCCACTGAGTTTAGCAGTTGAGTAGTTGGAGGGTGGGACAAACCAACTTGCTGATTTTATGGAAGGATAGTCTCCTTTCTACAGGAGCAGGGAGGTGGTTGGTAGCTGGGTTTTGTCAAGCTGCTGAGTTCACCTAACTCACCAGTGGCTGCATTATTGGGGAAGCTGTAGGAGTTCGTGGCTAGGACTGAGGGAATCAGGAAAGTGAGAGGGAGGGACCTTTCTCTTAAGAGGCAATCATAGACTTGCATTGACATTCCTTGAAACAGAGCTTGACAGCAATGTCTATCCTTTCTGTGTAAGGGCCTTGCGCATGGGGCCCATCTCCATAAGGAAATAACACTGCGAAGGTGGAAATGATCTTATTATTCACATGGCTTATTTGGGTTTATCTCTGGGGAAAAACTCAGCTATTTATGGGAAATAGCTGGTTGTATCCAGCTTGTCAAGCAATTTAGATCGTTGCCTGAAAGATTTCTTTATGTGCCACTCCACCAGTCTCCATCTTTACACATTGTTTGCACTAAACTGGCATTTCTATTCAAGTTTCCTCTCTTGACAGGTAAGGAAAGGGAAGCACAATGACAATAGGGCAATAGAGACTTACATATTGAAACTGAACAGTGAGAGCCATTCTGCAGGAACACAAGTGTTGCTTTTCATTCTACTTTCCTGTGAAGCCCATACCTTTGTATGAGATGACTTGTGTCCCATCAAGAGTCCTTCTTACTGATGAGCCTTGCTCCTTTCCTCAGTCAAGAGCATGCTTCGCCCTCAGGATATGCTGCAAGACTGTTCTGTTCTGAAGACTTTCTTGGTGGAAGAGGTTTGCTCTTAGAGAAGTTCTTGTCTTCTTGCCATAATCAATTTCATCTTGAAAGTGTATGAAATTCAGCTCTTTTAAGATTTGTATTTTAATCTGGAAATTTGCTCATTCTTGTTTGTTTAGCACAGCAGTTACAGCCTTAGTACCTTACAGAAACTTAAGCAGATATCCTATTTTCCCTTTCCTCTCACTTTCCTTTTCCCTCTCACTTTCTTTTGCAGCTGGATATAGCCAGAGCTTTTACCCACACCCTGCTTTTGCCTCTCTTGCCCTTTAACCAGGAAAACAGAGAATAAAATCAAATCTCTGAGTTAAATTTAAAGGAAAACACCACCCATTCTGAGTGAGCTTTCCTAAGCCAAGACCGGAGGATGACCTACCACAGGGAACTAATGCCCATCACAAACCTAATCATTTTTCACCAAGATGCAAATCTTTTATTTTTCTGCCTTTCTCTTATCGTCCTCTGAGGGTGGATATATGATTGTGTAGAAGGGATCATGTGTATATATACACATAGCCATAACAAAGTACCCCTCTGGTCACTCCAGCCCTAGAGGAGATATGAGCAGTTAGGACATTAAGTAATAGGCTGCAAGAAGACTCTCAGATTTCATGACGGCAAGGGTCTGTGAGTCTGCCACTGAAAGAGCCAGTTTTCTCTATACCTACACCTCTAAACCTCAGAAAGATAATCCCCAGCTACCCACTTTGTTCTCAAAGTGATACAAATGTTGAAATGCAAAAACATAGTTGTATTGACTGTGCTCCCCTAGGGCAGAATAGTAATGCTTTCTCTTTTCAGTTGTTGTCATCGCTGTAGGGATCAGATGTTGCTATTATGGTTCCTTAATGAAATAATATTTCTTTCTCCACCTTTGGTGCTGATGGCCAGAGCTCCTGATAGTGGTAAGAGTATGGCTCGTAGCTCTACCTCCATGATTCCAAGTCTGCTTCCTGGCTTCAGGCACTAAGAAGGTGGTACAACGTATTCCTCTCTTACATCAAGAGATCGCAGATTTTCATCTCTCTGTATCCTGGGCCTCATCAAGGTAGTCTGCTTTACGTCTCAACAGCTATCTCCTCCAACAATCATAGTTAAAGAAATAAACTGTCGTAGTGGGATTTGAATGGGCAAACATCTGTTCTCCAGTACTGCATATACTAATGAGATGCACTACTTGCATTTGCAGCTTTTTAAGGCCGAAGGGATCTATTGTATTCATTAACCCTGACTGGGTTAATATGGCCTGGCATTGCACAGGGCATAGCTGGTCATTGGTGTTTGGCGTCTCATTTAGCGGTCAGCTCCTTTGCTGGCACAGACTTACCATGTGTAATTACTATACTTAATTTGATTGAGGTGATCTAAAAAGAGCCTAGCAAGAGTCAGGGATTCAAACTGACATCAGTAAAACAAAAAACAGACTTAATACCCTCTTCTCCTCCAGCATTCTCCAATGCAAAAGTTCTTCCTAGCTCCAAAAGGGAAAGCCCCTCCCTGCTCCCGCTTCCCTAGACTCCTTAGAAAATGGAAAGGCTTTACAGCATCCCTAAAATTTGAGAGTGGAGTTTCTTCGATCAAAGCTGAAAATGTGTTACAAATTCAAGGAAACTTTATGCAGGAACCACGGTAGAAGCTCCTCCTCTTACTCTTCTGTCTTAAGTTGTGTCTCTTGGCCGTGAAAGAGCCAGATGTAGAGGAATCCACTGTGACTGAATCTTACTTTCAGACAGTTGCACATGTTTTTGAGTGAGACACATCTTTCATTAGACCTGAGTATAATTTTATCCAGAAAACCAATAACTGAGGAGGAAGCAGATTTTTGGTCATTGACCTTGCTCTGTTCGTAATTATTTCATGATCAAAAACATTCCAGCAAAATATTTACTGTGGGCCTTTTCATGCCAGTTAATTTAGCAGCTCTTAAAACAATGTTTTCTTGAATATGACTGGATACAAGTCCATGCTAAGAGAAGAGAAATGCTTAAGTGTGCAGGAATGCAGTTACTTCAGTAGATGAAGAGCTTATGGTTTTCAGACACTTCTAAGAGGAGAAAGATTTGCAGCACTATGAAACCTGTGGAGAGCCAAGAGAAAAGAAAGATAGAAGCAAGCTATGAAATGCCATTTCGCTGCACAGCATTTTTAGCTTTTCAGCCAACTACTGATTTGATGAATTTTAATGTATTGACAACAAGTCAGATGCTGTGTTAAACCGTGGAAGTGAGGGATAACTCCAAGTCTAGTTTCTCTCATTGTGTCTTATGCTTCATTTAGTCACCCAGGGTGTTGTCCTCAGCTGACCTCTCATTTGGAGCACTCCTTGGAAGACAGAGCAGCACGTGGATACAGGAGCACCTCTATTCCCTTCCTGTTCCTAGCTCTAGCCCTGTGTCCTTGCTAATGGAGAAGTACAACCTCCCTATTTTCTCCTCTCTCTCTACATGAAGTTAATGAGGTGGGTGGGGGAGTCCTATTTTGCAGCCACACACACGTGCACAGTAAAGCAACTGAAGTGGGTACTGCTAAAACCCAAAAGATTGGATTGTCTTAAAAAGCCCTGTTTAAAAAAAAAAAATTACTTGAAAGGACTGAGCTCATGAAGATTTCAGAATGTCATTGCAAGTCATTCAGTGCTGAGTGTTCTAAGTACAGGATGTCTCAAAATGTACCCTCAACTTTGGGACAGAACTATTGACAGTAGAGCATAAAGAATGTAGTTTTATCACCAAAGGCTGAGGCAAGTGGAGCTGAGATTGAAGTGACCTCATTAGTAGATTTGTGTTTCTAAACTTTAAGTGACAAGTCTCCCATTGTTAATGAAAGGAAAGGTTATGATGTTTGAATCAAAAGTTTCTTTCTTATTTGAAGTGGACAAAAGATTAACTCTAAAAGGAAGAAAACAAAGTGCATATATTTTTATATAGGTGTAGACATACACAGTTTATACATATATACCCATATACATACATATTTTTTTTCTATACATATACAGTTTCACCCAGCCCCTATCTTTTCCCATCAGGGAAACAAATTTATGTTTGTCAGCCGTGCTTGCTGCTTCTTGAAAGTAGCAGAGAACTGAATCACAGCCACTGTTCATGGGAGACTTCTGCTGCTCCGCTTTGTTGAATAGCAGGAAATCCTGGAGTGTAGCACAACTCCAATATTCAGTTTTTATTCCATATTAGGAAATAATTCCTTATTACTGTGGGTGCGTTGGAATGATTTATGAGATTCATTTCTGTGAGCCAAATTGAAAGATGAGACCCTGTCACTTACTTCTCACTTTTGGACAAACTCCATGGGAAGGAATGAACAGATGCAGCCTGCGGAAGGCTGGCCCTTTTCAATCCATGCAGGTGAAACCAGCCTCACCAAGACTATTTTGAAAGAAATTGTTTCAGCCCAGTGCAGTTCCTCAATCTGGGTTATGCAGCTTCTTGTGCTGGCACAAAGCGTAGAGGGGCCGTGGGAGAGAAACAAGCAGATGGTTTGATGGAAAGTGGGAGGGCTCCTTGAGAAGCGATGTTGGCTAACGCCAGTGTGCGGCGTGCATACAACCGTGGCCTTTGCTGTGGCTGTTGGTGGTGGTGTTGTGTTTTGGGCGGGGGGGTGGGGGTGTGTGTGCCTAGTATTTTGGGGTATTTGTAGGTTTGGGAGTCTACCGCAAGATAGGAAAGTAAGTTCCTTTGTTTTGAAAGCTTCTTTTACTTTGGTGCGTAGGGGGAAAAGCTCTTCTGAGATTTAGTGGGTATTTTGGAGCCAGCCACTGAAGCGTCGAGTTGCTCTCTAGGTCTTGCTGTCCCCTGGTGGTGTTGGTTTCAGAAGCACAAGGACCCTTGCAGTGTTTCCAACCCTGAGTTCTGAGTGTCTGTGAATGTCTGCTCAAGGTTTTCTCAAGGTCGTGGCGTTCAGGCAATGGGAGTGTCCCATGAGCTGAGGCTGAGCGAGTCACCGAGCACAGTCTGCTTTTAGCTGTGTCTGTAACAGGGGACTCATACAGACACCCTGTGGGGAAAGCAGGAATGACTTACAAGTGGCTAAAACATTGGAACATCTTTTGCTTTTAAATAGCAAATCCTGATCCAACAGGGCTAATTTTACTTTGTTTCTTAGTACTACTTTAAATAAAACAAATGTAATTCATTCTGTAACTTTAAAGTAGCAAAACTTATTAGAACATAACATACGCAGGGGAATGAATTAGAAGCTAAAGGAAATTAAGTATATAAATGAGATAAATGTAATACTAAACTGTCAGTGATGTCTTGTTGCAGTCTAGTTATTTCATTTTCCCTTCTCAGGTGGGGGCTGTTGTAAAAACTGGAGTGTGTCAGAAAGATCTGGTCTTGGCAATAACATCACAGAAGAATGCATATGAAGTATCTGATTTGTTTTCTTTGGCAGGCCGTGTTGTTTCCTTCAGCTAGCATATTAAATAGAATCGGGGCTTGTGAATGGTGATGCTGCTGAGAACATGAATTATATAGGAACGTAATACTTATTTTTTCTTTCTGAAACACATCCCAGAGCAGTGCTTGGCAAACATGCTGATCTGATAACTCTGAACTTCAGGAATAGCAGTAGCATGGCTAGCATCATCCAGATGCCAGAATAGGAATATTAGGTCAAAACCTATTGAGGTGAAGGGGTTTTTTAATTGACATAAGTGAACTTTGGACAAGGCTCTGTTCTGAACATATAAAGCTGTATTTAGTAATATGTAAAAGTATTAAGATCAGGCTCCAAGAGCTGAAAGATACTGGCCCATGATTGACATAGATTGGAGTAGTGGGCTTTCGTTTTGGCTTGCTGCTCAGAGACTTCAGGATCCTGTAGTGTTATGTTTGTTTCTGGAGGTTTCTCAAAAGCTTTGAAAGTGGATTTAAAGTGGGTTATAGAAAAAGAAGGCGGGGAACCTCTCCACGAGGTAAACAATTGGATGGTGAAAATATGCACAGCTCAGTTGGCAGATTTATGCTAGCAGAAACTGTAGTGTAGAAGCTAATTTTCCCTCCTGGCTGATACCACAGCATGAGCACTTTCTCCTTCAGTTTCATCATTGAAACTATCAGCTGTTGTACAACATTTTTGTCTTTGCTTTCTGTTTTCATGTCAGCTTAAACCACATACAGTTGGATTTTTCAGAAGTTGGTCGGGGTGCCTGAGCAGCTGCTGCTCCAGCCGCTGCTTTTCCCCTCACCCTTGCTGGTATGTCACATCACCTCATCCTACTGAGCCTTTTGTTGCTTACTTCATTTATCTGTCCCTGCCCACTGCCTCTTGGTGTGAATCATGCTGTTATTTCTGTATGGTGGGTTGGGTTTTATTCATATACATATATATATGTATATATATTAAATTTTTTTTCATATATAGATTTTTTTCATGAGTCTGTATATACATTCTGTCTCTCCAAACAATTCAGAGACAGCAGGGCTGACTCTGATACTTGAAGCTTTGCTGTGTCCATGCTGCTTTCATAGATAGCACTTCATTTTTTAAACATCATCCTTGTCAGCAGTGGTTTTTAGAGCTCATTTTTGTGAGTTGCTTCGCTGTGTTGTCTGTAAGTAGCTAAGCAGCGTTACTGAGTCCACTCTAGCTTCTCACCCAGAAGAGCTCCAGCACTGATAGCTGGCATTTCTGAAGGTACTTGCTTTTATTGAGCTATATGCATTTACTTTGGAACAGGTCTGGCACTGAAAGTCTGTCTCTCCTTTCTCTTTTACTTTCTCATTCTTGAAATATGTCATTTGCATACTTCATTTCAGCTCCAAGTTGAATGACAAAAAGTGTGAGAAAGTGAGAAAATCGGAAGCCTGAAAGGCAGAAATGTTTCAGTATCTGCCTTATCCAGAGGCTTCCATTCAAGAGCCAAATTCACTTGGAATGTAAATGGAAGCTTTATAAACTTTGCAGTTTTACCCTTTTTACTGCAATAGTGAACTGTATTCCTCATTGCTGGGCTTTAGGGTCAGACTTGGATGTATAAATGAAGATTATTATTGGCCTTTCTGTGAGGTGACGTAGCTGTTTTGGGAGGAAAGATTGGTGTTCCCTGTCCTGCTGAACCTGTATGTAGCTTTACGTTTTAAATCTGAATTGGAGACCCAGTAGCATTGTTCTGTCATGTTTAAAAAAAAAAAAAAAGTGCTTTTCTCTCAGAGAATTGTATGTGGTGTTTCCTCCCTCACTTGGTACACAATTAAGTAGTAAATCCAGAGTAAATTTATTCTGGGGCTGCTATGTAATTATACTACACACATGGTTTCAAAAATAAGAATGTTGTTTCCATTGTAAGACTCAGACTTAGATCTTATTAATCTGATAGTTTGTTCTTACTGTCTGGATCTATACTGTAGAACACAGTTGTGCAGGGGTCTTGCCTGTTGGAAAGAAACTGGCGTCCTTAGACAAATTTTTATGGAAATGAAGCCCAGTCATGATAGCCATCACTGTCTAACCGGCTTTTTTGCTAAAATAACTGAGGTTGTGAAACCTCTATCCTTACTTCCTGCCAAGCAATAGCTCTGTCCTCTGCCTCACTTTCATGCATCCTGGATACCCTGAGCTGAAGCTGTTAAGGCTGGGGATGATGTGTGAGAGGCTTGGATTTTGTGTTCTCATCCTTTCCTGATTAGGAAGTGATCCCACAAAGTACTAATTGTTTCTTTCTAGGGGAGAACAGTTCTCCAAGTGCCTTGATTTCTTACTTCTCTCTTCTGAGTTGTTCTAGTAGGTGAGATTGGATGCCTCAGAGATTTTGCTTTCATTAACCATAGTCTCAATCCAGTAGTGTAATATGAAAACATTAATGACTAGCTGTGGGAGATGCTAAGAGGCACCCCAGCAAGGATGTGAATTTTGAGTTACCAGTTGTGTAGCAGAAGCTGGGTGCAGGATTGTCAACGGTGGAAATGCTTTCAGGAAAATTGAGTGAGAGTTTGACTTAGAGCTGTAATGATAGATGGGAGCATAGACTGATGTTGTAGTAAACATCGCTTGACCGTTCTTTGCTTCCCATCGGGAAAGATCTGGGAATAAAAGGGTCAAACTTATACTTGGACCAAGCAGTGTCTTTTCTACCAGAAAGGAGAGAAGTTTGTCAGGAGAGACTTGCTCAAAGGAGACTCTTGAAGACTCCAGCTTGTTAACATTGGGCCTGCTCTCCCATTTCTGCTGCTGTACCCTGCTCTCCCTCATCCTTAGGAACACCTTCAGCTCCTCCCCACTATGCTGCTGTTCCACCTGCCTCTTGAGGCAAGATGTTTCCTGGTCACCCAACGACTGTAGCTCCTCATCCCTCTCTCCCCTGTGTCCACACCATAGGTGCTTGCTGCTGAGCAGGGCAGGCACCAGAAGAAAGACTTGTGCTGTGAGTTCAGCCATCTGTCCAGGAGACACAAGTTCCATTTCTGAGCCAACCAGCACATACGGCATCTCTTGCTTCTGGCAGCTTTGAGACGTTGGCCTGCGGGTTGCGCACTACTCGTTGTTTGCTGTCGATTAGATCAGTTTGATGTCTCCCTCATTCACAGCTGGTGGTTTATCACTTTTTTGGGAGTAACAGGCCCTGTGGAGAGAAGGGTCTTAATTCTTCATCTGCCAGAGAAATTTTCACCAAATGTGGCTGGTTGGACCTTCACGGTGTAGGGAGCCTAATGCAAGGCTCATGATGCAGCAGGAATAGAATGGTTCCTTTATGCAAATGGCATGAATTTGGGTGAATTAGTAGGTTTTTGAGAGCATTTCCAAGAACTATGAATAGCACTTTTTCAAAGTGTTGCCGTTAATGGTGAGGTCAGTAGAAGTAGTAAGCTGTCACTAAAAGGTCCCATTTGGAAGCTTCTTCCTTCCTGCCCCCATCCTTTCTCTTTATAAAGGTCATACTTAAAGATTTTACTTGGTTACTCTCGACTGAATGTTTTGTTTGGAATGTGGATTTGTGCTTTTTTGAGGGGGTTGTTAGTGGAAGCAGAGAGGCAGGAGGAAAAAGGATGAAGAGGTTTTCTTGGCTGTGAGTTGACATAGGATTTTGCAGGTTACCTTGTGTCTCCTGTGAGGTCTGTGCTCTTTTCCACTTACTTTGGAGCACCTGGAGAGCTCAAGGCACTTCTCAGTTTTACAAAGTGGTATTTTAGTCCACAATGACAGAGCTAACTGGAGACACCCGGGGGACACCAATTGCAAACTGAGCAAATATAAAGTAAATTCTGTCTCAAGGAAATGTGCTGTAGTACAGCGTGGTCCACTAGCAGGCCTGATGGGGTGCGTGCAGGGTACATGGGATGCTGTAAGCAAACCCTTCTGGTGATGTATCCCTCTTGCATCGACTTCACCATCGTACTATGGCGTTAGCCCACCAGAGCAAGTTTCTTCTCTGTAAAATAGCTTTCTCTGAGCTTGCTACCTTATGGGTTAGGTTCTTGTTTATGTTTTCCTACTATAGGACCACAGTGAGGGTCAACCCTGCTATTTATTGAATGATGTGCTAGTGCCAAAATTGTTATCTCCTTTTTACAGGCTTAATAAAATCAAGTGACTTAGATTTGCTATTTGGTAACGTCTGCGTTTGTGAGTATAAGACCATGGGAAAAACAAATTAACAGGAAACAAAACTGCAGTGTTATTTTTTCCTACCAGTAAAACAAGATGTGCAAAGGATAAATATCCTGGTGCTTGCTGGTGCTAGAGACCACTCATTATATCTTAAGTAAAGGTTAATCCATCTCAAGCCTTGTTAATGCTATGCTATCCTGACACTTCCAAATGATCAGAAGGCAGGTTTTTACTCTATTAGGTAATTTCTTGAAATAACTTAATCACAGATGGCAGCACGTGGTCAGCAGTTGTTCTCTTTGATTTGGGTGTGTACATGCTGTAGGTTTTGCTCTCAGATACCTGTCTTATCTTTTCCCACCTGTCAAGGGAGAAAGAAAGTGTACTATTGTATAACAGACTTAACAGGGAGAGCAGTGCTAAGTTCTCCCAGCTTTTGGAGAAGTGTCTAATATGGGGTACATCTTTGTGTGAATGAATAGAACCCGTTAATTTTTAATAAAATTAGTAGAAAATTGAAGGGGGTAAAAGATTGATTAACATCCAGAAACACTGACATTGTCTTAAAGCAGCTGTAGTGCTAATAAAAGCTCTTGACATTTTTTTTTCCTCAGAACTCTGGTGTCTTGTGCACTCCAAAATACACCGCTAAAATAAGATCTACATAATGCTATAAAATGCCTTTGTGACACAGCAGCTGTGTTTCTGGCAATAAATACCTTATTGTCACACCAAATCCAATTAGAAATCCACAAGATAAAATGCTGTCCTCACAGAGGGTACCAGGCAAATCCAAAACAAAAAATCCAGAGAGGAGGTAAGCAATCTTCCTGTCCTGATGTGAATGTGCAAGTTTTCTTCTGTTTGAAACTTTTAATCAGTTCACCTTAAAAGGTTTTAGGATCTGCTTGAAAATCATAAACCTAATTTGGGATTTGTCTTCCTCAAAATCCCTTGGTGAAATAGACGGATAACATAAATAATCAAAAGGAAGCGTATGTACTTCTGTGAATTTTTCCAAAACCAATCCCGAAACAACCTGAACAAATCAGTGTGGGGCCGAGATGCTGCTATTCGTGGCTTCTCTCTGTGAGGCTCTCCTGAAGTGCCTCAACCCAATTCCAGGTAGGGCATGAGCCCTAGGATAAACTGTGGTTGGTTGTTTTTTGTTTTTTCTCTTTTTTTTAGTATCTCCCCTGGCTTCCCTAGACCAGCTACAAGGGACTCGGGACTACCTAAGATGTCTTTTCCCAGAATTAAAAGCACTGTACTACAACATCCAAGTTCTTTGGGTTCAAGATGAAAGCTATTGAAGAGAGCAGCCTTTATTCTTCCTCTTCTCAGTTTTTTAAGCGCTTAGTGACCTATAAGTACTTTATCTACATGGCTAATGTATTTACAACTGTATAAGAAGATTCCTCCCTGCCGAATTTCAGAATCCAGACACAGGGATCTCTATATCAAACAGCTGCTGCAGGAAACACTCATTTTATTGGCAGCATGGCACAGAGGTGGTTGGAAAGGAAACAAACGGAAAGACTGGTTGCCTAATGGCCTTGTGGCGGGGAAGGTTTTCTGTTGGTGGTTGGTTGTTGCTTTAAAAACAAAACAAACCCCCAAAACCAGCAACATAAGTTTTCCATTTAAAAAATGGCAATCCCATTATTTCGTTTTCATGTGATGATTTCTAGAAATTCCCCCAACTGTCTGCATGTAATTTTGCTGAGCATCTTTGAAATGCAGGGGTGTTTGATGGCTATCTTCTATCCTTGAAATAGATTCTCCTCTGGATGGGATTAGGGTTTATGTCCATTTGCTTTTTCTTTTTTACCCTGTTATTTTTGTAGCACCTAGAATTTCTGGAGTGTGAAATTGTCATAGAATTGTGACACATCCAGCTGTAGGAGCTGTCTGGTTCACCTCTCACCTCTCCCTTTTCCTTTCCACACTCTGCCACTTCTTCCTTCCCCCATGCTAGGCTCATGCCTGCCAGAGGTACACTTTCCTCATTTGTGGACAAGCACTGCTGGGTGAGCTGCCCGTCACCTGCATAATTCTTTGCTGTGATTCACCCGTTGTTTTCCCAACATGTTGGTATTTTTTTTAGAGAGTGGGTAGTAAGTTGTCCTGCTATCTCAGGATAATTATCATATACAGTTTTTTAATAGAGTTTCTTATATCTAAAGAACAGTGCCTTTTCTGTGAATTCTACGGCATCTAAGAATTTGGAGATGAGAGTGGGAAAAAGGAATATATATATATATATATATATATATATATATATATATATATATATATAAAAAACAAATTTTTTTCAAGTGAGTAATGATTTAACGTGCTCTGTTTCAGTACATGTTACCATGGCAATGACTGCAGGGACTACAACATCCTTTCCCATGAGTAACCATACCCGGGAGAGAGTAACAGTGGCCAAACTTACGCTGGAGAACTTCTACAGCAACCTGATTACACAGCACGAAGAGAGAGAAACCAGGTACTGGCTCCACTTTCTCTTACCCCTCTTCAGCTTTTCTTAGTTGCCTTTTGGCAGTGTTTGTTCAAGGGCCCTTTGATGTCTATGTGCAGAGCGGTTCTCAGAAGTTTTTCTGTACTTGGTAGTAAGGAGCTAATACCCAAAGGGCACAGGGTACCTTTCAGCTGCTGTCTGTGCTGGTAGACCCATGAACAACCCGTGCTACTGCACCAAGCCGTCACTGTGTGTGTGAAGACCTCCACTTTTGATGTTCTCATAAAATTTACCTCCTCATCAGATTATTACTGCTTTGTGGAAACTGCTCTGTGCAGTGTCTTATTTTGCAACATGTGTGAGGTTTCTACTTCTGCATATGGGGTTGGTAACCTCTGATTCCTCTGCATGTGTGACAAGGGTTGGAGCTGGGTCGGCTCCAGACG